>CM021732.1:26384153-26595759 GCA_011075105.1 Heteronetta atricapilla | reverse complement strand
GGGGGGGGCGGGGGGGGGGGCGCCCCGCCCGCAGGGCGCCGGGCTCCCGGCCGGCGGAGGGGGGGGGCGGGGGGGGGGGGCGGCCCCGAGCGGCTCCGCGGCCCCGCAGCGCCCAGGGAGCCGCGGCGGGGCCCGGCCGCTGCCCGCCCCGGTGCTGCCCGCGCGGCCCCGCGCTGAGGCCTCCGCGCGGCGGCAGCCCCCGCTCGCCTCCCGTGCCCTTCAGCTGCGCCGTGAGCCTGCCCTCCTCGCTGCTGCTCGCGACGTGCCAGCAGTTCCGCTTCTCCTTGCATCGGGCGGCCGGTTGCCTTCGCGTTGGGCTTTTGCGCTGCTCCAGGAGAATAAATACCTGAAATATTTCAATCGGGTCTTTAATAACGCGCTTCCACCCCCACCCTCCAAAGCAATTAGCTCGCAGCTGGGTGAAGGCCACGTTAAAAGCAGGGACTCTACTGGCAGATTTAGATGTGGCACTGCTGTTTCACTAGGCCTAACTTACATAAAATACTATGTAGCCAACGCATCTGGTTTGGAGTACAGACATTTAATAAAAAAAGAAACCAGCAGCTCTTCATCCCGCTCTTGTTGAAGCCAGTGATGAAACTTAAATTGAAGAAACATCAAAAAGTAAAGCTTGCAGCGGCAAAGCTAAGCGAACACATACATGCTCAGGCACTCTGGCTGGAGATGCACGCTCCTGGTCCCGTTCAGTACGTCCCTGACAGAGCTGCTCCGGGCGACATCTGACTGTGTAGGAACGTGGCTTGTCTGAAATACATCCTGTTTCAGTGGGTTGGACAGTACTCTTAGCCATGGTATATGAAATACTCACCCCCCAACATCATGTTTATTATTAGTGAATCTTAGCTGTCCTATCAAGCTTTTTAAATTATTATTATTAGTTGCCCGCTGGTCCATACGCACAGCGTATCAGTTCCATCATGAAACTCTTGCTGTTAAAACACTTGAGTCTTCAGTTCACGCAATTTATGAAACATCTGCTTTTTTTTTTTTTTTCCTACATCATCTTTTCCTCTCTACAAAGCAGTTCTTATTCTGCAATCCAGCTGAACCTATATTACTCAAATATATTTTTAAAATAATGTATACCTAGCTAGTGTTTGTCTAATCAGGTACCCCATGCCACACATTTGCATGGTGGCCTTTTCTTTGGTTTATCATAGAGGCCGGATCACCAAAATCTTTCCAACAGCTCAGGGAGAAACTGGGCTGAATACGGTATGTTTCAGATTATGTCCAGCTTGGCAAAGAGATACCCTAATAAAACAAATACGGGGTTGTTACTAGCATCATAAAGTTCCTTGGTGCATTGCAAGACAGAGATACAGCACTTTGTACTGCGGGTTTTACAGCCCTCAGGTAGCTTCAGAGGAAAGCTTCTACGTGTGGTCTTGAATGACCTATGTTAAAAAAAAAACAAAAACGCAACACATGGTAGAACTGGGAGCAGCTAGAATGGATTAATTATTAAGTTACCTTGGGAGACTTGAAGGGTTTTTATCTTTTTGAGGTGAAATGGTTGCTGTTAAACTGTTAAGCACAGATGACTTTCTATTTTTATTGTAGTCAGCGACAAAATGTAAGTAGCGTTTTGTACTCTAACGGTAACATCTGAGCTCAGGTTCTGCAAGCACACACATGAATAACTTTGCCACACAAACAGCTTCTGGGCCTGAAGTTATTCACATGTGCTTGCAGGCGTGGGCCTTGATTTGTGTTCTAACTTCCTCACTGATGCATCTCAGTAATGTTTGCCTTTTTCACCTCAGCCAAACAATGGACTGGTGAGTTGAATGATTTTTCTAAAATTCCTTCGGTACCTTTTCCTTGCCAGTATCCTGCATGACCGCTTCCTTTAATTTTTTAATTATACCATCTTAGGCATACGAGGCTTTGAAACTGAATGTAATTGTTCTTCACTTGCAAAATTCCACTGTTGACGTTTTAAGTGGACTCTAGGAATTCGGTCTGTCAGGAGGAAAACCCAAATGGGACACTGTTAAGGCTGCATAGTTAAGCACTCAGGTATCAAGAAATGGGCAGAGCTTTTTTTGTGTGGAATCTTTAATGTGGATCACAAGGCCATATAATTTTCACTACTGTTTGTTACTTAGTGTCATACAACTTATACAGTGTTTTACAGTGTATAAGTTTTTATACCTTTTACACATAAATGGCTTCTGGGAGTCTTTGGAAGCATTTTCTGAAAATGTTTTGCAAAAAACTTTACTATAAATTATATTGGCACAAATTTCTAGTGAAAACTGTAGGTGAGATGTGTTAGTAGATTTTTACCCCATTGGTAACTGGATTATCATCCTAAGTGCTGGCTTCCTTCATTCTCTGACCTGCACAGAACACTGGCTATGTGAACAGTCTTTATGGTAGCACACATGTAGAGCAGTAAGGGACGCGTACACAGTGTCTCATGCATTATTTCTTCATTTTTGAGTGTTTAACAATGCAAGCACAATGTTTTGTCTGCCCTTTAGTCACATCTAAAGAGACAAGTTACATAATCCAGCTAACGCCACCTGCTATTCATCCAGTGTGTCTCTTACAGCTAAGCTGACTGTGCCTGTTGAGTGAACGTAAGCTGCCCTGGCTCGCATGCTGGTACAGAGTGCTGGCCGTGGCAGCTGTATCATGCATGTGCAAAGTGTGACTTGGTATCTTTTAACGAGTCCTACTGCGTGTTAAAAGATGAAATTATTTTCAGGGGGAAGTTCTGAGATAGTTCTCAATGAAACCTGTACCCACACCTGATACTGCCTTTATCTGTTCAGCTTCAGGCCAGGAAGTGATATTTATAATGGGAGAAAGTATGCATATATATATGTATATATATATGTAAACTTTGTATTTCATACCCAACAAGCTACATTAAGAAGCTAAAAATTGTATTAAAGCAAATTCTGAACTTGATGAATTTCTGTAGGCTCATTAAAGCTTAGAAACTGTAAAACACCTTGGGCTTTGCATGAAGGCACTTGTTCACCATTAAACTTCACCTCTGCTAAGGACAGCATGTGAATAAATTTCAGCATTAGTATTGAACCACAGAGTGCTCATGTAAGATAAGATCTTTAAATACTGTGATATCTCTCTCATTTTCTAATGTAATTCATTTTTGTGCATGTGTGAACTTCCATCCATTGGGCACATACTGGTTGCCTCTATTATTTGAATGTAGAAGTTGCTTGTTTAAAAATTACTGTCTTACCAACAAAGTGTAACACAAATGTCACATGCTGAAAAAGCTAGTTGTATAATGACTGTTCCAGTACAGGCATGAACCTCACATCAGTCTCTGGTGGGACTGCTTGCATGCTTAATTCTAAGTGCATGCATAAATGTGTTGAAGAACTGAGTGCCCGACTGTCAGAAATACGTCACTAAGGAGGTAACACAAAGAGATTGGTTGCTGACCTTACCTACATGATGATATTTGCAATGTTTGCAATGCTGGGGAAAGAAACTTTGTTAATGCAGTTTTGGAATATTTAACAAGTTATTGTTCTCCTTCTGCTTGTGTTGGCTTTCTGTTTGTTTGTTCTGACCTGTTAACTATGGAAGCTGTGTCAGTGGAGTTACATGTTGTTTCTGGTTGCTGTCATATTTACTATTAAAGATCTTAAGCCTTGTCATGTCAGAAGTAGTTAGTGCCCATGGCAAGCTCCCTGTGTGTCGTGGTGTTCACGTAGTCAGGTGTTTATTTCCCCTGAGGACCCCGGTCGCACAGGGTATGTCACCTTGACTGAACTCACTGGAGCTCTGGGAAGGGGCCATGCCTCTGGCCCTGGCTCTGTAGGCCTTGGGGTCTGGATGAGCCGTGGCTGAAATACGAACACCATGGCAGTAAGATTCGAAAAGAATGCAATTCCAGATAACACCAAAACTATTTGATGCTGTTGCAACCATGCCATAAGGGTTATTTTGCTATCATGGGTACCCAGCGTGTTCCTTTTGTGCATCATCCAGCTGCATCATGCCCCTTCATTCAGCTCCTTCTCCTGTGCTCCTTTCCTCGTGCTAGCAGCAGGGTGGGATGTGTCTGCGAACGGCTGAATTCACTCGTCTTGCCCTAGATGATGCCATAGTAGTCTCATGACGCTTAATTGCATCATGATTGCTTTTTTGGACATAATAGTGCAACGTGAGGTCTAAGTGGAAGTTCCCACTGCTGCTCTGTACGGGCCCAGCAGTGCTCGCTGTTGTGCAGGTTACCTTTTGGAGCTGTGCATAAGCGTGTACATTCTTAAATTATTTACGTATCATGCATGATACTCTTTTTTCTACCCCCCCCTCAGAAAAAATTAAAAGTGTGTCATTATGCTGCTTATGAGTTTTTACTGTGCCTTGACTTCTTAAGGCACCAGAATTTGTCTGATAAAGGGACACTGAATTTATGTGGGAGTCCTGGTAACTTCATGCCTCTTCTAAGTGCAGAGTAGCACACGTGGTGACTGTGACAGAAAGGAAGAAGGAAGCAGGTGACTTACTCTCCTTTCCCCTCCTCTCCACCATTCTTACGCATCTGGTTTCATTTGGTTTCTTTTACTGCACAGTTCTTTGCTCATGCCGTTTACCCTTTTGGGGACAGCTTGATCCCACAAGGTGAGTTATGAGACCCACTGGCAAGAATAATCCCAAGGAAGCAGCCACCCAGGGAATGACTCTTCTGGAAAAAGTGCAGAGAGCTCCCTTGTGCAGTGAGCACTGGGGGAGCAGTTATCCTGAAAAGGAGCTTTATTTCTTTGTTCTTTTTTGTCTTAGATGTGTTTGTCTGTTTTATGTACTCTTGTTTTTTCCCCTTTTCTTTAACAGAGCAAGGTGGGGGCTGGTTTGTGGATTTGTGTCTCTAATAGGTTAAATGGGATTGCATATTGCACCTGCTGGGGTATTTAACACGTTCTTGAAACTTGTTCTTTTCCTTTCTGGTGTCTCTCTAAGAGCAATTGCAGCATAACCTCACTTCCAGGATAGCTCTGGGAAAGCGCTGCTGGACCCAGCAGTTATGAGTACATCCTCACGTGTATCTCTTCCCTTGTGATAGCCACTGGAAAGTATTCTGTTATCCGGATCCTGTCACATCAGGAAATGAATTCCTCTTTCTATGCAGCTTTGTGTCCCAGCAAGCTAGAGATGCTTTTCAAGGTGTGCTTCAAATGACACGTTAAAGGCATTCTTCCTGACCTTGTAATCTAGACACGCTTACATCCCTGAATGATAACAATGTGTCTTCTGACCAGCTTGTTTAGGCCAATATCTATTTTATTTATCTATGTTGTCCAAGGACTATGACAAGGAGGTATGTGATACTGTATTTCCTGGAAGATGGCATGAATGTGCTGCTTAATTTTAGCTTCAGTGTTGCTTTTGATCTGTGGAATTGCTGCTGCTTTGGCTACAGAATGGCTTGGCAGTGCTGAATAGACGTTAGTCTAATAGTATGTTTGTGTGGCTCTAAACCTAAGCTTGTGTAAGGCTTCTGGGCACTTCTGTAATAATGCTGTTTTCCTTGAGCTGCTGCACAGCCCTCAGAAACGTGGCAGCCGATGTTTTATGGTGCTAGATAACTGTAGCTAGTAAGATGTAAGGTTGCATAATTTCTGGTGCATTCCCTTTCTGGAAAGTATCTGTGTCTCAGGCATTTGTAGGGAGATAAAGAGGTCCTTATAAAAATACTCTATCTTCGATTGCTTTGGAATAAAGCAATTTCAACCGAAGCTTTGTTAAAACACTTAAAGGAACACTGTAAATGCATTTTTCATAACATTTTAAAATAATTTCATGCTATTTACCATACCTTAGAAACGTGCAATTGCAATTATATTCTTTACCAAAAATGTTACTCGGCCTGCACAAAACCCAGTGTGTTAAAGGATGAAATTGCTCACAGGGAGTGGGTTGTTGGCATTTTTCTTTTTCTCTAAAGAGAGGGGGGGGAAAAGAAACATTTGAGAGAATGGAGGTGTGCACACATGTACGCCAAACCACATACATTTAGAGAAGAAACAGAAGAAATAGAGCTTGTCACAAGCCTGACGACGACAAATTCCTCTTGCTGGATACTTGTGAGGCGCCTGAGCTCAGCTGCTGGAGTCGTGCTTCCGATGTCTTGCAGTCTGAGGCGCTCTGTGAGAACTGCTCCCTTGCTGGCTCACTCCTGGGGTCTCCCTGCAGCTCTGCCTTGCTCAGGGGCTCACCTCTTGGTCCTGTGAAAACCAGAGCCTTTTGGCCTTCTCTAGATCAAGACCTCCATGTCTGTTAGCCATTTGGCTTTGGCAGGACAATTAGGAAACCTATCAGAGGCGTCCAGGACCAGGTATCAGCAGCAGCCAGTGCGCAGAGCAGTGGGCATCTCAGCAAGTAGGGGGGAATAACAAGATAAGGACGTCCTAGGAGATCTTCAAGCAGCAAGCCTTGCATCTCCGCTTCAGGCAGGGCTGCCCCCCAGTTAGCCACACGAGGACTGAGGGAGCAGGAGGGCAAGCCAGAACCCGCTCAGCTGCTGGCGCTGGGGGCACCCTGCTGGGGGGGAAGTTTGTGTTCTCTGGTGCCACCAAGCTTCTGCATTTTGCATGCCTGACGCCTCGGCCTGCCATGCTCCCGGGGGGCTGCTTTGCATGGTGCTTGGCTCGGTTTTGGCAGCGCACGCGTGATGTGCCCCGCGCATGGCTCCTGGCTGGAGCGGGGATCCGACATGGCCGCCCCTGCGCAGTCAGGGCTGTGGTGCTGCCAGCTCTGCTGGCTGGTGGGGCTTTGGCAGTCCTGGAAATCCTAAAACTGCATTTTTGCTCGTGGATGGACCGTGTTTTGCATCATGCTCTGACCGGTAGTGGAGTGTGCTAATGGGTCTGGCCCTTGGGGGCTGAGCAAAGTGGGTTTTGCAAACAGACAAACAAGCATTTTATTTGTGGAGAGAGCACTGAGGTGGGCAGGCTTCTGGCCAGACAGCCAAACCTTTCAAAAACATTTTAAAAATCGTCTTAGTGTCATCACTGCCACACAGTTTAGGAGATTTTCAGTTCATTTTTGGAGTCCTCAGCTAAGCTGGCCCAGGCCTCGGGGCCTGGTTCGTCACCTGGCAGTGCCTCCGCTCTGATGCCAGGACTCACGGTGGCTGTTCTGCCGGTAGGGAGGTGTCCCTTGGCTCGCTGAGATACCTGTGTGTTTCCTGAACCTCCAGGCCACGCTGTTTTATGAGCCAGCCTAACCCTGAAGCTGCCATTCGCCTTGGATATTATTGCTGAGCGCTTAGGAGCACTACTGGGGTAATGTAATGGTGCCGTGGTGGATAACTGCCTGGGCACAAAGTAGGTACCTGTTTGTTTGTTTGTTTGGTGGTGGGTGTTTTTTTTTCAGTTTGCTTTAGGTCAGATCTGTTCCTTAATACAGCTCACAGTAAAACAGCACAGAGAGCAGTTTGGCTGGTGTAATGGCATCCTCAAATAGAGCTCTGGGCACAGAAACAGCTTGAGCTGGAGTCCTGCAAGGAGTTAGGTCTTGTATGTGTCTTGTATAACAGCCATAGGTCTATTTACTACCTTGTTCTTTTTTTTTTTTTTATGTTTTCTTCTGCTCAGTAGAGAAATGAGAAGGAATTGTTTTTGTTTTGTTTTGTTTTGTTTTTACCAAAATTAGATCTGTCCTGCTTTCTGTGGATCAGGCAATTCATTTGTTGACATCCCTGCTTTGCTTGTGATGAGGTAACTGTACAGGTGCCAGGGCTTTTTCCCCTTAACGTGAGATGCACAGGGCAGGAACGTAGCCCTGGGGATGTAATGGTAAGTTCTGCATGGACAAAACTGAGGTTGTCACACAACTAGTTGCTCAACTCATGTCCCTCACGTTTAGCCGAATGCCAGTGGGCAATAACCAGACTTAATCTTTAGAAGAGCAAAAGTGAAAAAATGGAACTGAAACACCAAGGAACTTTCCTCTTAAACGTTTATATTAGCTTCTTTGGAAGTCTTTTGTCCTGTTTCTCTCTATAGCCCAGTAACTGCACTCAGAGGAACATGTTTATAAGGAGAAGTTTGACGTGAATTTTCCACAGAAGGAAAAATTAAAAAACAAGACTGCCCTTGTTGCGTTTTTTGTTTTTAAGGATGTCTCTCTGGTTGGCTTAATTACATATTCGAATGTGAACTGACTTTGCTGTGGAAGGAATAACTACTGCCTTTTAGGCAAGTTTACAGCTGCATTTCCCATGATTAGCTAGCAGGTTCCTACACATTTTTCTGACAATCCCTCTCAGCTCTAGCTCCACATCGAGGGAAATACCACACAGAAGACGGCTGCAGTCATAGCCACTAGGTATGAGGTGTGGTGAAATCCTATCTCTCTTTTTTTCTTCCTTTAGAAATGTGGGAGAATAAAGGGGAGGTAGCCCAGCAGTGAGGATGGTGAGATTGTGCACGTGATAAAATAAACTCTGGTGTTTTTTTTTTTTGTTTTTTTGTTTTTTTTTTTTCTCTTAGCTTAGTAGTTTTTGGAGTACTGATACACATTTGAATTGGTAGGCACCCTGGTCTTTTTCTGAATTATCTGTATTAAAAACAGAAAAGGTAAAAATTAAAAATATAGTTACAGTGTGTCTAGGTTTTAGGTTCCTGCCGCCTTTATGGCTATGAACTCCACATACCCTTGGTCTCACTCCCTGCCATCCCCTTGTTAGCATAACTATTTGCTTTGTTCATCCCTTCTGCAGGAGACCCAATCTCAAAAGCTTTGGAACGGGGCTGAAGGCAGGGGAGGTGTGTTTCCCTCCGGGAGTTTGTGCTGGGGGTGTTTATGGGAGTCACAGCCCTGTCCATGGTGTTTGGGCTCTGAATCAGTAGATTGGCAATAGAAGCCTTTTTGCTTGTACCAGCTGATTTTTACACAGGCATTATTGCTAGCTGTTTGTTGGATTCTCTTCAGGTGCTTTTATTTGCTTTCTGATTAAGGCTGGTTTTAGATCTCCAGGTTTTGTTATTGTAGCTTTTTTTTTTTTTTTTAATCATATCATAGAAAACTTACCCAATCCAACTTTTTTGTGATAAATAGTATGGCTGCAAGCTAGGATTAGTTTAGTTACTCTAAAAACTGGTTCAGTTCCTAAGTGACACATTTTCTTTGTCCTCCATATCTCCAGTGTATGGTATAGAGGGGACTTCTGTCCCCGCAGCAGCCTTCCTAGTGCCTGACAGCCTGTGCTCCTCATCAGGCAGCTGAGTTTACTGAATTTAGATGTAGGTTTTTGGGGGGATCTGGGACTTTTGATTACTTTTGCACCAAAATGTTAGCCATGGAAGAAGAGAAAGTGAGACAATTTTGGTTCTCACCCAAGCTCTCGATCAAGCAGTGTTGAAATAGCCTCTCGTTTTCAGTAGCTGTAGATTTTTGTATGAGCCTATCTCATCTCCTAGGCCTTTCAAATTTTCAACATTCTTACTGTTAATAGTCCAGGTGGCTCTGGTGGCAATGAACAGGACAGATAGCCACTCTTGAACGTGTTACTTCTTGTTCCACAAACGGTCCTTATGCCAGGCTTGAAGACTTCTCAGCCATTTGAGTACTGTTTGAATTACTACTCTGGTTAAAACTAGGAGAAAATAGCGAGAAAAAAAAAAAGCTGTTAACCCTGCATCTTACTGCATAGTTTAGTTAATTCTGCTGTGTTGTGGAGAGAAGCCCACAGAGATATGCCTGTCTTCATTCAGGCATGTAGGATCATCTGTTTTTGAAGTGCAGTGCTTCAGTGAGCGCAGATAAAGGCTCCAGCACCTCTGATCTAAATGTCGGCTCTCTGAGAAACAGCAGCGAAGCCGAAGGTAAGCAGGGAGGCAAGCAGTCCAGCATAAATTGAAGATGAGTCTTTGAAAAAGTGACCTTTTTAAAGCACATTAAAGGTCTTCCATTCAAAACAAAAATATTAAGAAGATAATTCTTAATAAGAAACTAATTTTAAAAAGTATGTCTTTTCAATCTTCAGGTCCAGCTGTAAATCAGTCCATGTGAAAGTATACTCTCAAACTGTTAACATCTAGTTTAAATATATTTATATATCGTTAGTACAAAAACTTCAAGGCTTTTAAAGGCTATTTTTGCAATTATGGGGACATACCAGAACAGCAATATGTGCGCTTTGTGCAGCTGTGATTTTGATGTCCTTGAAAATTAGGGCAATTGACGAATTGTGAAGAGCAACCATCAGTCTATAGCTAGAAGATAGAAGAAGGTGCTATGTGGCTGGATGACCATCGTTATCTGCCAGCCTTAAAAGTAGGTAGCTGACTTTTTTTCTTCCTCCTCCTTTGGAAGCATCTATATTAGTGTCCTGGTGTATTAAAGCATTGGCTGTTGAGATAAACAGCCACTGAGGACATGTAGAGCATATCTCAGAGCAGTTGTGAAGCTGCGGAGGGAGGGAATGGGGTATCAAAGTCTGAATTTTTCTGATACCTCTGGACAGATTTATCTTAAATTGAAAAGTCTAGGAGAAGGATGAGAATAGTGATATGTTGCATTTGAATTCAGTTTATTTCCCCAAATACAAATGATTTCCCCCCCATTTCTGACACTGTAATGAAGTTGACACTTCGTAAGTTAAAACCTGTAAGAAACTGATTAGCTGGAATTCAGATTTGTTGTGTAAAATTCTGTTGAACGCTGATTTTTCCAACTCTGTGCTCAATTTTATATTTATCTTTTCACATAATTCAGGTTCTGCAGCTGCCTGTTACCTGATCTTTATTCACTGAAGATTTTAAAATGTTCTTTCCTGGAACCAAGCTTCATTTCCATCTGAGAGAATAAGTTTAAACCTATCACAAAATAGAAGGTTCAAAGAAGGCTCCTTGGCAGGTTGGAGTCTTTTTTTAGTGCCGGCTTTGCAAGGAGACAAGGAGAGAACAACATCTAGCACGCTCTGTTCTTTTGTTTTTCTTTTTGACATTGCATACTGGGAAAAAATATCTATAGATTTGAGAATACGAAGTCATAGAAGGGCACACATTTTTCTACCTTCTTCCTGATAGTGTTTGCATACTGCCTGAAAGTGCACTTAGTCAACAGCGGAGGATGCTTTCACGAGGATGATCCTGAGCCAAATGCCAATCATCCCGCCAGTAGGAGGAAGAAATTGTAATTGTCTTCATATTTAAGTTGCTGGGTTTTATCTTAACTTCTCTGAACTCTCTCAGCCAATAGAACCGTCAGGGTTTTTCTTTTTCTCTTTTTTCTTTTTTTTTTTCCAGTCAATGGTTATTTAATTCTGGGAAGTTAGCAAATGTGCCCATTTAATCTAAGTAAAGCAGTAAAGTAGAATAATTCTTGTAAGGAATAAATTAGAGCAAATTATTCAGTGTTGGAGGAGCTTGAGCTGCATCTGACTGCATCTTTCATCAAAGACTGATAGCTTTGCAGTTAATCAAAATGCAGGTAACATCTCCAAAACATAAAAAGCCATCAGCAGGATCACGACACACAAATTCTGTGTCTGTGCAAGCAACCCTGGCTGGGAGGTCTGCATTCAGATGTGTGCATGCTGCTGCACATCCCAACACAGGCCTCCAAATCCGTGTGCATATAAATATGTATAATGTGCGTGTATGTGGATAGTGCAGCCCCCTCCGGCCTCCTGCATTGAGAAATGAGAAAAAGAGATCTTCTGCCTTATTATTTTTCTACTTCTGCGTATCTGCGGCATTTTTTCTGCAGCTCTTTTCCACCAGCTAGCTGTGGCAGCTTCTTAGCTGAGTCTCTGGACTGGTGTGTGATGTTACAGAGCAGGAGAGGGAGCAGGATTTGCCTGCTCTCAGCAGCGGGGCAGGAGGCTCCCTCCTGAAGGAGCTAATTGAGAGGTGCGTTGTGCAGTAGCAGCCGAGCATTATCATCTGTCCCTTGCTCCGTGACTTTCCTGTCGCATCCATCCATCGCACGACCTGTTACCTAGGTCTAATTTGGGGATAGAAGAAAATAGGTCTGAAAATTAACATTAGTGAGCAAACAGCGGGCCATTTGTTATTATAGTCATCTTTCTGTGCCTTGGAAACATGACCTGTTTCTACTCTTCCCCGAATCCCTGGCTACTAAAACCGCTTGGTCACATGCTCTGTTATTGTAAGGCTTTATCATGTTTGACAACTCCTGCTTGATGGAACATCACTGATTTAACAGATCTTTGGCAGAAGAAACCTTTAAGCAAGGCACCGAGTATGAAAAGCCATTAGAAAGAAAAGCGGTATGTAAAAATACCGTGTCTGGCTGATTCCTGCACTCAGCCCATTGTGCAGGCTGAATCTGACTAGAGAAATCTTCACGTGTTTAGGGGAAGAAATTTTTGAATAATTTCACATTTCCATTAAAATAGTTTTTGTCACTGACATCAAGTCAGCCTTCCTCCTCCCTGTCACTTCACCTGTCTAACGCTGCTTGCCATTGTGTGTCAGTCTAACTGGAAACTACTTTGTAAAGATCATGAATTAGTCCCATGTTGATGCTGTTCAAAAGGAAGAAAAACATGGCAACAACAAACTTTCTGCAGTTGCTTTTAACTCCATTCACATGCCTGAATACTTGATCTGCATCTTTTCTTTCAAGATGGACTGGTGTGAAGCGGTGGACGCGGTCCTTCCTGCTTTCTGACGCGGTGCTGCAGAAGTTGCGGACTTCTCCTTTCCTCTCACAGTAAAGCAATCGAGAGTAACCCTCACCTCCTGCAGCTGGCTTTCGGGGCTTCCTTACCTGCAACCTGTAGATTCGGTGTTTCAGTGATGAGTAACCCAAGCCAGAAGACCTAACTCTGAAGTGTGTAACCATTCAACTCAAATACTGTATAATTAACGCAGCACTTCATAGTTCCCTATTTGATGTGCCATTGACAAGGATGGTAAACCAGCTTTTTCCCTTTTTCTTGTGGATGTGTGGGGAGGGAAGGAGGAGAAGAGGGAACTGAACTTTTGAAAAATGATGGAAACATCTTAGCATAGTGTGTAGAACAAGACTTTCAAATGCATTGTTTTCTTTTTTAGACAGTTTTGTATGCAATCAGTGTCTACAGTTCTTGTAGGGCTTAGAAAGCACGGGGGTACTATGTGCTGTGTGCGAGCCAGAGTTTGATTAAATAAAGTTATATTCTGATGAGGAATCTGTAATAAAAACTAGAGTAAGGTCTCCTGGATGTTCTGTTCACTGTTTGAAGGCTTCCTGGGCTGGCACAGTTAGTGAAAGCCGCCACGGTTTGATCACCCAGTGTTTTCATGAGGCAGAGCATCAGTTTTTGCATTCCTAAGGTCTGGATCAACTAGCCAGAAAGGTTATTTGGGAGTTTTACCACGTTTACATCAATCAGTGAAGAAGGGAACCGCATCGCTGGCCAATACCAGCAGCATATTGTGGGATGGCAGATGCTGCTACCATCTCAGGGTCCTGAGCCCAGTAAGGCCAAGGAGCGAAACAGATCGGCTCCTGGGTACTGAGACGTTGAAGCAGTAGTGCTGGAATTTCTCTCCTGTCTTGCGTTCTCTTCCATGTTTCATCTTGTTGGGTTTTTTTTTAGATTTTAGTTTAACTGCAGTATTCCCAAAGAAAAAGGAAATCCTTTTATTGGCAAATCAGAATGATTTAATTCATTTTTTTCTCTCTGCTAAAGATGCCTATTTGAAAGTAATGTTAGGATATTTTTTTGTTTTTGTTTTGTTTCCTGTCTTTAAATCAGAGTATTTGGTTTGACATCATGATGATTTCCACAGCAACCAAATGATCTCATACAAATACTGTGATGTGACTGTGCAGCACCAGTAAGTGTAATGTTTTAATGAAACAGCTGTTGCTTTATGCAAATATATGTAATAACATAGACTTGCTGAGGAGAAGCCAAATCACACAAGCTAAAATCAGAATTGATTCTAATTAAAATGTATTAAAATGCTGGAAATGTTTCCCCCAGTTTCTTAAGGAGAGATGAGAGGTTTTGAATTGTTGTTGTCAAGCATCTTACAACTATTGTAAATTTTGTAAAGTTATTGCAAACTCTTTAATAATTTTGGCCAAGTTGCTGCAAGTCCTCCATGGATCAACCTTCGGTAATACAATATCTGCCTTACATGACTGATGTGGATCTTTTGATTTTCACACGTGAACCTGAAAATTATTTCCAAGTACACTTTTTGTTAGCTGGAGCCCTCTGTGCAGGCCCTTGCCAAGAAGGAAGGTCACGTTCCCACAGTAGCCTGTAGCAGCCGTGTAAACTGCCAATATTTCAGCAGCAACAACTTGGTTATTGTTAATACTGAAGATGATAACTGTAAAAGAAAGTGATAAAATTCCTTTACTTTGTAATTGCCCTGTCTTCAGGGGGGTGATCCAGTAGTTTGAAACTCCTGGTGGGACTTGGACAAACTGGACACCAGTGCTTGCAGGAAAAAGGTCTATTTGCACGCTCATATTTAGTGTGTGTATTTTGGGACTGCAGGTGAAAATCTGCAAGGTGGGGTAGAGGTGTTGTGATTGAAGAGCCCAGATTTGCCGTGGTCAGAGGCTGACTAGCATGTTCGGCCTGGAGGGCAGGTAAATGTCATTCTTCCTGCTGTCACAGAGCACAGGCATGGCCCAGTGCTCCACTCTGCTGAGTG
Organism: Heteronetta atricapilla; assembly: GCA_011075105.1. Taxonomy (NCBI): domain Eukaryota; kingdom Metazoa; phylum Chordata; class Aves; order Anseriformes; family Anatidae; genus Heteronetta; species Heteronetta atricapilla. The sequence continues at coordinate 26,581,117 of CM021732.1, read as the reverse complement.
CTGTCCAGGTGAAAAAGAGAGGAGGCAAAAAGGACTCTCTGCTTTTTTTATTATTATTATTTTATTATTATTTTTTTATTTCCTTCCCATATTTCAGTAGCCCAGTGTTATTATTTGCCCAAGTACCTGTTGGAATGCTGCTGCTTTTTTTGTGAGCTATGAGGAAAGGTTCCTGACTACAGGACTGAAGGTTTTCTTTGAGTCCCACCATTTATAGCCTTCCATAAGTTTGCTTTGTGCGTGTGATGCTGTCTGTTTCCATTATGCAGTTGTCTTTTGTTCTTTTAAAGACTGTAGAGCTGGATCCATGCATACACAGGGATTCATGCCCACTCCCACACCCTTCCCAGTTCTCCGAGCTACTGAGGTGTAGCATTTTGAATAGAGTTGAATAGATGGATGTGGTTATAAATAGGAGCTTGGAAAGTGAACTTCTGTGTTCAAAGAAGAAAACACAACACTGAAACAAAATACATTTACCTGTCAGTTATTCCTGCATAATTCCTGTCACACAATTATTAGAAAAGACATGAAATGTATAGGAGCTTTTCTCCAGCTCATCGCCTCTTCCATGTACTCATGAGTGTGAAGTCACAAACAACAGCAGCTACTCTCACAATACCTTCAGCTCGACCTTTCCATAAGTTTATAGCCACATCCATATGATGCTTTCGTATTTCCGTATAATCACAGAATTTCGAGTTACCTAAAAGCAGAGCATTTTGTGTTGACACCCCTCTATGGCGCTGCTGTCCACTGCAGGTTTGTTTTCTTCAGAGAGCAGCAGGTTCTCATTTGGAGCTGTAAAACAGTTCTGCCAGCTCGCAGAGACCTTGTGTCACGGCATAACCTCCGCAGTCAGGAGAAAAAAGCCAGGAGAAACCTTTTGTAACACTGTTCGGGGTGTCTGTGGCTGCCATTGTTCTCTGGCAAAACATAGAGTGCCAGGCAAAATTCATGATGCCCTGACAGTCTGCCACTTCTCCTTGTTGATTTTTGAGTGATACTGGTGTCTGTTTTTCTGCTGCTTCCAGGAACTCCTTTTGGTCTTGGTGTTACACTGGAGAATTTTGCTACCCTTTTTGTCTTTGGGTTAAACGCCTCTTTTTCTGCTCAGCATAAGCCCATAAGCATGAAGGAGCTTCAGCTCTAGAAAGCAAATTGCTAGTGCTGGGATAACTGCTTCTGGGAGCTGAACATGAGGGTGATGTTGTCCTGAGCTTATGGTCAATGCACTGGTTGTGCAATAACACTGTTGTAAGTCAACAAGTCCTGGGAGAACCAAAAGGTAAAGTCTATAAACTGGACTGAGGGAGCTGCCAAAGACGTGTTAGCAGGCTGATATTTGTGATGCTGAGATGTGCCTCCAGCTCTGAAAGGTGTAAGGAAGCAAAAGGCAGAGCAAAGTCACAGCACTAGCATCCGTCATGTATCGTTCGCATGTGGTGAGCGGGAGAGGGGGATTTCTGAAAAATGCACAGGAGCTGATGAAAAGATCATTTGACCGTTATCATTTGGAAACAAACTGGTTGTTTTTATTGAAGAATCCCTGATAAATCTCACTTGCAATTACCGCATCTGTTCAAGTGAGCGGTGATCTCTAGTTTAAGAGTCAGTGAGATATGTTAATAGTACGTGATGCCATAATAAAATAGCTTGCTTATAGACCTTTGGATTGCAATCCTGAAGATCATCCCAGTAAAAATGTGTTGTAGGAGAGGTATGAGACGATTCAGAATACTACTTTGAGGAAGAAGATGGACCGATGAGCACTTTATGGTAGGTGGAGAAAGTGATGGAAGAGTTGACCTTTCTCTCTTCATTTTTTCACAGAGTTGTTTTCACTTCAGTTTCTCACTGTAGTGCTTCACAGTGTATCGTAGGAATTACAGCAATTGCTTCTTTGTCCTAGTCCAAAGGCTGACTACCAACTAATAGTCCGGTTTGTTCCTAAATGTATCTTCTAGTATGTGCTTAAATTTTGAAGTGGATGGTCCTGGTTGCAGTGTGATGCTTTTCCCTTTTGCTAAACATTTTTGCTGAGCAATGACTGTGCCTGTCTGTTTTTACCTTAATATTGGGCCAGCTGTATGGACCGTCTGTTTTTCAGGCCTTTAATTAAGAAACCTGTACCAGTACACAGTCTAAATGCCTTTTAACAAAGAACTAATTACCTATTCTTTGAAATTCATGTACTAATTTTCCGTAAGCTGTTTACTACTCCCACCTTTGTTTCTGCACCTATTTGGGAGCGTTTGACCAACTGGACAAGTGACGCATTTGCAAGGCGATGAGCATTTTCCTGGGTGTGTGTAAGCGATCGCTGTATGTTGGTCCCCTGATCAGTTTGTATATAAAAACACTATCGTTTATTGGGAATGTCCTTGTGCAAGAACCAGCTTACAAACAAGCCAGCTGCAGTTGCTTTGGGACTTTGAAGGTAGGATCAAAGGTAGCAGGTAATTGCCCAATAAAGTACATCTGCTAGCTTTGATGCTCTTGGGGAAGCGAGGCTTCCACTTACCATGGTGCAGAAGCTGGACTGGGAATTGTCCAGAGATTTGTAATTGTGACAGATTGAAGATGGATGAGAATAGTTTGGCTTGAGATTTGCTGTCTCTATCAGCTAGAATTTTTTTCTCCTTCAGCACGGTGGGAGGTAGGCTCAGCACAACTCTCCAGTTTCAGGAGTTTATTCAGTAGCTTTGCATGCCAAATCAGGCTGTAGAATCCAAGAAGACTTTGTTGATTAGTGTTAACTATTATTTTTCTTAGCTTGATGATCCACCTTAGGTGTTACTAGACAAAGGAATACAGCAACTGCTACTTGGATTGGTAAGCCTACACTTTTGCAAAATGTAACTGTAAGCCCAGTATGTTCAACTCAGAGGACGAAAGCTGTTTTTAGAAAACTTTTTTTTTGTCTCAAGGCTGACCATGTTCTCACTGATCAGACTGTAACAGGACGACCTGCTTAGTACTGAGCTTCTCTGACTTTACTTCTTACCGTAACCTCTGGGTAGGTATGCCAAATACTACCTGGTTGTATTTTCCTAGGAGAGAGATGCAGCGTACTGTGAAGGAGGTCTGGCGAGAGGGTTGCTTTGATCTAGCATGCTGTGCCAGCTCTCTTTGCAGTTGTCTGGTTCCCTGCGCAGCGAGTTGCTCCACATCTTGCCTGCAGACTTCCCAGCACTGCTGAATTCGGCACAGATGGCTTTTCCATTTCAGATGGCAGTCAAGTCCTTCTCCTTGGGGTCTGTGCAGAAAGAATGACAGTGCTTTTATTGAGGTGAGAATAGGCAGAAACATGTTGGGCTAATGGAAAATGATGACTGGGGAAGCTGAAATAGGAAACAGTGCCCTGACAGATGTTGGTGCAGAACACTGCTTATGATGCTCTGTGTGATGAGGGAGAGTGACCAAAGAGAGTTGCTAGGTTAGCAGAGTTTTTATGTGTTTGTGTTAACATTAGTGGAAATGTGGCAGCAGAATGTTTCTCATCTTTGTAAGCAAGTTAGATGTATCAAAATTAAAACCCGGGTGTTGTTTCAGCATAATGCTTACACAGTATTAATAGACTTCTAGTGTGAACTCAGACTTGGTGAGTAGCTGCATTTTACCTGGTTTCTGATATTCCACTCACTCATTAAACAACAATGTAAGGTCAAACCCTGGCTTGATCTCCTTTGGAGCTGTACATTTTGAGTGTATATGTGCACTTTTAGCCAGAAGGAAAGGTTACGATGATCTAATCTGACCTGTTATGCAAGCTGGGCCACATGTGTTTAAGTCTTACAGGTGGACTCAATAACTTGTGAGGAAAGTGAAGAATATCTCTAGAAGACGTGAGGTTTCAATCTTGGCTTGAGGACTTTTAGTGGTGCAGAGTACATCGTGTTCGGCAGTTGTGTTTAAGAATGGAAGTACTTTTAAAAAAGTACTCCTGGTTTCAACATGATGCTACCAGAGCCTGTGATAATTTCTTAGGCCTTTCAGCAAACATCCCCCAGTACATGCTTGTAGATAGTGTGCTCTAGAATTAATTAGACTGAGCTCGGCAGTGAGGCAGCCCTGCCACAGCTCCAGTTCTCTGCTTGAAGAAGAGCTGCTCGCCAGCCTCTTACCTGCTTGGAGTCAGGAGCTTTTGAAGACAATGAGGTAGAGAGGAGCATCTTCATCGTCGTCAACTTTCTCCTTCCCACCCAAGCTGTATTGAGGTTAAACTATGAGGAAGAAAGCTGTTTCTCCCTTTATCTTTGATTGGGACTTACTGTTGTTGGGACTTGCTGTATTACTTTCTGTAATATTGTAGCAAATCCCAATTCTCAGATCCCAATCACTTTTCTACTTTTCTACATTCTGTACCTCCAAATGGTGTCTGCTAAAGTGATCTTTTTACTATGATGATGATAAGTTCAGATGTTTTCGTATTTACCATTGGAATAATGCTATATTGGCATTACTAATTCTAATTTTTGTGTCCTTTTTCTTGTTGCCCATGTTCTTCTTTCCTGAGTGAAGCACAGTCCTTTTGCACTTTTGATATCACATACCATTTGACAACTTGTTCCTTAACTTGTTCCTTCTGTCTTATGTATGGCAAATATATCAATAGAGTTGACTGGAGACTTGATATAGTTTTAATTGATTTTGGATTCTGTTTCCTTGCATTGTTTTACAGTTACATATTTGTGGAAATAAACTGTTTTCATTTGTTGTCAAGGGTGGAAGAGAGTCTGAAAGAGTATGTCAATGTAAATCGAGCAGAAGTCAACAAGGAGAAAAGATTGAGTGCAGCCTCAGCAAGTTTGCTGATGGCACCAAGTTGTGTGATGCAGTTGACACGCTGGAGGGAAGGGTTGCCATCCAGAGGGACCTGGACAGGTTTGAGAAATGGGCCTGTGCAAACCTCATGAGGTTCAACAAGGCCAAGGGCAAGGTCCTGCACCTGGGCCAAGGCAGTCCTGAATACCAATACAGGCTGGGTGGAGAATGGGTTGAGGGCAGGTCTGAGAAGGACCTGGGGGTGTTGGTTGATGAGAAGCTCAACATGAGCTGTCAACATGTGCTTGCAACCCTGAAAGCCAGCCATATCCTGGGCTTCATCAAAAGTAGTGTGGCCAGCCGGGCGAGGGAGGGGATTCTGCCCCTCTGCTCTGCTCTCGTGAGACCCCAGCTGGAGTGCTGCGTTCAGCTCTGGGGCCCCAGCACAGGAAGGGCATGGGGCTGGTGGAGCAGGTCCAGAGGAGGGCCGTGAGGACAATCAGAGGCTGGAGCACCGCTCCCTTGAAGAGAGGCTGAGGGAGCTGGGGTTGTTCAGCCTGGAGAAGAGAAGAATCCGGGGATACCTTACAGCGGCCTGCCAGTACCTAAAGGGGGCCTGCAGAAAAGCTGGGGAGGGATGCTGTGTGAGGGAGTGAAGGGATAGGTCAAGTTAGAATGGCTTTAAACTCAAAGAGGGTAGGTTTAGATTAGATGTTAGGAGGAAATTCTCCACAATGAGCGTGGTGAGGCACTGGCACAAGCTGCCCAGAGAAGCTGTGGATGTCCCATCGCTGGAGGTGTTTGAGGCCAGGTTGGACGAGGCCCTGGGTAGTATGATCTGGTGGGAGATGTCCCTGCCAATGGACAAATCTTTAAGGTCCCTTCCAACCCAAGGTGGTTCTATGAAAATGGGCTGAAATTAAGATCCATGTGCAATGAATCCAAGAATATGAACAGCTCCAGCATGTAAATCAACCTGTGTGTTGCTGTCCCTCATTTAAAGAGCTTTCCCTCTCTCTGTGCTCCCTCTGTCTCCCTTTGCTGAGCAGTATTGCAAATGGAAGAGCTTAGGCATTTTTACTTCTGTTCTTACGTTGTGTGTGGTGTACAGTGCTGGCTGGTTCTTCTTACTGTTCATATATCCATCCGCTTGAGGAATGAAAATCCCTGGTGACGTTTTCTGTCCATGAGCCCTGTCTCTTCTGTAGCATGTCCTGACTTTGCTATAATTTCTGTATGCTGTGTTGTCTTTTTTTTTTTTAATAAATGTTAGTTGTTGGACAGCTTTCTTCACTAAACCTTACTTAATAAAAAGTATTTTTTCTCTCAAGTGTTAATGTCTGTTACAAAACATCTTTTTGTGAAGAGCAACAACAAACCTTATTTCCCTCAGGCCTGATCTATCAAATGTCTCCTCACACAACTAAAGAGATGTCACGTCTACCAGCTCATAGCTGGTTTTATCCCAGGCTGCATTTGGCTTTATGGTGAGAAAACAGACTAAAATAGATACCTTCTTCCAGTAACAAAACATGTCACGTGAAACCAGCGGTGTGAATGTTGAAACATCACCTGAAGGAGAAGCAGCCTGTGTCTGTGGGGCAGTTCTGCGCAGCTAGCTGCCAGCTCGCTGTGCTCCCCAGCCCTCCTTCAGCTGCTGGCAGGTCCGGGAGTGGTCCTGGTCCCTTTTCGGAGTAGTCCTGAAAGCAGTGCTTTGACCTTGGCCAGAAGGGAAATCTGCTAGCAGTGTCTGGCATCAGGATCAATTCTTGTGTCTGTGTGTGCAGCCTGAGCTTAGCCCACGGCAGGGTACGGATGGAAGGCTGAACTCAGGACTTCTCTTAGCACCGGTAGAGCTGCATTTGCCTCAGCCTTTCTGAGCTGGGACACAATGTCATGGAGGAGCTTTCACTTGCTTGGGATCACGTAGATCTTTCAAAGCAGTAGGTGGGTGACACGCCAACAAACCCATTATGGAGTGGTAGCCATCCCTTTCCTCTCCTGTTTCCCAGGAAATAGGAAAATGTGGAAATGGGCTGCGGGAAGTGCAGGGCAGCCATGGTCTGCAGCCACTGCTTGGGCCTCTGTGCGTTCACTGACCTGACCGCCTTCAGCCTCTCCTTCAGTACATGCTTCCAAAGAAACTTGCTGTTAACAAATATATATACACATATATAACCAAAATGGGGCTGAAAAATGGCAGATGCTCTGTAAGCATGTTTTTGTCTCGAGTTTCCCAAGGTTGATGATTTAAGTGCAATCAAAACAAAAATGAGTGGAAGTACAATTATCAGCATGTAGCCTTTTCCTTTGGTCTTCTCATCCCTGGTTTCTTGATGCTTAGATTTCTGGGACAGTGTAAAACTTTAAGGTGGATGAAATGTGATCCTGATAGTATTTTTAATAGATCTAGATGTTTGAGGAATCTCTTGTTTACCCATGTAGAGGTAAGATTCAGTGCTGTAGCAGTACAGAAATGTTGTGTTTTTTGTTTTTTTTTTTTTTTTTTTTCCCTCCAAAAAGCTCGCAATTGCTCTAGAGTGCTGGATTTTTGCAAATGGGGTTAAAGTAAATGTCTGCTTATTACACACTGAGTATATTTAGAACAGATTATACTGTAGAAAATACACATTTTTAGTTTCCCAGCTTCACAATTATACTTTGATTTTTTGCAACTGCCTCCACACAGATTTCTGTGCAAACGCAGAATCAGAACTCCAACTATGGATTTTGTCAGTCAAGTCCTAGTATAACTTCAGGTGTCATCTTCCTTTCTTTCTTTCCTTCTTTCCTTCCTTCCTTCTTTCCTTCTTTCCTTCTTTCTTCCTTTCTTCCTTTCTTCCTTTCTTTTTCTTTCTTTCTTTCCTTCCTTCCTTTCTTCCTTCCTTCCTTCCTTTTTTCCTTCTTTTTAGTATATAAATCCTTTTTCATGTAGTTTTCTTAAAATATTCCATGTTATTTTGCTATTTTTTCTGGCTTTTGTTTTTTAGTTTTTCAAAGACCCATTTAGGCAGAGGAAAACCATAGCAAAGATCCCTCAATAAATCTCAGGGTGAGGATATAATCCTGCTGTACAGACTTCTTTTTTTCCCTTCTGTTGTTTGCATCAGTAGCCTAGTATGGAAGTGCACTTGCAGTCTAGCTTGTACATTCACATTTACAGTTTACTATTGCTTTGGAAAGCCACGAAAATAGGTAGACGTTTTATTCATGTTTCATTGATAAACCTTTTGATGTTTAATTGTTAGGTGAGGATGAGATTTTATGTCTTGCCTTTTGGCTCTTTGTTCCCCGCTAAAGATGTTTTCATAAGTTTTTTGAAAATCCGGGTATGCTTACACAGTAATTTTTTTGGATTAGAAATAGATTGATGTGCTGAGTTGACTGTCAGATGATGGTTGTTATGTTGGCAAGCAAGATTTTATCAAGGTGTCTTGAAGAATGGGAAACTCTATAGCAGGCACAGACTGAAGGGATGAATCCACTTACCGCCAAAACCAGCAAATGGATGGCATGGTAGGTACATGTAGAAAATAAGCCTGTTGGGCTTACTCCGCAGTGCATATACAATATTCTTTAGTTGATTGTTTGGGGAAGACAAAAACAAAACACACACACACTAGCAAAACCTTTCTAATTATTTTATGTTTTAGTTGTAAGTGACTGGTTGTCTGATCTGCAGGAAATCTAGACATGGTGCTTTCTGACTTTACCGTGTCAAAAATGTCTACTCTCTTTAAATCCTTTCAAAGGTTGCAAGTAGGAGGTAGGTATACCAATAAAACAAATAATTACATTGGAATTCAGTCTTTTAGGGAGCTGCTTTCCTGGACAGGTTAGTAAGTCTGGACAGGTACTATAGTAAGTCTGAGTATTTTATTCTGGCCATCTGTTAGCTGGGGGCTGCATGTGGTACTCTGAAGTTCTTAGATGAAGGATGCTGGAAGTGTAAGAAGCAATATGGTAAAGATGGTATAATGCTGAATTTCAGCAGGGAGGGATGTTGAGAAGATTTGATGCTTGGATATCTATATAAGTTACTAACGTGCTTGTTTAAGAATTGCAGGGCTGCATAAGGGAATCAGCTACAACAAAAATTTTGAATAACTTAGCATAACTGTGAAATGAGTAAAATAAATATGACCAGCTAAAGCAGTACCTAATTTATCTAAGGTGAACGTTTATTTTCATCACTCATTCTGTTGTTTGAATTCTTTCTTTTAAATGACACTTTGACATCTTTTCTATAAATTATGGATATTAATATAATTGTATTTACTTGTAGGTGGCTCTAACCAAGAGAGCTGATCCAGCTGAGTTGAAAACAATATTTTTGAAGGTATGTATAAAGTAAATATTTTACTCTTTCTGCTTAAATTTTTCATATCTTTTGCTCCTTTATTGCCGCATACAACTCTTGATAGTTTTTCCAACCATTAATCATTCACTGTATTATTACCATGTTAGACTTAAATACCATTATCAGAATTGAACAATGCTCACCAAGAAGTCAGATACATTCCTGAGTGATTATTGTATTGACTCAGAAGAAGTATTACTATCTTAGAGAAAAAAATGCATTGTTCAGAGAATGGGGTGGGAGTTTCAGTATTGTACCTACACATGGTAAAACGTTAGTGTAGACACCTTGCTGTTAGACCATTTGGTAAACTTTCTTCGCCCTTCCTTGCTGTCTGCCCTCAATCAGGGTTATTCCTGCTTCTCTAGTCTGTAGAAGCGTTGGGAAGATCACCTTTTGAAGTGGTGACCCTTTTTCTTTTTTAAATAAAATTCCTTCTGTGTTGACCTGCTTCAGATGTATGCAAGTGATTAAATGTCGTGTGCTTGCCTTGTCTACTTGGAGAGGTGCGTTACAAGGTTTTTCTGGAACATGGCTTTCTTTGACCCATTTCCTAAATGCAAAGAAATATTCCTAACCCTACAAAGATTTATTAGTACAGGGCCTAAAGTAGCTTAGTACTCTGATATGAACAAAAATACAGAAGTTGGGGTAAGAATACGTACATGAGGTAAGTGCCGCAGTGCTGCAGGGAGCTCTTGTATCTGATTTTATTTTTTATTTTTTATGAAAGGGTTAGGTACCAAAAAGAGCTAATACCTTTCTGAGTTCTACCCTCCTCCTTCCATCTCTCCAATGTCATACTTCAGTCTCCCTGCACTTCTTGGCATGTTTTCCATTGGCCCTTGTGATCTATTATTAACAGTATGTGTAGGTGTCACTATGTATATTGTCAGTATTTATAGTTTTATCATATACTAACAGTATTTATAGCTCTGAAATTAGAGTTGCAGTTGGGAAAGCCAAGATTTAACTTATTAAGCCCCAGAACTGCTATCTGTCAGGAGACTGAAGAGACTCTTGAAAAAGAAGGTCAGTACTGAAAAGCAAGACTAAGGCAACATAAAAGGCAGACAGGGTAGATTGCTGAGTCAAGAAGATGGCAGCATTGAGGAAGGCGATTAACGTGACAGAGAGAAGACTGGTCCCTACTGGAATATGAGGAGTTTGGCTGAGGGTTAGCACACTAACCGCCACCTCTAGCTCCTCGTCTTTCTAGTTTGCTCTGAAAAGTATGGGTCTCAGTGAGCACAGTAATAAAGTATGCATTTTGTTCAGAGTAGTACAGAAATTGTCATGCTGTTCACTGAGAAGGAAGGATGAGTGAGTGAGGTACGTTGCCTTGTGCTCTACAGGTAAGCTATGGCCGGAGTATTAATTAAGCTGCTTCAGATGAGTGGTGAGGCCAATACAGTTGCTTCTTCAGAGTGTGGGATCTTCGCTTATAAAATAACTTGACAGCCATTTTTCTACTTCAATACAGAGTTAGAAAATAAGATTCCCAGTTAGGAATGGTGCCCACTGTGTAGAAATAAATATGAGGCTAGCAGTTTCAATACAGTTGATTACAATAAACTTCCAGTACTTTAAATATATCAAAATCCCAATATAATGTTTGCAAATCTTACGTAAAATGGGGTTGAACTGGTTAATACTGGAGTATCTAAAATGTATGGAAATAAGTTACCAAAAAGCCATTAAGTACTATTGTATAATATCAAATTCTCTGTGGGTATAATTGCCAAAGTGAGGAAAAATACAATTGTAAAGAACCATTTTTTAATGTCTCTCCTCCAAACCAATAGAATTGATGTTTTTTCTCTTTTTGTTATGATAATTTCCAAGAGTAAGCTTACTTTTTCAAAGTCTTCTACCATAACCCCTAAGAGATTAGATTTTAGTGAAAGTGATCAAGCTGACATTTTCCAAGGTCATTTTCTATATGTAGCATAGAGAACGTGATTGGATTTCAAATACACTTGAGTAAATCACAATGACAAGAAACAGGGGGACACTGAAACCTTGTGCTGTTTTCTGTTATTGAGTGCCCTAGCAGGGGGTTAGCCTGGAAGAAAAAAATGAAATATAGAAGCATAGACTGCCTGACTTATTTGATTTGTTTCTCAATAGCAGCTGTGTTAAAAGTTTTTGAAGCTGGGTTTCTGAAAGATTCTGCCTTCCTGCAAATGATTACATTGAAATCAATTGATCTGCTAGTTCTTGTAAAAGTATACAATTGAAAATTCCTTACAGTATATCAACTAGAAAGCTTGTCTTATGAACAGTGCCTATTGAAACGCGTATCCCTAAATGCTAACCAATATACAGATGCCAAAGCAAGTTACGTATTGTTTGGGCTTGCTTCTCCGAAGCCCCGATCCTTGGAGATATTGCCGTACCTGAAGACTGTATTTATATAGCACTAGAAGAAAATAATCTACTTACTGTTACACTTTGGCATCCCTCTGAGAGTTATATGCCTACTGCAGGTATAACGGCACTCGGCAGGCACCAGCGTGGCTCTGTGAAATGAAAACTGGCAGTTTCCTTCCCTTAGCAGAGGCACAGCAATGTAAAACAAAACACATGTCTTTGAAGTACGCTACAAAATATCAATAGGCAACTAATTTATTTATTACTTTGGTGTGGATAATGCTCTGTGGGGAGCTTCAAAAATGCTTTATTATCCTGCCTTAAAGAATGCTAGAGGAATTAACAAGCTACTTTCCTGTTTTCAGTGCTTGTTATCCTGGGATAGACCTTTCCCTTGAAGCTAACAAACAGTTCTGCTAACGTTTTTAGATTACGTTATCCTTCTTCTTCTGTCTTAGTTGTTGTCCTTTTTTTTTTCCCCTTCCTTAAAAAAATATTTAGGGTTTATTTCAAGTTTGCCTTTCTGCAGAAGGTGACAGCTTTAAAATTTGAGGGAAAGCTGTGAGGAATCAGGGTACAAAAAGCAATTCTATTTATGCATTATCTTCAAAATATTTTAATATCAAGGAAAAGGAATATGTAACTTGTTACTGGAGGCCTCCCTTGGGAGCAAATACTCTTGGATATATTGAGCACTGTATCTGGAGTAGTATGCCAGTACCTGGTGGTGGATACTGGGTGAAGCAGTGTTTGGTGAGGTCTCAGATCCCTCTTTCTTATTTGTGCGTTGTGCTGAACTGCCATTTCCAAGTGCTTGTTTTCTCTTATGTTTTTCTGCAAATCACTGTTCTCTGACCCCCTTTCTTTCAGCAGCTCACCCGAGGAGGAGTAGCTGTAGGTTTTCCTTTACGTAGGGACCAGCTGCAGCTGGATGCGGAGCGCTGGAGTGGCTCCAAAACAGCACCCCCAGGTGGACACTCCTGTGGGCTCATGTACTCCACTAGCACAGCAAAGCCACCTGTCAGGTGTAAGCCCACCTGCTCATGCCAAAATAGAATGGCTACACAAAGGAGCCGTTTCAGAGGAGTAAGATATGGTGGAATATCCCATAGTTGTTACAGTTTCAGTGGACCTAAAGTACCATATGCATGTTTGCAAATGCGTGTGTGTTTCTTGTTCTACTTCACAAAAACCCACCACTAACAACAAAACCAATCCATACTGGAGCATGAGCTGTTTCTAGACTAAACATGGTGAAATTGTTGACACGATAAACAAATAATCATACAGCTGCCACTCTCCTGGCTGGGAAGCCGAGCCTTTGGCTGTTTAATATTCCCCACTTCGTCTGTCCTGTTTTGGTGCAGTTTTTAGGTTCTTCATAGCAAAACGTTCTTTAGCTGCTGTAAGCCTGGGGCTGGTTGGGTACTATGGATAGTGGCAATAAAAGGGCCTGGAGAAAGATGCATTTGAGTCACCAAATGTTGTATCCATTTAACAGTATGCAAGTGTGGAGAAGAATGGAGAATTCTTCATGTCTCCTAATGACTTTGTTACTCGGTACCTGAAGATAATTGGAGATGGTGTGCCTAATACAAACACTGTACAGCTCCTCGCGGGAGTGGTGGATCAGACAAAAGATGGGTACGTTTTCTGTTTGTTTGTTTGTTTTCTTTCTTCCTCTTTGTTGTTCATTTATAAAATATAAAACCATTCCTTAAAGAACAAGGCTGGTGGTTCTTGTTTTTGTTTGTTTGTTTTGTTTATTTTGTTTTGATGTTTGTTTGCCTGCAAATACATAAAGGAATACAGCATCTTTAAAGTGGAAGGAGTAGAAACAATGTTTTGGGCTGCCTGTAGCAGTTAGCTGAACAAACCATTTTCTGTCTACTGTGTATTTTTGATTCATTGAACCTTTCATGTCTGTTGGCTGGTTCCCATAACTTCTGCTTTCCTTTCTGTCCGTGAGTCTTTCTCTCTCTGTTTATTTCATGTATTTGTCACAAACACATTCAAATAGCAATCCAAAACAAGTTTAGATGACGTAGGAAGAGGTCATAGAAAAAAAAAAGAAAAAATGCCTCTCCTTTGGTTTGACGTAGCATTGTTAAAAGTTTTTCGCCATTGCTTTTCCTCAAGACGGAGGAGGAACAACAGCAATATTTAGTGAGCCACTTTGCAAACACGGGAAGACAGAGGTGAAGTTGGTTGCACATGGCTTGCATTTGAAAGCCTGACTTTGCCAATAGGCAAGATTAACTGCCCCTCCGTCTTCCTCCCCCCCTTCTTTAATGAAACCCTAGCTTTTGCTTCTGGTACTTGCCCAGGCAGGCTGTCTCTTCGCCCATATGAATGCATTTTTTGAACCCTGCCTTTAAAGTATCTTTAGAGAAACTTTAGAATAATTAGCTATGGACTTACAGTCTGTAGTTGTGGTGTTTTTAGAAACCAGAAAACTTCAGGCATGAGTCATATCAGTGGTTGCAGAGAGTAAAATGTGAGATAAATAAAGCATGACTAGAGAATGCAGGCTTCCTAGGGAACAGATGCACGCATAACTGAGAACTTTTAAAATAGGTTCTCTGTTCTCTTTTCTGCTCAGGCAGCCTCAGGTATTTGGCAGCTGTGCACCTTAAACCTGGTAGACAAGTCAATGTAATTATTGTTATCCATGGCAAAAGAACTCTCTAAAAGGTCACATTGGTAATGTTGGCATAAATGGCAGCAAGAAAGTGGTGGCTTCGGATAGTGTTTGACAGAAAACGTTAAGCTCTTTTTCAGATTTCTTCCTTTGGTTTGATGTCTGTAAAAACTACATTTTCTAGATTGCACAGATTCAAATCCATTTTGTAGTAAGAAGATTGTGAGTATAATACGTGCCTTGTAATTTGTACCTCCACAAGCAGAAGCTGGTGTCAGAATGAGCAAAATAGAAAGCTCTAGCCTATGTGACCTTGTTGACAGGCTGGGATTTTGTAATTTGGTGTGATCCTGCAGGAGTTTTGCATTTCTGTAGTGCAGTGTTGAAGCTTCTAATTGCTACTTCCTGCCATGGTAAGGATTGTTTCTGCAGTCCAGACTGCAGTGACAGGACTGCATGTTCCTACCACGATTTCGGAAGAGTCTCTTCTGGTATTCAGGCCATCTTCTTACTTAGCTGCTACGCTGTTATGTAAAGGAACGGAGCAAGTTCAGAAAGTGCTTAGCGTTCATCTTTCTAATCTGGCACTGTAGCATTTTTTTTACCGTGTGGCCAGACATTTGTACCTTGTGCTGGTGGGGTATAAAGTAATTCTTAGAGGCATCCCCCCCGGAAGCAGGGACAGCTTGCTTTTTGGTTGCTAGAATGAAATCCCCTAAGAATGTCAACAGGACCTATTGGTCTCCTCTTGAATTCTTTCCAACTTGGCAGTCCAGAGATCCTGGTTTTAAAGTGAACTACAAAACTGCTTTTGTGAGGCTGGTCAGTGTTAAGGTCATTAGAGTCTGCTCAATACTTTGGCTTTATTTCTAGTCAAAAAAAAAAAAGTGGCTTGCAATAGCAATGACAAGTTAATTTTGTTCTAGTGTTAATGGCTTTAAAGTAGCGCGGTGCTGAAAATACTGCTACAGTGTTTGTGTAAGTATATTTGCACTGCAGGGGATCCCTGGTTTTGTTCTGAAGAAGCATCTGTTCTTCAGGTAGGGGAGTGTGACCGCTCTTTACCAACAGAGTCTGAGCCCAGAGCCACCGGGGTTGTTCCTAGCTTTGTTAATATGGTTTTTAACACCTTTGGATTCAGGTGAGAAGTTACGTATAGATACCAAGTGTAGTCAGTGAGAAATACTGAAGTCTGTAACTCACGTGGGTGAAGGGCGGACAGCATGAGAACTGCGGGCTCGTTAGTAGGGCACGTAGATTGGTGGCTTACCCCAAAACTGAAGAGGTCCTCAGTGTGAACGATGGACATGGAAATGAGCTTTGCACTTCATTTTTTCTCTTCTCCAGGCGGGATTACTTAGCAAATGATCCGCATTTAACAGGTTCTGTAAATTCTGCAGCGTCAGGGTGGTGTAGAGCAGACTAGGCAGATGAAATGGGCACTACACTGGGAATTTGCTTCTTGCATATTTTTCCTCAGAGACCTGAACTAGAAAGAGAAAATCGCAAGCAGACAGCAGTATCTTTTACATGTGATCTCACTGTGGTTGCCATGGACAAAATCTCTTGTGTAGCTGTAGCACAGTTCCTGCACTGCCAGGAATTAAGGATCTGACAGTGTCTACAGGATTTGCTGTTGGCGTGACAAAGATACGAGACCTCTCAAAGGCAGGCTCTGGCGTTCTGTGAGTATCTGTTGCCATGGGAGCAAGGTTTGTCTCCATCTTAATTCAGGGCACAGGAATATTTGGAGGTGGGCTTATCTTCTTGCCTCTTACTGGGGCATCTTTTTAAGGTTTCCGTTAACAAAAGGGAATACCTTTCTTGCTGATGTCCAGGGAAGCATTTCCAAGTAGTGGGACGGTACTCACACAGGTTTTGAGAGTGGCTGTAGGTTGCATGAAGCAGATTTAAGAGCCTTCCTTAGATCTAGGTCTTAAGCTTCTCATTCCTAATTTTACTTTGAAAAAATGCTTCACTTGGCTTCAGGTGGACCAGAAACTTACCAGAAATACTGAGGCTTTATCAGTAACAGGCCAGGCATTTTCCATCTTGCCTACTGTAACATACTGCTTTTCAGTCTTTGGCTGTACTTTTAAACACCTGTCTAACACAGTAAGTATTTATTCCACATCTCTGTTTGGACTGTAGTAACTAACACTTTACTGAGAAACATTATATGCTTTATTTTTAGAAAGGACAAACTATTCAAGAATAACACTTGGAAATGCCAGCATTTTCCCTTATTATTGGATATAAATTTATTCTCTAATGTACCAATTTACACTATACTTAGTTTACCTAGGTTGCAGCATAAAATAATAGATGTAGCTTCAATTTGTGTCCTATTATGTTATCATGTTCAAATTGCTGATACAATAGAAACATAGGCATTGATTTCTAAAGAAACCTCTTCATTGCATTTGTATGTATTATTGCAGTGGGTAATGGCTTTTTTTTTTCTTTATATGGCTATGTGCAGACTTCTTCTGGTGGAAAAGGATTACACCTGCGTGGTGCCCAGGTACTGTGGGCACGAGTGCCAATGAAGTTTGGAGGAAAGGAAGGAGTAATAAATAACAGTTGTGTTGCACCATACACAGTTGTTGTTTTTGGCTTGTAGCTCTTGTGTGTGGATGTTTTTAAAATATCGGTGTTTCGGTCTTCCTGAATAAATTGTGCAATGTTGGCACTGTTAATGAGGTCATGAAGGTGAAGAAAGACTTAACCAGTTGGGTAGGATGTCTTTAGCACCAAAGTGATTTTTTTGTAAACATTTCAGCTTCCTCTCTTCGCGCTGTTAAAATCGCTAGGCTTTTCTCTGCTTTTGTAACATAAATGAGCACTTGTTTAGGTAGATAAAATAACTCTTAAGTGGTATATTGAAGTCCATGTTAATATGTGCTGTTTAATGACACCTAATGATATTCAGCGAAGGGTTATGCTAAACCCAAAAGGGTGATGCTAAACCACAGAGAAAATGTGTTACCCAGGCAACTACCCTTGTGCAGTATAGAGAAGTGAGCATATGGCTATGTAGTACACATTATTTCAGCATCTTTAAGCATTAAGAATCACACGTGTAATTGACTGTGAAAAATTACTGCTCAGTTACTGTATTGTATGGTCATAATAGAAGTAAATGAATACGTCATTGTTGTTAGAATAGATCTGTTGGGAATCACTAGCAGGCTAGTCTACTTAGGGAGCAAAAATACAATAAGAAGAAAATAGCTGGTTTAATTAACATGTAAAAATTGGGTTAATTTGAATTCAGCTGGCACAGCAGATATTAATGTCTCTTCTTTAATAGTCTGGCAAGAACCACACAATTTGTACACTTTTAATCTTCCTAGGGCTATGAATAATTGTTTTTAAAAATGGATACGGGGTTATTTTCATCATCTCTCTCTGACTTATTAGGGGGGTTTATTACTTGCCAGAACTGACAAAGAATGCTTCTACCAGTATCAAATATTGTAGCAGTGTTGGAGCCCGCATCAAATCCAGGCGTAATGGCATAGGATGTGTTCGTAGCGTGGCGTTGGGATTCTGCTGGGAAGAATTATGATCGCTGCACGTGTTGGGATCCCTTGATAAGGACATAGGTTGGGTGTTGTTTCACACTAACAGCAGCTGTATCAAATCGGTGTTGGCAGATAGTTTCAATTCTAAACAATCCTATTCGAGAGTCTTGTTGCCTGCTATTTTGTTCCTTCTGTCTGGGTTTTATAATATTTGGGACAGAAGCATTCAGTGCTTTGTATCTGTTTGCTGTTGTGGAAGGTGTCAGGTACGTAACAAATAATAATGGATAATAATGAGCTTTTATAACCTCAAAGTCACATAGTAACAACAAATACGTGTAAATGCAAAACTAAGTAGGTTGTGATGTCTAGGTTTAAACTTAAATGAAATATTGCTTTTTTTTTTTTAAAGCCTTTTGGTTTGGGAGAGATGGAAGTTTTCTGCCTTATAAAGACTAAGGATCTGCAGCACATTCTGGGTTTCACAGTTGGTGGTACTGAGAGCTCCTCAGGAATTTGAAATAAATGACGTAGCAGCCTGCCCGTGTGATAACGCGCGCTCATGTAGCAAGTCAGTGACTTCTTTGCCAGTAAAACTTAATGCCTGCTTATATGTTTATTGGCATCATCGGTTGTGAGTTTAATATTAAGAGTACCTGAGGAGGTTTCTTTTTATTTATTTTTCTTGCTACATAATTACTTATGGTGGCAAGTTTCCAAAGCTAATTATTTGTTAGAGCATTTCTTACTCTACGTATGCTTTTGTTTTCACTGCTATTTAGTGTTTGCGTATTGAAGGAGGTAAAGTAGAACAGCTTTTTTGACCTTTTCTATACTATGTACTATGCTTTTTTTATATAGTACTCTTCTGTTCATCCTCTCTTATTGTGATGTTTTTCATGGAAATCAGCTTATTGTACGCTGTGGTTGTTTAGTTGCTGACAGCAAGCATGCTTCTCTGTGACTTAAAAAATAATTCCCTTGAGACAGGGTGACTGGGAACTGCTGTACAGCTGGGTCATCATATTGTGATGGTGTGAAAAACCTGCCTGTTGCAGCCTCTTCAGACACATCATTTTTTGCTGTTACTGCATACCGAGTGGAAGTTTATGTGGAACCAGCCGCAGTACCATTTTGAGTGAAAGTCCTGAGGATATTGCTAGCTTTTAAAGCATAATAATAAAAATAATTGGTTTCTTAATGTTTGTTGCACTAAATTTTGTGCATCTTGGAAAGAAATCTTCATTCCCCAGGTATTTACTGCCGTGTGGAGCTGTGAAAGCCGCCCGCTTGCTGCCCTGACATAAAGCAGCCCAGAGAGAGGGCAGTCCTAAAGCTCCCCGGCTGGCAGCAGGCCCTGCAGCCACACATTTGAAGATGATTTTGAGCCGTACAACCCAGTCATTAAAGAAGCAGCGAACAGAAGAATGGTTAGCCTTTGTCCCTGTAAGAAAAGGAGTTTGATCTCCATTTAAACTCCTGGGCGTGACCCGGAGAAATTAAAACTGCTCAAGGCCTTTGCTGCATCAAACTACTGCTGGAAACAACGCCAAGTTGCCTAATTATGTATTTCTGCTTATTAACTACCCTAAATAAAGGCACCTCTGCTTTTATCTGTGCTCTGCTAATGCACTGCTGTCTTGGGAAGCTGGCTGCGGTGATGAATTTGACTGAAGTGCTCCTGGGCGGAGGCAGGCTGTGCAGACTGCTGCTTGAAACCCGTGACTCCACACGCAGCACTCGAGGGCTGCCACGGGTGACTAACATGTGCTAGCAAACAGGTAGCACATCCCCATCGGTTCCTTCAGGAGTGAGTGGCAGCATGTAGGTCTTTCTTGAATGGATTAGCTTTCCAAAAGCCCTAAATCCCAAGTCCCAGGGGAAGTTATTCATATCCTGGCAGGCTGGCTGGGCGCTGGAGGGAGGCAGGCTCCCCCAGAGGGCAGTTCAGGGAGGCATTAAAGCCGAGGTGAGTAGCCACACGGAGCGCCTGGCTGATTGTATGTCCTGTTGTGACTTGCTAAGCAGAACAGCTCCTCGTTCAACCGAGTCATTTCCATCTAGCAATGTAAAAAGGGCTGCTAACAGTGTTGGCGATTGGGCATCTTAGGATAAGTTTTAATCCCTGTTGATAACAACTTGTATGAATTTTTGTCTTCTTTTGCATAATCATTGTGTTTCTCTTTTCTGCAGGCAGGTGGTTTCATAGCTCTTGCTTTTTCCTTCCTCCTTCAGGTTGATATCCTTTCAAGAGTTTGTGGCATTTGAATCAGTCCTGTGTGCTCCAGATGCATTGTTCATAGTAGCCTTTCAGCTGTTTGACAAGACTGGCAAAGGAGAAGTTACTTTTGGTAAGAATGGTCTTCAATGCACACTCCTAATTTAAATATCCCTACTTGTACCAAACTATTTTATCTTTTGTTACCATAGCAAATATAGGGATTGGTAATAGAACTATACGAGTGCCACTTAGCTTTCTGGCCAATTTTTTTTAAATCACTTCCACATGTATAATATGAAGTCAAGGTCACAGTTATCTTCGTAGTTTTCTCTGGAGAACCGGTCACTTCTCCCCAGCATGTTTGTTCAGGTCTTCAGAACAGCAGTGAAAGGTGGCTATAGGAAATGATTGTAAAACCACAGAAAAGTTGCCAGAGGACTTGGGCAAATGTTGAGTCTGAAATTACCCTGAATTATTTTTTGTTTACATTGGCTATGTTGCAAGCTGGCTTCCTTTTAAGACTTAATACTTTTTTCTGTGAGATTTTTCAGTAATACATATATTATAACCCCACAGAAAATTCAGCTGTGCATTGGAGGTGTGGTGTTTGCACAGATAACATGGCATACTCAGGACAGTTTAAAGCCTGGCTATGGGGACTATTTATTTCTAAACAGCACAGAGACAGTTTTTGATATCTGCAGGACTACCTGCCACCTGCCTAGTGACAAAGACCATTACGTCTGGAAGAATCAGAAATGAGCAGTCTTCAATAACTTCAGGCACTGAACTGCACGTGAAAAAGTGTGGAGGATTTTTTCACCCTACGCACCTATGTTGAATAAAAATGTTATTTCTAATCTGTTATATTTGAAGAGGTTTATCCATATGTCTCAAGTTTTATTAATTGATTATTAAACATCTTTAAATAAAAGGAAAGCTGGATGACAGTGGCCCTTTCTTTTTCCCATTTTCCCCTGTATGGTTCATATGTCCTTTGTCTTTTGCTAGTATTGCCTGCATATACTATGTGCTTAGTTAAAAAAGCTCTTTTCCAGCCCATTTAAACTGACAAGATCTCCTGTTACGGTTGCTTGAAGCATCATTATCTTCCTTCTTCCATCTCCAAAAATCTGTATTTGAAGTTGCGGCTGGTGAGAAGACTTACTGTCTCTTCTTGTGTCTGTTTTGTTTTTTCATTATTTTGGTTGTCTGTTGAGTTTGTGAAAGACATGTCTTGTGTACAATGCTACTTGTTAGAACAGCTTTAAAAAAATTACTATGGATTCTAAAGGATTTGAAAGAATTTCAGGATAAATTTCTGCTGATCCTAACCTTGCTGAAGGAAGTATTTTGTGCCTAACAGTCTTGTGCATGTTTATGGACAGAAAGACAACGAGAGGCAGCATGCTTTTAAATCAGGAAGGCTCAGATATTTTGCAATGGTTTTGTTCCAGCATAGGCAAACCAGGCTTCCTGGAATGCCTGTGATGTGCAGGTTCTTGTCTGCGTCAGAGCCCCCAGTTGCTTGGAGCACTTGTTAATAATCTAGGAAGAACTGTAGTTGTTTGATCTGAATGCTGAATCAGTCCAACTTAGCTTTTTAACTTTTGGCATTCTTGTTCATATTTTTCCTGCTGGCAAATGCTTCCCTTGGGGTTAGACACAGTGAGTCAAGGGATTCGTTTGGCATTTGAAGCCGATTGAAGTCCTTTTAGCAATAAGGGAAACTCTTATGCCAGGCTGTATTTAAGGTATTTGAAAGAGGAAGCATGCCAACATTGGCAGAACCTCAGATATCTTTTTTTTTTTTTTTTAATTCCTTCCTCCCCTACTTTAAAATCATAAAAGCAATTGTAACTTCTGCATAGTACCTTGTAGCCACCGCCCCAGAAAATGCCTGGAGTAGGAAGGAGAGGAGAGCTGTCTCAACGTTGTGAGTTCTCAGCAAAACCAAATGAACTTTAGATAAAGCTAGTGTACTTTTTCTATCCTAAGGAAGAAGCTTTTTTTTTTTTTTCCTATTGTAAAAAATAACAAATATTTTCACAAATTAGTTACCACAATGCTCTCCTGTAACTTTGCAACTCAGTGCCTCAGTCATGCATCTGCGAGGTTAATTATGAGATCTTATTCCATTGACTTGAATGAAAGTGGGATCAAGTCCTTATCAAGGTTAGGAGAGTTAAATAGGGGTTTTATATACTATGGAATTACAGTGTGAAAGAAAAAGGAGAAAAGGGAAAGGATCACTTTTCACTATGCTGCTGCTAAGGGTACTATCTCAACGATCCCTTTATAAATGTGTATCTCATTTTACTGTTGTAAAGCATGGCTTATCTTTGCAGTCATTGTTTTTCTGTATAATGAGATAATGGTGTAAATATTTTAGCTTATTCTGAACGAAATATAGGGCTTCCTGGCTGTGAACTTCCCATTTTCTACTAAGCAAGTCATCCAATTCATATCCTTCTACAGGTGCGCTTAGCTTGGCACCTTTGTAAAACAGATTAATAATGGGTTTTACATCACTGAGCTTTTACACTGAATGCCACATCCAGGCTGTGGATGTTCCGGGAAGTGTTCTGGGTAGAAAGTTTTAGTATTCAACATTTTGCACTTTTATTGCAAAACACCGCATCTTTAGCTTCTGGGTTGGCAATTCCTTTGCATTTTAGCCATACCTTGACATCTCTACAATTCTACTTGTTTCTGTTCTTTCAAGTTGCAAGTTAGCTGTATATAGTTCTTTTGGCAGAGGTGGCATCTATTTAAAAGGACTGATTTGCAAGTGGTGTGTGTGTGTGTGGAGGTGGGGGGGGAACATTTCTAGTTTATTACTTTTGTGAGATGAATGTAATGGCCAGCAGTAAATTAGTGGCCAGTGGCTGACTGAGACTACACCTGGCCGTTGCATCATGTTGTAGATTTATCTGCTGCTGAAGTGTCAAAGCTTTGACAGTTTGCAAGGAGTTAAAGCTCTCAGCAGGAAAGTGGGAGGAAGTTTAGCTGGCTTTTAAATTTGAGGCAAAGAGCAAACCATTGCTTCTTACTGTTGAGTGTTGACAGGCACATAAAAGCTGATAATGTAAGTCCAGGGGTTTAAGAGACTTAGTAGAGTTGCTTTTTTGTCGTATGACTGTATTTTAATGCCTCATTAAAGAAGCAAAGCCCTTTGAAATTCTTTACTAGATGGCATTTAAAAAAAAGGTGAGATGCTTGGGTAAAAATGTCAGTGTTTAAAAACTAAGTTGTCTTAACCTCTATCTTTAATTTTGGATAGATAAATGAAATGATGAGTGTTAACAATTCTGAGCTGTGAATAACACAGCAGTGATACCTGTGGACTGGAACTTTATTTCTCATATACAGGTTCTCACAGCCCTAACGAAGGGCAAAACAAACATTGTAGACATCATTTTTTCCCATTAAGAAAGAAAAAGCAGAAAAAGAAAAATGATTGCCCAAGTCTGTGCTGACGGCCAGCATTGAACCTGGCTTTAAAGATTTTCATTGATTTGTTTTGAACTCGGTTTTCCCTACAAACAGAAGTTCTTACTCTCTCATAGTTATTGAAATGTAGCTATGGTATAGTTTGTGGTTTTCTATTTATTCATCTATTTCTCCTAAAGTCTTCTAATTCAACCTGAAGCTGTTTCAAAATGGATGCTATGCTGTGCTGCCCTGAGAAATATGAATATGCTGGAAAACATGTTAGGCCTTTCATTAAAAAACAAAAAGAAAACAAAAACAAAAAATACCCTACACTCCCTAGACAGCAAAAAAAAACACAAAGGGAATGGGGAACCCAAACACTAAATTGTTGCTTGTTTGGCATAACAACTGCAGAGTCAAGCAATGCATCTGTTTTTGTCTCAAAACAGAGCTCTATTTACATGCAGACAGCAGCTATTGTGGGTCTGTGCTTCTGTTATTAATTATAGCAGTACACATTTCTTAGAGGAACACATGAATTAATGATGCATCTTACTAAGCACTCCTGTTTGCTTATCTGATACTTGAATTGCCTGAACACTTGTTTGTAAACTTCATAAAAAGATGTAGCTCTTAACCGAGGTTTGAATATGTATATACAACTATTGTGATGAGCTTCGGAGTTCTTGCTCTGTGATAACGCTCTGACTCTTTTTCAATATGCTAAGGATTACTACAGGAGTATAACACTTGCTTTCCTAACCAAAGGGTTAGGTTCAGACTTCGTGAGCTAGCTTGTTTTTGCTGCAGAGGATTATTTTATGCTTTGCCCTATTTTATGCTTTGCTTGGTATGACCTGGCACTTCTTTTGGCATTTATATTTTTTTATTTTTGTACAACACTTAGTGATGCCCAGCCTGGTACACTCAAAGCCATGTAAAGCAAGGAAAAGCTAAATCTGAACCACTAACCTTAAATTGCTGAGGCTGTGAGCTTTGATCATTTGATAAAATGCAATATTCAGTAATTCTTAGCAAGTTTTCCATTGCTGGTTCAAATTGGTTAGAAACCATTTGTAGCTAGTGATGTGTTAGCTTACACCTACACAGTGAAGCATTTGTTGGTTTATAACTGACAGTTGCCTAGATATGATGATCCCAATAGCAGCATTACAAGAGCAAAATGTGTTTAGTCTCTAATATTTTTTGTTGTTTCTACTGGATTTTGCACAAATAACATCTAGTTTTAATTAAACGAGGATGTAAGGAAGACTTGTAAGTATATTTATTTTTCTTCAAAACAACTTTTGAAGTCTACTTGATATTATTTTCATATAATTTCCTTTCTAAACTTATGTCAAATTGGCAAGCTTCTCTTATTTTTTCTTTTGCCTGAAATGTTATATAACTAGGCAGACTTTCATGAAGGCATCTGAAGTGAAACAAAGCATGTTTAGTCACAGAGTCAGTTTGTCTTTTTAAGTGTTAGAAGTTCCATCCATTTATGCAGATGTGTTTCATTGGGTCTAGTAAACACAACTGAGTTTCCTAAGTCATCCAGAACTGAAATTTGGTGTTTGATCTTTGTTGCTTTAGTTTTCTTCCTTTATTTTTTTTCTTCAATTTTTTGTTTGTTTTTTAAATTAAAGTTCCCCATTAACAGATGTCAGGCTGAAGACTGAGCATCCTCTCTCCTCTTTAGCAAAAAACAGGGAATGATCACAGCATCACTGAACAGCTGAGGTTGGATGGGACAGCGGCAGCCATCTGCAGGGCCAGCAAGGCCAGGCTGCTCTGGGGACCGTGCTCAATGGAGGTTTTAAATATCTCTGAGGATGGAGACTCTGTAGCTTCTAGGAGCAAGTGACTTCCAGGGTTTGGCTATCATGATGGTGGAAAAAAAAGTTCCTGCTGCCTAGCTGGGATTGCCCACACTCTGGCTTGCATCCACTGCTTCTTTTGCTGCCTGTGTGCATCTCCGTCTTCCCTGCACCCTCCTGCTGGGCAGCTGTGGACAGCCTGAGGTCCTCCTTTAGCCCACCCCTCACCAGGCTGAGGAAACCCCATTCCCCAGCCTGTTCTCACGTCGTGCGTCAACACCTGACTGTCTTGGTGGTTGTGATGTACAGAGATAATATACTAACTAAAATAAAATACCGTTTTATTATGTTTGCGTTAGTAGAAGTGATCTGCTCATTTATTAGTATTATTTTTAAAAAACTATTATTATTCTTCAGGGCAAAAGGGGCAAGTTTAATTTTTAGGCCCTCCTAGGGCCTAGTGCTTTCCAAACCCGTGGTCTTTGGGCTCTGGCAGTTTGTCACCTCTCTTCTAAGGATGCCAGGAAAGGTACCAAAGAAATGCAAAGTTGTTGCCAATAAGCTGCAATTATGGATGTACACAGCTCCAGCAGAAATATTTTTAAGGATTTACATCTTGAAAAAATGTTAAAAACCTTTTCAGAAAGCCAAATATGTAATGTTTTGTGTCTAAATATCATGTTATTTCCCCTGGCGTCCAAAGAGGACAGAAGAAGCAGACAAGCTTGGGTGCCAGATCTTAAATGCTGAGTTACAGTACTCTTGAAAAAAAAGCCTCTTTTTTGGGGTATTTACAGTATTTAGCAGAGGTAATGGATGTGCTCATCTGAGTCCAAAATCACAGCCAAGCTGAGCTGGATGATGTATGGGTATGTCACGAGGAAGCACATTCGTAGTTTTTGAAGTGACCAGAGTACAAACAACCAGAGCAGGGGAAGGTTAAGAGGATAACAAACTGAGCACGTTTTCAGCGGAGATGAAATGTGAAGCTTTCCATGGATCTTTTGATTGGTGAAAAATCACAAAGACAGAAGCACGTTCTCTATGATGTTTTCATTGAAGTAAGATTAATCTGTAATACTGCTCTGCCCTTGTTGAGAAGTTTGGATAGGGCAATAAACTTATAGCCACCGGATTTTGTTCGGTAGATAGCATGTCTCATCTAAAAGAGAAGGCATGCTGAACTTTTGATTAGGATTTGTGCCAGACTTCCTGGTTTTCTGGGATCTTTGGGGGGATTTTTTGTTGGTTGTCATTTTCATGACAGTCTTCTTATCTGATCTGAATGACGTTTGGTTAGTGATACTTTTCTTAACCTCACCCTTGTGTATAGTATGTGCTCTGAAGCCTTTGTTGCTTCTTCACAAAATGGGTATGTTTCACGTCTTAGAGAAAGCAGACACTTTTTAGCGAAGGAAGACTCCGTCCTCCTGCTTTGCTTCCCTGCTATGAATGCCTCTAAGGGTGCTGACACTCCAGTTGGTGCTGTTGCAATACTGCCTGGAGATGTGCTGAGTCAACCAGTTCATTTTGTGCAGGCATCTCGGGATCCATCGTAGGCTTTTGCTTCCCACTGATTTGCTCCAGATGTTAATGGGTTACCTGGAGGTGATAAACCATTGCAAAGGCAGCCACTTTTTGATCTAAGTGGAGCTTTATTGTTCTTCTTTACATGATCAGTTTGCATTCAGAAAAAATGGGGAACTTTTAACCTTTTTTAATAACTCGTGAGCCATGTTTTCTGAACAACTGACTGCAGGTGCACACCAATATCAGATTGACGTGCATGGATTGTGTGGCATCTTCTCAGAGACAGAAGAACGGCTCAGAAAGCTGTTCCAGTTCAGTGGGTCAAAAATCCACTTTTTATGAAAGGCTAACTGTAGATTTGCACGATTGACTATAATGGCTCCAATTTTAAAAGATAGAGGTAACGGAGAGCACTTCCAGTTGGTGGGATAATTCAAGAATACTACATGCTCAAATGGCTAAAATATTGTGCTTTCTGCGGCTACTTCATGCTACTTAAAAAGAAAAAAATAGGTGTGGAAAAGGTGGGAAAAAGCCAATTTGAGAGTAAATCTCAACTATATGAGGTCACTCTTTGGTTAACAGCAAGCCCAGGGTTAGCCATCTTTCATGCAGCTGTATATGCTGTTGGGGAAAAAAATACAACATGATTACTTGGCAGCATTTGGAGAGGAACCAGAAGCTTCCACACCAGAATATATTTAAACTGTAGCAGCAGAAGTATACTATTTTAAGCTTGATTTTATTTATTTTCCAGCCCCTTTTCAAATTGTCCTAGAATTACAAACTAGAAGGCAAAAAGTTTCAGCAGGCCCTGAAAGCTAGCAAGGTATTTTGTTATTACAGATTTTAATATGAAATTTCAGATGGCAAAATACACATACTTTCAGAGTGTGTGTACTTCAGTTTTCTAAATTGGAAAATCTGCTGTTACCTAGCAGTTAATAACTATTTTTTCCAACATTTGGAATGCAGGACCTGATTTGATAAGCTGATAAAAGAAAACAAAACTGAGAACATGTTGGAAATGCTCAAAGTGAAAATTACAGTTTAGGTAGGTTTGGGGGTAGATAGTTAGACATTTTAATTGAACTAAAATAGTTTTATACTAATACAGTACTGTTGTGGGAGTACATTTTGTGGTGCATTTGAAATTGAAGTATTTAAGTGGGGGAAAATGTATGTTAATGCTTTGCAAGAAAGTGATTTTTTTTAATACCATCTATCTAAGCAAAATAGCTGTTAAAGAAATAGAGCTCTCAAGTCTGTATTTGGAGAGTAAAGTGTAATAACTTTTATGCTCTTTTAGGATAATTTGTCTGAGCCAGGAGTTGGTTTTTATCACTTCGGTAGGTGTATTAAACTGCTGTAGGAAACAATCAGGTGAACTCTGAGGTAAATGTGTTTTCCTGGACAGCTACAGCAAAGTCAGCCCCCGCCAGTGTCAAGAAAGCTGTTAAGTCAGTCTGGATGCTGAAAGTCCTGTGATTTTAACATCTCCGTGATAGGGATAACAGAAGTGAGGCCAGATGATGATTTCACTTACCATGTGGAAATAGGGACACTGAATTTGATACAACAGCTTTGGTTACACACAAGCAGCACTGGCTTATGTTAAGCAGCAAAACTTCTGCTTGTCCACTACAGTTCAGCAGTAGTCCACAGCTGGACTAGCTCAACACAGCTCAATTGGTTTAAAATTACCATTTTTATTATTTGAGTTTAATTGCATCTTTGGGGATTTTCTCTGAATTTGGACTAACTAGTCCTATTAAAAAAAAGCATAAGCTACCAGTTACACGTATATACATGCACAAAAATTTAACAAAAGCAAAATAAGTTTATTATTATTATTATTAAGGTGTTTATACCTAAATGTCTGTGTACAGCCACACGTTTTAGGTGCAGACTGATCTTAGTCTAAATACACAGGGTGCACTAATGGAAGGTTTTGCACTCTTTTGAGTGACTGTGTTTTAAAACAGAAGCATACTGCATGGTAGAGTGCAGATGAATTGCGCTGACCTGAGCTGCTATCTTTTTTCAGATCAACCCCCACCCTTCTCGAGTCGTGAAATACAATACCATTATCTTCAAATTATGTACTCAGTTTCTACTGTGCTGGCTTCAGCGGGCGAGTTCTAACAGCTATCTTCCTAATAGTATTTTTAAGAAGGAAAGAACCTAACGTATTTTTCATTTTTTTGATTCAGAATTGTGGAATTGCTTGCAGCCCATGTTTTGCAAGGAATTAAGAGGTAGAAAAATACAGCAGTAGTGTACTATGTCAGGACTTCTAACCCATGGAAATAGGGGGTTGTGACAGCTATTCCTGCTCTTCGTTGCCAAGGGGTGTTGGAGGGATGAGTACTTTTTCTTTGCAATCCATAGTCATCAAGGTATTCCAACGTATTATTAATTCACAGCATGCCAGATATAAAACTATTCTAACCCATTTCCTTTACAAAACATCAGGGAGATCAAGAAGGTGATTGTAATGCTAGTATTTCCAGAGTGCTACAGCTTTTCTGGGTAAATGTGGCTGACTGGATAACCCAGTCAACTACTTGGTCTACCCATAAGGAAAACATCAGTTCACATTGTAGCTGAGCAGATGTGATGTGAGCATATGTTTTCCAAAATAAAAAGGCATAATTATAGAACAGTCTTAGTGCCAGACCATGGAAGGATGGAAATAAACTCTGCACTGCATATTTGAAGTTCACAACAGTAAATAGGAAAGGGAAATGGAGGAAAAAAAAAGACAAAGAAGAACCCTTGGACAAAACCCAAGAATTTCAGTAAAAGAAGATAATACAAAATATAGCTTGAGTGTTTTTGACATACATATGTTATTGTCTCTAGACATACACGTTTTTGCGCAGGTTCATCATACTTTATTTTTGTTGCCAGGAGCAGCGAGGGCGGCTGCTCCACGAGGCGGGTGAGCCTGCAGCCAGCAGAGGTGACGAGAGGACAGGCAGGCACGGCCAGAGACCTCACCAAGGAGGGGCACAGCCCCATGCTGCCTGAACAAGGAGAGCAGAGCAGGTCTGGTGACAGTGACCAAGGTCAGCCAAGAACCCAGCGACTGCCAGACAAGACAGGCCTCAGTCAGAGTCAGCAGGTTTGGGATCACCCAGGCAGGTGGGCAGGCAAAAGTGTCCACATGAGACTAGCTCAGGAAAGAACCAAGGATGTGAGATACGTGGCTTCGCACAGCTCTTTGCCCCGAGCCTGATCTAAGTGCTCATAGATGGGGCAGGGGAAAGAGGTTGCAGAATCTGGTGGTGCGCACAGAGTCATGAACCTTGTGGAAGAACATAGTTCCAAATGGTCAGCGAGGACTCGGTGCAAAGCCTGTAGAAGTCATTCTGTTCTCATCTCCACTGGGCTTCAGGTCCGGTCTTACTTGGTGGTTGGCGAAGAGGTAGGGTCATGATGATGAAGCAGCTACTCACAGATAGGTTAATTTGACCAACTGGGCTTCCCTCTTTTATTTTTTCTTTCATGTAAGGTTTTATCTAAATGACTTTGTAATTGAAAACATTGAACTTTTTTCAAACCATTTAAAGGAAGCAGTTTCCAAATGCTAGATCGCAAGCGTGCAACGTTAATAAAACATGATTTTATAAAGGTATCACCTTTTGTCTGAGCAGAATGATGGGGGTTTGCATATTCAGTTTTTAAAAATCCGTATCTGTATAAAAAAGATCTGTTTGACACTCTTTGTACTCATTTTACTTTGTTGGAGCCAAGCTGTAGCTGTAATGCTCACATGTTCCTCTTCAGGACCTTGAGTATGATGAATATAGAAGCAGCTACTGCCATAAGGGTCTGAAAAGTTTATTGGCACTTGTTATCTAACTTATGATAGCTCAAGTATTTTCCAATTTGTCGTTTGCTTTTCTCTTTGCAGAAGATAGCCTGTGTTCTTTACAGAAGTTGCTATTACTGATATAATCAGAATAATCTCATTTTTCTCAAGGCTCAGGTTTTTAGCACAGGTTTTCTATACCAAGCAAAAAAAAAAAAATTAATTGCATAAAGGGACAACATACAGTTGTATAAAATAAAGCCCATTTTGACAGCCTTTTTGCAAAAATTTTGTGGCTATGTTCTAAAAGGGATTTTTGTAGATGATCATGATTTTTTCTTCTAGCTATGAAACATTTTGGTACTCGTGCAAATACCTAGTTTGAAAGCATCTCCATCCCTAGAGATAATCAACCCTCAGCTGGACATGGTCCTGAGCAACCTGACCTGACTGGATTGTTTTTGACAGGAGGCTGGACCAAATGAGGTCCAGGTGACCTTTCCATCACAAAGTATTCTGTGACTCTGAAAAAAGTTCCTTTAAAAATCAACAACAACAAAAAAAAAACACCAGGCTACTGAGAAACATTTCTGCTACTCTATGTTTTAAGGTGTATAGTTCAGCTAGTTGGTAGAACTTTACAGCTCCAGGTTCGAGGTCCAAACCACATTTTAAAATTGTACATTTTTTATTTTAATTTTGTACTTAGATGATTAGTAGATTATATTTAGAAGTGCGTAATGATTTGGAGTGAGTTCTAGTACACAACTGGATGTCTTCTGATGGTTAGCAGGCGTGATCAGGTTTTATGTTCCTTTGCTGAAGGTTCCTTTTCCTATTTGTAGTGCCAATATTAAGAGGTTTTTTTTTTTTTTCCTTTTGTCAGAAGTTAGTGCTTTTTTTTCCACTTTTTGGTTTTTTATTTTCTTGAGTGGGAATTTTTCTTGTATGCCACAACCAAGGCAAGTTGGGGGAGCAAGACACATTGTACTTGCAACGTAGCTCATGTGTGATAACTAATCAAAATAAAATTACAGTGGCATAATCACAGGACACTGTAATTTTCATATGTAAACATAAGTAAAGATTGTGAGGAGCCTGGTGTCATCAAAAGCGATTTGAGACTGCCTTTATATTAACTACGGTTTTCCTATCTCTTATTTCACATCAAGCAAGAAAGCACTTTTTTTTTTCTTTGACAAAGACAAGTCTGGAGTCCAACCAAACCAAGTTTTTTGTAAATGTCAATGTTTCTAACCTCATCCCAACAGAATCAGTGTCTTGCTCTGTGTAAATCTGGGAGATGGGTTGGGAAGGACAAAGGAAACTGATGAGCATCTGAGTGCTCTGTGGGAGACAGGTGTCTGAACAGGTTCTCTAGCTGTCCTGGGAATACCTTCACTCCCCTGGAAAAGCGGAGTGGTTGCTAGCAGGAAGAGACAGCTTTCCAGTCCTTTTGTTTGTGGACAAAACAGGCTGCCTTCTTCATGCAGGTTCCTTTCTTTGAGGGTTAGGGGAGGAAGTCTGGCAGAAATCAGGAAGATAATCTCCAACACGTGACTTCTGCTCTAAGCTGTGTCAGTAGGAAGCATCCTAAACAACAGGCGTTCGGTAGTGGGCCTGTCAGTCTGAACCGATTGACTTTTCCTTCCAGTTGCCTTGAGATCAGAATTTTGCCTCTGGAGAATGCTGGCTGACAAGATCCAAGCCAGTTGTGATGGAGCTTGAAGACACGAATGAACAATGCTGCCCCCGGGGCACTGTCTCAGGTTGCTTGGAGAAAATTCTCATAGGAGGTTAGGGCCTGAAGATCTGAATTTTAAGAATTTGAGGTTAACTAGGGTCAGTTTTTCAGTTTGTAAGTTAAAACCAACTTGTTCTTTCACGACTGATCCCAGGGATCAGTGGGTGGTGCATTTTTAAAGATGAAACTACTGACTTTGTTGAGATGTGAAGAGGTCTTTGATATCATCTCTACTGTCTCCACAAATTCCAGACTATGACTGGCCCCCTTGATTTAGAACAAGTTGTCCTTGCAGGTAGTGTGTTTGGGTCTGTGTGAGGCAGGACACTTGCCTCTTTCACCACGTCACTACCATTTTCTGTATGTCTTAGTTCTTCATTAACTTAGGTGCTTCCTGACAGCTTCCTGGCTCTCAGCTGTTCCATCCTGGCTGTCACTGTTTCCTGCTCCTTTGTCTGAAAGTGTGAATTTCATCCTGGCTGGGTTTCCCCAGGTCAGCAGAGGCACTGTGCCTATCTGGCTTGGACTGAACCAGAAGCCAAAACTCGATCAGTGCAGGAGATGAGACCCTACGGCCCCAAAGCGTCATCTCACTTGTGGCGCTGGGGTGAGTAGGAAGATGGCTCCCAGGCCTTGCTCGTAGATAGGGGCTGGCTCCAAGGAGGTGACTTCCAGCTTCTTCTGTGGGCAGGGAGACAGACAGCTGTGCTGCTTTCCTTCCCTCCAGGCTCTGGTCACGCTTGGGAACTGGCTTCCAGCTCTGTGGCTCGCAGAGACAGACAGGAGCTGAGAGCTGGGCTTCCTGGTCGTCAGCGAAGTGTGAAGGGAGCAGGAAGCCGCCTCCTGGCCCTACCTGTGGCCAGGGAGTGGCTCCTGGGAACCAGCTCTCCATGCCCACAGGAGCTAGCAGGAGATGAGAACTGGCTTCTGGCTGGCATGGCTGGAGGCTTGTGCAGACGTGAGGGAGGTATGCAGCAGCTGGGAACCTCTGGCTTTGAGCTTGTCTTTGGAAGATGTGCTTGCCATTTATTTTTGGCTGAGACAACGACTACTCTTGCCCTGAAGTGGGCTTCATGGTATGAGACACCTGTCTGAAAGACAAGTACTTCCTCAGGTCTTGTTAATGTTTCTGTGAATTAAATATGTATAGTCCAATTCCAGGAACTTATTGCCCTTATTAGTGATTATACAAGTTGGTGTGTTTCAAATAGTATTCATTTCCCAAAAATGTCATGTACTATCAAAACATCTCCCAAGCCCATAATAAACTGATGGCCAGTTAGGACAATTAAACTAAACTAAACTAAACTATCAACCTTGTATTTAGGTGTGATTAGCAAAACTTGCTCGTCCTGCATGCCATAGCAAAAATGAGACTGTAAAGTCTGCTTTATGTTGGAGGTGGTGATAGGTTTGTATTCTGTCTGCCATGTCCCTCCACCCCCTGCCTCACATATGGCTGTTCCTCTAAGGTAACTACAGAAAAGTGGATCTTGAAATACTGGTATTTTTATAGTTGATTTGTTTGAATGTGGGGAACTCTTGGAATAATACAAAAGCCTGAATTATAGTGACACAAAACTTTCATTGTTAGCAGTTTGAAAAGATTAGGCTGAAAATTGGTTAGTTTTAGTCATCTTTTCATAAATTGTCTTTTAATTTTAATCCTTTCTCGTTTGGTTTTGAAACTTGAAATATCTAGTTGAGTCTCTTCCAATCAAATGCTGCGAATATAGAACTTCACAAATAAGATTATTCAAGAGATTGTATTTGTGAGGGTGTTCAAAACTTTTCATTTATTATGATTTTGTTTAACAGCTAGGTTTGCTTTACAATATGTTACTGATTTATATGAACAATATTGCTTTCCTGTTAGAATATGCCGTATTTGTTTTGTTTATGTAAATACATGCTCGTCTCTATTGTTATTTTATTTTATTATTAGACTAACATTTTTCTTTTCTTTCCAGAGGATGCTAAGCAAGTTTTTGGCCAGACCACAATTCATCAGCACATTCCCTTTAACTGGAATTCAGAGTTCGTACAGCTACATTTTGGAAAGGATAGAAAAAGACATCTAACATACGCAGAGTTCACCCAGTTTTTACTGGTGGGTATAATACAGTACAGGTTATCAAGATTAATAAGATTCAGAGTACTTGCAAACTTGCAAAATACCATGCTAGTAGGAAAGTTCCAAGAAAGACTGTGTGGGCTTTCACAGTTGGACTGCTGAACTTTGATAGTGTTGATAAATAAGATAAGCTAGTGGCAAAGTTGCTGATTCTGGGTAGCTCTTTTTTTCTTCTTTTTTTCTTTTGTTTTTGGCACTGGTGTGCAGAAAGTCAGGTAGTTTTTGAAAAATTCCAATATTGCATGAGTCAAAGAATATTAAATAACAGTATTGAACATTTTGGACCCGGATTAGTATTAAGAAATACTTCTGTCCATAAATAGTATGTTTACCAAATTGGTATTTAATTCCATGCCGATATCCAATAAGATGATGTTTTGCTGTAGGCCATTTCCACACAATTCTTTCCTTTTCATCATTTTTTGTGTTTACAATAGAGAAATACTACTTAGTTTTGCTTTTGTTATATAAAGGATAAAATACTATCTTTCACAAGGAATTCTTGCCTATGTACACTTTGGGGTACTTTGTTACAGAAAGCAAAATATTGTGCTAATAAAAAAATAAACAGATTATCTGCATTTCAGCACTACTGTTAAAAATACTCTGTAGTAGGAAAAGTGATCCTTGAAGTGGTGAACATGTGAGATTCTTATTTGTATTCCATCTGAATACTTAATGCCTATATTAGTATTTACACTAGAGAGTTTTAAAATGGGAAACGGCTTGAAGACTGCAAGGTTTCTTTTTTTCTTGTTTACACAAGTATGTTAGTTCACAGTAGGGGGTGGTATCATTTTGATGAGGAATAATTAAGATAATGCTATTGAGACAAATGTTTCAAATTGACTTTGTAGAACAGAGCCTAATTAACTTTGTATGAAGAGGACGTCAGGTATCACATGATTAAATTGTATTCCCTTAGGTTTTGTGTTGACTGCTGCAACACCTAAGTAGCTCAGATATTCACCAATTTTGTGACAGAATGGTGAGCTAGAACCTCTTATGGATAAAAGAACCAAAACGTTACTTTATCAGAAAAAAAGCCCTGTGGCCACACTGTGTTCCTTGGTTGTTCCCGTACTTCCTTCCACACAGAATGAGCCCTGGATGTGTATCTTGATTTTGTTGGATTACAATCACAGGCTTAACAGACTAGCAGTCCTGTTTGCCTCATGTATCTGTCTGTTCAGAGATCAGAGGAAAGCCTGAAGAAAAACGCAGAATGAAAAGAAGACATGTAGAATCCTAGAATGGTTTGGGTTGGAAGGGATCCTACAGATCATCTAATTCCAACCTCTCTGCCACAGGCAGAGACACCTTCCATAAGAAGGTGTCCACTTGCATGTACATACGCACATACAAAAGGGTTTCAGAGCCACCAACCTAAAATAGCATGTAACCTCGTGGCTGGGTATTTGGAAGATTTAAGTTCTTTTTTTTATTATTTTTTGGGGTTCTTTCATGTTCTTTCTTTGAATTAGGAAAAGAATGAGCTGAGAGGCATGAGTCAGATGACTCATGCTTTGGGTTTATGTCCTCACTACTAGGCTTTTTCATCCTAGCAGAGGGATGATCCTCTTTTGTTGACTAAAAGGACTTTCCTTCTATGTGATAATTTTCTGGAGATAATTTAATTTGATTTTGGTGTGTCTTTGTTGTTGTTGTTTTGTTTGTTTTTAACCTGTTTATACTGCAAAAGCATATCTTAGCTATGTAGCAGTGCAGAGTAAAAGGTTGTGTTGGAACACATCAGTGGTCCTCTCATGAACCAGACAGTCCTTTCAGTAATGATCTTTGTATGACAGAAAAAGGGAGGATGAGCATAAACATGGAGAATAAGATCAACAAACGTGAGTGTCCTCTAGAGGGGTGAGTTGCATTCAGGAAATGTTCTAAGGCTGCAAATAAAGTGACTCTCAGCATTGGTACAGACAGCATGAACTTCTAAGCAAATTAATTGTTTTAAGACTGCTGAAACAGTTGTCTGGTATCAGTACAGTTCATTAGGATGCTCAGTCAGTTGCAGTAATTGGGTACATCTATTTGTTGATTTTCTGTAACTGTAAATCTTGGAAATGTGTTTCCTTACTTACTGTTGCTTTGCAGCATTATATTATAGATAGTGAATTTGGGGCACAGAAATGACTCTCAGCACAAATTGGAGAGTTAATACTCACAGGTATAGAAATCTTCCTTTAAGTTCTGTAACCTTTGGTACTCAGCCTTTCCTTCTGACATTCTGCCTTTGCATGAGTCAGTCTCCCTGTTCTGATGTCTAGACCTTGGACCTTAGACCGCAGGAGACGAGAGTGGATACCAGATTACCTCTCTGCATTCCAGATGTGTGAATGCTCTTTATATTGCACTTAACATGGACCAGATGGTTCTGTAAGGCGCTTCAGGTACTGCTTTGTAAGTACATTGTAATTTGCCACTTCTAATGGAATAATCCAGCTAGAGTCAAATTCATTCATATTGGCTCCTATTATACCACATAAAGTTGTTACATATTCATTATCTGTTGCAGCATTTGGGCTAATCATCACTTCTGGCAAAGCTGAAGCTAGGCAGAAAATAACATTAGTATATTTTATCCATGCACAAGACAGATCTCTTTGAGCTTTAAATAAGAAGAGGTTTTTTTTGGTATTCTGAATATTTATATCCAGCCACCCCCTTTTTTGTCTACAGTAACAGAGAAGTCCAAAAGTATAGCCTCCAAACTACTTAGCTCAAGTATGCTTAACAGTCTATCTTCATCAACGCAGAGCTCAAGGTGTGTTGTTTTACCCTGCTTCTCATTTTACTAGCTTAAAATTAGCACAGATGTCTCTGCTACATATCAGTCACATCTATATCTGTTTGGATATAGTCATGTTCTATTATCACTTAAATGGCAAGCCTGCTTCATGAAGCGCGATGCTGGCCCCTTTCCCAGCATGTGAAATCTATTCTGCAGAATGGATTTTAATATATGCTTATATGTGGACTTGCTAAATCCATTTCCACGTTATCTGGGGATTTATTCATGCCCAGCATATTAGTTGATGAAGTAGTGCTCTTTTTAATTGACACCCCAGGTTTTGCTCCAGTAGAAAGGATTGTGCTGCATACGGTGACTTGTAGATCCATTGGGATGGAACCCAAGCATAAGTTTCTATCTAAGTGGAAAGTAATGAAGTTTATAATGAGTTGTAAGTGAAAGCTGAGGTGAAATCTGTAGATGGGAAATAATTTCAAGAACATTTTGGTGCCAGCATGACTGCCATGATGTGCAAATTATTTTTTCACAGTCTGATACTAGCTGGGGGACTTTTGGACTTGCAGCATCAAGGGGGAAGCTTATTTTCTAAAGTATATCTACATTTACAAAAAGTCTAGTCAGAGGAGGTTCTTCAGCACTTGTAATTTGTATTGCAAAGCAATGAGGATTGTATTCCTTTTAAACATAATCTGTCTCAGTAAGCAATACTGGACAGAAATAGGTAAAACAAATGTTTCTGCAGATCAGGTAGCGTCTGTAAATGGTACTACAGCTTTGCTTTTTTCAGTTTATTTTGAAGTGGTATTTTTTATATTACTACATGTGCACGGCATAGGACATGCTATGAACATCTCATCAGATTTCCCTGATAAATTGCTCATAGCTGCTGAGCCTCATTTCCAAACACAGTTGCACTGTGAGGTGCCTTAACTTTCAGATTCAAGGACTGGTGGAATAGGTAGCCTTTCCTTGGAGCTGAACATGGTAAGGAGCTTATTGCATTGCTGTGCAATGTACAGTGATTAGAGAAGTGACATCTGTCCTGTTTTGTGACAGATTTTGTATGAGAAATTTGGTTTTGAGGCTAAGTCTCCTTTGCATGTAATGTCTGAACGTTCTCATATGCCCTATCACTGCATTTTGGGACTGTCCTGTGACAGAAGGTCTTTGTGCTTCCTTCTGTTAGAGGCAACCAGAACAAAACAGTGCTTATCACAGCTCAGAAAAGCTGCAGCCTAAAAAGACCCTACCTTGCTGAGAAAGTCTTCACAAACTATTTGCAGTCTGCTTAAACAGTTTCATTTCTGAACTAAGGGTGCAAATAGGGAACTCCAGAAGACTGAAATCACCCTACTCAGAGCTTTGTTTTGCTGACTTCTTACAGCTAAGCAGCTATTTACCAGCTGACAAGAATATGGGCAAATGGCAGCACTTACGCCTTTGACCACGTGTTTAACCAAGTGGGATAATTCTAGTTAATTCCATGGGTACCAAGAAGACGGAAAGGAATCATGTAAGCAAGGAAAAGATGGGGTGGTTTGGCTTGTACTTGACTGTGGTACTAACAGCCATTTTGTAATTAGCTGAGTGATGACAAGAAACATGCCCTTAACATACGTCTCTGGATCGGGAGCGCTGCTTTGCTTCTGTGGCTGTGACACTGCTCTCAGCCAAGGGCCAACCAACACCTGGGGTGCAGAGGTGGTAGCAAACTGGACTTACGTTCTGCAAGTGCTCCTCCATTTTTTTATTTTATTTTTTAAGCTGCATTTAAGTGCTGGTTTCTGCCACCACAGGACTGCCAGCAATTTCAGTGGTTAAAACAAATGGAACGAGAGAGAGAGAAGAAAGCAACATTCACTGTTTCCTGCGTTATTCTCCTGCTAAATATAGGTGGTTTTTCTGTGATGCTGCTACTTAATGACAATTGTTTTTGTTAATGTGTTCATATTTTCATTCATGTGTTCCCTGTGTTTCCATCTGCTAGGAGGTGAGCATTTAGGGAGACAGGAGTTGTTATACCTAGCTCCTCTTCAGAGCTGTGTGCCTCCTGAGTAGCTGCCTGCCTCGAGCTGACAAGTTTTGTTGTGTTCCCGTGCTCCTCCCACTGTGAACCTCCCAGTGATGCTTGCTTCCAGATTCTGTTGAAATTATAGGCACAATCGGAATGAAGCAGAAGCTACATGGCCGCATCCAGCCGGATTGCTCAATTGTAACTCCTCCACACAGGGGGCTGTAATGTAAAGGAAACGTGACAGAAATGAAATGGCAACACTTCAAATTATAACCCCCACAAGCATTTCTCATTAAAAGCAGAAATTTCTGAATAATTCTGGGATTGAAGTGCCCAGTTGAAACACTGATCGGGCCTTTCCTCTCCCCCCGCCTTTACCTTCTTCTGCCTAATATATTAGGTGCTTTTCATCATACCTTTCAGTTCGGGGTATAGCGTTTTAATTAGGAGTTAAGACTAAAATTAGAGAGGCTGGGAGACTGAAGTGAAAAGATGTAAATGGTTTGAATGGCAGCTTGCACCGGTGGCTGCAGCGTGAGGTGGGTGAGTGGCAGGATGGATGGTGGCTGCAGGCCTTCTGGGGACCTGCTCCAACGCCTGTTGAACTTCCCTTTCAACATTCACTCTCTGCCCCTTTGAATATTGCTGTGAGATAAATAGCAACTTACAGAGGATCGTATTCACTGAGAGTACATCGTGCTTGCGATTCCTGACTAGCCTGAGTCTTGGATTAATGGGACTTTTAAGGCGTATATTTGCAAATGGGATTAAAGTAATAGGATAGTGTTGTTGTCCACTGCAAGACTTGGCATAGCATAACTGGCATACTTTGCTGTGATTCCATTTTCTGAGTAATTGATTATGAATATGTATTCAGACTAGGCACTGTATTTCTAGTGAAGTATTTTTAAGCCTAGAAATCGAAAGGAAGGAGACGGTAATGATGTGTTTTCTTCCAGTCAGTAGAGAAATTCTGATTGGTAAGTCAAACTATGTCACCAAAATGTAATTCTGGTTTTAGCAAATTTGTAGAACTAGATAAAACTTTGATACATATTGTCAAGTTACCATCTGTGTAGGATTGTTCTTTTTAATTAAAAAATAAGAAAGTATTCTAACAGTAATTTATAAAGAAATGGAGAAGGTCACAGCAGAAAAAGACGCAAGTTTTTGAGTGGTTTAATACCTTCTTATCTTCTCTCAGTGGTACATTTGAATCACAAACTGAGTTTATCAAGTGGTTCTATCAAACTATACTTGTGATAGGTCTCTTTGCCTGTTACTCCAGCTGAAATATTTAGAGGTGCCCTTTAACCAGTCATGATACAAAGAGTTTTAAATTAAACTGTTGCTGTCCTTTATAGATAAATAATTTTAGATGAGGATGCATTTTGAGGGAACGCTTTCAGGACTAGTGGATGTCTGTGTGGAAATCTCTGATCATTGCATTGTCCTCATTCAAGCAGTAGCAAAGAATCTTATGGAATATTTTTTGACGTGCAGCAACACATATGATAGACTGGATAATGCACATCATGGAACACTTTGATGTTCATGCATGGGAGATTGCCTCCACTTGTGGCGTATCAACATGGCCTCCATTTCTCAGTTAAAGTAATTGTGTGACCTAATGCCCCCAGGGCAGAGGAATTGTAGCTGTTGTTTTAGATGCTCAGCTCAGTGACAGAGCCCATGTATCCAGCAGTTGGAACAGGCTGAAAACTATACATACAATACCAATTTAAATCAGGTTACATGTAATTGTGTTAACTATGAACTATTCTGTAGGATTGCATTAAATAAATCTTACTGTTAAGGTAATAATTCTGAACATTGTTTTGTTTTGTTTTTCATATATACAGGAGATACAATTAGAACATGCAAAACAAGCTTTTGTGCAGCGAGACAATGCTCAGGCTGGAAGAGTCACAGCTATGGACTTCAGGGACATTATGGTCACCATCCGACCACATATGCTGACACCATTTGT
The DNA here is from genome assembly GCA_011075105.1 of Heteronetta atricapilla. NCBI lineage: Eukaryota > Metazoa > Chordata > Aves > Anseriformes > Anatidae > Heteronetta > Heteronetta atricapilla. Next base: position 26,539,977 of record CM021732.1, on the reverse strand, counting down.
TGAAGAATGTCTAGTAGCTGTGAGTACCTCTGGTAGCACTATTGGGAAAGACATGGGATACGGGGCTGAGGTTCCTTTTTTATGTAACTTGACCACTCTGTGTGGCACATAGTCCACGTTACAAATGCATGTTTTTAAGCTTAGCAGTTATTATTCTACAGATAGGAAAGTTAACCCTCATTACATTGCGTGTCCTCAACATTCCTGGTTTCCTGAGACAAAAGACAAAGCAAGTATGTGGATCTTAGTCATGACCTACAAATGTGGAGTTCTGTGGCTATTTCTGGTCATTCCTTTTTTTTCTCAAAGAAAAAATGCACAATTGCATACTATCTAGGAAGTCATCCTCAAAGGACTTGTGTTGTAATGTCAGTTCTGATCTTTGGAGGGTAATTTCCAGACACCTGAGAGAGCGTATGAACTGCAACACCACCCAAATGCATTCACTGATAGTAGTTACACATCAGTGTACACATTTTTTGGCTTGAAATGCATTTTATTATTTAGTGGACATTTTCCTGATTTCTAGACCCTATCGTTATATTTCTGTTATTGATTAAGCAGAATCTATAATTTTAATTTTTAGTAAGTTATTAATTTTCTGCCGTATCGCATAAGGAAAGTCTCTGTAGTTTTCCAGGAAGAGTGGCCTTTCAGAACATATGAGATTTGTCTTTTGTGAACTGTGTTTCTCACAAAGCAGAACTTCTATTACAGCATGATAGGCCAAATTAAATATTATTCATATTTAGATGAATATGAAGAGGAAAAAAAAAGATACATTTGGTTTTGACCACAGTTTCTAATCTTGGAAATTTGTAGCAGCTCTTTCCAAATAATCTGAAGTCTGGCTATGTCCAGGCTTAAAGAAATTTGTTCTTCTTTGATTTGTAATGGAGAATTCCAGGGAGATGTGTGAAGTGATGAGAACTGCAAACTGTGTGCAGAATTTTGGAAGGAGCACACAGTGAAAAGCATAGCCAGAAGACTCATGGACAATGATTTCTGATACCTTCTTCCTCTGTTCTCTCCCCCTGTTAGCAGCTTTCCTGGGTCATATTCTCTCAGAAAGTATCAGATGAGATTTTTGATTCTCCCTCAAGGTCAATTAAATTTTGGCAAGCTTGTGCATTGTTTTCAGAAATTTTGTAGATCACCAATCTTATACTTTAAATTAGTGAATTGGCCCAATATTTTTTTCTGTGTGCAAGCCCAACACCACTTCACAATAAAGACTTAGGTACAGTACTCATTTGAGAATGAATAACTCTTTGAAACTCATTGTTCCCATTTGGTTTGACTGCCTGATATAAGCCTGAGAGCTTACTGCTGGTTTTCCACAACTTGAAATGCCTGTGAATATAAATGTTTGAGTTGACCTTTTTCAGAATATGTTTTGATTTTGTTGAAATTTTCTGTATAGTAATATACTTTACATGTAGAAGTAGATTTCCTCATTACTAGAAATAAGCCAACTTATAAAACATTTCCAACTGAAACAGTACTGAAACTTGAACTTTGTAAATTACTACTGGTTATGTTGTTATAATCCTGCATATGTATTTGTTTAGGTTTGTAGGGTGGGGAGAGTTTTACATTCTGGTCATGATTAGTTTCAGTAACATAAGAATCTTTCATAGTTTTCTTTATTTCGCATTATTTTTAAAAAAAAAACAACGCTGTGCTACTGTCACTCTTATAAAAATAATTTGTTTCAAAATCTTTATGTCAAGATTTTTCTTTTAACACTCTCCCTTCTCTTTTTTTCTTTTACTGTCTCTACTCTAGGCTGCTGGAGGTACCACTTCCCATCAGGTCAGCTTTTCCTATTTTAATGGATTTAATTCTCTCCTTAACAACATGGAGCTCATTAGAAAGATCTACAGTACTCTGGCTGGAAATAGAAAAGATGTGGAAGTCACTAAGGGTTGGTATAAATGTTTGCAGTCTGGAAGTTTCCTTGGGCATTTGGCTGGGGCAGGGTGGAGGGGAAGACCTCATCTGTATGCTTTTAAATCAATGGGAGGGGGAGGAAGCCTGCTTTGTTCCTGTTTGTTGGTACATCAGTAGTTTTGTACATTCCTGCTGGAGTCCACCTTCCAGGTTTTTCATTTGTTTCCATCAGAAAAAGGTCCTGGTAAAACTGGCAGTGGGGGCAGGGTGAGGAAAGTATGTATAGATATATAAAAGTTTAAAAAACTTCCTAGGACTCCTGCCAAATTGGCAGCCTATTAAAGTGACCTTCAAGGGTAGTTGAAGAATTCCATAAACTTGTATTGGCGGCACAGTAAGCTGATCTACAAGCTTGGAACAAGATGTTATCTGCTATATCTAACCACTTTTATAGAGAATTCCCTGTGCAACGCCAAAGTTTCATTAATGTGGCCTACCCTGACTATGCATGAAAAGTTCCACATCTCTTGACTCCTGATTTTTTTTGCCTTTTTTTTTTTTCCCCTGACCCGCAACTGATTGATACCGTATGTCAAATATCCTAAATCCTGCTGATAGCACTAAGCTTTAAGACCAGAGAGTAGTACTTGTTTGCATGATGGATATACCATTTCAAACATACATTTATGTAGCGGCAGGAACGCTTTAGTGGTGGGTCACTTTTATTTCTTTCTCCCCCTTCCTCTCCACACCAGCATCTTCTGCTTATTACTAAAATACAAAGTAACTTCGAGGTGTTTTGGATTACTTGTATCTGGTTTGATTAGTTTTTCTCTCTCTTCTGTATTTCTGTTCTGTTGCAGAGGAGTTTGTTCTGGCAGCTCAGAAATTTGGTCAGGTTACACCCATGGAAGTTGACATCTTGTTTCAGTTAGCAGATTTATATGAGCCGCGGGGGTAAGTGAAGAATTATCTATCCTTCCCTTTTTTCTTTCCTCTTCTCTCATACTCTGAAGGAGAGGGAGGTGGTGGTGGGAAGCAGAAGGGTGTAATGTAGTGGTCAAGTGCGGGTAACTCTTGTGATCCAAAAGCTATCCGTAAGCAATCACTAAGCTGAATTAATTTCCTCAGGCGCATGACATTAGCTGACATAGAAAGAATTGCTCCTCTGGAGGAAGGGACGTTGCCCTACAACCTGGCTGAGGCCCAGCGGCAGGTAAGAACAGGAGCCAGTAAGATGCTGTTATGTAGTGTGTTCTGCACCCAGTGTCAGATAAATAGTTATCCTACCTCTCTATGTAGTCATAAAGATGAATTGTTTTTCTCTTGTGTTTTGTAATATCTGTGAGGAATATCTTCTTGCTAGAATTTATTTTTAACCTGCATCATCTCATCTCCATCTCTTCTCTATGCCCCTTTCTCTAGGGTTGCATTTTGACAGGTTAAATGTAATTTACTTTGGAAAGATAAAACAAGATGTATGAGCGTTATCCAGCCATTTAGTAAATATTAGGTGTATACCTAATTAACTTGTTTATGTTTCATGATTCTGTTGCTCTCTGTTCTTTTTAATGAGGAAAGACTTCCTGCTCTAAGTATGGATGGTAAATTCAGCATCTAGCCTATTAAATGGCAGCCCTTGTTCTGAAAATGCATGTATGCTCAAGGCTTCAGAGTATTCTCTGCTTTGCTTTATACTCTGCTGGGTATCAAAATAGGAGAAATTTTGTTTAGTCTACCATCACAATTTCCCTGTAAGCAATAATACTCTCTGTATGTACAAAAACTAAAGGATATTGGCTTTCTCTTGATGGTATAACAGAAGATGAACTTCTGTTGTGTTAGAGGCAAAAAGAAACAAAACTCACTGATTTAAATGTCAAACTTACTGATTTTTAGTTTTTATATTATTGTAGCATATATTATATTTTTCATGATACAAGTTACTATACAAATAGATTTAAAACTAAGCCTCTGTTTCTGTTTTTCTCTTTCTCTCTGTCTATTTTAAGGCAGTTGTAACTTCGTGTCTTGTGAGACTAACTTTTTTTTGTTTTGTTTTGTTTTCCTACTCTGGGTCTGTGCAGAGACGCCAGTTTGACCACAATGATTTGATGCAGGCTACATTTTTAGGGCTACCAGGCCATAAGCCAAGCCTGTGTGTGTATGTGTGTACACATGTGTCTCTTTCGCTTCTCTTTCTTTTCCTCCTCCCTCCCCTACACTTGAACACCACCACCACAACTCCAAGACAGTATCTAGGATGGTGGTTTTCTGTTTGTTTGAGCAGTTACTAAATGTTGACTCTGCCGGGGTGAATTCAAATGAGTAGGCTCCCAAAAGCTGGCTGTCTATTCCTAGAAGACTCCTAAAGGAGTTAAAAGCTTGGACAGAATATCAAGTATCATAAGTTACAATAGGTGGCAGTAAAATGTAGCCAAAAATGCAGTTATGAAAGGATTAACATCTTCAATTTTTGCTTTGGGGCCACTGTGCTTTCCAATATAATTTATGTCATTTTAAAAGGCTAGGACATATGAACCTGCTTAAAATCTCACCATTTCTCTGTATTTGCATCCACCTTTTCATTTTCCCTTACAGTTCCTTTTTAATGTCATCTGCTTGATGCTCAAACTGAAATGATATTCAGCTACATTGATACCTTCATCTTGTTTTTTGGCCAACTCCAGATAGATCAGAGTATTAGCTTAAACCTAAACATATTTTAAGAAAAATATATATATATATAAAATCTATATATATTTCAGAAAATATATATATATATGTAATCTATTTTTCAGGAAAAAAAATCTCTATGAAGAACTAAGGACCCTGTGTATTTTTTGTTATACAGTTATATTTTCTGAGATATTTTTACTGATCTATATATATTCTCTCTCATTGGATAGCATTTTTTAATCTGGAGCAGTTCTGAAATTTATTTTTCATTCAGTTGAATCTAATGCTCATGGAGTGTGAGAAAACTGAAATTGTAGGGATATTTTGTGAAACCCTATTGTCCTTGAGCAAATGTATATGAATAATGCTTGTATACATGCTTTGACAGCCTGAGAGGTAATAGATACATCTATTTTTGGCCACAATTCCAAATTGGAGTTGCTTTTAGCTGTAGAAAATTAATAACTTAGGGTGTGATATGTGTGCCCTTTCATATACATATTTGGATTGTTGATTTTAGAGTTGTGTAATTTCTTGTAGCATCAGTCTTTCTTGTATTTTCTGTCCCAAACTGAAGAGGCTGTACTATATGATGCTTAGAAATGCATTGAAAAGAAGTAATATTTAAAAACAAAATCTCCAAGGTATTCTGGGATTTTCTCCAGGTATCTGTATACTGTCTAACTGTGAGATGTTCCCTCATGAAATACAATTGTCTGATTATTTTTCTTGTCCTCTCTTTTATTTTAAATCCTGTCTCAACAGAAAGCTCCGGGTGATGTGTCTCGACCTGTTCTCATCCAGATTGCAGAATCAGCGTACAGGTTTGCCCTTGGTTCAGTAGCTGGAGGTTAGTCATGGCTGAGCAAAATAGTATTCATCTTCTCTATTTTTGTTTTGTTTTGTTTTTTTAATTTTCTTCTGCACTTCTTCCCCTTCTGCCTTTCATTTGAGTGTGGAAGGCTTCCCCATCTTTTCCTTGAATCCGTATCTAAGGACAGGTATGACTATAAGATGGAAGGGGAAGAGGTCATCTGGTCTACAAGAATTTATGAAATTTATGAAAAATTGTTGGAATTTGCGGGTGGTGTTTCTACTTAATTTGTCACCAAACCAGTTTCAGAAGAATCAGATTAATAATGAAGTAGGGTCAAGAAATGCTTTTGGTTAAAATTGTGGGTGGTAGTTTTATATATCCAGAACATAATAAGGAGAAAAAAGAAAGATAAAACCAAGTGGAGAGAGAGAGAGAAATGTGGTAGATGGCAGTTGCAGTCAAACACCATAAATCATCATTTTCTTACAGCTTGATTTTTATTTGCAGCTGTTGGAGCCACGGCAGTCTACCCAATTGATTTGGTAAAAACTCGTATGCAAAACCAGCGCTCTACAGGCTCTTTTGTGGGAGAACTTATGTATAAAAACAGCTTTGATTGCTTCAAGAAAGTGCTGCGTTATGAAGGTTTCTTTGGGCTTTATAGAGGTAAGTTTGGAAGGTGGCATGTACTAATGGTAAGATACAGTGAAGAGTTCAGGGGAACAATGGGTTTTTAAGACCATTTTGTAAAGACTTCAGTTTTGTCTGGCTTGTACTTTTGCTTCATTTAAAATCTCGTATTGATTTGCATGCCTATTCTAGTTGAACTGTTTGTGAACTTATTGATAATTAAAAGATTGTAATGAGAATGTCTTTGTGGGACCTTTCTGGCCTTGCCTTCTTCATCTGCAATAGGGTAGCAGTAGCAATTTCCTGTAGAAAAACTACACTATTAGACAAGTTTTCATTTACTTAGCAGTTCTTAGTACCAAAAATGTTTTGTCCTGTTTAGTAAGAAGTTAGACAAATCATCCTTTCTGTTTGTGTTTTTTGTTCCGTTCTGTTGTTTTTTTCGGTGTTCTTTCTCATCTGTTTTCTTACTATTAAAAGCATACAAATGTATTGAAAATATGGCACCTTGTTATTAACCAGATCTCCTTTTGTGATATCTCTTGTGACAAATCTCTTTGAACCAGTTCCATGTGCTTCACTGATCACTGGGAATTGTCATCTTTATCAAATTTTATGTATACCCCTTCTGAGCTTGTCAGTATTGAGTCAGCCAGAGAGATTAGCTAGGATCAACCCACTTAGCTTAATATACGTAACCATTACTTCCAAGTTATGAAATTTGTTGTTCCAAGCTCCCTTTATCATCAATGGAGAAAGCTCCAAAAGCTCATCTGCTCTGTCCAGGAGCCAAATCATGCTCGCTTTGGGCATCTTAGATAAGTGCCTGCAGTCAAGTGATGGATTTTTCATTTTGTCCTTGTCACAGTTATGGTATCAATGATGTAAGTTCAGGTAAGTCAGAAGTAGTTATAAAGAATCATAAACTACTGAGTTCTGTGCATTTGTCTGTAGTTCTTCTCTTTCAAAGAGATAAAGCAAATTATATTTCTAGTATCTGCATTATTGAGATATCTTTCCCCCATCTGCCATGTTTATTGGGGTGAATTTGAGATTTGCATTATTTATTTTTAGCGATCTTGCTTAGGAACTTTTTTAATTTTTGAAAATGAGAATCCTGTAATGATGGAACTGAATTTCTAAAAACAGTTGAGTCAGGAAAGAGGAATGGAAGATTTCAGGAGAACAAGTTATGGTCTGGCAAAGCCGTATGCACCTGAAAGGGGAAAACAAACAAAACGGAAAAAAACAATGCTAACAGTTGCATAAGACAAAGTGCGAAACAACTCTAAAAGTAAGTGTTGTAGTATGTGGGCACTCTGTAATACGTGATCTGAGTTGCTGGAAGTTGGCTAAATAGCTCCTTCATGAAATACAGACTTTGTAATTCTTTCAGCACAATTGGAGATGGGAAGACTCTGTTATCGATTGTGACTGAGACCATTTTTTGAGTAGGCCTAGTAATTTAATAAATGGTATTGACATGGTTTCCATTTTGTAAGGGTTTATAGCAGTAGGGATCGTAAAAAGTCTCAGTTATTGGCTAAAGAACAAAATATATTCCCTGCAAATGTATGCTTGCTTCTTCCATGATCCTGAAAGAATAAATTTGCAGAAATCCACAACCATCCACTCCTGTCTTATGTAAATTCTGAAGTATGGTGATTTTTCACCCAGAAAAAAAAAAAACTCAGAAATGTCAAAAATGTGGATTCTTAATTCAATTTGTTTGTTGTGGTTTTGGAGTGATCTTTCATTGCCAAATTCAGGGAACTACTGAAGCCTTCATCAGTATAGCTTGGTTTACCATTCTCCATCCCCTTTGCTACTTTTCAGTCTTCCTAGGCATACAGAATAGTAAAATCCCAGACAGTTTGGTGGTGCTGATCTTCTAAACCCAAGACAATAATCTAATTTCTGGATTATATAGGAAAAAATGTGCAATGGCAAAGAACACCATCATTTCAGAGGCAAATTGAGACCTGCACTCATACAGATTCTCTACTTAAAAGGCAGCCTGATTTAACTTCTCTCTTTAAAAAGAGAGAGTCAAATGGTGAAAACTTCTTAAGAATGTGGAGCTTCCTCTGTGTGTTTCCATAAATTCAGACTCTTGCCTAATTTCTAAGTAGATCACGTTGGGGAAAGCTGAGCAACCAAGTGGAGAATAAAGGTTTCCAGTTAAGCTTGAAAGAGGACAGGAAAATTTGCAAAGAACATTTTATTTACACAATGTAGCGCAGTAAAGTTACAGCAAGAATCATCTAATTCTAATCTTAGTTACCACTCTAGCTAAGACACCTTACACTTACTAAGACACTACACTTCTTAGACTGTGGTGCATTCAGAGTTAAGCAAATTTTTTTTCTTCCAGTGGAGAAGGGAGCAGTAATTGGTAGTTTTGTCCTACTTAGCTAAATAGTGATGCAAAACCTTTTTTTTTAAAAAAAAAAAAAAAAAGAACAACAAAAAAAACTTGTAGAAACATTTGGAGCAGTGGTCTGTTTGTCATACCACATGGCAAGATAGCCAGCAGGAATTACAAACCCTACTCTGAACCTAGCCATTTCAGAGGATATTTTTAATACAAGGCACATAGTTACATCCAGTGAAGTGAACTGATTTTTTTTATCATTATTTTATTCCAAACTTGAAAAGGGCTAAACCACCATCTTCTAAACCACCATCTCAGATAAGGATAAATTACACCATCTTGTGGATGTACAGAGAGCACTAAATTCTGTTTAATGCAAATTTGGTTCTAAGGATAATCAGCTTTTCTACTAAGAAGATGCTTTGATTTTTTTTAAACAACAAATGTGGTATCAACTGCTTTAGAATCATTAACTTTATGATATCCATTATTTGAATGCTGCATTGTTAGATTAATTTTTGTTAAGACTGTGCATCTGAGATAAAATTTTCATGTCTCTTTCTCTACATGGCTTAAAAGAAAACTCGTGCCAGGTACCTATAATTTACTGTTGTGGCTACATTTATACCTGAAATGTGTATTTAGAAACTCACGGTATTTATATATATGCAAATATAAGAAAATTTTGGAAAGTGATCTGTCAACATCTCTTCCAACTGATGAGGTCACCTATATTTCTTATTTTAATTGTGTGTCCACCTAACGAGTCACAGAATGCTTCACAGTCTTAAGCAGTGAGATTAAGAGATTATTTTGTCTATACCTGATGGAACTTTTATGGGAAATAAATATACCAGAGATAAATTGCAGCTCATTAAAATGTTCAGTAGCCGTGCGTTTCAGTTAATGTCATTTCACCAAGAGGATGAGAAAGATGGGAAATGCTATGAAAGACTGTTATCTGTGATCATTAACTGTTAAGGAACCTGTTAGTTTTATTTCTTAAGACGGTGCTTCTAGCACTGCAGTGACCTCAGATGCCTTCTGGTCTTAGATTTTAGCATTCATTCATTCATTCATGATCCAACTTCATTATTCTTGATGGACTCCCAAGCAAATGATACAAGACCATGCCAGGAGCTTTCCTCTACAATATGCAATGAAGTAGCATTTTTGTGCAGTGCAAGTACAAGCCTACTCCTACCCTAAAGTTTTGTCACGGCACAACATCTTCATGAAATAAATACCCTGTTTGCAAGCTGATCGAGCTGTGCTTAAATGGCAACTGGAAATTAATTGCCCAGTTTCTTATATGAACCCTGTAACAGAAAAATGTTGCAGTATTCTGTTCCCACCTTAACATCATATGTCCAAATGGTTTCAAATATTAACCTACACTGAGCAACAGCTCCTTCGCTCTGTAGGTTTTTCTCATATGATGGGAAAATGATATTCGTTACACAAGGTGAAGCTGAAGCTTCACTGTTAACAGTCTGAAAAATGCTTTGACCAAATAAGACTTGCTCAATACCATCACCACAACCGGGCTGGATGAGCTCTTGCATGTATATTGTCCAGCTATACTTAGGCTGCTTTCAGAATGTAACTCTGAATGCAGCTTTCTGTAATCTGTCTCACATAAAGAGCTACGAAAGAGCATTGGATATATAAAAATGAGTTGTATAATGTGTTTGCTATATTCTATACTAGTAGGCTGCCTATGTGCAAAATGTTATTCTGGAACGTTACAAGAGCATGTGTTTTTTTAAGACAATTCTAAGCCTGTCCTACATCTGTGCATGTGACACACGGCTGATCTGCTAATGCACAGTGATACTGAAAAATGCTCAGCATGTCAGGATAACCCCAACAGAAAAATAGCATTTTCCGACATGTCCCTGGATGTGCTATCTTTCTTCTCAAACTTAGCATCTCTATTCTGTTCAGAACTCTTTCAACAGTGTTTCAGGGCTCCCATCAAAAGGATAAGTAATAAAGAGAATTGAGTTTTGATAATCATAATGTATAGGATGCACAGGTACCACTTGGAAATAGCTTTATTACATAGGTATGAGAGCAAATGAAGAGCTCCTCTGGAGACAGTGTCTTTTGTTCAGCTTGAGACAGTGTCTTTTTAATCACTGAAGATACAAATTCGTTAGCAAAAATGTCTGTACAAATCCACGTATGTCCCATAGATGTAAATTTAGATTTATACTGTAGCAGATACAAAGAGAATTTGGTCTTGATAAGATAAAAGCTGTAAAAATTGTATTCAGTGTATGTCCTTGCTTTTATTCGTAGTGCTACAGGAAGTGTAATATTCAGTTATACAGTTGTGACGGTTTTAATGTTCTTTCATTGAAGTCTGAATTCAAGTCAACTATGCAACTAAAATTGATTCCAAAATTCAAATTTTGAAATTTTACTTAGCAAAATCTCTTCTTCTTAGCAACTGTACATGAACTTAATATGGCTGCACTCTTTTGTTTGAATATTCAGCCATATGATCATATTTCAACACAGTTTTCTTAGGTAACTGTTAGGTGTCTATGTGTCTCAGCTGTATGTGCAATTAATTACTCTTTTTGACACTTGAAAAACAAAAATACTAATACAAGGGCAAAATTTTGAAGGTGATAGTTTATAAATATGGCTGGGTTTTTGGCTACCACAACCCCAATGTTGCTATTCTCTGCCATCTTTTTCTTATTAAGGAAACTAACCAGTAACTGGTAGTAACCAGTAAAGCTGATAGATGGTAGCAGGATGGAAGAGTACACTAGTCCAGTGCACCTTCATTTTTCTTTGTTATTCTGATGTTTAGCTTTTTGGGAAAATGCTTTTCAGCAAGTGAGCTCTTGAGGTGGAACCTTAATTGTTGTCTCTTTTTCTGCAAAGAGAAAACCATGGGGAACTTCAAATGTCAGACTTTGTAGAAAGTACCCAGAGGTGCTGCCTGAGCTGCTAAAACAAAGGGGTCTGCACCAGCAGCCTATTCTAGCCTGTGTGATTTGAATGGTGCCTTAATTTCATTATTCTTGTGAACGCTTACAACACAAAGCTAGCCCCAGGCTTATTTGGTAAGCTCTGCATGTTTTTAGGTTGTGTCGCCCAAACCAGATAGAGTCTATTCACTTCAGGCAAGTGAAACCAGTAGTCAGATTCCCACTTCCAGTTTGTACTGCATCACTCCTAACAAAATAAAACAGGAAATTCCATACCCGGGAAGAAAGCAGCATAATTTAAGAACTGGTGAGTTAACTGGACAAAGTGCTCAAGAACGCAGTCATACATGCTTGAATGTTTTGCATTATTTTGATTCTTTTCCCCTTGGATCCTACCATCTAATGGCACTGGTTTTGCCAGGAAAAGGTAATGCACACATGACTTTTAAAATAAATGCATCTTATATCTTAAAAATTCATGAGTAGGTCTTCAGATGTTTTTGTGTGAAGATGCAAAAAACAAATGTTAGTGTAGCACAGAGTACTGAAACATAGTTGGCACAATCTGTATTGGTGTTTAAGTGTAAAGCGAGCTAGTATCACAGATTTAAAAAAGCTAAAGTAACTACGGCGTATGTAGGAAGTTAATCTGACTTGAAGTGGTAGCACAAAGTTTGTTCTCAAAATGGAATGTTTAAGTACTCTCATTAAATCTAATAACACAAAATCGCTGTAAAAATTGCCCGTTTCTAGGTGGTGATCTCTACATACATTTGTTGATTTGTTTAGTTAATACCAAGTTACTTGATGCATTGAATTCTCTTTTTCCACGTTGCAGGTCTGTTACCACAGCTATTAGGAGTAGCACCAGAGAAGGCCATAAAACTTACCGTAAGTTTGCAAATGGAATATTTTCACATTTCTCCACATTTTAAAGTCTAATTACAATAAGCATGTTAAGGATTTTTATTCTTAATGTGTCAGATTCATGGTACACTGCATTCCATCATTTTTGCTTGATAGAAACTTAATTACAAACGCACAAAACAACTATTTATATCTCACTTGCAAACATTACAGGTGGCACACAAGTCGCATGCTTACATGTGTATTTCAAGAATTTTACTGGAAACTTATTGTTTGGATTTGCTCCAAAATATATCAGGCTTATTCAGTTTCTTCATCTTATCATCCTATTTGTAAATAGTTCAGGCCTGAGCAAAAATTTAGTATCTATCTCTTGGGTTTTGTGGTCTTTTGGTTTTGTTTCTCCGGGTAGTTTAATTTTTGCACTACTGGAGATTATTTGAACATGTAGTGAAGTGTTGGTAAAAATTGCATTATATCCCAATCTCAATGACTGGTTATTCACAAAAGCTTGTAGAATACATTTTAAGAACAGAAAGGTGCTTAATGTTGTTAATGGAATTACTATTGCATTAAAATTTATTATTACACATTCTGATATTAATTTTGATTTATACTTAAATTTCTGAATGTAGTGAACGTTTCTAAATTCTTAAATGAATTTATCATTAATTTTTAGATAGTGATATATTATTTAATTACTGACTTCCCATTTTTTTCCAGTCATTTATTACTGAATGCTGAAAATATTTGTTGGAAAGAAAATCATAGCTAACTTTGCAGTATGTCATTTGGTTTATCTAATACCTGTTAGCTTGGTAGCTTCATGGATGTATTTGCATTTTCAGTTGCACAAAATTTACAGCTCATGAGTGTTTTCTCCAACCTTTTAATTTATCAACTTTCATAAATGTTTGTTTTTTAAGGTTAATGATTTTGTGAGAGATAAGTTTATGAGTAAAGATGGCTCTGTCCCGCTGGCTGCAGAAATTCTTGCTGGTGGCTGTGTAAGTATCTTTAATTTCCTTCAAATGAGATACATGAAAGTACAGTGTGTAAGGTTAACTATGTGGACTAAGGCTTCTGTTTAACCACAGATCCGGTTCAAGAGCAGACTCTGCTAGAGCATCTCAGTTCTTTCCTAGATAGGCCAGCCGCTCTTGATGAAAGGGTAAATGTTTCTGTGCATCGTGCCTTTTAACTGCGCTGTATAATTCTCACAGCTTAGAGTTTGTTTCCTTAATAAAGAACGTGTCTTTATGAATGCTGGCTGTAGCTTATGGCCTAAAGAGGATTCATCCTAACCTTTCCAGAAGTTAATAATTAGTTACTACTTTGTGGCACCCACTCTGCCACGTCACTTCTTTCCTGATGTGTTATTGTGCCCACTAATTTTCACTTTTTGCAGTGATACTGGCTTTTTGAAATGGCAAAAACTACTCATGCTTCTTTTGAGTTCCTAGCAGACGTAGGCTGTGTAATGTTAACTCAGTGCATAATGCATTCCTGAATGTAGGCTGTATTTAAAACCCACTACGTTTTTAAGATTGTTTTCCTTGCACGGAGTAGTACCTTAATGAACAACTGGTATATTACTGGGTAAATGATAATACTTCTCATTTTGGTCTAGTTCTGTCTGTTCACATTACAGCTTACTTTATCTGGTGTATTGATTTTGTTCTAGCAAATGCAAATACTTGAAGTAAAATGAATAGTTGTTCAAAGACCAGTGCACTTTACAGATAAAGAACACTGTTTATTTAAACTGGCTTTGATCACTGGGGCAGAGCAATGTTGGTATATTTTCAATCTATCTTTGTTTCTGTTGTCATAAGACAGATGAGGTCACATTTTCAAGCAGCTTCTACCTGTGTTGAAAACGTAGATTGAGCAGCAACTTAAAAACAACTGCTTGTGTCTTAACCTCAGTAGGTGCAGACATCTGCTCTGTGTGCTTGCGGAGAGCATGCTGCGATTATCTAAGCCTCAGGGTGCAGCGGCTTGATTACGTTGCAGGCTGAGAAACCCCGGCTTTCTGTAATTCTCAGGAGATGGGGCAGGATTTGGCTGCTGTCTCGCTGCTCCCTCTGTTTGATCACTGACCTGTTGTAGACTGCCAGGTAGGATCCCTTGTTCTGTAACTTTAGGAGCATTCAGGGGAGAAAAAGAAGGGGGGGGGGGGGGGGGGAAGAAGAATGTGGGTCTCTAAAGCCCTAAAGAAAATGCACGCTGTAAATGAAGGAAAAATGCAATAAAGTACTTGCAGAGGAAAAAGTATTTGCCCCTTACACTAATAAAAAGATCTTATGAACATAGCAGCCATAGAAACTCAGCAAAATTTTCATTTAAAATGCCATTTGATCTAGAGTTTTTATTTTTACAGACTGCTGTGATTTTTTTTATTGCGGTAGAAAAAGCACTCTTTACAGAGACCTGTCATTCATGGGTACTGCAGCAAGCTTTTTGCCAGTAGTTCATTGTAAACTAGGGATCTGCTTGAAGAGATAGGTGGCTTGAGATGTATTTTAAACATTCTGTAAACGCTGGCTTGTCATATTTGGTATTGGAAATACACGTTAAGCATGGGATGCTGCAGAAGGCTCTGGCAGCAGAGTGCGGTGGCAGAGTGCCCCGGGTTTCCTTTTAACCCGAGTGCTCCGCTTAAGGGCATATAGGCTGGTGCCAGGCAGATAGGTTGTGACTTGTCTCTTCTGCAGGTGGTCTTTGTGGTTTTATTTTATTTATTTATTTGTAATTCTAAACTGAATTCAGACTAGCAACAGAGACTGTCATTACAAGTGGTGCCTAGTGTTTTGGGGAAGGGAGATGAATTTTTCTCTCGTGGTGTAAATATATGCATAAAATGTGTGGTGCCAAAGGCAGGCCTTTTCCTCGAGCTTTCGGTGTTGGACTGGCCTACCTTTTTGTGCCAGTTTAAGTTAGTGTGATTTTGATGGAAACAGTAAGGACACTGTTGAATGCTTCTGAATATTTTCAGCCTTGGATTTTACCTCATTTCAAAATGTAGTAATCGCTTATGTGGGAGGCAAGAAGACAGAAGAGAGCATGATGTGCTGGAGTCTAAAAAGGGGCAGCCAACTAGGATGAATTTTTTTAAAAGAAACCTGCCCTATCACCTCTCCAGTCTCCACATCCAGTTCTCAGCTGTGATTGTGTTACAAACACAGATGTTAAATTTTCCTTTTTCTGTGCTTTTATTTCCCTGGAGCGCACTCATCGCTTAAGCAAGGATTTTGTGGGGGGATTCCTGCTAGGTTTTAATGGTTTAAATTCCAGTCCTATAAGTACTTTATAGCATTGTTACTTAAGAAAAGGAGGACCAAGCAGATACTTGGATGGTTTGGGCTGTTTGGTAACATAAAGGGCTTTGAAGGGGTCAGTATCACCTGAGTAGCTCCACTGCTGGTCGCCCAACCATTGCCAGTCGTTGACTTTTAAGTCCCTAAGGAGCGCTCTTTGCATCATAATTACTGAGAATTAGTACACATGGCTGACTTTTGCACTTGCAACTAAAGCTGATTGTTTCATTGAACAAGTCTTTTTCTGTTTTGTAAACTGTTTTCTCTCCTGAAAAAAAAAAAATAAAAAAAGAATAAAATAGAAAGATCCTTTACTCGCTGACCTCGTGGCACTTAGTTCAGTTAACAGCCTGGTTCATAGCTTTTTATTATGTGAAGATGAAAGTGATAGGTCGAGGCTTTTTTTTTTTTTTTTTTTTTGAGACCCTCAGAAACACAATTAAAAGTACAGCCTGGATATTTTATACAGAATCTTAAGGTGCGTTGTTATGTTAATCGCTGGCTCAAAATCTCCAGCTCCTTTGTAAGAATTTTTCCTAGTGGCTACAGGAGTTGTTACTTATGGAAATACATAGAAAAAGATTTGTACGATGACTGACACCCCCCATGAACACTGGTCTCTCCTGTGTATTTAGGACTCTTACCACTCATGCGAATCCTATATAGCCCGTACCATTATTAGACTAGTAAAAAGCTCCGGTTCCAAGATGTAGTGTGATGATGCTGTAGGGCTGTGATCTGCTAAGCCTCTAAATGACAAATCTGCCTTAACCTCCTCGAATGAAAAAGTGCAAAAAAATGTTAGGCTTGATTTCTGCTGATGCTGTAACTTACCTGCAGGGATTCTCAGATAAAAGGATGAGTTTGGGTAAGCTGTAAGTGCAACTTAAAGTCTCTTTATTTACAGTGGCAATAATCTTGTAGTCTTTTTTTAATGGTCTTTAATTTATATTAAAAAAAAAAAACACTACTCCAACTGATTTTATTGCTTTAATTGCTCTTTTCAACCTAATTACTGAAGAGCTTCATTTAAAAATAATCTGATATTTTTTGATACAGCACTGGTTATTATTCCTATTGTGGGGTTATATTAAACAACTAAAACCATCTCTGAAAGTGCCATAAAGGTTATTTGGGGGGTTTTGAAATGTTAGCTACATAGTTACCACTACAGTTTTAGGTGAGACGATCATTTTGCTTATTTCCTTAAATATATGAAACGGTTTCACATTTAATTGGAAAATACACACTGTGTTTCTGGAATTAACAGTGGAAGAAATGCAAAAATTGAAAATAAAAAGCCATCAGAAAATACAAAGTATTAAGAAGAACAGAGAAGTATTATAGCATGGCTGAAAAGAAACAGCTATATAATATACGTGGACTTGTCTGCTTATAGCAATACAATTATATAGGCAAATTGGAGGCTTAATGTTCTGCAAAAAAAAAGGGAAAAACATTTTGCTTTGTAACCTTTCCTTCTGCTCTCCCTCCTCTTTCCAAGTGCACGCAGTCTTTTCCTTCCCAGCTGCTCAGTGTGTGCTCACTATTAGCTAGTTTAAATCATGTAGCACAGTACAATTACAGACCCCGTACAGATCTGCTTTTATTTAAGCTGTCAAGACAATTTTAGGCATATTTCTAGAGACTTTATAGTAATCATCATAAAGTTGAAACATATTGGACCTGCTTGGACAACCTCAACTCTGCCATGGAACATAAAAATTAGATACGGTTAAGATGGAGTTCATCTAGAAAGTGTGCAAAATCCTGTCCAGAATTAATTTTTATGAGGGAATACGATGTGAAATTCCAGATGAATTGTGCCAAATAACTGGTCCAGTGCAAATAGTTTTATTAAGCTACTTACAACGTTTATTTTACGTTTCAGAGAGCAGTAAAGATAAGTCCACATCTGAGCTGCATTTTCTCTTTTGCATTGTATTTGAGGCAGAGAGATGGGCTCCAACTCCTACACTTCTTCAGTCTCTGGCTTAGAAAAATTCAGACATTTCTCACTTGGAGGCTAAATGATACTGATTTCATTTTTCAGAAACCTAAATCTGACAAAATTCTGATCTATTTGGCAAGGAATTCTGAGCTATGGATAAAAATGAAACTGAGCATTAAGAAGGCAGGGACGGAATCCCTGCGTGTGTATCTGAAAAAAAAAGAACAACTGTTACCACAGAAAAGTCTTGGTACGGTTTATTGAGATGCTTAAGTAAAAATGGTCTTCTTTACAATTACTCATACTAACTTTGAAAACAAGTGGCATACATTTCTTTTCTTGCACTCTTAGCCGATGTATTGTAGATGTCTGTTCTCCCTGTAGCCAGGGACTGTAACTTCCATTGCTTGAAAGAGCAGTTCTATACACATGTATAAAAGCCCAACAGTCACATTTCTTGTTTAAGAAAAGGTTCAAAAGGCTCCTAATACTTTTTTTCTTGATGAAAATAAAAATATTTTCTGCAGATAATTGATTTTTGTTAAATAAATCAGATTTAAACTATATTTAATTTAATATAATGTATTATATAATACATACTGAGAATATACTGTAATTAATTATATGTTTTAAAGTATAGTTTTCTTCTCTGAACCACTAATTGTAGTTATTTTCAGCATGCTGGTTCTAAGTAATTTTAAACTGATACAAAAAAGAGCAGCTCGATGCGGAGTTAATTTTAACTTCACGTTTGCAAACCCATTGTGTTTCAGCGCTGCTTTGTTTCAATTGTCTGGGATAAATTTTCGGCTAATCTTATTTTAAAGCCTTACAGTAAAGTTTGGGAAGGCAACATACAGTAACATGATAGCCCTTCCCAGAGGTTGTACCAAAGGGTGGGGAAGTTCCTGGTGTAGGGTTCCTGCTTTTCTTTGACCTCACCCCACATTTCCTTGCAGGTTTGGATGTTTTAAAAAATAGTTTGCTGCATCTTTCACCCAGACATACCTGTTTAAACTGGACTTTCCTGAATACATTAAGAAGTTATGCAGAACATGATATCGCTCTATTTTGAATTTTCCTTTTAGATTAGTTCATTCAATTCTATTTTTTTCAAAGTATATTTTCCCATAACAAATTAGATGTACTTTCCCCTTTTCCTTCCTCTCTCCTCTTCCTTTTCACTTCTTTTCTTCCAGAGGGGGAGGGGAAAAAGTGAGAGACACAGATTAGGGGTGGAATTTTTACAAACTGTAAAATAAGAAAGGGTGCATAGATGTAGGCTGATATATTTCCTATTATAGAGCAGTTCTGAACTATTTAAAAGCCCATTTTTTTCCAGCAAACATACCTCATATTCTTTCCATTATTTTTTTTTACTATTTTATTAGAAATATTGACTGAAAAAGTTTATATGAAGATGCATTATAGCTTAAAACATAATTGTTTTGACAATTATATTTTATTACCCATCCCTTTCTCTTGTTACTACTTCTTTTACGGGCAGTAAAATATTGTAGTGTTTACCAGTGCAAGTTCAAAAATAGTAATAAAAGAAAAGGAAAGCAAAACCTCAAGCTCAAATCAGGAATTAAAAACTAGCTTTCTAAGAGAAAAAGGAAGATATTTATGATGTCACAGTAATTTATGATGTGACCAAGAAATAATGGGTCACAGTTTTAATACAGCTACCATGCCTTAAGACTTGAAAGGTCTGTAAATCATTAAACGATTCCACAACTAGTCAAAATAGACAAGTAGAGCAGACAGAGCCAAATGTTAACATATTTGACAGGTCTGTAGCTTAATTGCTTTTATAATGCCAATCAAGAAGGCTCCACTTTGATTTTTTTGGCTGGGCTTCTGAGAACTGAATTACCTATAACGTAGAAAATATCAAATCCACAATTTTAAATTATTTTCCCATCGCAGAGCTGGTCAGTGCTTATAAACAAACCACACTCTTGTTTGTTTCTGTTTAGCCAGGTTATTAATAAACTACTGTAAGGAATTGTCACAACTTGTATCTGAGTCTTGCAAATCTGAATGAAGCAGTAGCAGGAATGTTCTTCTTTTCGGGCTAATTACAATTCTATTTATGAGCACATTTACAGGAATGTTTGAAGGGGCTTGCTTTACGTTTTATGTACATGTGGACATTAACAAGAGTTCGTGATTATAGCAGTGTTCGCTGTTTGTGCTGCTCCAAACTAAAACCTTTGCCAGACCAAGAGAAGTCTGTCCTCGGAAGACAAGAAAGATCAGCTGGGGAAAAACACAGTTCTGCCTGAGCAGCATGAAAGCTGTTTCTGTGCTAGCCTGGTCGGGGTAGTGAAAAGCAGATGATTGAGGGCTCAGGAAATCTCCTCGTGGTCTGAAGAAAAGGTATTTACTATATGAACTCCCATTGCTAAAGAGCATTATCAGAATTCTGTATGGATAGGACCACAGATGAGAGCACACAAAATAGCACAAGATGGCATGTCTGGATTTTTGAAGACGGGCTTTATCTGAGAAAAGGTAACACGGAACCAACCTTTTGAGAACCCAGTATGATTTACCTTTGACACAGAGTGCCATGTAATTAAGGTTTTCACCTTTGAAATATATAAGAAAAACAGTCACTTTGGACAGATGTCTGTTACTCAGTAGCTTTTCTGGTAACAGGCAAGTCCATAGTGAAATCACCTGTGTGGCAGCTCAACACAATTCATCTGATGCTTTTGGTGTCTTTTGATACATAAACACCACGACATTTACAGCTAGTTTGGAGGGCAGCAATGGCACTCTGTAAATCTCCCTTCTAAGCCTTAGAGTTAGTGATTTTGTGATAAATCATTTATGATTATTTATTTTTAGTACTGTTGCCCTTTGTTGTGCAATGAGGATGGTGGTTCTTCTGTTCTTGAATCGCTTGTGTGCCTTTTTACTTTAGATTTATTTATTTTTTTTATGATGGAACAATCTTAATTTTGTGTCTGTACAGAGCTCAGTACTTTAGGAACCTTGACTTTAATTAGGATAAATGTATGCTAGCAAATGCACAAGAAAACAAGTTGCATCTGGCAGGCAGCAAGGAGTAAAGGCCTGGAACTGAGCGTGACATCCCATATGACGGGATACAATAAACAATTGTCTAGAAAGTTTGGAACTTGCACCAGTCTGTCGTCTTGTAAATCCAATGAGTAAGCAAGACATTTCAGATAATTTCTTTTCAAGAGGTTAATTGTATAATATGTTGCTTATGTGTTTTAATGGTTGCCATTAATTGCCATAATTGCCATCCTTGGGTGATACTGTTGGAAATATTAGCACTCTCATAGCAGTAGTAATCCTTTCTTCATCCATAAACGTTAAAAGATGGCATGTGACAAGTTGGATAAAGAAGAAAGATCCAGGCTGACCCTAAATGCTCTTAGCTGAAAACAAGATAAAGGCTATGGCTCAAAGTAGTAAATAAGGTTAATTAGATGTGTTAGAAGAGTTAATGAACAATAGCAATGAAAGGAAAAAAAAAAAAAAACTATTGCTTTCTTCTGGGATGGAAAACACAGAATTTCCCTCCTGAATTGCAAGTTGTGTTATTTTCAGAACCTACATTGAAGCTTTCAGATGGAGATTTGAAAGCTTCAGGAAGGTTAGATCTGGTGTATTGATTTCTTATCTAGACTCATAGGGACACAAAATGCAGTTACATGAAAACAAATGGAAATTTCTTGTCTTAGTGTAACGAAGCAGGTGAAAATCTATTTATTTACCAATAAAATTTGTTACCAGGTGATTTGGACATGTGTAGGAGAAGAAAACATTCTAACTTCTTAAAAGTGGGGTGTTGTTAACCTGGTCATTATTAAACTTTTTTTTAATTATTATTTCAGTGTAGGGTGGACTGTATTTCCCCGTGGGCAGAAAAAATAAAGCAACAAAACACCTCAACTATTCCTACTTCTCCTTTCTGTTCTGTGGAGTAGGAGAGTAGGAGGAATGTGATAGATAGTAGTGTTACTGTACAAGGCTATACTGCCATCGAGAGGTGTTGGGTGATATCATACCAGGGACAGAGTTAAAGAACTGCAAAAGTGACAAAAAGTATATTTATAAACCTTCACATATGTACGGATGCATACTAGCTGTCCATGTGTTAGAACGTACTGGACATTTTATAGGCATGCAGATTTCTTGTAACGTGTGTATGAGGTCTAGGACGATGGAGGTATATCCCTTTCATTTTCTTGCTTTATACCAAACAAGACCATAAGTGCTTGTGACTAGGCCAAATGTTAAATTCTTTCTGAATAATATGGGCCCTTCGTGGGCCGCTTCAGATAATTATGCACTAGCTCTAGTTATTCGCTCTCGTAAATAAGCCAAAGTTGTAGTTTTTGTTTAATCACATGACAACAACTGAAAAGCAATGGATTTGCTTTTCCAATTGGATTGCTTGCTTCTTTAAAAAAAAAAAGGAAAAAAAATATCGGAAGAGCTGATAAGGAATTCGGAGTTGGGGGTGTTCAATTTTGTAACTTCAGTCTAGAAAAAATGGTGTTGCTGGGAGCTATCTATGACAAACATTTGATAAAGGTTTTCCCGGAATGATTTTTGTGACGTTTAATGGAGAAATCATTAAGCGTGAGCTGCCTGAGCTTTAAACTGTGTTTATTCTGGCCTAGAAAATAGTATCCCAGTTCTTACCTTTGGGAGTGTATTTTAAAAGTTTAAAACAAGGAGGTACGCTTTTAACTGCAGAAGTTACCAAGTAAAAAGTGTTCAACTTTTTGCCAGATAAAATGAGCAGTATGATAAGATGTGTTGGTTGTGTTTTGTCTGTTTTTTCCACAACAGTTTATGCCAGTACCTTGAAGAAACTGGAAAAAAAAATAGATGAATGAGATTCCTTCCATTGCACTCACTAAGTAAAAACTCAGAGGAAGAGAGAAACAATGCTATTGTGATTCAAGCTACTGATCTGGAGATCTGGGTATCTGGAGACTGTTACCAGTCAACCTAGGGGGACACACGCACTGGGCATACAATTAACCTCCTTACCTTAAATCCCCTGCTTGTAAAACTGGAGTCATTGTACTATCCTCACAGGAGCACCGGGAGGAAATAGCCATTAATATTTATGAGAGAGACACTTGCATGCTATGATGATGAATAACACAATAGGAGTTACCAGTACTAGACAAGCAAGAAATCATTTCATTAGGGAGTATAGTAGCCATTTCCAGTTTGCTTCCCTTCCCTTTTGAGAGTAAGGATCTGCAGTTACCAGCACAGACAGTGAAATAACAGGGTGATAAAAGCTCCCCACCAGGCAACTGTCCCTGTTACCACTGGAACTGCCTGTGCACAGCTGATGGCAAACCAGCCTTCGTCTCATTGCAAAGGAGGCAGGTGGCAGAAACCCTCCTGCCGAGACCTTCTGTCAGGTATTGTCTGCCTCATCACTTTGAATTCCTCATCGCTTGATTTTTGGAGTATACCTTTTGGTCAGATTCCGAGGATGACAAAGGTTGGGCAGCGTGCGGGGCTAGTACCCAGGCGGTTTTGTAGAAAGGCTTCATTGGAAATTTCCAGTGTCTTTCGTTAGATGTCCTTTGTGGGCAACGAAACCGGTAGTCCTCACATCAGTTGTTTTAGTGTTTTTGGCAATGGCTGGTGCATACAGGTCTCGGTGCTTCAAAAATTTTGAATACAGCAAGCCTGCTTGTATGAGTAATAGCATCCCCATTTTTCAGACAGCAAGCTGAAACAGAGAAAGGCTTGTGTGATGTAGCCAGAGCCACAAACATGGAATGCTCCAAGTATCACCGCAGCCAGGTTGGACATGCAAACATAAACACTGATGTGTGCCAGCACTTTAAACACTTCCCATTCGCTAAAATTAAGAAATTATTTGCCTTTATTCTCCTTTAAAATCAGGTACATTTCTATTTCCCTTCTGTAAATAGGGCATTCACTTATAACCATTTTATAGATTTTTAAATTACTCAATATTTTGGTGCATTAATAATCATAAATTAAACTTAATTTTGTTGTCATCTTCTGAGTTTTTATATGGTTTTCCCATAGTGAGTATTAAAGAACCACTTCATGTGGAGTTATGCACAATGAACTGCAAGAATCATACTGAGAGAAAGCAGTTTATTTGTGCTAACCCAGATCAGCTGATACAAATTGTGAAATGGTGCGTTTTGGAGGATGGCTGTGGTGTAGCAAATTCGCAAATGAATATTAGCACCTTGCAATTGGGATATTATCCTTTTAGGAAGAAAAAAAAAATGTGTGATGGCATGTGGGAACACTTAATATTTGTAATACATAGACCATACTGTTTATTACATAGGAATTTAAAATTCACCAGAAAGACCTTTCCAAGATTTTTTTTTTGATTTTGAGACTTTGCAAGATGAGTAGGCAAGTAAAAGAAACTGTCTCATTTTTTTGTTTTGAGTGCTTACTTAATATGTTTTAAGTGCAAAACTGAAGTCAGTGCATGTGCCAAATAATTTATCATTCTAATTTCTGATGGCAATAAGCATAGCAATTTTATATGTACTAGGATTCTGGTTTGGTAAATGCAGTTAAATTAAATTATGCCAATTTGAAAGTCAAAACCAGTTGAGTTACACAAGAGCATGCTTTTTCTGGTCAAAATAGGAAACATTTGGGATATTTTGGGGGTTATGTAAAGACTTTAATTTGTAACCACACCGTGTATGCTCAGTCTAAGTGGTAGACAAGAATAGTTGTTCGTGCGATTTGCCATTTCTTCAGCACATTATTTAAACCATATTACTGTGCCTATTTTTTTATTTTGAATGATAGTTAATCTGAGCTGTGATTAATTCTTTTAACATTTGGGTAATTTAAAAAAGATGTGCGCATACTAGACGTGGCTAGATGGAAGTGTTTTTAAAGGGAATTTGTTTTATTTTAGTCGTTTTTGTTGTGGGGAGTGTGGGGGTTGCCCTTTGGATAGTCTGTGATTTCAGAACCTAGAAAGAGCATAGCTGCTAGGCCTTACAATTAAGAAATTAACAGAAATAGAAGGACACCGATGAATTTTGGCCAGGTAGAGCTGGAAGTTTTGCATACACGTAGGTTATGTTATGTAAACTTTTTTTCTTGTTTCAAATTTTTAGCTGGGGATCTGCCGGTGCAGCAGAAAGGTTGTGTTCTATGTTGTGTATTGTGAATGAAATGAACTGTGCTAGAACTAGTTCAGAGTCTAAAATGCATCCCACCACAGTGTTTTAAATCAGACTAAACTTTCAAGATCTGTTGAATGATACCTTACCAACAAACGGAGGCTGACACTCTAAAAACATGTAACAGTTCGTGATTAATGGAATCCTTCAGTCTGTAGACCTTCTCTCTTACTTGGTGCACAGATAACGACGTGGAGCTCGGATTCTTGAATCAAACAGCACTTAACGACACCAACAGGGGTATTTCACTGGGATTTAAAAGAATGAAAAGTTATCTGCAGTTCTGGTCTTTGGAATCCCTGGGTGCTTTGTTGTATGAATTCTTGCCAAAACTGAAAAAGCTTCTGCCAGACTTTTACTCTTCAATAGTATGTTTTCTATTTCTGTGTACTGACAGGTTCATCTCGATTTCTTTCCTTAGTTACTACTTCTTTCTTTTGCTTCATTACTCGCTTCACAATGTTCTTGGCTTGTCAGTAGTGCATAAATTGGTGTTGGTGAATATATCCTTGCAGCAAGGATTGAGCTAGCATTTGTTTGATGTACTGCAGTGTCCTGCAGTGGCTGACCTGCTTCCTCTCTGTTTTCTGACCATTCATCTCCTGTGGGGTAGGTTGCTTGCCTTGTGAGCTGCAGTTTGTCAGTTAATGTTAAAACTCACGTCTGCTAATAACTCAACTGATTGCAGCAGGATTAAAAATATCTTCTCTTGAATGTGGTGGGACATTATGTTGGTAATAATTTAATGAGTTAACATGCTGCCTTCTACTTTTCATTTCAGGCTGGAGGTTCTCAAGTGATCTTTACCAATCCACTAGAAATTGTCAAGATTCGATTACAGGTAGCTGGAGAAATTACTACTGGTCCACGAGTTAGTGCCCTTACTGTACTACGGGACTTGGGCTTCTTTGGTCTCTACAAGGTACCTTTTTATTTATATATAAATTAAAAGCTAATTATGAATATTTCAAACTGGAAGATCATTTCAATGCTCCCTCAAACTTTAACGAATGAACATAATTGTATTTCTTTTAAATTCTTTTTTTAATGTGATATTGTATCTTCATTTTTCATTTCTAATTAAGGGAAGAAACTGTCTTGTGTTTTGAAGTATGTGGTTCTTTTGAATCTGACTAAAAATTCCTTTTATCATTTCAGCAGATCTGGCTGTAAGTATTGTTCATTGAGGATAAGTTTACGATTCCTGATGTTCTGCCTGGTGCAAAAATAGACTTATTTTCATCTGCTTTCATGATATAGAGCTTACAGTTGTGAAGCAATGCTTTTGCTTTTCTGTGTTTGATTCAGCAGCTTTCCCAGATGTCATTGTTAATCTGGTGATGGTAATTAATTACAGCACAATGAGGAGTGAGGAAATACAGACAGTGGGAGCCCAGCGTAAAAGTAAACTCCTAAAGCAAGCTTCCTCTTACTAGTTTAGAAGAACTTTGCAACAAATAATCCTGGGAAAAGCTGCTTTAATGAATGTGCTCTGTGCTTCTGCTTTCCTCATTATCGTCCAAACATACATATAAATATACTCATAAATATATGAAAATAAAGTTAGGCTTAATGTTAGACCGATAAACACACACGCACACACAGACTACAGCAGGATTAAAAACATCTTTTGTAGATTCTAACAGGATGTATGCTTGGGTGTATGATTTAAAGGGCAAACATACTGCCTTCCACTTTCAGATGAAGGAGACAGGATGTGGAGGGGTATGGAAGGTCCTGGAATACTTTGAGATAGCCATTACACCAGGTATTGAAACAAAAATCGTAATGAATGCCATACACTGCAGAGCATCATGTGGTGTTTCTTAAGATTTCACAGCTTACTCTACAGGAGAAAGCTTTCACACTGACTATTTGTCCCAGTGTTACTGGTGCAGTGGGTAGAATTCCTCTGTTTCTTATTTACAGCAGTGCAACTGTAAACTGAAGGTGCTTCACAAACAGCAAATGAGCCCCATCCCCCTCCTCCACAATATTTAAATTTCAGCCACATTTTTAAGCTTACAATCCTTTTAAATTGTTCCTTTAACATTACAAAGAGGAAACCTGCCCGGGGAGGAGATGTATGTATGTTTTGGCCTGGAGAGAAGTAGCAGGTCTGAATAGGATTTAATGGGGAGTTGTTTTTCCCTTTAAATCGACTTGCTAATTTTTTAGGTGTTTTACTGAAGCTGATGCCATTGTGTAAACTCCTAGTAAATGACATTATGGTGTCGATCAGGTCAACATTTACAACTGAAAACATGGATATGGTAAACAGTCTGCATCCCTGAGGCTGTGTAGGAATGGAGGGCAGCTACTGACTTTTACACGAACTAGTAAAAATAAAACACAAAATGAGAAAGAATGGCAAGCAAGTTGACTAAAGGTAGCGTTTCTACTTTTTTTTTTTTTTCCTGAATACGTGCTATTACTTGTTCAACAGTGTTTGCTGTGTTTTTTCCATTTTTCAATAATACAACCTGAGATATTATGGCTTATTTGTGTTTTCTAGTGTATATAGTTTGGGAATATTTTTAAGGAATACACCTGAACACGAGCTGTTACATCTCTACTTTGCATTAAGACGGTGTTGTTTAATCTATGGGGTTTCTTTGCTTCATTCATTAAGACAATTTATCTGCACACAAAAAAGCCACAGAAGGTTTTTTGTTTTGTTTTTACTCTTCCGCTGTCTCCGTTTCTCTCTCTCTGCCCCCTTCTCTTTTCTCTCCCCAACCCTGCTGTGTTTGTGTCCTTTTGTACATCCAATTTGAATTCGTTGCCTGCAAACACTGGACAGATTTGGCAAAACTAGAAAACTTGACCTGGGAGTCAGTCATCCACCCAACAGAGCACAGCCCGCATCAGAAAGCCCTGTTCCTGTGCACCCTTAGCCACTGCTAGCTCTGCCATTGGGCACGTTTGTGCTGTTATTCACCAAATATTTCAGCGCTGGAGCCAAAAACAAGAGCAGTCCTATCCGCCGTCCTTTCCTTACACCACTGCGAATATTGGTGCAGCCACATAATAATCTGGAATGGGAAATTAATTAAAACTAAAGCCTATTCCTCCTTACAGCTTAGTTTTCTGAACATGAATGGACTTGCTGTGTAGCCCCTCACAACGGTCTGTCCACATGGAGGGAGGAGAGTGGCCTCACAGCATGGGGAACTCGTCGTTCTGCCTCAGAGAAGCTTTACGGTGCCTTGAGGTGCTTTTGGAAGCAGCAGAGTTAGATGTATACACGTTATTTATCTGAATGCTTGTGCTGAAGCTGTCAGCGTTGGCAAGGCCAGGCAGGGATTAATACCTCCTTGCATCGTGTGTAAGTCACCAGCCCCAGAGGCATCAGTGGTCTAAACTTAATTTCAGCCTAAACCAGATTTGGAAGGTGCTATCTGCGTGGCAGGTGCTGCTTGTAAATTAACACAGTGACTGCATTGACCAGTTGAATATCAAATAATAAATGCTTTACTGAAGAGAACTGAACTATCTTGATAAAGTTGGAATGGTTGTACACCTACCTAGTCAAATTAGCCGTAAAACTGTAAAACAGAAATGAGGATTTTGTGTCTATCTCAGCACTTTTCATGCTGCTGTTCACTCTTAACATGAGCAGGACTTTCATTTGCATCTTAAGGCTTTGGTTTTGCTATCCGTGTGAAGATATATCTGATGCCCCAAGTGTATTTATTTTAGTAGAACTAAATAGTGGTGTAGATGTGCTACTGCAGAAGAACAAAAATATATATTTTAGAAAATATTTTTGTTTATGAATCTTGAAGTTATAGGCTTGATGGGCCTTCATGCAAATATTCCAGATGTTTAAACTCTGTTGTGTGCTAGTGATGATTAAGGACCAACAGATTACTTAATTTTGCAAGTGAAAGCAAAATTCTAGACTTCTCAGGATTTTTTCTGTTGTTTGTTTGAAATGGTTTTCTTTATTTTTTAAAAATTGTTTAACAATCCAAAATGTCAATGTAATATTTCATTTTGAAGTCAATATTTTTTTTTCTTTTTTTTTTTTTCTGTTTGGTATTAAATATTTTCTGAATAGTTCTGATTTTTTTTCTTTCTTTCTTTTGTGGCCCAGAGAAACCAAACCCAACAAAAATTAACTATCAGCTTTGGTTCAAGAGCCTAATGTTCCCTCATTTCTGTTTGACCTGTTAGAAACTCTTGTAAAACTGCTGTAAGAAGGGTTGAGTGTGGTTTTCTGCTATGGTTTCCACCACTGCTCAGTATCTGAGAAAGTGACCAGCCAAATAATTCACTTCTGATGACTGAATTAATAGAAAGGCTTGGGTTGGAGGGGACCCTAGAGATACCTGTTTCCAACCCCCAGATGGCCATTAACAAGTGCCTGTATCAGGTCTGATGGCACTGCAGGGAAAGGTGAAGATGGCCACTGTCTAGAGGAGGCCATGGGATGGTGTAAGAAGCTGTGCAGAGACACCACCCCTGTTGCTTGCAGAACCTGCTTGGAGGTCTTGCTGTGAGAGGGGATGGAAAGGGATTCCCTCAGACTAGCAGTTTGGTGAAATCCACAGAGAGCAAACATCACTGATTTTCTGTGGAGAAAACAGACTTGCTAGAGATATGAAATAAATGGGGAGACATGACATTTTTAATAGAAAGGTGGACTCCAGATGTGATGTTATGTTGAAACTAATATCACCATAATGATATTTTTCCAAAACAGAAGCACGGGTATTTTCAAGCAGTTGTATTTCTGTGATGAGAACATTACCAGTCAGTCCATCAGCTCATAGCAGGGCAGAAGCGTTTCCACTGCGTGTCAATGCAGGTTTACTCTGGTGTCGATAAGTTACAAAGCTCTTAAATCAGGAACGGCCATCCAGTCCGTGGCACGCTGCCTCTTCTGGTTCTCTCTGTGCTTCGGTGCTGTTTCACTTACCACACGGCAGGGACTGCATTCAAGGTTCTGTTTTCCCAGCTCCCAATAAATCAACCTGAAAGCTGTTCTGACCACAACAGATCAATCCAGCATGCTCTGCTTAGTTCCTAAGAAACTTTTCTGCTAAAATTTGGGTGAAAATCTGTGAGTCCGGTATCGTAGTCAGCAGGGAAGAATGCGCTGCCATTAATTATACCTGCAGCCAGAAGGACTGACTGTACGTCAGTCCTAGCTTCACAAGGCAAATGCCTGCGTGTCTTAACAAGATCTACTGCTTGTTGTTTGAATTAGTTTTATTTTGCATTAACCATGCCATGATTTTTGTAGATTTTAAAATAGAAAGCTTCCACGCACCCCAATACAGGTAATTTCAGTGTTCCTGTTGTCCATTAACAGAGAAAACTAATGCACAGACAAATAAATCTTGTGTCACATGTCAACAAATTAACAAAGGAAATGTTACGTCAACTTGTTTTGCATCCAGCTGAGTGAATCTTGTATTGATTATGGTCGTAATTATCCCAGTTTTCTAGTCCAAGTGCATAGCAGTTGGTGATCGCTGAGGAGCTGGGTTACACAGTTTTGATGCTCTCCTGTATTAGGGAGATTAATGTTCTTTGGGGCCATTCATTGGTGTGTTAACGTGGTGCTCTACTGTGCTAATGGCAGAGCAATTCACGGGAGTGCTCGGCTCTGATCTCTGCTCTGTGCACGGCTGGGCTTAAAATGTTAGAGTACTTTGTGCTGAAAGCTGGTCTGGAGTTCATCTGGGCAACCTGACTCGCTGTTTGACCACGATCATGTTTGTAAACATAAAAAATACCTTTCCAACAGGAGGGGTCTTCCCTGCACCCTCCTTTTTGGTGGTTGAAGACAGCAGTAAGGTGTCTCCCCTCTGCCCTGCTCTTCTCAGGGTTGAGCTGAGTTCCCTCAGCCTCTCTGTATGTGCCACGGGCTCCCTGACTGTCTTGGTGGCAGCGTGGCAATGTCTTTGGTCTACTGGGGAGCCCAGAACTGGCTACTGGACTCCAGTGCAGCCCCACCAGTGCTGAGTGGAAAGGGAACATCACTTCCCTTGCACCCTTGCTAATGCAGCCCAGGGTGTGGCTGTCTTTACTGCAAAGAGGCATTGCTGACTCATGCTCAATTTGTCCACCAGCACCCCCAGGGCTTACTCTGCAAATCTACTTTCTGGCTACTCAGCCCCAGCCTGTCCTGCTGCCTGGGGCTTTTCCAGTTCAGATGCAGGACTTTGCATTTGCCGTTTTGAACTTCATGACGTTCTGGTCAGCCCATCTCTCCGTGCTGTCAGGGTCCCTCTGCAGAGCAGCCTTGCCCTACGGCACACCAGCTACTCCTCCAACTTCACTGTCATCCAGTAATCTGCTGAGAGAGCAGCCCATGTTCCACCAGTGTAGCTATGAAGATACTATGGCAGATCATCTCAAAAGCCTTGCCTACAGTCACGGTATACAGCATGCATTGCTGCCCCTTATCCGCGGGTCTGGCGGTCAGGGTTTTCAGTCAGCTTGGTACATCCACACTGGTTGTTCCCAACATCTCCCTTGCCCTTCATGTGCTTGGGAACAGCTTCCAGGAGCATTTGCTTTGTAAATCTCCCAGGGGCTGAGTGGTGTCCAAACTGCTTGTAGTTTCCCAGACCTTCCTTCTCATTCTTCTTCAAGGTACGTGTGATGTTTGTCTTTTTTTTCCAGTCATCCAGCCCCCTTGACTGACTCGACCTTTTGGCAGGGATAGCAGACTCCCTGTGACATCAGCCAGCTATCACAGCACCACTGGAGGTGTCTCAGCTGGCCTCACGGACTGTGCATGTGCAGATGGCTTAAGTGCTCTGCCTACTGGAGGTAATGCCGTGCTCCTGCAGGCTTTTCTAGCAGGCTCATGTAACTGAGAAGCCTGAGTGCAGATTTTACTAGTAAAAAGCAGGGCAAAGAAGTAATTTCTCCCTTTTTCATGTCCTTTGTCTCTGTGTTTCTTGCCCCACTGAGCAACAGCCTCGTAATTTCCTTAGTTGTCCTTTCTCTGCTGATGTGCCTACAGGAGCCCCTTTTATTCTCCCTTGGCGTATCTCACTAGATCCAGCTCCAGCTGACTCCATTGCTGCACACCCAAGCAGTTCTTCTGCCTTTCTCCTATGTAGCTTGTCCCAGGGTAGCTTGTCCCAACCTCTGCTTCCTTGTCCCTTTCAGCACTGGAGCTCACTCATGAGTTCCCTGTCCGTCCGTGCTGGCCTGCCATGCTCAGCTTTCTGCACAGCAGAACGGACCATCCTTGTGCTTCCAGGAGGTTGTCCTTGAAGACCAGTAATATCTTCATGTACCCTTGTAACCCTCCACGGTTTTGTTTGGAAGGAAAATGCTACCCTGGTGCATAGAGGTCCAGGTCAGATCGTTTAAATCTCCTCTCCTTCTCTTCCTTCCCCACCAAAGAACTAAAGTCGACGATATTTTTTTTTCCTGTCATTTAATTGCCCATCATCATAAATACAACTTAAAATCAAAGCTTCCTCCAGATTCACTCCACCTTCGCTGGGTGTTACGATCCTAGCACTTCAGTGATGATATGCAGCTTTGAAATAAAATTAATTCCAGCAGAAAGAAGACTCGATACAGGCAGCTCATTAGGCCCACTGCTGGCTTGAACCCCTGTAGTTCTTTAAAGCTAGAAAGCAAATATATTTTTTTCTACCTTTGTCTAAAATTCAGAACTGCTTGTGTAAATATAATTTTAGGCCATTGTGCTTCTCAAAACCCAGCTGCTCCTTTGGGGAGCACATTGCAGCACTTTTGCAGAAGGAATTTGTTGCCTCCATTTGTCTTATTTCTGCCAGTAATTGTTGCTGTGAAAGCACCAGGGCATGGAAGCGTATGGGTGGTAAATTCTTTAGCTGCAGATGTTCCGTAGATGACAGCTATTCTTAAAAATATAAAGACAGAATATCCCAGACAGGGAAAATATCATTTAATCTAGCGCAAAATACCATTTATGTTGGCAGAAGTGAGAAAGGATACATTTCAGGTTTTCACTGGTTTTAATAGATTTCCTGTAATTTCTAATCACAATAGAATATTGAAGTGATTGTGCAAGATCAGGTAATCTGGTTTTTGCCTATCTTTCGCAGCAATCTGCCTAAAGTCCTATTAAAGTCAGTTGAACGTATAGCATAGTGGTTTCCAAAGACATCTTTAAAATGCTCATGTATGTACGCACTGTGAGTATACCTACTTATTTTGTGCATCATACAAACATATATAAAAATATTTAACATTAATCTTGCAATAAATTATTGCTCCTCTTACAAATAATCATTCTGGATAATGCTTTGCAGCGTAACACACGGTGACGCCCCCTAATTTTGTGCAACAAAGTTATTCCGTGATGCCAAGAAGATGGGAAATAAGGCTGTAGTGAAAGATCCTGTGAGGAAATGATACATCGGTTGTGGTAATGTTTATGATTACAATTCCTAGAAGGTATTTAGCTCAGAATCATGCCTGGGCTGATGCTGCCAACAGCGCTTGCGTTTCCAGAAAGAGTGCGAAAAGCTTCCAATAGTCTGTTCTTCAGTGGTTTGTTGACAACTTCATGAACGGGCTTCTGGTGTGTTGACCTGGAAAGCGCAATCTCACTTGACAGGATGTGTACCAAGCTCCCACCTGGCAGTTTTTGATAACAGCTGAGGTATTTCACCTCTTCAAGTTGTGGGTTTGCAGCAAGCGATAAACATATGAAACGGAGCAGAAAAAGTTTTGAATTACATTAATTTGCATCCAGCACACTCGTTTGTGACTGTGTCCTTGTACGGGAGAACCTGCTGTTCAGAAAGTGCATTTCCAAAAAAAGCCCCTCCACCTAGGCTTGGAAGTTTTGTCTGAGAAGTGAATGTGAATTGCTGGCACCGCGTCAGAAATCAGTGCCTTATCCCTCCAACTGGATGTGCTAAATCAGTTTTGTGTGTTGGTTGGAGTAAACACGTGTGAATAAAAACCTACAGCGGCTTTTAAGGCAATGTCATTTTACAGTAGAAAAAATTACAGCCCTTGAAAGCAAATGCCAGTAATATTTGCCTGACTGCTACAAAACCTGTTAGGTGCTGTCACAGCTCCGTTTCCAAAGGGTTAACTCGGCAGTAAAACCCAAGAAGAATGCAAAATGATCAAGAAATGACATGCTGCCTATTGTTTGTAGCTATAGGATCAAAATAACAATTATACATGCCAAATAAATTCTAAACCTGTAAAGGAGAAAAAGAGGGGGTGGCTGTAAGTACAGGTGCCAGAAGCATTAAATAACCCTCTCAGACAAGGTGCACCACTGTTGTCTTGAATGCTGCTGGGTCCCCCCAGTCTGGCATTTTTCCCCCTGCACTAGACAATGTGCATTCACTGCAGGAGACTAGGTTAAGCCTGCGTCTCCCAGACCTGCCGGCTCCTCGTGCCCAACCCGACACAGAGGTGCCTTTGTCAGTATAATTACCCTCCCCTTGTAGTAGAAATAGTTTGTTTAGGGCCTTATTTGCAGGTAGAGCTGGTATAAGCAGGAATTAGCATGCTAAAGAACCTGCCCCGGCACTGATTTGGGCTTATTTATCAGAATCTTTGACAATCGGTTGTGCTTTTTTTTTTTTTTTTCCCCACTCCATTGGTTTATCCAGTGAGACAGTATCCCCAGATCACGAGCTTTAAGGTTATTAAAGAGCTGGAAGGTGGGAGCCAAGTGGCCGGTGCGTGAGGGCACGCGCGGCCCGGCGTGTCGGAGCTCCCACCGACTTCATGCCTGGCAGGGCCTCGGCTGCCAGAACAAACTCCGGCGGATGGGCCTTCGGCTGCATGGGGATTGATTAAAACTCCGTGTGGCTTTCAGCACGTTGTCCACATCAAAAAGGCGCGAGAAGCAAAATAAATGTTGCTTTTGCTTTTCGAGATACTGCGGCCAATCTCCCTAAGCCTTCCTAATTGGCCTAGGCCTGTTGCGGATGATTAACTTGAAGTTAAATGAGGCCTGTTTTTAAACATGCTTTCCCAGACTTGAAACGGAGCGATGGGGGGAAACTCTAGACTGTTGCGATCCTGGAACGGAGCCAATCCGGGTTATTACTAAAGTGGATCCAAGTTTTGATCCGGGTTTTGTTTACACTCAGCCAGCCAAGCTGATGGACATCCTCCTCTCCCTCGGTGTCCCCGAGCGCAGGTTATTAGTGATACAAGCACTGGGCTCGTTCTGTCCTGTGAAAAAGAGCTTTTTAACGAAGGGGGAGGAATATTAGCAGCCCGGCTTCGGCTAAGAGTTGCCTGCAGTTGGAGTTTATTGATTTCCCTAAGTTATTTTAGCTATGTAGAGATATTTCGGAGTATGAAAAAAATGCGGGGGAAAAATGTGCACGGTGCTTAATGGCAACGCTGCAAGGAAAATAAAAGTAATGTGCCCTGGGGGCAAAGGCAGCGAGGAGATTTGCTCCGAGGAAAAGTATGCTCTAAAAATAAATCTTTGAAGAAACCGTGTTGGGCTGGGAATGTGTCGTTAGTGAATTTCATAATTTTTCTGTGAGGTAAGTACAGTGCAGACATTTGATCATTAAAGAGTTGTTTTTTTCATACAGAGCTTGGTAAAACCCTAGTGGTTTGGATTTTTTAATATATTTTTTTTCGGAATGGCAGCTCCCAGTCTGAGAGGGACAAGAAGGAAGCTGAGGAGGGGTTGTGGAGAGAAGCGGGCTCCAGCAGAGCGCGTTGCGCTCACTGCACTCGGCAGCGAGGTCTGTGCCGGGCAGGAGGTCTGACGAGGAGCCCTCACGGCTGCTCGTAGATAACATCTGCGTGTTCTCAGAGGTGTTCTCAACGTACACGTGTTAGCATCTCCTGTGCACGGGCTTACGGGAACTGATTTTCCCAAAATGCCCTCTCTGACAGGCATCTTTGCAGTATTTCTGACACCTCGCAGCCCTTGCGTGTTTGCTGGATAACCAGCATCCAACTTGCATCAGCAGTCTGTGTTCACTGCTATTGCAGCACAAGCTAAGCTCACAGATAGGAGCAGGCATATCATTAGATTTAATTAAATTCTGGGCGTATTAGCACGTCACCTGTGAAATGCCTGGCAGCGAGCCATGCCCTGGTGGAACTGTACACCCAAGTGCAGCAACGAGGGCATCCCAGGAGGGCTGGTGGATGAACCTCAAGTAGTTTCACCACAACTCCACCCAGGCTTCAAAGAGAGGAGGCTTAGCCTCATCCGCCAAGCGCTTCTTTCTGAAGCTTGAGTTTACCCGTTTCCTAAATCCACCTCCTGTTTGTGTCTGCCCGCCGGTCTCAGCCCTGGTATGTCCAGGCTCAGGTGTCTTCTGGATCTCTGTGTTGGGGAAAAGTAGGCTGCAAGTCCCTTTTGCTGTTGGAGCAAGGATATTATTTGGTATTACGCTCTGGTGGCCTGCTATAGTGGCTTTCTTCCCCCCAACCCCCATCTTGGTAGAAAAACTAGCAAGCTTTGCTTGCTGCTACTCCAGAATTTTCCTTGCCTGTTTCCTGCCCTCTTAAATTTGAAACCCTCTGTAGTGCTACGAACTACGTTGGCTGTTTGTACCAATAAGCAAATGGGTAGCGAGAGCTGCAACTTGAAAACAAGCTGTATCCCAGATCACTTGTGCTTCAAAAATCACAAATAAATCTCTCCGTTATTGTTGTGTGAAAGGGCTGGTGTTCTGGCCCTGCACCCTTCCTCTCCCTCGATACGTGTTGCGGTATCAGTTGCAATGTCTGTGCAGATGGACCAGGCACTGTTTTCTCTAAGGTATTTATTGTAAGTGGAAATGAGAAGGGATGGATCTGACCTGTGGCTTCTTCAGACATACCCTGACCTTCCTTTGCAGGCACATGGCTGAAGTGTCAACTATTTACTACTTCTCAAAGGTACCATCAGAGTTTATGCCAGCACATGACATTTTCTCTATTACCAATAAATAACTACACTATTAGGGAGTGAGGGAGAACAAGCAGAGAAGATAAACATAAAGATAATAATTACTGGATCAAGAAACAATGCACAGACACTTCTCAGCAGAGTGAAACACATGTATCTCACAGAAGTCTGAGAGGAGGAATTGCTCTTTCTGTAAGCCCTTTGTGACAAAACAAAAATTGTGCTGTTGCTCTGTTTTCTGGTGTTCATAGTTCATCGTGTTAAATTTGTTCATTCTCAAAACCTGTTCTTTTTCAATACAGGGTGCTAAGGCGTGTTTTTTGCGTGACATTCCCTTCTCTGCTATTTACTTCCCCTGCTACGCTCATTTGAAATCTTCATTCGCAAATGAGGATGGGAGGGTCAGCCCTGGAAATCTACTCTTGGCTGGATCTATAGCTGGTAAGTGCCCCAACTTCCTTCTGCGTGCCGTTACATCGCACCTGCGGTGCAGTCGTTACAGCAGTGGGAACTCTGAAAAGCTGAGAAGAACTATACGCTTTGCAGCCTTGTGTGCAAATAACAGGGTGCTGAAGAAATGAGTTGGGGTTAAAAATAAAGATCCTGTAAGTTCATGGTTTATTCATAATGATCAGGAGGTGAAAGGAAGGGAAGGATTTACGTTCTGATGTTTTGTCATCATCTATAATCTTTGCTTGTGAAGTTACTTGTGCTGTTGGCTTTGGCTGGTTGGCCAACTGGTAAAGTTCTGTTGAAATGGTTTATAAATGAAATCACTGAAAATAAAATCATGGCAGTCGTGACATTCTTTGTGATCAAAGAATCTTGAATTTTGTTGTATGGAATCCAACAACCATGCTGGCAGTCCAGCCGTATGAACACACAGACAAAACGTGACCAAGTGATGAAACTCACTTGCTCTCCACAGTATTTTATGCAGTTACTTGGCTTTGTGAGGACTTCATCCTTATCATAACAGGAAAGCTTGAAAATAGTTCTGATGATTTAGATGCAGACTTTCACTTGGTAGGTATAAGGTAAGGTATAAGAGGGAATGTAAACTTAAAGCTGAAACCATGATTATGACAAATAAAAACATAAAGGGCTTGGGAAAGGTTCTGCCTGCACTAAGAAGCTGCACGATGGGTGCTTGTTTCTGTCCTGCTGTGTAGTGCTGGAAAACAGTTCCAGGAGGAGTCATCAGCTTGGATTCTGCTCTCTTTCCCACAGCAACAGGGACTTGGCACAGAAGAAAGCAAAAGGTGTTGCTTGTTGTCTTGTGTGCCACAAGCTGCTGCTTCCTAGACTATCCAGATACGAAAGAGGTGCTGGGTGTTAACCTTGAGCACTCGCTTGTTTCAGTTCCCTACATAGTTGATAGGAGGGGGAGAAAGGGAGACACTTTGCAGCCTCAGTTTTCCTTTGTGTCTGCTCTGTAGTCAGGCCCTGGCGTGGTGCCCCAGAGTTGCGCCCGAGTTCTTCCTCCAGCATGGCCAGTGCTCAGCTGCTGCAACCTGCTGGGCTCGGAAAATGATGGAGAGGCACGGATCCAGTGTAACTAAGGAGTTCGCCTGTTTTCTTGTTTGATTTGTAAGGTTTCTTCTCCCTGGGGAAGCTGTTCTCAGTCAGGATTATACACGGGGCTGTCCCCCTTGAAGAGCAAGGACCTTTTACAGCCCGTAACTGGATGCTGGCTGTGGTCAAGGCCAGTGCAGATCAGTCGGTGTGCCTTGCAGAAGCACGTGGCCTCGGCTCTGTGTGCTGGCTCTGCATTCGGTACCCCGTAGGCCAGAGGAATCGACCTGGCACCGGGAAAGCCAGCTGGGTTCAAATGGCTGCTGCTTACAAACCCTTGTCCTCCACCCTCCCCCCCAAAAACAGAGCCAACCTCCAAGCCCCTCATGGACGGAGCTTACGCCCAGCTTATTTCTCACCCATTTTAGTGGAACAAAACAATTTTTGAACTTTAGATCATATTTACAGACTTGAAACATAAGCTGGCATTTTTAAGCCAAGTCATTTCTTAGATTTTCCTATTTTTCTCTTTCTAGCCATTGTCAGGTGATTGCAGACTGAGATAACTGCCCCTTTGAAGTCCAGGCACAGAAGCAGTCTTTATTGTTGCTGATACAGCTCACCAAACTAGCTATAATGCGAATTTTATTCAGGGCTTCCTGTGAAACCCATTCTAAGTTAACTCTCATGAGCAAATTACAGTAGTAAAGAAGGAACACTCATCGTACTGCTCACGAAAACGAGGAACATCTTTACTGGGTACAGGAAAAGCGTGGTGGGGGGCGTACACACCGGCTCTGTTTGCCACAGGAAAGCCAAGGGGAGGGCAGAACCAAAGCCCTGCCACCTCCTAGCTACTGGCTAAGGGACACGTGGCGGTCCCTGGCCCTCTGTGCTCTGGCCGTGCTTTCGACTCCGCAGCCCGTGTTCAGACGTGCATATGAGCTCCGTCTGGTGTGGGAAGCACCAGCTTCCCACAGCCCTCTGCACTGGGATGTTCAAGCTGGGTCTTAGCTTCTCACCTGCCTCTTTGGCCAGCGGGCGTTGCCACGTGTGTTTTCCTCCTTTTTGTTCTTGCTGGGGACACACGCAACACGGATGTCATCTGGCTGGATCTGCTGCTGGTTTGTGCTGCTCGCCAGATGTCTCAACCTGTTGGGCCACGGCGTTTTCTGAAGAGATGCTGCTAATATCTGCTACAGGATATCTTCTTAATTTGCTCCATCTGCTTATTGCTTCCCCGGACTTCCTTCTCCTCCCAGCGCTCCTCTTTTTTTTATTGTCAGCTCCCGCTGTGTAATTTGTCTCGTTCCAATTGTAAGCTCGTCGGGGCAGCGACCTGTACTTTTTATTTGCCTGTGAAGTCCTTTGTGCTGTATAAATAGCTCTAAAAACAGGATTAAAAAAAAAAAAAAAAAACCTAACAACTTTAAATGCAAACTATCCTCAGTAGTAAGGAATGAGGAATAAGGAGAGGGAAGTCGATGTGTAGTAAGCAGAATTGTTTCTAAGTATGTCCTTTGGTTTTCCTTGAAAACACTGGTTGGCTTTTGAAGGACAAAAGTCCAAATTTAAACCGAAGACTCAGCCAATATCCTGGTGTGGGTAAGGATAAGCACAGAGGAATTTCAACCTTTCTAGAGCTGAGAAACCTATGTTGGGTTTTAGCACTTGCCTGCCAGGCTGATCGCTGTGCAAGTTCAGCATGTGTGTTATTCTGGGGGGGTCCAGGAGAGGAGGAGTTCTTATTTTGGTGATACTCACACATTTACATCTCTCAGAAGCAGTCTGCAAGAAGGGTGCTGTGGTGCTTGAAGCCAGACCATGCTGGTTTGGACAAAAGTTGTTACAGAATTATTAAGCCTAAAAAAAAAAAAAAAGGAGAGGAGATTTATGCATCTACATCTGACCAAGTTGGTTTGGAACAGATGCAGGATGGAAAAGTAATAAAACCATAAGAGACAGTGTCTTCTGGGTACAGTCCTGGTGCCTTTTTTTTTTTTTCTCCTTAATTCTAAACATGGGCAGCCCCAGTTTGGATAGGAATGACTTCAGAAATGCTGCCCGTTGGTAATTCGGTAGTTCTTGCCCTCAGCTGATGATCTGCCAGGGCAAATTTAAATCTTCCTCCAAGCGTTCTTCGGAGGATGTCAGCTGTGGCTTTGCAGCTGAGCGATCTGCCATCCCTAATGAGGAAAATGAACCTTTCTTTCAAGCCTTAGCCCTCGCGCCTGGCTGAGTGTTATCTAGCTGTGGTGGCACTGCCGTGTGAGGCCGAGGGGGACGTGTGTGCGCAGGCTACTCCAGCACAGCGTGCGGCCGGAGTGCCAGGAACCACAGAGAGGCGTGAAAAGGAAAAGGAAAGACCGACCTCACCTCCCAAAACTCCGTGCTCATTAGCTATGCAAGTTTCTGGTTAGCGCCGAGAAATGCAGCCCGTGCCTCCCAGCTCGACAGGAAGCGCGTGAGAGGTTGTTCCTTAGGAGAGGCTTCCTCGGAGGGGAGCCGCGTCCGCCACGGCTGCCTCTTGCTGCTTGTTTGCCTTTCCAGCTTCTGCTGAAGTCAAACGCGGCTGGCTTCTCCTGAAGGGAGACATCTGCCCCCGGGTGAAAGGGGTTTGTGGCAGCTGTGACAAGTCAGCAGTGCCCCCCTGATGGTTTTTCTGTTCCTAGGCATGCCCGCGGCCTCGCTGGTGACCCCTGC
The DNA here is from genome assembly GCA_011075105.1 of Heteronetta atricapilla. Classification (NCBI taxonomy): domain Eukaryota; kingdom Metazoa; phylum Chordata; class Aves; order Anseriformes; family Anatidae; genus Heteronetta; species Heteronetta atricapilla. The sequence continues at coordinate 26,499,206 of CM021732.1, read as the reverse complement.
GGATGTCATCAAAACCAGGCTACAGGTGGCAGCCCGGGCAGGGCAGACCACCTACAGCGGCGTGGTAGACTGTTTTGTGAAGATCCTTCGGGAGGAAGGTCCGAAGGCTCTGTGGAAAGGAGCAGGAGGTGTGTAAAACGGCTCTGATTACTGAGTGAGCTTCAGTTGTGTTGTTTTTTTTGTCACTTAAGAGACTTTTATTTTCTTTCAAGCTCGTGTGTTCCGATCGTCTCCTCAGTTTGGTGTAACTCTGGTGACTTACGAGCTACTGCAGAGGTGGTTCTACGTGGACTTCGGGGGAGTGTAAGTATGTGGTGTCCGAAGCTGCCGGGGCCCCACAGCTGCTCTGGGTTCTGTGTCCTGGATGTGTCACGGCAGAACCTTACCATTATGTAGGACACAGCACAAAGGTTTTGCCCATGTTATTTAGCCACACCACACCTGGATATCCCAGGACCCGTATCACAGCAAGACGTTACCGCGTTTTACGTCACCATTTTGAGCCGGGGACCTGGGTTACGGAGACAGCGAGAGGCTGAATAATGGGGTGGGGATAAAGCTGCCGTGGCAGTGTGACACCTACCAGGGCAGGACGCACTCTGCATTAGTCCTCATTAGTGTGGTGAAGGGGCAGAGTGGTGAAGGGCATTTCGACACCCAAAAAAGTCTCTAGGTGTCACCAAGCCCAAATACTGTTTGGTGGAGCCTCAGCTGTGCCTCCTTGGTGGGCAGTGCGTGTGGATGCACATGTTGCTATTTTAGCATACCAGGAGCAGCTGCAGAACATTTACAAAGCTTTGGGGACAACAGATAGAAAGCCACCACAAAAGTTACTTAAACTCTGCTAAGTTCCCAGATCGGTTGTGCGTTGTAGCAGAGACTGCTGAACCACAGCTTCCCCACGCTGCAGTTCTGATTAATGGACTGAAAGCTTTATCTGGATTTGACCATCCTCTTTCTCAATGAGGGTGAAGGCCCTTATCAATACATTGCAGCACTTAATTTAGTCACTGACTGGGAGGTGCCGTCAGATTGCTTTTTGGAGGACATTTTTGTGAATGCTCATTTTACGCTATGGAAATTAATTTATTACTATTATTATTTTGCAGAAAACCAGCCGGATCGGAGCCAGTTCCTAAATCTAGGATCACGCTCCCTGCTCCTAACCCTGACCATGTTGGCGGTTACAAATTGGCAGTTGCCACTTTTGCAGGGATTGAAAACAAGTTTGGACTTTACCTACCTCGGTTTAAGCCATCACCACCTACCTCAAAGGCTGCTGCAGCAGTAGGACCCTAAGTTTATTGCTGTAGATTTTTTTGTTATTAGTTGGGAAAGAGCCACTTTTCTAATTGGTTAATACTTTTGTTCCTTTAGCTTCTCATCATATAAAACAATTTAGCTTCATTTGAGTTTTAAACCAATTTTCATCTGAAACGTAATCATTTGTCTTTGTGCTTCCTTAACCAGATCACTGTGAAATTCTTACCAGTTGTTTTAAGTTTGGGACCATGAATGTATTCGTCCACATCTGACATGTGCTTGTGTTGGGAAGACACTAATTTTAGGTTCCATTTATTGGGGAGGGTTGGGTGAGAGCTGTGAACCAGATCATCTTACAGGCAATGCTCGGTTGCAGATTACCAGGGCGGATGTCACACATCGTCACTCAAATGGAAAAACCCACGGTGCTCAAAGCGGAATGATTCTGACTGTACGTGTAAATTGGCTAGAAACTTAGTGCGTGTCCGCAGAGGTCAGCGAATAGAGACCCGGTACCTGAGTCTGCCAGTACAGCTTCTACTTTTTAAATATGTACACGCACAAGTTCTGTTTCTGGATTGTATTATGAAGCTTTTATGTGGAACATGTTTTTGTAATGGAAACCACATTTATAAATGTTTAGCCGTTGTATTATGTTACTGGTATCAAAACGCTCAAAAGAAAGTGTTATTGTCCATAGTCTTTGCACTTTATGGCAGTACTTTGGCATTCTACTACACATACAAGGAAATTTCATAACTAGGTGCCTATCTTGGGTTGCTGATGTTTGGAATTCAGTTTGTATATGCACTTCTAGTAAAACGCTGCTTGTTTAAATAACTGCAATAGAAAATTCATGCACTGTATCAATGGTACCTGCCTTAACTGCTGGCTTGTAATTGGCAAATAGGTGGTTTCAGATTCTTATTTACTTCATTGAGTCAACAGAGATTAAAATACTCTAAAAGAAAAGATTTTACTTAATTTTTTGGTGCCTTGCACAGTGTTTAGAAAATTATGTATTTATGAAGATAGAAATAAACCTTTCAAACAGATGCACACATGGTATTCTGTTACGGAAACGGCATAGTACATCCAAAGGCTTGCTCGGCTTCATTTATAAAGTTAGCTTCATGTTATAAAGCCAATATTGGGACAAGTCGGCTAAAGGAACACCTGCAGCTCCAGAACAAGGTTACCTGTATCCCTCTGTGTATAAAAGACATGCGCTGGTGTACTTGTTGCACAAAAAAGAGATTTTTCTTCAGTCAGAAAACAGATTGAAGTAAGCTTTGGTTTTTTGACCTTTCCCTCTATTTTATTTTGTTTGTTTATTAATATGTTATAGCCAATCAGACTACCTAGGCAGCTGAAGATAATGTTGGGTGTCTTCTGCGATGCCTCTGAAGACCAGGATCTGACCTTTATAGAAGAAGAATGCTGTTTTCTTTGAAGGGGCCGGGGGGAGTTGTTGCCTGCGATATTGATTGTAAACTGAGAGAATCCATAGATGCAGTATCTTCACAGAAAAATTAGGGATGTGGTATCACATTGTATTGCAATTTGTTGAAATGCTGACGTGGAAAGCGCTATATTGCTGTATTTGTGTTCAAGTCATCATAAAAATTATTTTCTTGGACTAAGTTATATTCCAAAGCTAGTGAAATGGAGCCATGGCAGGAGCAGCCTGTGGTACCGGGACACCTGAAGCTGAGGGGAGAAGGCCTCTCAGCCTCGGCTGCCCACCTCTCCCCAGGTGACAGCTCCTTTGTTTCAAAAATGGGTTAAAAAAAAAAAAAAAAAAAAAAAAGTTGCCCTTTGTATCTCTCCAAAATCAACTATCGGGGTTTTTTGGTTAAGTTAAGCTTTCTCCCTGGGCGCTGCGTGTGCCTGACGCCTGAGGCTTCAGGCTCTGTGGGAGTTCGACACGCCACGCCGACCCCTCCTGCCCGATGGACCTCCACAAGGACTGCTGGGGGGAGCAGCAGCTCGGGAAGGGGCTCAGTCCTGAGCCGTGCCCCTCCTTGGGCCCTTTTGAGGCAGCGCCCGTCCACGTGTGCAGGTTCGGTTCATGGCTGCTCGCTTCTGGAAGCTTCCTTAGGAAGGGAAAGGGTCGGCCGGGGCTGTCCTGGCCGGGGCACTGCAGCCAGACACTGCCCTAACCCAGCTTGTGGCTCGGACAAACGTCCCTGCCTCCTGCTGCCCCCTTCCCCAGGCCTGGCAGCGTATTTACTGCACGCCCTGCACCCTGTAGCCTGCCACCCAGCCCAGCAACCAGGCGTGGGTGCAGCTCTCCCGGGACGGCTCCAGCCCAGCAGGCCCCGGCCTTCGGGCAGGCAGCCGGGCAAGGCCGGGTGACCCCGGCAGGGTGGCCCTTCGCTCCTCCATTAGTTGTCTTCTGGGGGTGGGTCTGTCCTGCACGTCTCCTCAGGGCCAGGTGAGGGGATGGAGGCAGGGCTGGGAGGGCTGAAGGTCCCCTGATGGCTCCAGTGGTGCGTGACCCAGTTCAGCAGGCTCCAGAGCCTGCAACAGCTCTGCCCAGAGATCGCGGGGAAGATCTTTTGTGCACAGTCGGCTTCCTCCAGACACAAAAGGACGCATTCCTGCTCTGAAAAGTTTACAGGCCAAGAAATTGTCGGATTGCCTTGCAAACAAACGAAAGGCCCTGAGGCCAGTGTTTAGATGTTTGTTTTCTCCGGGCTTCTGGGTGAGTTATGCAAAGCATTGGGAGAAACTGGATAAAAGGCAACCTCGCTGGCTGCCTGCAAGTCCTGCTACCTCCCTGTGAGGGGGCTCGCCAAAAAAAACAGAGAGGCTGGGATATTGGTGATGTTACCTGTGGTGGCACAGTGGGGAGCTCTCAGGCAGGCCCCTCTTCTGTTTCTCAGTCACGCAGCAGCCGAGGGATGCTTTTCTGCCTGGTCCCTGGGGAATGGGCTGGGTCTGAGCTGCCGTAACAGTGACAGCTCGCAGGGATGCCTTCACGAGCAAACATACCACAGGCTTCAAAAATAACTTGGGCAGGTTTTTCTAAACCTGCTAAATACACGAAACCTGACAAACCGCTCCGCTTCTTTCTTTGGAGGGGACAGGCTGCTCGGGGATGCCCCTGCTGTGTGCCCCACGGCGTGCCAGCGCCGTCAGACGCAGCCCTGAACGGGGCCGAGGGACTGGGCCGGCCACGTCGTTCAAACACTGCTGTGAAGTTGAGGCCCCGGGTGCTTCCCAGTTAAAATATTTGCCGTGTTTTGCATAAGCTGGAAGACAATTTCCAGCGCCGGTAATCACTTGTAAGTTATTTAATGGTTGGGAATATCTAAATCGCATGGCATTTGTACTCTGAGCGTCTCCAGAGAGCTTCAAACACAGCAGAAAGAACAGAAGCAGCCTGGGATGAAGGGGTTTCTTTCCGCCCACATGCTCTTCACAGACACGAGGTGCTTGATGCAAGGAGGTGAGCAAGGTGTTTGTCACGCTGCAGACAGGCAGCATTTTACGATGGATGGTAATTGTTTTGCCTGCGCCTTGCGCTACTCCTCACGGCACTAGGAAGCAGTGGCATTGCTTGGGAGACTCATTCCAGCAGCTCGAGGTGTTTGGCGAAGGGCTCTCTGGTCTCTACTCTCGCTCACACCCAGGCTGTGGAACTGGTGTGCTCCAGATACGCATTGGTGCTAGTGCCGAAGTGACTCTGTTTATGACTTTGACGAAGAACGAGCCCTGCAAGCTTCCTGAGGCCAGGCTGTTGTTCCTGGAAGAGCTGTGGCCTCCACAAAGACTGATGCTGCCCTTGTGATAGCAGAACCTCGTCCATCTGCCACTGGTCAGTGGGGACCATCCCGTGCTGGCACGTCAGCTAGCTCCCTGAGACCTTCCCAGGCTTCTGCCACCTCCGCTTTGTACCTGAGGGTGCTAAAGCTCAGAAGCAGCTTAGAATTTCTCCCACACATTTTGTGTGAAGAAACCTATTCCCAGGTGTTTAAACGGCACTCGAGATGCACGCTGTAATCTGCAGTAGGTGCTCGTGATGGTCCAGGGCGGGGTGGGGACTCCTCTGCTTGCAGACGTAACCAAAGTTTGGGTGTTGGTTTAGACACCTCCCCCATCCCCCCCGAAGGAAATACCTTTGGGCTTGGAAGATTCACCACACAACACCGCAGAGTGCCTACACCACACAACACCGCAGAGTGCCTACAGCACTTGGCTTGTCCCAGATGCATTGGCTCTTTGAAGTAAAGTTTGAGGCAACGCTGCTGAGCCTCATCTCCAGCAGCCAGTACTCGGACAGTCCGTCCTTGGCAAGGTCTGCGTGCTCAGCCCATTTCACACCCGTCTTTCAAACACCCCTTGGTCCAAGTGCCCTTATGTACATGGTGAGTTTTGAAGCCCATGGACCTGGCACTTCACTCCAACACAATTTTAGCTGTGGCCTGGCCAACAATGCTCTGACCATTGTCTTCCTCTGTTACCATGGAGTCTTTTGAAGCAGAGCAACATCGTGGGTGAAATAACCCTGCTGCCCCTCTTAGCCAATGCCTTCATCTCCCATCTTCAGTGCCACCCACACAGCTCCTTTCGGAGCAAATCCCTACTCTTCAGCCTGTGTTGCTGTGGCTTTGAGCTGGGCACTGAAGTCGAGGGAGGCTGCTCTGCCCTTCATCAAGCACAGGACCTTTGTCTCTTCCACCTCACAGCCCTCCACCCCATCCCAAACCTCTTCTGTGAGTCAGCCCTGCCTTTCTCAGCCCGCGTTGCTCACCTTCCTGCGCTGCTTGCTGCATCGCCCTTGATGAGCTTGCACTTTCTTCCCCTGCTGGTGATGCAGCCCTTTCTGGCTCAATCTGAGCTCAGTCTGTGGCCTTCCCTTTGCAGAAAGCTCAGGTGCCATGGCCCCAAAGTAGAGCCAGGGCTGTTTGCAGCTCCTTCTCACCCCATGGGCAGGTGGCAGCATGCCAGCATCACGAGAGGATGGGGCATGCTCTTTGTACTCCTCCTATTCTCAGGGTGCCTGTAGGCAAAGGGGCCTCGAGAACACTCTTTCTCCTTGAAAATAAAGGGCGGGTTTGCATTTCGTTCCCTACCAGGCAGATCCTGAGCAATGTCTTCTCATTCTGGCTCCTTTGGAAAGCCGGTGAGGCGGCGCTATTCGTTCAGCAGCAGGGAAAGTGCCCTAACAAAATAAACCTGCTAGCAATTCCTGCAAGGGCTGGGCCCAAGCCGCACCACACGGTGGTGAGCAGCAGCGGGGCGTCGAGGCCCAGCTGCCAGCTGTGGGGTTTGTTGCTGTAGGGTTCGCTGCCATCGGCTTCTGCTGCATGTACGGGCCTGTCAATGGTGTTGCTCTGTGGAAATCCAGAGCTTCCGCTTGCTCCTGCCGTATCCTGCTGAGTTCTGCTCAAAGAAGAGGCAAGAGGAAAAGAAAAAAAGTGTGTTTTTTTTGTTTTTCCCCCCATTGTTTTGGGAAGCATTCCCATCTCTGCTCTGTGACACCCCACTGCTATGCTGGGGAGGAACAGGACCTTTGGAACAACTTTCCTTTGCACACAGCTGCAGATCCTGGAGCTGCTCTGAGTCATCGCTTGAGATGACTTTACAAGCTATTAATGCAACGAAGCAGAGAGAGCTTGGAAGGTAAATGCACGGTTTCCCCTACTTCAGTTCCAAAACCTGAAATGTAATATGGAAACTGTGGAAGCAAATTTGCTATTTTCAATGCACTGCTTACAATGAATGGGAAACAACAGAACGTGGCTTAAACCTTTCGCTTTGACCCTGCGTGCTCTCTTGCACTGCGGCCGTGTGCTCCCAGGTGTGGATTTCCTGCGACCACCGTGCCACCGGCAGGTTTGTTCTGTGCTGCGTGAATGAGTCTGGGGCAGCGCCCTGCTCACCACAGCCTCACAGCCGTCCCACCATGAAGAACCCAGCCTGCACAGCTGCTTCCAAGTACCAAGCAAGAGGACAAAGGACATCCAGCTTCTCCAAGTGATTCATTTTCTTAGACTGCTCCAGCTGTCAGCAGCACAGAGACCTCCGCCTGGCTCTGGATGTGACCATAGCACTGAGGAGCATTAGCCAGTAGGGCCCTAACCATGACTGCGAGCTTACCACCTCTTCGCTGCTGCCCACCCGCCCACGTTCCTGTCTGTGACGTTAACCTGCCTGCCCACCTGAGTGCCTCTGTTAGAGCCTGGGGCCACTGCGGTGCTCAGCTGCCAGCCTGCCGCCTCCCTTAGCACTCGGTCACATCCCACCGGGCCTCAGCGAGCACAGGTACGTGCCCAGTGCCTCGCTCCAGCCACAGAGTTTTGCGAAGGAGAGTATTCCCTTGTCTCCTACCTGACCTTGTCCCTCAAGGCAGCTTGAAGAGGCCTCGTCTTTCCTATTCCAAGTAACCACGCACAGCACCCATGTACCCACGTACGCCACAGCAGCACGAGTGCTCTGCGAGGCGGGGAAGTCACGTCCTCCCCGTGCCCGGTACCGAACACACTGAGTGCTGCTGGCGAGGGAAGATCAACCACGCTGCGACAGAACAGGCTGGATACGTTTTATTGGCAACACTAGTGTGGTACCTGGGAACCACAACCCTTTGTCAGACTGGTAGTGTTAACTTGCATGACAAGTATCAGTGACCGACTGCATTTGAAATATTGTTAAAGTGCCTAGCAATAATAGGCATCTTGAAAAAAAAAAGAAGAAGAAAAGGAAAAGAAACTCATTCCATCCACTCAAGCCAACCTTTATAGATCTTACATCTTAAGCACGACTGATGTACCGTAATTGTTATGTGGACGTTAACGTAATCTCTACAGCAGCACACAGACAATGCAGTTCTCTCATTATGCACATGCTTTAGGATCGTTTATTTTAATGCTTTCAAATAAATATGTTCCATGCAGCACACCGCAATAAATAAGGAGCAGCAACTTTCATATAGTACATCCATTCATAATGTAAGTCACCATGTGAAACACCACATCTAAAGTCTTTGGCCCAGTCCCATACAGTGAAGCACACCACATCTGCACATAATCATATCTGGCTTCATATGGATTTAATAGGACTATGCCAGAAGGGCAATGCGAGCACAAGTTTAACCAGGGGTTCCTAGCTATTAAATACAGCTACTAAGTAGTTAAAAGGCAACAACTAAACCCATAAAGGGTTGATTTGTCTTTTCTTTCTTACTTTTCAGACAGAAATATAAAGTATGAAAATGCTCTGGATATTCTCAGCCTTGTGCAAAGCCGTGTGATTAATACAGAATGCTCTGAGCAATACTGGCACGGACACTGGCATCGACAGCCACAGCAAGACCGACTCGGACACTGAACACCAGACACTCGGCGGGGGAAGGCTGCTCTGGCGGCGGTGGCGGGCGCTGCTCGTCCTCTTCCTCTAGGCCGACAGCTCCACGGCCCCTTCCTCCTCGCTGTCCGCTCGGTTGGCGCGGATCTCCACCAGGGTCCGAGCGAAACGCGTCCACTCGTCGTTGTGCGGGACAGCCAGCTGGGGGAGGAACGCGACACGGCATTAACACGCTGTGATCTGGAGGAAAAGCTTTCTGCCGAAGCGTTCGCTGCAAAGCCTAGCCCTTTGTTACCATGTCAGACTTTCCAGCCCATGAGAGGCTCGGCCCGTACAAGCGCACACACGCGCGTGTCACCGCACACTCGCCCACCTGAGATCAATGAGGCCGTGCCCACGAGTAATTGTTTGCAGGACCAAGGTCGACGTGAGCAAGGTAACAGCGCTTTTACAACACCGAAACCACTTTCCTGAAGTTCATTAAAGCTCTTAACAGTAAAATAAATACATCGTGTTATTTTAGTTACCCTCCTCTACGTTAAGGAATTTACTATTTCAAAAACGCATCCTAATGGGAATGTGACAGCCACTGGGGGCTGCGGGGACAGGCTGCTGTTTGAGATCATCACGCAAGATCCATTTCTAGTTAATACCACCGATGTTTCTAATGAAGAGCTCTTGAACATCAGGCTTCAAGAGGAACGTGTAATCCAAACAGCTAAACTTCCTGTCAAAACGCTTTAGTGATACAGCAAAGTAACACTGCAGTCAGTCCCAGCTCGATCCAATGTTGCAGTTTCTGGAAGATAATGCAAAGTAGGAGTGAGCTAATTACGGGAAACAAAACAAAACAAGCAGTTTTCTCAAACTTCATTTTCATTAACTCCAATTCCAGACAATGGCAACAAACACCCACATCAACCACGCACCTTTCTACTGCCATCTTCAAGCCCTGAGATCGTGTCCTGAATACAGTATGAGCAAAGAGTTATTTCGAGATCCTGTGCAGTGCGTGGTGCTGAAGAAGCCAACCGTTTGGAAGAACAACTAAGACCTTAGCTACTCCAGCCTGTGGTACCCTGTGTGCAGTCTGCACTGGCTTACTGCTTTCCAACACCCCAAATGTCACGCAGCTGAACTGCTGAGATCGTCTGGAACTAGCAGGTGAGAGGTGTGCATAAAGCAGTGCGGCGCGCTGCCCTGGAGTACTGGAATTATTCTCCTCTCCGTCCATCCCTGTAGTTGGAGGCTGAGGAAAGGACACAGTACGTGAACTAGCACGCCCACTTCGAGCAAGAACTTGCCTATCAGCCTGATGTTAACCCTGTCCGGAAGAGGTCCACATAAACTGTAGCAAGTTCAATCATAATCACGTGGACGGGTATCTGCAACGCTGCATCTAAACGCCTCCTCCAGATCTCAGTGAAGCCAACGAGCTTTTCAACTATTCTGTGTCTAGCGTTGCCTCTACAGCCAATATTCTGGGGAAAAATCCAGTGTACGTTTTAAAGCTTCCTGCATACATTGCATATTCCAGTGACTCAGCTGCACCACGAAGGGCTGGCACATGGTCACTTTGTTTTTGCCTACTGAAATACTGACTAATACAGTGCAATTACCGACGTTACAGACCAAGAAAACGCCATCGGGGTGAAGCGACGAGCCCCCAGCGTGTTGCTGGGTCGGTTTCCCTCTCTCCACCTTCCACGCATTGCGCTTTTCTCCTGCTCTTTTCTAAGGAACGGTGACGGGAGTTGCAGGAGCAAACCCCCTGGGCCAGCTGTCTCACACACACAGATGTGGGGCTGCTGCGGTCTTCAGTTGAAAGCAAGCTCTGTGCTTTGAAGAACGTTAAGCAGAAGGAAACGCGACACCGAAGCGAAGGTCAGCTCGCCAACGCGCACGAAGTACCTGCAGCGCAGGTCTGCTCACAGGCACACTCCGGTGCACGCTTCTACGCAGTCTGCTGAGGGACGGCGCAAAGATCCTTCCAGTACAGGTGCGTTCAGCGTGTTTGTGTAGCACATTCACTGTTCACTACTGCTGCTGTCCTAGATTTTATTTCTCATGATGTGCGTGACACTGTCATTTGTCAAACTGCTGAATGAAAACATTAATGATTTTACTACCAGGAATTAGTGAGACTTGTTTAAAGTGGAACAATATCCTGGTCGAAGGACTCTCTGAATTTAATAAAGCCTCATTTCTTCTTGTCTTTTTAAATCCCAAATGGCATTACATTGTATCAAATGGCTTAAGAAGACAGTATGTTGCAAGAAAAAAAAAAAAGCAATGTATTTATTACATTGAGATCATTTAATTCCCTCTACTCCACAGCATGGCCACAGACAAATAAAATCAAAGTCCAGGCTATTACAACTTGATAAATTCTCAAACTTGAAAAATCCCCCTGCAAATGTAGGTAGGCAACATGGTTGGCTGACAGATGGAGGAGGGACTGGACCTTTTTTCATGTCTCAATTGACAAACCAATTAATGATTGAAGGGAAGGCCACCAGCACACAGAGGAGGACGCTCAGTGTCCACATGCAATCTAATTACTTTGATCTTTGTTTTATTTTGCCTTATTAAATCCTACGTACCGCGTCATGCTTTCAGCGAGGGGCCAGCCCTGCTAACAGACTGTTAGTAGAACAAACCCATCTAATATAAATTCCTCAGGGATGGAGAGGGAAACCTTGGCAATATTGAAGTCAAGGGAAAAAATGACTTTTATTCCCTTACTTTATTTCTGTGAAGTCCCTACAGCTGAACCATAAAAGTTATAAGGCAAAAGACCACAAATAAAAACAAAAGCATCCACAAACTCCAAATTCTCCTATGAATTAAGGCTCCCCTTCCAGTCATTTTCCATGGAAGTTCTTTCAGCTGTGTGCGCTTACACTGACAAATGTTGAAGGCCTGTGTCCGACTGTGGACTCTGCCCTTCAGCCTTCCTGCTGAAGTAGTTACACTGCAAATACCAGCGCGAGGGTGGAAGAAACGAGGAGATACTTTGCAGAGGAAGGGCCGGGCTTTAGAGCTATTTAGGGGTTCCTCACCCGTTTGGCATTGTTGCCATTTTTCTGTCCACTTCCAGTTACTACAAAGCAGCGTGTGTTGAGTTCCAGCAGTCACAAACTCTACACGGAGTAGAAACACTCACCAAAGCGTAATAAGGTAATATAATAAATACATTAACATTTGGGTCAGAAGGTTATTTGAATGAACTGACACTGAGGTATGGAGCAGAACAAGAAAATAAACGTTATTAAGTGCTCTCCTTTGATCCCTTCAAAGGGAATGTAAGCGCTACCTGCAGCTAATTAATTGACTAAATCACCCACACTGCTTTAGCCTAAATACTACGATATATTTAGGTTGCATCAGATGTTAATTCTAACGAGGAAGGCCAGAATTATCAAAGCAATGGGATGACTTTAGCCAAACTTTGTCTGCTCAGCTGTTGGAAGAGGGCTAGTTTTGCCTTCTGTCTGGCTTTTAAAATATCAAAAGAGTTCAGGCTGCAAGCCCACGGACCTCCAAGTGTAACTACAAGTTTAGGCACCTAAATAAACCTGCTTCTGCTTGTGAAGTTACATGTGCTCATCTGGTCACAGGAGGGAGAATTTAGTACAAGAAAACACCTTATCAAGATGCTAAAACTGATTCCCTTTTTTAATTGGGTGAAGCTATTTAACTCAGGACAACTGGGGTCCTGAGTTAACCCCCCCCCCCCAATCCACTTCCATAAAATATTCCTCCAAAAGCACTCAGTACCTATAAAATCGGTATCTGTAACTGTTTATGTATGATTAATAACATATAACGTACTAAACACTATACACATTTAAGGTTTTATTTCAGCTAGTCCACAAACTGCTTCTTGATGGCACTCAGAAGCTGATTTACGTGATGCAAACTCTCAGAATGAGTTTTTCCACCATCTCCGCTACCATGATTTCAGACATGCAGGCCTCAGGTGAGAAGAGGTAACTGCCAGCAACGCTCCTCCTGCCGAATGGTGCAGCACGAACACCACTGGTAAAGGAAACCCTCCCTGGGCAGCACCTCCCAGCCAGCAGCCCTAGACCCCACGTGAAGTGAACTCAGCTGAACCCCAGGAACGAGGCTGGCTGTGCGCTAACAGGATTATAACGTAGGCGTTGAGATCTCTCATTCAGCCCCTTCCCCACATCTAGCGATAGCTGGACTCTGCCTAGCAGTCGTGGCCAACCACAAGCCCCCTGTCTCTAGTATCACTCCCAACCTCTCCTGTTTCGGTGGTAATGCACTGAGCTGAGCTTTCAAGTCTGGAGATGGTCTCAACAGTGTCTAGATTTGGAAAAATGGCATTTGTCTAGCTGGGTCACACAGATCAACTACAGAAGGGGGTTTGTTTTCTCCCTCTTTTTCAGAGTCATGTAGTTACAGTAGACTTAGAACGTAATGGCTTGGAAGCAACTGCATACCGTTGTGGATGCCACAATATGAGAGGGACAAAAACTATTAGAGAATGTCCGAAGGAGGGCTACAAAGATGGTGAAGGGTCTGGAAGAGAAGACCTATGAGGAGCAGCTGAGGCCCCTTGGTTTGCTCAGCCCCGAGCAGAGCAGGCTGAGGGGAGGCCTCATGGCGGCCTGCAGCTCCCTCACGAGGGGAGCGGAGGGGCAGGCGCTGAGCTCTGCTCTCTGGGGACAGCGACAGGACCCGAGGGAATGGCATGGGGCTGGGACAGGGGAGGGTCAGGCTGGGGGTTAGGGAAAGGTTCTGCACGCAGAGGGTGGCCGGGCACTGGGACAGGCTCCCCAGGGAAGCGGTCAGGGCACTGAGCCTGCCAGAGTTCAAGAAGCGTTTGGACAGCGCTCTCAGACACATGGTTTGGTTTTGGGTGGTATCGTGTGGAGCAAGGAGTTGGCCCTTTGTGGGTCCTTCCCGACTTGGGATATTCTATGACTCTATGAAAGCCTGTAAAGCTTAAAGGCAAGATTTTTCCAACTTGTGCCTATTCTGCACTTGTAGATAAAGGACTCAAGGGTGTAGATAACCAGACCCACGGGTGGCAACAGCCAGGATCTTCCTGATGAGCACCTGGTGTTGCCTGGCCAACAGGTCAAAATTCCACAAGATGTACCCTGGTCATGACAAAATCCTTATCTCAAAGTGCCACTACAGAACCTTTGGATATCTGAAACTTCAGAGGCCTCGGTGTAACCTGCATGATTGCCCTAGCCGAGCACATCACCTACCTGCTAGTCTTCCAGCCCTGAACCACGAACATGCTCCCCTGGATGCTAACACCGACCAAGGAGATGGCTTATAGGCATTCTGGTAGGAGAAGAGGGCAGTTCCCTCTCTCCCTGAGTCTCACCAGGTAAGCTAATCCCATTTGTGCTGCTGCACAAAGAGGGGTTTCACCAGGAACAGCCTCCTCCATCTTCTCATCAAGGCAGAGATTTCCTCGCTGCATAGCTTCCAATGCACACATCAGAGACAGTACAAACACTAACTCTATTTCCTGTGCTTTTACAGAAACTGTGCTCTTAGGAGCTTCACCGAACATTAATACTCAGAAAATCTTCATGCAGAGCTCAGGAAAAGGAGATGCTCAACACCAGACACCTGTCAACACTGCCAGTTGTACGAGCTAGCACTGGGTTGCCCAAGCAAGCAGAAAAACAACAGAAAAACAGTGCCTGAAGACACAAATCAGCATAAATTTAACTTCATTTTCAGATTCAACACCTGGTAACATGTGTTCTTTTAATTTAGGTTTATTTTTTGAGCCTGAACAACACCACCGCAAAACAAAACAAAAATCCAAAAATCCAACTTCTGCTTTTAGAGGCATCTATCCAGGATGTTGAAATAAGATATTATAACATATTTTAAGTTTTTCAGTATATTCCCCTCCTATCCATCTTTTTTATTGCTGAAAGTGTTTCAGCTCAATTTATCCAAATCTCTGTATAGCTGCAGCTTCCTTGAAAAAACACTTTCCAGCAAATGAATTATTCAATGAGGATATTTCACTTGATTCCTGGCTCAGTGCCTTTCCTGGAGCCTCTAAATCTTTGAGATGAGGGTGGACAACTCTTTCTGCCTCCACCCCTCCATGCTCTTGTCCAGCACCGCTCTCCTGTGAGGGATTTGGACTCTCCTAAGAAGGAGGAAAAACACAATTTCAAGAGCAGCCCTTTGGAGTAGATGGCTTCCCAAATTCTCCAAAGGAGCACAGTAGTCTGTATTCAACCTATTTTATTTCTATTTAATGTCTGTACCTCGTGGGTCAATTTACCTGTCCCTGTGATACCGGCACACAAACTGCAGCACTGATTACAGGTGAAAGTGCCGTGCAATCCGAATCGCCAGTTCATAATCACATCTTTTTCATCTGCACCTGGAGTTTGGGTACCTCAAAGGAAAAACAGGCGCAGGAAAGCCTTTCTCAACATCGTCTCTGACTCCTGGGTTAATTCGGAGGACTGCCTTTTTCCAACCCAAACCATCCATAATCGCCTCTAACACACACGTTCCCAGAACACAGGTGTAAAAGGAGAATCTGAAAATGAAGCGTTACACCACGGCTTGGAGCAATCTGCCAAACGTATGTGGTCTGCAGCCGGCCTGCCGAACCGTACTGCCACCCACTGTTTTCAATTAGACGTGTGCAGACGAGCCTGCATGGTGGTCCAAGATACACTTTAAGGGTGATAGAGGTTCCCGAGTCAAAAATCGGTGACCCATTCAAACAGTTTATACAAGTACAATGCTTTATTTGTTATTTTCTTGTTTTTGCATATAGAAAACCTCATCCTGACCTGAATTATGCGACGGGTTTCTATCCCTAGTCACTGTACTCCTAGAGATCAGGAGCTTTCTGATCAACATGCATCCCTTACTGGTTGCATTTGGGTTTTCTGCTGTTTGGAGGTAAAAGTTGGTCTTATTTAAGACAATCCTATTGACTTCTCTCCACTTTGACAGAGCTGTATGTGCAAAAAAAATAATATCTCTCATTCAACAGGGAAAATCAAAACGACATGCAAATTCATGCTCCTCATATCTAAAATGCTCTGTTGCTATTATAATTTTTGACAAAGGCAGGTTAATCACTCTTTGAAGAGCTAGCTAATTAAAGCATGAGAAAACATTCAGATTAATTTGAGTTTGTGAAAAACAGCAAGTAGGGCAAGCCAACTTTAATGACGGAAATCTCAGAATTCACACTAAGTTATCTCTGTGTGTGGTTTATCACCATCCTTACGTTCTCTCAGTTTAATAACATCACCAAAAAAACGCAGCTTCGGAAGAATATCATTTGAGCTCTTTTCCCTAGGTAGGATTTTTGTCAACCTATATTGTCCTTATCACCTTCTCAAATTACGTGCTGCACTGAAAAGAAATCTGCTGCAAATACTTTGCATTCAGATGTTAATCCACTGCACATTTATGACACTGTAGGTAAAAATATTTTATGATGATAAAATACAACTACTTCGGCTCGATCTTTTCTACGAAGTAGAACAGACAAATCGGTCTCATTCTCCGGGCAAAAGGGAGTCCTTGTGGGATGACGATCACAATGCCTACAAATCAGAAACAAGAGCGGTGGTTCTCCTTTAAACAACTGATCTTATCTTCCAGAGTTCAACAGATGCTATTATCACTGACAGGGAGGTAAAAACAGACGTATCGATGTAAATATTAAATGGCTCGATACACACACACGCAGTCAGCAGGCACGCACCTCTTCTGGCCCTGGTCTTGCCCCACAGAATCCATTACAGAATGCCTCTGACATTTTTCTCAACCTATATGGATTTCTTTTTTCCTGAAAAAGCCTATATTTTTCCAGGCAACTCCCTATGCCACACACATGGATGGAAACAAAGTGGGAGGTAATGTGCAAGGGAATGGCCACCAAAGTAACCAAGAGCACCCTTTTCACATAACTGTAGCACCACTGTATTTAACTCTTGGGAGAGCCGAGCATCACTGCTAACAATGGATGAAACCACTGGCAGGAACTCAAACCCCACATACTGCATGCAGATGATTTTAATAAGATACAGTGTTCAGACCACAAAGGATACACTCCAGAGTAGCTCTATATATATTTGTTTACTTAATTGAAGGGGTGGAATACCATAGGCAGCCTAAATACTGCATTTATTCTATGCACAGCAGTCAGTCTAGTGTCACAGACACAGCGTACACCACCCTTCTATGAAGTTAATTACTTGGCCCTCATCTAGATTAATGTCTGTTGTGATTTATTTCCTTGCAATTCACCAGCAGGGTCTGATTTAACTAGTGCTGCCATAGTAAAAAGAAGACAAAATATTAGTTTATATGACAAAAAAGCTTAATCCCAAAGAGAAACAGAACATCATTTCAGCAAAATTCAAGTTTTTCTCCTAAGGAGAACAGTAGCTGCTAAATTGTTACATATTTGATGGCAAATTGCGTTTTGAATACAAACCAAACAATGGTGTTATTTTAATAATTTACATGTAAAGAGCAAAGATGCACTGGGTAAAGCTCCTACACAGGAACCCAAGCTTCGAATGCCTATTAATTCTTTTCTAAACTTAGTTGTCTTTGTCTCTAGCAGTCATCTTGATGCCAGGCTAACAGGAGAACAGACTAAAACGTAGTCTGTAAATTATACATACAAGACACACAAATGCACGTTAACAGAACAGAAAGGCTGCAGGCTCTAACACTTCAAAGATAGGAAATGTCAAAGTTAGGGCTAACTCCCCTAATGCTACTCCTTGTGCGTTATGATACCGTCTTTAATCTTTATCAAAAAATAAAAAATAATTAAAAAAAAACAACACAACACAAAACCTGTGCTGGAAGCAAACACCAATTCCAGAAAATTTCAGCCTGGAGGATTAGAACTTGATTGGGCATATGAAAAAGAAAACAAGGAAGTGGAAAGTATCTTTAATTGTAGACAACACTACAGTTCCACCTATAATATCAGAGTTGGCTCAGACTCTCCTGAAATAATTAGAAAGAAGGATGTCCAAGCTACCAGACAGATTTTTCCTCCCTCAATTAACGTATCGAAATGCTGCAGTTGGTATCAACTACAGAAGATAAAATATTGAGCAACTCCAAGATTCTTGAAAGAGAGAATGAAGTTGAAATTTCAATTACTACTGTTTGCTTAGACCACCTCTTAAAATACAAGCTTAAAACTATCAGCTCTATGGACCATTCTTAAGCTCTACAATTTCCACGTAACGCCTGAGTGCTTTTGCCAGGCATGCTGTGGTAGTCCTCACCTACGGGCCTACTCACGTCCTTGGAGATGAAAGAAATTTGATATAATTCAACAGCTACAAAAGCAGAGCATCTGCTCTGCTTCAGAAATGCTAATAATTTTGCTACAGAAGAGGTGTCCTAAGCAGCAAAGTCCTTACAGTTCCTACCTTTCCACCACTTCCGCAGTGCCACCAATTTACAGGCTAACAAAGAAAGTCAGGTAGATGGTTTCCCATGAGGATCCTACTCCTGAGAGTGGAATTTATGGAAATAAATTTAATATGGAAATTTAAACTATTGATTTTTTCTTCTCTTCTTAGTTTTAGGACATTTAATGCTCTGAATTAAGTGACCACATAAGAACTCCTTCTCTACCCCATTATTTTATCAATTATCATTGCACTAAAACATGTAAAAATGCCAAATGCATCAAAACGAGATGGTAAGGAGCCTTCCATCTGTTGTTCTTTCCCAAACCTGACAACGACGTTGATTTGGAAGAACCACCCCATCAGGTTACCATTTTTACTTTAAATATGAGAACTTCAGCCTCTGGGAACAACTGCGCTGGCCAAGGTGTCTCCTTGGCAGTCCAGCTGAATGAAGGGCCGCTGCCTCAGGGAGGAAACAAACCATGGTGTCTCCAGCTTCGATTGCTTCCTTTTTAAAACCAAGCCAGCCAAGCCCACCCCGTGGTTCACTGCGGAACAGGAACAGTAAGGGACTTTTGCCACTGCTTTCCGGCTCCCAGATAGCCAACGGGTTCCCACCAAAGCTAGCCTGTAACTGCCTTTGTTTTGGAGAAGTTTGTTTCCATGAGGATTCCTGCCCTTCCATTTTGCATCTATTACCTGCAGAAGCTCATCCACCAAATAGCATTTTTCCTTCGTTTCAGACACAGGCAAAGATACATTTCATATTTAAATCAAACACTGCATGTGGAGTTTTGGCTGCTGAATACGATGTACTAGGGCTCAGCTTTCCTCAATTGATATTTTAATGTAACAGTTACCTTCCAAGGCATGAATTAAATACTTTTTCATGTCTGAAATACATACCATTTTGCTAAACCTTAAAAAAAATAAATTGAAAACATAGTTAAGGATTCCCAAAGTGAAAACTGGTATTGGATGCAACAGGTTGAAACCACAGATGCATCATGAAGGAAATTAATTATACAAAGCAGCTCTTGTTTCAGAAGTGTTTAACAACACAATGATAGCATATGAATTTCAATTACATTTGCAAATTGCTGCATACACACCGAGTTTAAACTAAATTTTGTGTTTGGTACTTTTTCCCCTTCCATACTCCGCGTTACTTGAAGCTATGAAAATTTTTCACACTTGCATCAGAAAAGGGATAAGAACTTTCAGAGAAAATACTACCCAACAGCCTAACCCGGTACTTAAAACACATACCCTGCAAAACTATTAGCATGCATTTACTCGAGCTCTGTTCCCCGCCAGTTTTCCACGAGGCAGGTCCAGAACACAGCAGGTTAGCTAAAGCATTTACTGTCTCCACTGCCTCATGTATATACACCGTGAAAAGCCCAGACCCCGATTGTCTTTTCCTCTGAGCCTCTTCAGAGATTTTCAGGAGAAGCAACAGCTGAGGAGCTACTAGTGAAGCCACCACTGCTGCAGATGCAATAAACACACAGTGGATGGACTCACACATCAGATGTGGTGCGTGCCTTTTCTCCTATCTCTTGTTCTCTACATTGCTTTCCAGCAGGAAAACGTCTACACGAAGGCTGTCACACGCTGCCCTCCCTTCTACCCATCCTGCAGGCTTCGCTGTGCAGGGAGGGACTGATCTCTTACAGTTTCTCTTCTGCCACTCTCATCGCTTCGTTATCTGAGCGCCTTCTAATAGTGCATTAAGCTACATGATTAACTCCTGTAGCATGTGGCTTGTTCCCTCTGATCCTCTCTGCAGGGGGAGAATCTGGGCCTTTGCAAGGGAAAAGGAAACATACGTCGGCTTTAAAAGTAGTGTGCAAATGAACAGAAAGGACTGGAGCCAGATTTCTGCTGGTTGGTTGGGATTTTTTAAAAGTTTTTTATTTCATATGTTGAGGGCTTGAGGAATTCTTACAGAAGATATCTGTATCGTACTGGAAATTCAGGTCTTTTCACTCTGTGAAATTCTCTGGGGAGCTAGTAAGATATTATCTTAAGGTAAGGGTAAAGAATTAATTTAAGTTTTAGGATGGCTACAGAAGCCTCCTTTTCTATCTGTTTTCGCCAATGCCTACTTTATTCTATTGTCTGATCAACAGATGAGATAAGGGATACCTTTGTTAAAAACCTGGTACTTTCTCCTTTGGTTTTAACAAATAATCTTCCACTACTAAAATGAAGGTGGAACTTCATGTATACGTCCAGTAAAATAGAAGAAACACCATCTATACCAAGAACACGTGTACACGATGGCATCAGGCAGGAAAGTGACCCTGTATGCCAGGTTCGATCGACTGCCAGATCACATCTGAACACATCACAAGCTCCACCTTGAGAGGATGTTTTTTCACCATCTCCCCTACTTGCTTGGAACTTCTGATAGTTTGAAATATTCTTCTCAAGTTAAGCTAACTCATGGTCAGAGGAATTGTGAATGCCCCACCCCTGGAGGTGTTCAAGACCAGGTTGGACAAGGCCTTGGCCAACCAGACCTTGGCATCCCTGCCCACGGCAGGGGTTAGGAACTGGGTGATCTCTGGGGTCGCTCCCAGCCCAAGCCGTGCTGGGATTCTGTGATCCTGTGGTCAGCTTGCAGCCACATGCTCTGGTGACAGCCGTGTCCTCAGCTCCCGAAGTCCTTTCTCTCTGGCACTAAGCACTCCTATCATACATATTCCCACATCAGCCATACATCCTCCCACCAGGCTCAGCCCTCCTCAGCCAGCCACACCACGTTCTTCAGTCTCCTCCTGCAAGCTAGTCTCATTTCCTAGGAGCGCAGAGCAGACCACATCTCTCCCTGAGTATGTTTCAAACGATCTTTTAAAATAAACGTATTTTTAAGTATGAAGGGAAACAATGCTGAAGTCATCTTTTAAATAACATTAGCTTTGCGAAGCCGCTTTGTGAATCAGGAGGCCACCATGACGGCGATTTGGAGGGGCAGCATAGCAGCAACGCACCACGACCTGCAAAAGGTGGCAGAGAAAGGAAGCCTCACGGCCCTTGGCTGGCGCTGGAGATAAACAGCTTCAGCCCCCAGATGCAGGTCTTGGGTAGGTCTGTAGAGCCCCTTCATGGCTCCATTTCCCTCTTGAAAGATACTTCCCTAATAAGAGACTACTAGAAATGCAAGACCCCATTCCAGTCTGCGGTGACGAAGCCTACTTCAGTACCAAAACAGTCTGAAAAAAACAAGACAACTCACTTCTGTCTCCATTTCTTACCTAGTACTGGACTGCAGTGGCAAGCACACAGTCACAAACGTGAGTGTATACGGGTACTCACAGGCATAGATGTACGCATTTGTGTGTCGGGATATAGCCAAGTCTTGTTTTAAACTGCAGAAGTACTTAAATGCTTGGTTTAAACTTATCAACATAATGTTGTTTTTCTACAGGAGAATAAACCAGTGCTTACATAAAGACCTCAAAGCGTTCACAGTAACCTAAAGTAATGAATATTGTAATGAGAAACACAAGTATTTAGGGTGATAATGACTGGACTTTGCTCTACTTAGATCGGCTCACCCCCTATGGAGGCTACCAAAGCTTAAAGATTTTATCACCCTAGTAATCAGCAATGGGTAATGGCCTTCATAAAACACAGTAATTAAATTGACTGATTTCAAACTAGTGCATTTTTTTCATTAGGGAGTTCTTATTTAACCTACTTCAAAAAAATCCCTTTGTGAATACTGGCTGTATCAGTCTAAATTCAAATGACGAGGGACAAAGAGCTTGTTCTGTTCAATATTTCAGTTACTGTTTTAAGTATAAAGTTAGAGTTCCCAATATGCTGTCGTTGCCTTTTTTTTGGTCATCTTTAAGAGCTTCCAGTTTTAAAAGTCTCTCAAGACTGAACGTTATAAAACTGGGGGCAGAGGGGAAGCAAAGCAAAACCCTAGTTCTTTACATTTTCCAACAACTCTTAAAAGATTCTGCTTTGTTAATACATGCTTTTAAACTCCTCCGAGGCCAATGTTGCAGCCTTCATAGCAAAAATATCAGTGGTGAAATTGAGGCTCTGCCTCACAATCCATTTAATCGTCCTTTATGCCTGGATTGTGTTGGTTGTTGTAACTATTGTGTCTTGCTTGATCTTTGTATGCTTTTGAAAAGAACTTGGTTGTAAGCACAACCTCTTATTATTGCTCCAATTTGCCTTCATGATATGTATGTGAGCCATTTATCTGTGTTCCAAGAATACTTGTAATTCAACACAGATTTTAAAATAAAATATTTTATAGCAAGTCTCAGCTTCGCTTTTGTGGCAAAAACATTTCCTCACTCACTCTGTGCTCTACAAGAGCTTTACAATGGCAGAAGTAAACCTACTGGAAAATCTACCTGGATAAGTTAATGACATAAAACCTAGTTTCGTATTTCTCTCTCTGCACAACAGAAATTCAACTGCATGAAAGCAACGCCGGCTATGTTTTCTGTATGAAATCCATAGCGAAATTCAGGGACCTCAAGACAGGGTTACACAGTACCAGTCCTTCTCCACTCCAGCCATGTGACTAAACAGCCACACTGAAATGTGAGAGTTGGTCATGAATATGCACGTCTCCCTGTCTCCAACCCCAAGAATCTCGGAACAGCTGCTACAGGCTGCTGAAATCAAAGCGACTTATTTTACAGGAACCAATGGGATATTCCTTAGGGCACCAATACATCCACAGATTTCAGGCAGTTTTCAGCTCCTCTGCTGGTCACGTTCTTGAAAATGAGGTACAGGGCAAATACCCATCATTGAGCAACTGGGGAAGAACGCAAACTGCCTGATGCAGCAGCCGCAAAGTGGCTTACAGAGACATTACCCCTGAAACCTGATGGAGTTGTGGAAATGTCAACACGATGCTGATTTCACTGCAAGAATAAAGGACAGAAGTAATAACTGTTTAAAGAATCCCACATGATTGCTTTCTTTGGCAGTTCCAGCTTTCCTGGATGGTCCATGGAAAGACATTTTCTTGCTTTTCTCCAGTTTCACCTGTCATACTAGACATCCTCAAAAAGCACAACTAGTCTGAAAGACCACCAACAGATGCAATGGTTTGTCTTGTAACTGATCTAACAAAGTAAGTAATAAGCTCCTGGTGATTAGTTTCAAACTCTCCAATACTGCGCTGAGCTTATGCTATGTCCTGTTACAATCAAATAATAAATCATTAATTTCCAGTTTCAATCTATTCATTCACAACGCAAGCAAAATATGACCAGGAAGAGATTAATGGGAAAGAAAAGAAAGAAAGAATGGAAGGTGGAAGAGAAGCTGCTTCTTTCACAACCAGAGGTGCAAACGGCATTCTCAGTAAGCCAGGTAAGCAACAAACGTGGTTGTTAGAGAATATTTATGACAGCGGCAACTGTGTAACATCACTGAAGCATGCACAATGGGAGCAAGCTTTCTAGAAAATGTATGTACAAAAGAGACATGCAGTTAGGTCTATCAATCAATCATCTGGACATGTGAATAAATCTATAGTCAGTGGTCCATGTTCTGCTGAAATCAACTTCTACCATATAGAAAGCTTGCTGCCCTGTAAATAATCCATAGGACTAAATAAGATAAAACACATTTTACATACTATCACTGTAGTATCATCTCAGCCACTAGACCAGCAAAGGCTTGCATCTTTATATCTGTCATAAAGTGTATTTACAGTGACTGGTTATATCCTCTTTCCAAGTTATTTAGGTTTAAGATCACATCACACCGAAACAATCTTTTTTTTTTTGTTGTTGTTGTTGTTGTTTGTTTAGGTTTTTATTTTGTAATTCACAGTCTTTAAATCAGTGGTTACTGATCCACAAGAGCACATCTATATGGACTATTTATGTCTCTTCTCCCTTGGAAGTGTGTGTATAACTCCCATTAATGCTAATGGGCATAAAGCACATGCATTGAGGAGAAAATAGACCCCTCACTGTGAAAATAAATGTGTTCAGTTATTTTCAGACACGATGCTGAAATCAAACAACTAAGAGTACACACTATAAGGAGATAACATTATATAGCCTAACTGCAAATGTCACCAGTATTTTTAACTCCCTGCTCATGGTCTCTGCCACCTTCTTTGTGTTTCTGCCATATCTTGTGTCATAAAGACTATGACTGCGTAACATCTTAAGAAGGGCCAAATCCTAAGCAATCCAAGCAAAACAGCCCCTTTCTCAAGTTCCTTGCCCTCACAAATGATGCAAGGTTAGGCCTTGCGTCTTACATTTTCACTTAGGCCATACAATGTTTTTGCTTTACACCACATAGGTTACAGGTTATATAAATTATATAACCTATATATATGTATATATAGGTTAACAGCAGCAACCACTGTTCTCTAGGTCTTTAAAACTGTGATGAATCTACCAAAGTAAGAATCTGTATCATTTAAATTTATTCCTTAATGATATGATATTGCTACGTTTGCTGCTCTGATCAAAATTCATGGGGTCAACTCTCTGTGTTCAAGCAGGTAAGAAAATGTGCTTGTATAGTAATGTGAAATTCAAAGATGTTGTAGTATGATTCTATGATAATAAAGCACAGTAACATCTATATACAGATCTTTTTGACCCAGCCTATGTTTTATGAACTGACAGCTAATCTAACATGGTAATTTGGATCAGCCACAAGAAAAGGAATGTTTTAAAAGGGTGCAGTAAATGTGGAGCATTAATGTCTTTGGTGAAGATATTTAGGGTCTTTGTAAAGTGGCCTGCTGACTTTCTAATGCAAGTAATCACGCTCGCCGTCCTAAATCAGAGAGATGCACCTTCAAATAAATGGATGCTGCGGAGTTATCAGGCAGGCAGGGCTGAGTTCTTCCAGTGATGAGGCCTTTTCAGAAGTCAGTGCTGGAGGAGATGGGTGGGGTGTGGCAGCTGAAAGGTCACCTGCCAGGGCTGCGTGTCAGGCTTTACAGCACAGCCGAGACAAAGAGGAGATCTGGGCACTGCCCGGTGCTGTGTGGTCCAGCTCACAGCCACGCGCTCGCATCACATCCCTTCTACTGTCACTGATGCTTGTCTGCCCTCATACTGAGTCAGTTCATGGAGAAAAATATCCCAACAAAACAAAAAAAAAATCAGTACTTCTCTGCCAATTTAGCTCCTTCACCATAATGTGGGGTCTGACGTGTGCTACTGGTACCAGCACAAGCACTGGACAGCAAAAGGATATGGCTCAGGATGACTGGCTGACGGGGGGAAAGGACTGCCTCCTTTAAATGATTAGGCTAGCCTTGTCATGCCCCTGAATCAAACCCCTGCAGAAAGGACAGTCAGAGGAGGACGCCAGCTGAGCCAAGGAGCTGGCCAGTGTCTGCATACTAAAGCAGAGGGAGCCTAAGGCTGACATCTTTCTGCCAGACACATCCAAAAGTACATGGACACGCTATGAATTCACTGTGCGCCGTGCCTGAGGACAGCTGAGCATGAAATAACTCATCAGAGGGCTCTTTATGAACTGGCACAGAGGGTTAACAAGTGAAGAGGCTATTCCTCACTGTCCAAGCGCTCAGTTCTAGACTCTCAAACTGCCAAATATTTCTGCAGCTCACTTAAGGCTTTATAGTGACATGAGCCGTGCCGGAGAATAGCTGAGCATCCTGCTTTTCTAACCCAGGAAAAGCCACTGTAACAGCACAGCAGCCCTGGCAGCATCTGAAGCTGGAATTACTGCAGAGACTGATGCTGTCAAAATGAGCCAGGCAACAAATTAATGAGTTCCTTCATTACAAAAGAGGAGGAGGCATGGCAATGGCCCATGGCCTGTCAGCTGCTGTGTGGACGGACATCCATCCAACTGTGTAAGTACGGATGGAGCTGAGCTGGAGACGCTGGGGCTCCGCACGGACAGAACACAGAACGTCCACCAAGCAGAACACGTTACTCTGAAACTCATCAGGACTCATGCAAATGAACACTGTTGAATGGCTCTTTTCTTTTTCCTTTTCAAGTAATAGAAAACTGTCTTTCTTTTTGATCTGAGTCAATCACTGTGACTCATTTTGCAAGTTGAATTCTGGTTATGGAGACCAAAAGGCCAAAAACTTAGATACTACTTCTTTTGCACAGTAACAGTAAATCTATTTTCTCCTGGGTGAGCTTGCAGGGATACACAATCCTGTGAATGGTCTGGTGTATGATATGCAAAAAAAACAACACATTTCTGGAGCCTGTCTAGACTCCCAGACAAGATCAGATCTTGCTGTCATCACAGACATTTCCATAGCCTGTCATACCACTTCCAAGACAGAAAAAACACCTTTTCAGAACAGTCATGCAAACCAAAAAATAAACAAAAACAGCCTGACCTGCTAGCATTGTAGTGGAAGTCTGAATGCAGTAACCTTAGCCAATTTAGAGATTATGCTAACAATACGGCACGAAGTTTCAGCAAACATTTGTGAGGAAAGGCAACTCCTGCACAAGCGAATGCAATCCAAAAATGTGAGTCATGCACAAGCAATTTTGCTATGGGCCATAAAATCACTTTATGAGAGTTACAGATAATTCTGTATGTATTCCATAATGTTTCCCTACTGTGTAGAGATGGATATCTCAGTATCCTATCACAGATAATGACAGAAAACAAATTCCCTACATAAAAGCTGATTGCTCAGAGATTCACCCTTAACTGTTCCAAGGAATTGTAATGCCGACAGAACATTTTATACCTTATTCATCAACACAGAAGTAGATTCTATCAGTGCCAAACATGCTGCAGTTTAGATGGCTTTTACAATATGTAGTAGGGTGAATTGAGAGCAGCCTTAGACACAGAATACACATCTTGCTATTTCTCAGCACCCACATACCCTTCATCACACATGCAGCTACCGTCTTCCACAATGACACCTTTCATTTCCTCCTTTTAGTACCTTTGCACATATTCAAACTTATTTACCATTATTCAGCACTAAAACAACAGCCTCTTACTCTGTAGATGTCATGCTGAGAAATGCTACAACATTAAGCCAGTCATGAAGTAAGAGGCGGTGGAATATAAAAGGTGAACCCTACAGGACCAACTTCAGAACAAAAGAGATGCTCTTTGTACCTGTATTTTCCTCTTCATGCTCCTTTTAAAACTTTTTCCAACTATACATAAAACAAGTAAAAACACTGGATATTTACAAAATGGACTTTCCTCCTGACACTTTCACTAGTTAACTCTTTCGCCTGGTAGCTTTACATCTAACATGCTGTTGGCAACCCGAACCAACAGGGACTCCACGGAAAGCCAGGCGGTATATCCTCCGGAGGTGTCCTACTCACTAAAAAGGTAAGATCTTTTCTCAAACTTGGACGAGGTGACTTGCAGGACCTGAGCTTTGAACACAATAATAAAAACTAATACCTCTCCGACATCATAGATCCATATGCGGCCTTCTGAATCACCAACTGCTACCTCCTTCCCAGCCTGGGCCCAGCGGACACGGTTGAGGGCAGAAGCTCCTTCTATTGTCACGCTAGCTGTGGGAACCTGTTGAAACAATAGGAGAAGAAAGGACAATAAAATCACGCTGCCTGCAAACCCAGGGGTCAGTTTTGAACGTCCTGTCTTGCTGGGTGAGTCACAAGCCTCTTGTCAGGGGGGAGGAAAAAAAAATGGAGTTCATTGTTTCTTCAATCACGTGCTAAAAAAATAAAGTAAGAGATTGCTTAGAATGAGTAGGGAAGTCTTTTCTACTGTAAAGGGCAGTAAACGAAACAATTTTTCCCCTTAACTCGGAGACACGTGAAACCGCATCTGCTTCTTTCTCAAAATTCACTGATTTATGACCAAGAATCAACTGAGGGTAGGACTTGGCTTCGGTCCCACCCTGACTTCTGACCAGGGCCCAAATAACCTGACTGCCGTAGACAAACCCCTGCGCTCACGCTGATGCACCCTTGGAATTCATACTCGCCTCCGCAGCTAGGCGCAGAGGTCACAGCTCAGGTACTAATTAAGAAGAGTCCTGAGCTAATCACTTCGGTGAGGACCCAGCAGAAGGCGAGAACAGCTGAGCTGACATTTAGGAACTCCTACAATAGATTCCCACAGTTCTCTTGTACATCCCCATATTCCCAGGAGCCTTCTTGTTTAACTACACCTGGATGCTGTTTAATTTCCAAACTCCCTCCCTGCCCCACGCCGACCAACAAACTGAACAGGTGACCCGCAAGAATACATAAAGGTGCTGGTTAACATGTGGGATGAATAAAGAACGTGATCTTAGGAGAAGTATTTGTAATCTATGCTGGAATGAGGGCATCAAAAGAAGCTGCAGGAGGAAGGAACCGTGTGGGTGTTTGTCCCAGATGTGTAGATCACTCGCTTGATTTAGGTCACCTCATAAGACAAATGACGGTAGCCTGCGAGCCTGCTGATGCTCCACCCAGCTGCCTTTAACAGGAGAACCTGCCTGAGCAAGGAGCCCGCAGCTTGGCACGGCAGCCTCCTGAGCGAGGCTTTTTAGCTTTTGTGTTTTTCAGATCAGGGCAAACGGGGTAGGATGGGAGCTCCAGTAGCGGCTCCCCCACCAGATCACCTCACAGGAACAGGCCTTGGGCACACATTGGGATGCGGACAAGGGGATGCTGTGGGACGTACAACTGGAGGCGGAGCTGGAAAACAGTCCTGGCGAGAAGAGGCGGCTGGACATGAGCCAGAGCCTGGGACACCTCTGCAGGAGCGACAGGAATCCTCTTGTCCCCACTGTGGGCAGGCTGCCGCACGAGAGGGAAGTCAGCAGCTTGGAGGCAGCATTAAAACCTGGTCCAAAATCTGCAAAGTTTTCCTGACTTCACCTCAGTTCCAAGGCTATAGAGTTATGCAGTAGTTGCCAGACAGCTCCAGAGATCCACAAGAAAAATGATTTTAAAGCAAACACTGCAGAGCTTCCCTGCTGTCGGCTCTATGGCAGCGAGGTGCGTGGCGGCAGGGAGCCCAGCCCCGCAAGTGGAATGGAAAAGGATTTTGTCTGTAGGGCGATGTAGAAATAACGCTGGATAACAATCAGAAAGCAGATACTGTCCCCCCCCCTTTAGGAAGTCATTCAGAGGCAAATAAGCTGCTGGCCTCGTCCCTGGGTTGTGCAAGGCCGAGGTCCTGTCCAAGGCAGCCTCACCGATGAGCGCTGGCACGCTCCCGCTCCTCGTCCCGAGTATGTTACTCGTTAGGGCTACAGCCGAGGGCTTCAGCCTGACGTGGGGTCACTGAGCCAGGATACCGTCGCATTAAAAAATGAGCAAGTTTTACCCTTCTGATCACTGATTTCTAAAAAACAACCCTATTTTAATTCCAGCCAAAATTAATTTCATAACATTTGGAAATGGGTTTCTTCAAACGACGACTAAATGCCGCATTTTTGAGCACTAATCCACTAACCAGCTACGTTTCTCAGAAATCTGTAGATCAAAGATATTTGTTTCAAATGAGCTACACAGCGCAGATTTAAGGCACTGAATTTTTAACAAAATCTTTCAGAAGGCTGAAATCTGTAACTCCAGAACTGGTTTTTGTTGTTGTTAATACAGCATTCTTTTAGTGTTCCACATAAAAATAAGCAGCATGCATGCTGCAGACACAAGACACGACCCATTTTTTTTTTTTCCAAATCCAATGTTTTTTAAAAAATCCTATTACTATTCCACAAAACTACCTAGCAAAATAAAAAGCAATCATGCAATAGTGTTTAAAAATCTAAATAGAAAGCCTTTTCTCCGTGATACAGAATAAAATATATTCACACCATAGTATCTTAAAATAGATTTGTCTACCTGGAGAAGTGATAGGTTAAATTACACATGCCTATTTTAGATTTTAAAGATAGAAGGTTATTTTATAATGGTAGCATGATGTTTCTAAAATTACATTTAAAATACTTTTATAAATTCTCTGAAGTTGCTTGTCAGATTTTTAACAGTTTTGAAATAAGATTTTACAAGGTAACACGTTAAGATGCAGTCAGAAAAACCTGCATGGTAAGAATATACATATATATACACACATATTTATATATTTATACTTTTATTGCTTATGTAATGTCTAAACCTGCTTGTAAATAGATCTTCTACCTGTTTTTAGAAACAGACACCATCTTCATATTTTCAAAGCTAAGGTAGGGCATACAATAGTATGTTTGAAGGGAATATAGCAGAGCAAGAATAAGCAATTTTATCTATAAACTGCTATTAACCTCATCTATAAACAAGACTTGTTAATTACCTAGAGACTATCTCCAACCTCGACCAAAAAATAAAAGCAATGAACACATACGTAAGAAATTGGTATTTGCTAACCTGAAGCTATCAGAAAACCTCATATCCTGATTCCCATAATAATATTCAGTTTGCAGAAGAATAAAGGTGTGAAGTAGTTTTTTTTTTATATATGAATTTATTAAATATAAATCAAACCTAATGATTTGCATTACTGCTACAAAAATCTCTTCTGGTATCCACAGATCAAAATGCAGCATACAGATACCCTTGGCTATTTTAAACTGAGATTTTAAGAACAATTACATTGATTAAATCTTTGGTATGGTCAAACCATTTTAGTTATTTTGATTAGAAAGCATCTAGCATGTGGGAGAAAAGTTTTTAATAAATATGGGGAGTAACACTCGCGTAAACTGTGTTACTGTTCAAAACTTTGAAGGTAGCATATCGTAACTAAACCCAGCTATTTTCTTAATTGCTTTATAAAATAATACCTAAATAATAACGTGGCTTATTTCTCAAATTAAACAAAACTATTAATAACAATCATATCTGGTTCTCACACAGAGATTTTTATCAATAGCTAGCAGTTAAGCACAGTAATATACCTGTTATTTTCTACTGTTTTCATAAATACGTAGACATCACCAATCTGACGTCTAAAAATCAAAAATAGGTGTTTCAAGATTTCTTAATACAAAGGCAAAAGCGCTGGCAGGCTTCTTGCTAGCATACAGCAAAGCAGAATTAAACTGCTTAATCGAATGCAGAAATCTTGAAAATTATAAACTAATTATGACCTCCAGATAGAGGGTAAAAGCAAACAACAATCACTTTCAGTTATGTTTAAAAGAACTGCTTAGAGTTCTTGCAGAGGTATTTTTATGTCTGGTACTGCTACTCTCACGTAACAAAACCCTATATCTATTCAAATTCTGCCAGTTCATCGTTTCGAGAGACTTTAAAATTTACTTTATCAGCGCTCAGTAAGGAGACCAAATGGTATTTCTTCCTCCAGACGCAGATTCAACTCATAAAAATACAAAGCTCTGACACCACAGAAATAATTTCATTCTGATCCTAACATGAGAGCTGATTTCAGCCTCTCAGTGGAGATCATTTGTGAAATCAGGGGTGGCCTCACATGCAGAAGAAAAGCAGGACTGAGCTTGAAGTTAATTTTTATTTTTTCTGCTGATGTTCCTATATATTTATATGTAAACACGCTGAAAATACAGCAGCAGTTTTCTACATACAGCCTTATTATTGACGGGAATAGGATCAAGCAGTCCATATTATTATTGTTTTTAAAGAAATTATGGTCTCATTGAATTAAATGGCAAAACATCAGTTGATTTTAAGCAAAGCAGGACTTTAGCCCTGGTATTTGGGGGGAAAGGGTTATTTTTTTTTTCTTTTTAAAATACTGGGTTTTATGCTCTGTGCTTAAGCCTGCATTAATGAGAACACCTGAAGGATACGTCCCTCCCTTCCCAAAATAAATTCTGAAGAGACTCCTCCTGTATATCCTCCAGCTGTATGCGCCCTAATTAAAAAGGCTGTGCTGCTTCCTGCTCAGAGCACTTCAAAAGGCCTTACTGCTCCCCTTGACAATGCAGTTTGCAGTGCTGGTTCCTCTTACCTGTCCGTGCTTATTTATGGCAAGCACCATTCACTGGAAGCCATAAACCCTGCCTGTGTTTTACCTGGGTTGAAATGTATATTGTGTTTACAGAAAAGCCATATTAATAAACAAACTAATCTTAAAAAACAACAACAACAAAATATCGTATAAAACAGGGTGCGTAAGGAAAATACCGCTGGTTGTTCTTTTTTTCTTTTTAATGGTAATGAAGAAACCGTCAGTTAATACACTTTACTTCTATATTCCCTCATTCTTAGTTTTACATGCTGAGAAATAAAAATTCGTGAGACTTCAATTCTGGAAAAATATTTCAGTTCTTGCTCTGACAACTGATTGCTGGCCATCTACGAGTTCAGAAGACGCTTTTTTTTATTTTTATTTTTTCTAAAACCATTTTCAGAAGAAAATGAAATCCAGAAAAATACTATCAGGATACACCTGCAGCAGGTTTTTTTTTTTTTTTTTTTGCGGGGGGAGATCTGAAGTAACAGGAGGAAAGGGGTACTCAGCGTGTTTAGAAAATGATTTTTTGAAAACACAGGATTTGCCGTTCTCTGGTTAACCCTTCCTCATCGGTGAGGTGCAAAGGCGTGACTTTCTCACGGCTCTGCGCTTCGTTACCGCCGTGCGAAAACCCGCGGGTTCCTCCCTTTAAGTTCCGCTGCCATTCGGGCGAACTTTACAGAGGAAAAGGCAGGCGAGGACGGAGAATCGCAGGCGATTCCCTTCAATGAAGGAGAAAATCGGGCGGCGCAGCGGGGCTGGGAGCGCGGGCAGGGGCCGAGGAGCTGCTCTGGGCACCCTGGGGCCGGGGACACTGGCGGGGGCCGAGGGGAGCGCCCCAAAACGGGAGGCGAGGGAGCTCCCTCCACGGACGCCAGGGCCAGCCTCGGGGCCGGGCGGAGGGGAGGGAGCTGCCTTCCCCGGCCGCTCAGGGCGGCTGCCCGCCGGGCCGTCCCTCCCCCGGCCCCCGCAGGTAGCGGGGCGGAGGCGGGGAGGGCGGAGGGGGGCGGCCCGGCGCCCCCCGGCAGCGGGACGGGACCTGCCCTGCCCGGCCCTGCCCGGCCCTGCCGTGCCCTGCCCGCCCCGCCGGGCCCCCTGAGGGCAGGGGGAGCCCTCCCGTGACGGGGCTCGGGGCTCGCCCGCCCGCCCGCCGCCGGCGGCCGCCTCACCTCGGTGTCGTTATTCAGGTTCCAGAGATCCAGGCGCCCCATCCCGTCCACGCAGGCGAAGAGCGCGGGATGCACTGGCGACCACATGACATCGTAGACATAGTCGGCATTGTCTTCAAAGGAGTAGAGCGGCTTGTTGTGCTGTAAAGCAGAGAGAAGCATGAAGACTTCGTGGCGCTAGTGCTGCCTCGGGCTGTCTGGCGAGTCTAATTAAAAACTTTGCACATTTACCAAGTGTCATAAAACTTCCCCGAGATGAAAGCTCCTCGCAAAGGGTGGGACCGCGCTTTAATGGGGCAACAACTGTCCGGTGGGATAAATGAGATGCCCGGCGTGAGGGGCGGGGGGCGCGCCCCCTCCGGCCCCGGCCCCGGCCCGGCGCCCCGGGCGTGGGTGAGGGGGTGCGGGCGGGCGGGCGGCGGGCAGGCACCCGCCCGAACCGACCCGACCCGACCCGACCGCGCTTGCGGTCGGATGGAGCCGATAAGGACGGCGAGCCGGCCGGGCGGCGAGAGGCTCCGCGGCCCCCGAGCACCGCAGGCGGCGGCTGCCACCTAGCGGCGGGCGGCCCGGCCCGGCCCGGCCCGGCCATGTCGCCTCAGGGCCCGCGGCCCCGGGCAGCCCCCGGGGGCGGCTGCCGTGACAGGGCGGAGGGCAGGCGGGTGGCCCCGGCGGCAAACGGCGTCGTTTCCAGCATCCCGGGAGTCGGGAGGCGAGTTAGAAAGTACGCGGGGAAGGAAATGTAATTGTCCGTCATGAATTATTCATCGCGTCTGGCTTGTCTAATTCTGGCATAATGGCTTCGCTAATCCCTGATCAATTAATGGAAAATGAAATTTAAATGATAATGAAAACTCAGGAGATAAAAGGAATTAAGTATTCTCGTGGCTTGTGACAGAAATCTAAACAATGGGACTTTTAAAACTGTCTCCCTCAGCCCGTCAGCTGCCTGGAGCAGCTCCGCCGGGCTCGACGGGGATCCGCAGAGACGGGACCTGCGCTTGGCGGAGGCTGGGGCCGAAACCAGGAAGGGCACGGGATGCCCCTGAAAATTCCCAAACCAGGCTGACAGGGCATCTCGCAGCCGCAGCATGGTCCTGCCAGAGTACGCCTCTCTTCGTTTTACGAGGGAAACGACATTGCAGAGGCTGGCAACGCGCTGCGTAGCTGCAAAACGCTTTTCCCTGAAAGTGAAGCAGCTGATTGTAATCACTATATCGCTTTTCTTTCGTATATTACTACTTTTGGACAATAAAATAGCTTAACCTCTGCCTACTGCTGGGTCCTTGCCAGTTTTGTTTTCGGTCCCCCTGCGGTACATGGGGCTTCCCTCGATGTCTGGGCGCAACACGAGGCAGGGTGCGTGTGCGCACGCGTGCCGTACCTCACCGCCCTGAGTATTCACACGAGGAGCCTTTGTTGTGATGCTACATTGCAAATAATTTTAGAGCGTTTTTATTCGCTGCAGGTCTAACAAAACTATAATAAAGTATTCAGAGATTTAATTACATGATGTTGTCATTTGAAAAATAAAACCCACACACTGTAAATGCAAAGGGATTGGCTTCTATGGGCCAGTTTGTCTTACACCAGAATTAATGAAAGACACCTTGAATGATTACACGACCAGGTCCCAAACGTTCATAACTGGCCTAATACGTTTTATGCATTTCCTAACAGTATCAAACATTTTGTTTTATGTGTCAATAAAATGAAATTAGAGCTTGAGGTTATTACCTCAAATTTATGTAACATTTTTTTTCCAAAGCTGGAGTTTTGCAAAAGAAAAGGAAAAAAAAAACCACACAAGAATAGTTTCTTACTTCAACAAACCCCAATTCTCCAAACATATGTATCTGCTTAGTACATTATCAGTGCCAGTGGAGGGAGTTACATGTGTAAATGGAATTACTTGCATGCCCATGCTAAAGCATTTGCAGGGTCGAGGGCCAGATGAAGGCTAAGCTTTTGAAGAGGCAGAAGTATTTCATAGGAAATTTCAAAGTGAATCTCTTCAGCTGTGAACCAGGGAACAGAATTCAGAGTGGGCAATACAGAGCCACAAGGCCTATCCGCCACGTTGTGTATTTTCACTGAAAATTAGGTTCAAATACATCAGCCATCTAAACGCTGGAAAAATGGGCATTGAACACAATAGTATACTTAGGGGAAAGGAAATCTGGCCAACTGCTAGGTGGCCAATATTTTTCTTAGACATGGGAAATGTGCAGCACATATAGCACTTTAAGTGTCGTGGGAGAAGTAACGAAATTCCACAGAAGTAAAGGGACTATTAAGATATCAATCAATCCAGAACAGATTTCAATCAATGTTTCCTTTTTGTCCACATACCAAAGCTTGTTTTGATCTTATTCTGAGTGGGACAATTTTAATGCTCTTTTAGTCCTGCCAGTTTCTTTTCTAATTCATGACCAAAGAATAAACCATTAGAAGGAAAGGTCAGGAGATGTTTCTCTACAGTGAGTCTTCCTGTCAAACTTCTAGCAAATGGCTTAGCTAGTGTGCCTCAGTTTCCCTGTTAGCAAAATAAAAACACTTTCTGAGTAAAGGTATTCGAGGTGAAAAGCAAAGCAGATATGCAGTGTGCATTGCATTTAACTTAAGAATGGAAATATTCAGTCGGATAGGAAAGCAGAGAGAAAACCTGAACAAAAATTATTTATCTTTTCAGAGCGACCTCAGACATGCAAAGAGCAAAACACAAATAAATGGAGATGAATGGGCAGTGGAGCAAGACAGGGAAATTATTAATCATCATCATCATCATCAGCAGCAGCAGCCATGTGAGCAGCCCAAGCAAAAGGCAAGATCAGCTGCAGGGTGGTTGAGAAAAAGTGGAGAAAAACCCATCATGCAGCACCACCAGGTAGTGATAGTGCAGCTGGGCTACAGCCTTCAGAGTTCCTGTAGTGTGTTTGCCCTCCCAGCTTGTCTAGTGTTCAGTGGGGAAAAAAAATACATTTCCCATGCTATGTCTTTCTGTATTGCACCCTTTAGCTAAAGAGGAACATAAGAACAACTGCATTGGATCAGGCTGAATGTCCCTCTTGCTTAGCATCCTGTCTTCAATGATTAAAAAGAGAGTGACCTTTCTTACAACCTAACATTTCATCCTGTCTGATTTGACCCACTGAGAACAGTTATATTGATTTCAATGTGAAGACTCGATTTGTAAGATTAAGTATGTATATAAATGTTTGCAGGACTTCCGTACTATAAGCCTCTTAACTAAGGGCCCAGGCCCTGCAGATTCTTTTAATGTAAGGATTTATGAGTAAGGACCGATACCAACCACTTCTAGAAAATGTTGAAATGTGGAACCATGTAAAGGTCACTTTAAAGCAGTTTTAAATTACCAAAACTTCAGACTTACACAATCTATAACTAACATATGGCTATTATTATAAAACAACTGAAATTTAAACTTGATGAGCTTTCATTCTTAAATATCAACCCGCTCTGTTACTCAATAGAACAGAAGAAATAGTTTAAAGCAGTATCTTCAGACAAACTTGCAGCAAATCTACTTATTAGAAAAAAAAAAAAAAAAAAAAAGAGTGTTTGGGGTGAAAATTTGGCCTTGCTGAATCAATGGAGGTTTGCCATTGATTTCAGCAGGACAGAAATTGAGCATTTAGCAGAAAAAGTGAAAAAGCCATTTGTAAGATGTGTTTTTGTCTCATTTATTTAAGCACATAGTCAAAATCTATTGTTCATCCTCAGTGTTTGTGTACAGTCAGTCATTGTTTAAAAGAACAATGCAGAGTGAACATTTTAAATACATGGGAGCTGTCTAGGAATTAGCACTTGTCTATGAAATAAGAAACTCACCTTAAAAATACTAGATATTTATATAAAAGAGGTACTTTTTTTTTTCCATGTATAAATTTGACCAGTCTATTCTGCTTATTTGCATAGAATTTTCTTTAATCCAGGAGGCGCCACACATAGAGTAGCTAATTATCCATATAAAGGAATGTATACATATTCACAGGTTTTAACTAGCATCTGACTTCTTGAAAGCCATGGAAAAAGCAATTGGCCTTGCCTGTTTCATGAAAGGAGTGTTTTACAGATTGGCACAGTTTCTGTGGGTGTCAGCTCCACCTAAAGGTACTTCCCTAGACTGTACCTTCAACACTACAGATACATGGTGACACCGTACACGCCACTTACTGAGCATCGTATCTCCTTTTCACTCCATTTTCTCCTCTTGCAAAGACAATAGGCAGAACCCTTGGTTCTGGCTGATGCTGATTAACTACAGCCATGAATGTGGTGCAGCATTGTAAGTTGATTTAAGCAAATTTAATTTTTCTGTGTGTGCAGCAAATATGACAGATTCATTAATCCTTGGCACAGAAACTTTCCAAACTAGGTGGTGTGTTTTTTTAGGCTCAAACTCTGGCTCTCGGGCACTTGGACAGAGCAGTCCCGGAGTGTTCCCAAGTGGAGTGGCTGTTGTGTCTGGCCCTTGAACAAGGGAAGAGGGAAATTTGGCCCCTATGGCAGGCAACTTGTATAATTAGCCTTTATTCACTAAAAAAATATAAAAAGAAATAAAATTGCAAAGTGATGTCAAAAGATAACATCTCTTCCAGCATAGGTAACACGTTAGGATCATAGAGTGGTTTGGGTTGGAAGGGACCTTAAAGATTACCCAGATCCAACCCCTGCCATGGGCAGGAACACCTCCCACCAGACCTGGTTGCCCAAAGCCCCGTTCAGCCTGGTCACTTTCCACAGCTTCTCTGGGCAACCTGGTCCAGTGCCTCACCACCCTCTGAGTGAAGGATTTCTTCCTTACATCTAATCTCAATCTACCCTCTTTTAGTTTAAAACCATTGCCCTTTGTGCTATCACTACAAGCCCTTGTAAAAAGTCCCCCTCCATCTTTCCTATAAGCTCTCCTTACATACCAGAAGGCTGCAGTAACGTTTCATTCAACTCTTCACATTGCAAAGTAAAACTCTACTGTCTTTAAGGCAAGTGTTAAGCCAAACAAACAGATACAAAAGATTTCAAGACAGGGCATAGCTTGTGGTCTTCTATTCAGGTTAGGAATTGAGTACTTTTCCCATAGACCTAAACTGCTAGGTCCAGCCTTCTCCGTTTTGAGAGGGATACCTTAGCTAGGCCAACCCACAAGATGCAGACAGCGTTAAGTGAAACCTAAAAGCTGCCGGGAATTTTGAGGTGAATGCTCCTTGGATCAGCAGCATCCTGGTCTTGACCATTCCTCCTTCAGTGGTCTCCCTTCTGGGCCACCAGCTGCTAGGTGCTTGGGGTCACTTGTGCAGACATCTTGTGATGGAGGAGTAAGTCCTCTGCTGTAAGGGTCTACTGCTCTTGTAAGCCCTTACGTTCTCCATTTGACTCAGTATGGAGACAAAGATGCCTTGCTTTTTATTCTGGCTTTTTGATGGGAGTTTTGCCAGTTCTGGACTGCCATGTTTTTCCCAAGTCTGTTTTCCAATAGTTATGATGATTTTGGATAATCCGACATCTTCTGCTTTCGCTGTATGCTTATGGGACTTGATTTAGCTCAGATTACGCTACCTTTAAGACACAGTATTCCCAGGAACTGTTAAATTGCCTTAGAAGAGCTAGCACTACAGGCTATAAATCAGAGGTGCTAGTTACAGGTCTATCCCTGATGGCTCAGCAAAGCCTGTCTTCATTCTCCCCAGAGGCTATCATTATCCCCCAGACCTCGATATTGTACAACTCAGAACTTGCAGTCTTGCCCCACCTTTTCCAAGCAGAGCCAGACCTTCATGGATGACAATGAGAAAGCAAGGGGGGGATGTTTATGTTCTTCAACTTCAGCCCCCCAATTTCACTGTCTGACTGCGGTGCACTAAATTGGGGTACACGGGTAATAACTCCTTTACCTTTTGTTAAATTCCCGTTGGCAGTCGGATTCAGTCCTGAACTGCAGTTGAGCCTCTGGGGCTCGCTGGACATTTCACTGGGCTGTGACCTGTGTATATGTTCTAAGGACTGCAAGGTGTGATCCGTAGCCTAACGTATTTTCCAGTATGTATGGAGTTATTGTATTGTGCTAGAGATACTACCACTATGTGTTCTTAAATATTATGATTCAGTACCTTTAAGGCAAGTTGTTGAACAATAAAGCCCCCTCTGCTTTGATTAATGATGCTGAATGCAAAGTAAGTGGTTAGTAAAATAATTACTCTCCAAGATGGGATTGGTTTCCTGGCCCTGTTGAACCAAATGGAAACACAACCATTTATTGTGCTGTTACTCCTCAGGTCTGCAGTGTTGCTGTTAGAAGCACTGCACTTCTATTGTTTACAATGTAAGGAAGAAAATTCCCCCAAATGCTGACCTCCTAACGACAGCGGTGGGAATGAGAGCTAACCAGTGCCTCACAGGACTGAGACCCCAGATACGCCGCTTTTCTGTCATTTCTGAGATGATGGCACCTGCATCCAGTTACGCAGTTTCACGAAGTGAAAACCTTTCACATTTAGAAATCATTGTTCTTGCAGAGATGCTAAAACTGTTGCCTCTCTTAATTGACAACAATAAAAAACTCTAGTATTTTTGCATAAACATGTGGAAATTATTATAGATGGAGGAGGGGACAAGGGTGGGACTGAAAGGGAAGGGGGTATGAGAGCAGACCAGTCTGGAGATAACATGATGATTACATTTTTGTGGTTTCCTTCAAAGTCAAAGCGTCACGGGTGAACATACAAGAAGGAAGCAAAGGAAAAAAAGGTTTGATGATTGGCACAGGCGGTTTTAATGAGAACTGATCTTAAGGTCTAATACTGTGGCATGGAGAAAAAGCATAAAAGAACTTGGGAAGTCAGGCATCACCTGAATTTAGGAGTGTCAGAAAGCCAGACAGCAGAGCTTTCAGGGTCTGTGGAGATAGCCTGGAAGTTACACCGACAGGTAAACTGCTTATTTGGTTAATCCTCCTGATCTGTTTTGAGTCCTCTGCAGAGATGCAACACGTTCAGGCTGTGCTGCTAGACGACGGCTCTCTTTGGTCTTCTAGCTGTCTTCTATCCTGCCTTTCCACTTACTCAGTGGAAAAAGACCTTTCCATTTTCTCAGGAAAAAAAGCATGAGGTATGGCATTCCTCTTTACCACTGTACATTAGCTGGGGAATTATTTTCAGTGAGTCTGATATAAACGATGTTACTTGATGTCTGATGTAAAATAAAATTAATTGGTATCTGCTTGCCACAGATTAACTTTACAATGCATCAGGAGGCATGTAGGGCCTCAAAATTCTACAATATATGCTGAGGAAAGATTGTGCGAAGAGGCAAATATGCAGACTGGGTTACAGTGAGGCACCATGGAGGTCCGTGTTCCCCAGCTCCCTTTTCTTACCAGTCCCACTGGTGTATGCTTGTTTTTACATTTTAGATCATCCAGTTTTATTCCCAGTCCGGAGTCCCTCTTACTCCACACTTGCAAAAATTGTGCCTACAGGTTTCTACCGCTTGAGGTTAATACCTTCTGCTCCACTTGCCCACATCAATCTGGGTGCTGTGTGGATAGAAACAGTGGAGAAGCCTGTACAGGTGCTTGCCATTTGTTCTGTATTTCCTCAGACTGCTGACTTCATTGCTAAATGTTAATCAAGTTTTCCACCTTTTATTTAAAACAGGCTTTAAGCAAGCCAGCACTTCATCTTATGCTACTAACTCTGCACTTCCATCACCAGATTACTTGAAAAATGTCATTTTCTTTTGGAATTTATAGCTACTCCTAAAGACAGCTCAGTTTCTTTAAGAAGCTCAAAGCTATAAAAGGTCTTATCGTCCCTGCCTAGCAAACTGATTCACAGGTTCTGTCGCTCCTACTCCTGCCTTTATATTACTGTTTTCTGTTTTATTTTTTCAGAGAAGCACTTGGGGGACTTGCTGAGGAATATGAGTCAGGTGCGGTTTTGCTAGACTGACAGAAGGAAGAATCGCCAAACCCTAGTCAGAGCGTACGTGAAACACCGAAGCAGGGCGGATGTGGTATTTTACCTGCAGTCGTCACTCGCTGTTTATATCCCACACAGGTGGGATCAGGAAGCAGCGCTGGAGAGGAGTGGGATGCTTTGGGGGATGCCAAATCGCTGT
The DNA here is from genome assembly GCA_011075105.1 of Heteronetta atricapilla. Taxonomy (NCBI): domain Eukaryota; kingdom Metazoa; phylum Chordata; class Aves; order Anseriformes; family Anatidae; genus Heteronetta; species Heteronetta atricapilla. The sequence continues at coordinate 26,457,991 of CM021732.1, read as the reverse complement.
GACAGTGCTCTCCTGTCAGGCAGGAGAGGCAGCGGCACCCACAGATAGGCCAGCTCCTGCCTGAGTCAATGGGGCTGTCACCCTGCCTCAGGCCTCAGGCTGCTAAAGAGAGGTAGTTCAGCTCCAGTTGCCTACCGACTTTTCTGTTCACCCAAAATGCTAAGGTACATGTGTTCCAGACTCCTGGAGAAAGCTCTAGAAACAAAGAAATCTTGTGGTAATATTTTATTGCCGCTGTTCAGCTAGGTAGCTCACTCACCCCGTGTTCAGAAACACAGATGGCTTGAGATCCTTCTCTTTCCACCTTTTGCTCTGCTTCCACTGTCTTTCCTGGCTAAACTACAGGCCCAGGTATGCTCCTCTGCAGCAGTGCTTCCGTGCTGGGATCGCTGCCTGCTCCGTTTTGCAGCCCCCAGTCCTGCAGCACGCTCACAGCCCTGCCTTTTCAGGCGTGCCACTGCCACTCCAGCTGGGTACAGGAAAATTACTTTGTGCTACAGGCAAGGAGGGGAGGGGGATAATGGAGCTGCGGTTCCAGGGGATCGTTACTGCCGCGATCCCACCCCCGTCATTCTGACTGAAACCTTCAGAATAAGGCCCTGGAAAATTCAAGTTTTCTTTCTAATGGAAAATACTGCTTCATCATAGGGTACCTGGCCCGGCATTGCGTGTGGACTCGGAGAATTATTAGGCTTTCAAGCAACTCTGTTGTTTCAGTTTCAGGGTTCCAAATGCCAGCGAGAACAGGCAGGAGCATGGGGAATATTGCAGAACAGCCAGTACAGCCTGATGTGACAGCACTGTCTGCTAACAGTCCCGATTAGTATTTGTAGCTGCTACCACCAGGATGCCTGCAGAGCTTTCATGGGTCAGCAAGCAATGATTTGGAGGCTAATTATTATTGAAGAGAACTCCATCTTGTAGGATTTTGAATACAGTTCCTTTTTTCCTGATAACAAAAGTCTCTCGCATAGCAGAGAAAGGACTGCTGCATGAAGCAGGTGGGAGAAAATTTCCATTAGTGAAGAAATCCTGGCTTTTATATATTGATAATTCTCCCGAAATGGCTCACTGCTACATGTGAGCCTGATCCTTCAGCATAATTCTGCAACAGAACAGTCAGTGGGAGGTTTGCATTTTGATTTCAGGGAAAAAGGAATCAAGACGTTGCTTTGTATGGATTATATGAACTCCTGAAATCAAATTCCACTTTCCATTTTCAAATAAAGCCTTCACTGGCTACAGATGGATTTCTGTTAGGATTTTCTGAAGTTTAGCCCAGTGAGTTCTTCGGAACAGCCTCAGTATTTTAGATGACTTTTACTTTTCTGTGCGTATGCCATTCTTCACGGAATGATTCACAAAGGAGCAGCATGGTTGGCATGAGTAAATGAAATATGTCAGCCAGCTGAAGAATATTTTCCTATCACTTTTCAAATAAGGCTACACTGAAAACCAAAATCATGAGAAAAATTTCATGTGAAGAACTTGGGGTTGATTTCAAGCCACCTGACTTCACTTTGGTTTTGCTCCTTAAAATTACCTAGAAAATACCATAATCTTCTTTTTTGTACAGCTGGATGAGAGCCAGACCTCTGGCTCCAGAGGTAAAGGGCAAAAACTAAAAAAATCCTGTCTGAACAGGCAACTCCACCCTCTTCCCCAAGTCAGCTTGGCCTTTTGACAGAAAGTGAGCTCTGAAGCAAATTCATTCATTGCCTTGTTTTTGGACAAAACTCAAAATTCTGAACTCACACCACAGGGAGACCATTTCCATGAAATTCAGCATACTATTTTATCATCCTTTGTCTTCCCCTATAATCAGATAAAATTAGCATTTGGACAGTGATTAATCAGATTAGTCATTTTAATTGCTTTTATCAAACAGAAAAAGCCTGCGCTGGAAAAGTAGCGCTGTCAAAGGAAAGTGATAGCCTTATGAGCAGATTCAAATACAAGCTCCATGTTGTAATCCAGCAGGGGGGAACTGTTCCAGCCAGGTATCCGAAATAAGAAGGGTTAAGTACTCCATTGAGCTAGACATTTGATCCCCACCAAAACAAATGGGAGAGAGGGAGAGAAGAAAACAGGAAGGACAGTCTGTATTCCGTCTACGTGCTCCCACAATAGACTAAAGGTTTGGTCTCTCTCACAGTATTTTTTTTCATCTTTTTCCTCTTGATGTTATTTTTTATGCCTCCCTAAACTCTTGGAGCCCTTGTGAGATGACCGACCCACCATGGCACCAGAGACAGACTGAGGTTGCATTCAGATTCAGCAGGGTGTTGGGTGCAGAAAGGCAGAGGTCCTGATACCTCTGTAGTTTGCTGAAGCGTCTGCTCAGAGCACACACCCCCTGGCTTTCTTCAGCTTGTATTTTAGCTTTTCTGACTGCAGAATCAAGGTGTAGCTGTGTCCGTGTGGCATGGGATAAAGAAGCTGATTCCTTGCTGATAGTGGTTTTCAAGAAGCCAAATAAGAAGACACCCTGGTGCTCAGAAGTGCTGCCACATCTGACAGTTTAGATAAGACCTGAAGCTGTCCGAATGCAAGAAAACCACCAAAAGCTCCAACAGCCAATTGTTTATATAGCTGCCAGACCTTGGCTTCTCAATGGACAGAAGTAATGGTGGTACCTCCAAGAAATGTCTAAAATGGATGCACCATAGTTACTTCTTTCGAGTGGCAGTGTAAGAAACCAAAGTATGGAAATCCTAAATAATAAAGGACCCAAGATGATCCAACTTCCAACATGCAGTAAGACAGGTCTAAAGTACCTCATGTGCTAATATAAGAAGACTGAATGTGGCCCAACAAATTTAGGAAAGCTTAGAAAATAATGTCAAGAATGAACAGGTTCAAGACAGTTTTTAACTGAGTCTGGATCAAGTCTACTTAAGAGTATGCAGAATAAGGTATGTGAATAATATCTCAGATAATGCCCAAAAATATTTTTTGTTGGATTAAGCAAAAATTATGAATCAAGGATCTCATCACATAAAAGTTCTATTCAACCACACACTTCCACCCTCCCCCAGCTCCTCTGTGCAGTTTCACCTAGGAGCACCACTTCAAGGCCTCAGACAGATCCTTTATGAAACCTCTGCATTTCACCAGTCCAGAGACCAGTCTGATCCTGTTAACAAACTGGAGAAGCAGGGCTGGCCCCAAGTGGACAGAACTGGTTTTCATCAAGAAGTGTCAGCACATTAAAATCAAAGCTTTACTCCAAGAAGATCCTACTTTCATCAAATCCATAGATGTTCATAGACCCAAGATACAGCTCTGAGCAAAATGGCAAGATCATCACAGCATTTCCTCCCCTTAGGGAAGACACATGTTCAAGTCTTACTCAGGCAGTCCTTTGCAGCGTGGCTCGGTGCCCAAACCACGGGCTTACAGGATGCTCTCGTGGAGCTCTTCATAAATAATTGCACATTCACAAGAGGAACATCTTCTGTAAGACAGGGGAATACTCTGTCCTATTAACCACTAATGGTAGTTTCTCTAATCAATGATCAACTCTAATTACCCACCATGGTCTTCACTACATTAAGTCATTAATCCCACCACTTCCAATAAGAGGTAAGAACAATAAGCATGAGGAAGAATTCACCAAGTTGTTGCAATAGTTCACTGAGTCCACTGTCCTTTTATTGTGAATAGTATTTGAGCATATCTCTACGTGGATCTTTAACTTCAGGCAATGCTATCTGTAACACAAGAGGCTCTCACTCACCCACTTAACGTGATTGAAATTATACAAGAAAATATCTGAGCCAGTAACCAGGTATTTTGATACATGGCATTTGTACTGTAAAAAATAGTAACTTATTAATCTTCAAAAAGTGACAGCCTGACCCTGTAAACTTTAAAAATTGCCTATTTGTGAGTGAATTGTTCTCTTGGTGACTAATCCACACAATCACGTAATGCTCTGATTCATTCTGCGATACCATTTTTCATCACAGTAAGTCATATCAAGTTGTTCCTATCAGTTCCTATCAGCCAGGCTTTTTGGGGAAGGGTTTGGGGAACATAGCTAAACTTCCTACTAGTCTTTGACAACAGCACCACATTTGCTTCTTTTTGTTCTAGTGAAAGGCTTGACCTCCAAGGAGATAATGCTTAACCTCTAGACTCAAATGGAGTTTGAAGTCTTATGCTGGTAGGAAGGTATGAAAGTGCAAGGTAAAATCATTTACTCCAAGAATCGGGAGGACTGATTCAAACCAAGATAACGAGCAAGCAGGTAAGATACTGAAGGTACAGAAATGCACATAAGGCACATAGACTGTGGTTTTTTTCTGCTTAAAATGTGGTTTCTCAAATACTACAACAGACTGCAGACCTCAAAAGAGAACACCACAAGAAAGAGAAGACAAAGGAGGGGGACCAGGAGGAAGGAGCTACCACTGATGCACATGCTAGAAAGGCAAAACTGAGCAGGGACACAAAAGTAGGTAGTCTGTTGCTGAAGGCACACGCCCTCTGGCTCTGTTAGTGCTTGCTGATGGTTATGCAGTGGTCCTACTACCAGTCTGCTCATCTCCATCCCTCCCTCTGAGTATGACACTTGGCACCATTACTTAGCATTAGGCAAGAAGGAGATGAACATGGATGGGGAAACAGCAATGCTGTTACTGTTATTCCAATCTCTCTTTTAGTCAGCTGCCCACCTGAGTATGACTTAGATATTAGATGCATTAGGAGAAACACTCAGTTATTAGCACCTAGCCTCAATGGAAGGATAAGAGGCAAACGAGATATGTGAAGGATGGAAAAACCTAACAAAATCCACCTCTTTACCCAGACCTTTATTAACTCCCTCAGCAGCAAACAAGCCATTTTCTAGGCATTAGCTGAAACTAGCTTGTTTTGCTATGCTTTAACAATTCCAAGCTAGCTTCTGTCCCTTGACACAATATCTAAAAATTCCCACTCCACACAGCAATTGCTGCAATAATAACAATACTTACATTTCATTATTTAACCTCATGCTATTCGTTCATGAGGATTAGTGCTTAATTAATTAGCAACACTTAGCATTTCCACTTAGCACTTTACCTCTTCAAAGCGTCGTACAAACGATACCTAATTAGGGGCAGAGCTCCACAGACACTTCACATCAGGACTTTCCTTTGACAGCTCTGCATCCCAGACTCGCTGATGTAGTATACCACGAATTCAGGCTGAAAGCCCTATTGACTTCAGCAGGAACCAGGTAATGCCCTGGCTATCAAGTGACTATCTTTGCAAATTACTTTTATTTTCCTACTGCTTCTGGTTGCTTACTGCTTACCCAAGGATCTAATTATTGGCTAATATGACGGGTGATAACAGGAACCTTTTATTAGTGTTATCTGCAAAACCTTCATTCTTCCGTTAGCGAAAACCTTATTCTCAGTCAGCTTGTTGAACTGCAGTTGGGACGGAAAATGTGTTAACTGCAAAAACAGATTATAAAATGTCAATCCAGAGTTTTTAAGGGAGACAGGGCTTTCAATCCATCAGTCAAATGCCTGCTATGAAAGTGCCTTTCTTGTAAGCACCCCAGGGTGCTACACCACATCAATAGACAATATAAACACAGAGCTTTTATGGTTCACTTTACAATTGGACATTGACTCTGAACCTGTGAAACAGAAAGGAATTGAATTTCATGACCAAAGAGGATAATGTGCACAGGATTAAGTAGACAACACTGGTAGAAGCCGGAAAGCAGCACGGCTTTGGATGCTGATAGAGAGATTAAATTTACAAATAAGAAACCAAAGGAATAAAAAAAATGAGTAAAGTCTTATAAACCAAGAGTAGTACTCAAAGCTTCATATTAATCCACTATTTTTTTCAGATAATCAAATGTGCTGATGGATTTATTCAAAGTCCACTGATCAACTGGCCCCTGACTGTGGAAATGGAACAGAGAGAGCCCTAACTATGCACTCCAGCCAAGAGATACTATGGAAAGAAATTTCTGCAGGAATCAAATTGGAAGAAAAAGAAAACATTCATCACATTTCAGGAACTTGTCTAGTGCCTCAGAGTATGTCTTCACAGGGCAGTAGCTAGCCGTGCCGCAGCCTGGAGCTGCTGCTGCTCCAACCTGCTCCAGAAGCAAGCAACGGATCCAATGCAGCAATAATACTGCTTCCAGCTCAGTGGTGCTGTGGTGTGTCCCATGCCCGTTCCTGCTCGCATCAGCAAGGTCAAGCAGCTTTCTCAGGAAGCCCCTCCTGCCAGACAAGCCACAGCCTGATAGGTATTAGAAATTTAAATGGTTTGGTTCTTTGAAAACGGACTGTATTGAGCAGCATCTGACCCAACCATTTTGGCACTGAACTCTTCCACAAGGATAACTCTGTACTGCTAACTGCAGCGTCTTTGTGTCCAAAATATGCTGTATTAGTGTTACCACTAACTTCTGACATCCCAGGAGTTCAGAATAAAAAAAATAATAAAAAAAAATAATAAAAAAAAACACAACATGCCTTCTTACTCCTTAATATAATTTCATTTAAGCGACAGATGGATGAGATCCTTATTGACATATTCAGCCTCAAGCTGCGGCTTTGATATTCATCATAGACTTTTCTGGGCATGTACATTAGGAGTACAGGTATTTCAGTACCAGCCTCTCATCTTCCACAAAGTCCTCCCAGATTTTTTTCCCCTTACTTAGCCTCAGCTTCAACCATCTGATGTTGCCTTGCCCCCCACTCTGATCACTTTTGGATTTACATTTGCTGAGCATCTGTCCCAGCATCTCCAGGCCCTGATGTCTTTGGGGAACACACGCTGAGATATTTCCTGGCTGGGGTCAACTTCCAAAGCTGGAAATCTGTCGGGTGCAGCTCAAGATGTGAACCAAACACAGACATGAAAACATGATGAAGACAAAAGCTTGGCATTTGAAAGGCAATTCTCTACTCTGGCGTGTGACAAAAATAACTATAAAAATGGAAAAAATACAGCAAACACTGCCGAGCAACTAATAGCACGTATTCAGGAAAGAAAAAATATGAATAAATATGATGAGTTAGATATTTAGAATTTTACTTCTTGTATTTCATTCTGCACAATGAAAGAGGTTGGTCTATTTAATCTGTCCTGCAGTTTTTAGTCCCTCTGTCATTAGTCTATATTCATACACTTCTGTGGGGTGTGGGTATTCAAAGCTTCATTTCCCTTGTTCGCAGTGCTCTCCCTGTAAGAGGTTGTGTGGATGCATCCACAGAGCAGTCAGTAACAGATTGATGGAGGTCATGAATGTAACTTCCAGTGTGTATTTCTTCCCGGCTTCCAGCCATCAGTGTCTAATGTCATTGGGACGATTTATACTTTCTGGCTATCACAACCTCCTACAGCAGTGAATTTCATGATGGATATTGATTGCATTAAGTCGTACGTGTGCCTCCCCTGTTGCTTCATCAGAAGAAAATGCTCCTGCTGCTGCACTGTCACGGTGCACAGTATTAGTCTCGCAATTTAGCCTGCACAAGGCGTGCTGGATGGATTGTTTGATGACTGCCACTACAAGACATCCTAATCTCCTTCCCTAGTGAAATTGCTCAGTACTAGGGTTAATACTGAAGTGCAAGCCAGCTGAAACTACCTTTATAGGGTAGGCTCCAGGCAAACATGGTTGACGTAGTTACACTGGGTATGCATTTCACTTACAGTTACATCGCTATGCCTTTTCTAAGCACAGCCTTTCCGTGAATGAATTTCAGTGGAAACATTTCTGATAATGGCATTTTCACAAGTACTATTACCCCCCACATCCCAGTTTTGTTTTCTTACCTTTGTGGTCCACAGCTTCACCGTCCAGTCAAATGACGATGTGACAAAGAGATGGGAGAAGTCAATTGGGCCCACTGCCATGTGACAGTTGATTCCCGTGACAGGTCCTTGGTGGCCTTCAAAAATTTCACCAATGCCAGCTTTACTGCAGGAGGAAGAGACATTTTCATTCAGAGTGAGTTAACATCTGTTTTTTTTTTTTTTTAACATCATTTATTTTTGTTCCTTTTAAAGCTCCATTTAATCTATAGAGCACTCTCCTTTCAGTAAGGCCTTTGCCTGCAGAGGCTTACTGCTGTGGGCACAATTAATACTCAGGATCTAGCACAGGGAGATATTTTCCCTTCACTTCTCAAGACTTACATTACTGACATTTACATACACTACCTACTATAGCATGAAATCTCATTTATGTATAATTATAAAATAATTAGAAATTATAATTACACTACAGCTTATACATCTGCGTATACCATTATTACAAGGAATAACCATTAAAATAAAAATGCAAATATGTTAATGACTTATAATTTGCAATTCTTTTTCTCTTGAATATCTAAAATAACTTTGCACAGCAGTCAGTCAAGTCACTAGGAAGCAAATCCTTTTTCACAAAATAGGAAGGAACTATTCGCATGATAAGGTATCACAGCCATTACCTTGAACATGGGAAGATGTGCTTTTCACCAGCATGAGGCTAGAATAGTTATTAGGAAGACAAAGTACAAATCCATGTAAGAGAGAACACGTGCAATTTTGTGCTTCCTCTAAGCAAATGATGCCAAATTGGTTGTCACTTCTGTCTCACACTGTACACAGAAAGGGGAGTGATGAAACTACCTTTTCAGTTACATGATTATACAAAAATTGCAAAGGGAAGAAAAGGCTTTAAAAATAGCCACAGCTCTTCCAAGGCTGCCAGCCTGAATACAGAGGCCCCAGGGCTGAAGAGCTGCCCTGCGGGAGGCCGGTCCCTCGCCCCACTCAGCAGCACCGCCAGCGCGGTGTCCCCGGCCTCTCCTGTTGACCGTGGGCGCGTGGCCTCCCTCGGACCCCTGGAGCCCACGCAGCACGTGCTGCTGGCGTGTGTGCCTGAGGTGCTCGGTACAAAACTTGTCTTGTTTCATCCCTGTCGGCCTGCCACACACTTGGTGGGATGAGAACTTCTCAAGCACCAAGTGCACCTCACCTATCTGCTAGGCTTTGCCAGCCCTTTTTCCTGAACACCATGGCTCTCTGCTGTGCTGTGCTGCGGAACACAGGGGCCTCTGGAAACAAAAAGGGGATGACAGCAAAAAGCTTTAGGGAAGACGGGGGAACAGACTAAGAGCGTGTTCTTTGATGGTCAGCAGAAGGTTTGCTAAAAAGGTGGAATAACAAGAGGATCTGACACCTTCCTCCTCTTGTGAGGAACAAACCAGGCACCTTTGAAAGATCAGAAGTGAGAAATGCCCTTGGGCATGCTTCATTTATCCCAGCAGCCCAAGACTAATTCAAACCATCAGCCACCACACAGCCTACCAGCGTAATGCCTAAATAGACACAATATTGCAACACTGTCAGTAGCATAAAGAAAAAAATACGTTAATATAAAAAATATTTTGAAGAAAATATATGTAAAGCTGCGATCGTACAACTTTAGGAACTTGTAATAGAAGCCTTACAATCTTAAACCACTGTTTAAACCACTGTCAATGCCTATTTGGTCAACCAAAACGGGGACTATGATAAAACAGAAATTCAAAGAATATTGCGAACTACAGAAGTGAGGGGTCAGCTTTAAATCTAGCAGTGAAAAAATCTGTTCTTTACAGAAGCCACTCAAGTGTCCCAGAGGATGAAACTGCTACCAGAAGCTAAGAGAGCACACAAGCATCCTGCAGATCGTTGCAGCGAACAGAAGGAATTGATTGCAGTGGCCTGTGGTGAGAGTCTCTTGCTCTTAACTGCAGCCTTAAAAAGTTTACAGGGTGCAGAATAAGGAACTTGTTTAAATTATGAATGTAGATTTGCACCTTAGAAGCAGAGAGAAGATCAGGGCTGAACAGCACAGCACTCAGATCTTTGTCATTAGGAGATGTATCTATACTTGGAAAAACAGTATTTCAGCCATCGTTACAAACGCTATTAGGAAATATTTGAGAGACTAAGATTTTCCCAGGTCATTTTTTCAAGTCTTGTATTAATGGCCTGCCCGGGCAAGTCAGACATGTTATCTGCAGAAATTTAGGGCAGAAGAGCAAAAATACTGTAAGGTTGAACCCTCTTGAACAACATTGAGGTAAAATTTGTGTATGAGTTAAAAGGATGCTCTGGGAAACAATGATCCTAACAGCCTCCTCCTTGGTGTAGTCAGACAAGAAAAAAAATCATGCATACAAATTCAAGAGCCTGAGAAAGAGCAGTTCAGTCATTCAGGGTTGTAGTTAGCCCCCCAGGACAGGTTACAGTCAACCACACACTTGAAGAGTGAGGCATGCCCAGGAAAATTGGAGCAGCACTGCTTGCTCCATCCTCACTGCTGGGCTTAGTGCTGGCCTGGGCAGGCAGACTAGCTCTGCCCTGGTGTTTTTTTCTCTGGCTTGTCTCCACCAGGAAGGATTTTCAGGGACAAGGGCAGACTTTTGACCCTAGCTGTAGCATTAAACAACTACGCTGAGTGTGGGAGCACAGCACATTATCAGTCCTGGGCGAGGGTCTGCCCAAGCCCATGTGTCTGCATGGCAGGCTGAGGCTATGTCTGCCAAAAAAGAACACAGCTCCGACTGCAGCCAGATGCTGGGACACTGCTCTTGTCTTGCCCTCCAGGAGAGGGTGGGCATCAGACATCTCCAAACTGCTTGCCGAGAGCTCGGTCTCTGGTCTGGCTCCAGAGGTGGCCATGCACTGGGCCCCAAGTGCCTTGCTATGCTTCTCACACACAGGTACATATGCCCGTGGTGGCTTTTCTCTGCTGTCTGCCTGTGGAGACTGAAGACGAAGCTGAGGACAGTAAAAAATAAAGCGGATTACCATCTCTTACAAGTGGTTTAGGCCTGATTACCCCGCAACAAAACTGTCTCTTAGGGCCTGATTCAACTTGCCCAGACTGAGACAGCTACACCTGAGCCAGCTGTCTAGACTTCCGTTACAATCGCGGCTGAGAAGGAGGCATTTTGAAGGTGCCAGTCATCTCTGCTTCAAGAGGATGTCTGAAAAAGGTGAGAGAAATCAGACCTTCCCAGCAGTTATTGCTGCCCACTGACTACAAAGGGAGCCGGGGGCAAGCACCCCGTGCAAACAGCCGTAACACCGATGCACGAAGTTGGGCAACTCCCATCCCTCTCCTGCGAAGCAGAGCAGCACAGATCCTGTTGATCCAAGAGGAAAAAAATCTAAACACTCTCCACACACACTTGGCTACCTCACACCAGCACAGACAGAGTCAGAGAAGTACAAAATGCTGAACGTCACCTTCCATGCCGGCAGGCTGTGTAGACTGTTCCCTCTTCACTGCCAACAACGAAGTTATTGACGTCTCCGGTTGGGAAGGCCATTCCTGTAACCGCCACCGGTTTGGACTTGTTGTACACCAGCTCCATGCTCTCCTATCAAGACAAGGCTTCATTATTATTCCACAGCTGTCCTTTTCTTTGGCTGTTTTTCTTTTTTCCTTTTTTTTTTTTTTTTTTTTCTAAATCAGTTCTAAATGTTATGCAGAGCAGCAGGAAGGGAAGAAGAAATTGTCTGACCCAGTCACACGATTTTGGTTTCTGCACAGGGTGTTGCAAGAAGATGCAATGTCTCAAAGGAGGATGCACTGCTCCTGCCATCCCTGCCGCTGTCTGTCATGTGTTTCAGAGCAGCTGCAACGCACTGGTCTTTGCTACATCATCGTAAATCAGGCAGAGATGACAGGTGAGAATTTAAAATGTAATGGTGCAGAAACTAAAGATAATACCTTAATGGTTATACTTGCCAGCCCCAGGCTCTAATAAAAAATACAATACCCTTCTATTTACAAACATTTCTGAAATCAGTTGTTTTTCAGGAAACACATGTAATGTCACGGGCACCTGAGGCGTTTATCAGTGACATTTGTCGCTTTGCAGAACAACTTTAAAAAGTCGGGGTCATGTCACTCCTGCCACTCTAAGCATTGTTTTTCAGGGATTTTCTGAGGTAAGCACAAACGTTCTCTCTAGAACCCAGCATCAAGCTACAAACCAGCAAGCATACTTACTTTTTAAAGATTATTATTATTTTCTAGCTATATTTCAAAGTAAATCAGCATGCCCATTTTGCTATTGCAAGTCCAACCAGCGTGAGCAGTTTGTGGCTGTCAAAAGCTGTGTCTGCTTTGAGCAGATTTTGCACAACCCTAAGCTTTTTGGTTGTGCAGCCTAAATGGTGTAACCCAAGAATCCACAAAGGGGCCGGATGATTTACCAATCTTCATTTGAAGCTATTTAAGTGCGTATGTTTTCTGTGTTTAAAATGCCTAACCTGCTACTCTTCTCGTGCTCAAGACTGTAGCATTTTTATTAGAAGGGATTTTTGCTGTAGCTAAAGAAGGTGGGTGTCCCTGTGGGAGAAGAGGGCTGCAAATCCACAGAGAAACTCCTGCTTGATTTACATTTTTCTTTCAAATACATTTGCTTCTATTAAAAAGGCAAAGTAAGACCTGGAAAATGCATTCGCAGAGCACCTGCGGGCCATATATCTCTGCAAAAATCTTCTGGGGTGAGATCATCATTTAGCATCTCTTTAGATATGTCCAGATACTCTGGTGGACTCTCCTCCCTCTGCCTACATGGTGGCTGTGCATGAGTTCTCTGGATCTGTGTCTTTGGAAAGTTTCATGCTGACACAAATCAGCAACACTCTACTCCTCCCAGTTCAAAGCTATGCCATGTAGCTTGACATCAAGTCCTGGGCCTTGCTTTTCAAGATCACCATGAGCCATGCGCCAGATTCCAGCGTAATGTGGGGTGTGTTCCCAGCCTCGCTGAAAGCCAGTTTTGGAGCTGGGAAATTCCATCTGAGTGATGAAGTTCTGGAACTGAGATGTTCACAAATCGCTCACTCGGAATCTAGTGCTCCAGGAAGTGAACACATACGGGTGGGATTTATCTTTGCAATGTTTAAGTGAGAAATGGGGCAAGGGATTCAGGTGCCTAAACACAGATGTCTGGACCATTTTAGATGCCTCCACTTTTATTCCAGAAGTGCAGTGGTTTCTCATAGTTCCGGGACACAACTACCAGACCCATGAGGTTGTCTCAGAGGCGTGTGAGCAACATGATGTAACTTTGAAGTTGGCCTCGCTCTGAGGAGGGGTGTAGATGGGGTGACTTCCAGAACCAACTTACAGTCTACGATTTGACAGTTCTGTAACCCAGCATATCTAAAATGGTATTTCACACTGGGGTGGGAGGAACTGTCCTCTGTAAGTGCCTAGTCTCTCTTTGCATTAACTGTAAAGGGAACTCAGATGACTAGCTTGGACTTGACACGGACCTTTAAGCAGATAAGGTTAGGAGAGTGGAGTCCCACATTCCGTGTCAACACTGAAAAGCAAGCAACTCAAGAGTAATTGCACGTTAATGCATGATTAATGGATGATTAATGGAATCATTAAAAGGAGTTTCTACTCAGCATTTTGAAACACGATAGATCCTATGCTATTTAATAAAAACAGTAATAAAATACTTTTTTTCTAAGAAAAGAGAAGTAAAAAATGAATGATGGGTTGGAACAGAAAACGTACTACTCCAGAAGATAACACTTTAAAGATGATTTCCATAGAGCCTTTTTAGCATCAGATTCTTTGTTTAGTTTCCATTATTATAATCACTAGTGGTTTGGACAATTTTCTTGGATTTCCTTTCATTTCTGATACAAAGGGGAGGGGGGAGGGGAGGTAGACAATAGCAATAAACATTCCAGAGGGGGGAGTTAGCTCTAAAACTTTTGATTTGCATTGTTTTTTCCTTTGGCTACTGAAAGCAGGCAACAAACTAAGCTTTCTGACTCTTGTGCCTTGGAAACGAGTGCCTAGGGTATGTTCAGCAGCAGTGCAATCTAGTCCATATTTGTTAAACAATGCTGTAGAGTAAGTACAATTTATACCACAGGCGACTTCTGTAATTACCGTGCTTTAAAACGGATTATTTCATTTTCACTTGAAACTGACCTATGTATTAACGTATTACAATAATTACATGATTTGTGGTAAAGGAAATGGGTTTTGGCTCTTAGCAGAGACTGCTGGAAGCAAGCTGTACTCTTTCAAGTGCATCCATTGGTTTTAGTTTGTATAGGATGTGAGGTTTTGGCTTTTAGGAGCTATGTTCCATTAAGCAGGTATCCTGCTCTACCGAAGCTGCTTTTTGCCTGTATAGGTGAAAACAGACCCACCTGTGGAGTTGAGAGCATGTCCAGGCTCCAGGAGCACATTTTGCCATCCGTGGAGACGGTAATGAGATTGTGTGCGTTCTGTGTTCCAACTACATTGACACAATACACAGGGTGCTGGAAACACATTAAGACTGGAAATCAGAGACATTCTCGCGTCTTCAAAAACACATTTCTAGTATTTCATATGTCATTGTAAAGAACGATTAAGTAGTCACATAATGCCTAGGAAATAGAGGACTCAGCTTTTACCAGACACATATTTATCTTTTTTTCTTTTTTAATTTTTAAGAGGCACGTTATGGAGGTGGAAATGTTTTCAAAGTTTCATTTTCTTCACCATAAAACAACTCAGCTGAGTAATGCTGTGAAAATGCTGAATTATGTGGATGAGATTTCACCCACAGGGACATGTATTATTCTGCTGATGTCTTCTGACACTGAAAATAACTGGCAGAAAAAGGTAAATTGTCCAAATGGAATAAAAACGAAAACTTTATTGAAGAAAGCAGCTGTGTAAAACTTGAACTTTTCCAGAATTTGGCTTGCGTGCTAAATATTTGCAAATGTACTTCAACAGAAAAATGTGAACTAGTCCATCAGCATTCTCCCATATTGGCCAATACACTTTTTTTTAGATCTGTCATTACAAATGTAGAATGGCCAAATTTTGGGTGCTACACCCGGTTCATCATATTGTTGGTCCACAGAGGCTGAATTCCACTTAGTATGCAATAATGAAACCTGGTCTATTCATTTTCCAAGAAGCCTGGTAACGTTTTGAGCCTAAAATGTCATCTGATATCTGATGGTGACATATGAGGGATGGTCCAAGTTCAGCCATCTCCACAGTGAATGATCAGTCAGACTGAACACGGGAATTTAATTTCCCTTGACCAGTACAAGTGATAGTGATGAATTCAGGGTAAGACGTATACACCAAAGAAAAACACGGATTTTCTGCCTCTTGTGCAGGTAAATAGAAGACTTGTGTCTCCAAGGAGGAAAAAAAAAACAAAACTTTTCACTAATATTTTCATTATTTAAAGAAAATCGGGACCAAACTTACAATAGATCCCTACAGAGCTTCTAAGGGAACTCCCTGTAGGGTTGGAAACCTAGCGTTTGGTCCTGCAGAAACGAATGACAGAACTAGCACTGATTTAAGATTCCTTGATGCTGGTGACCTCTGTAGCCAGTAAAGAAAGGCGAAATGTTCAGAGCACTGGCCAGCTGCCAGGCTCGATACCAGAGCAGGCCCAGCAAATGTCCCTTCCTCTAAGTGCAGAAAGGTCACATCTGAACACACAGCGCATGTGCGCACACGCCGCAGATGAAACGGTGCCTTTGCTCGGATGTCACCTGTACACACCAGAGTGCTAAATCACAAGCTCCCCTCTAAATGCTGGTTTTTCTCTCTCTCAAGATTGTTATGGAGCTGGTTTCCCTCAGACCATCAAATGGATATCAGATGATCCATGGATCCCCAACCTGTCCCTCACATGTGTCTCGCGTAATTTCCCTCCTACGACGGACTAGTGGTGAGCTAATTACCATAGTGCTTAATATGATTAGTGCATATTGATGTGTGAAATTAGTACAGGCCTGTTTCTTAATGGGTGTTTGACCTCCAGCAGGCCAATGGGGACAGAACGGGTGGGAGGGAGCTAATGCAAGCAGTGTTGCAGCTCGAATATTTAGGGGGAAGGCAAAAAGCGAGCCATGTCATTCCAGCAGCACCTCTGTGTGCCAGGTCTGGCTTTAATCAAGGTTGCCAACCATCAATTTCATGCACAATAAAACTCACGGCAGAAATGAAAAGTCCTAAGGAGAATGGATGAAAAAGACAACCAACTGTATGTAGCAGAAAGTCTAAACAGGCCCCTTCCTTTCAAAGGGTTGCTGCCAGATTGCTTTTATTTATTTTGGAAATGAAATCATCATGCAAAAGGGTTTTGTCCTAATTAAAATTTCCTGTTGTCCCAAGTGCAGATGTGTGGTGGGTGTGAAAGGAAATTAGTGAGTAAGCTGCGGGTAGAATTCTCTTTCCTGGTGAATCGAAGCAGCAATCAGTGAGGCTAAGCTGGAGGAAGGTTTAAGTCAGAGATAGCACCGTACTTATCTGTTTCAAATGCACAAAGTGAGAGAAAGAAAAGAGAAAAATCCATTTTTTCACATATGGCATAAGTACAAATCAAAAACTGACTATTCAATTCATTTATCTAGCAGTGCACAAAGTAACATTGCCACAGCAGAGTTGTCTTAATTTAATCCTTTTACTTGGTAGCTAGGATTCAAGCCAGCCTTTTGCAACCAAGACTTCATTTACAGTTTATGTAAGTGATTTCTATATATGAACATAAAGTAAGCACTCTTTTCTTGTAAAATCTGATCGCTCCTTACAAACATCATGCTTCCTCATGTTATACTGTATAAACACTTATTTATACTAATCCACGACTGCACATAAAGTGTGCATCTACAACAGAAAGCAATTTATTTTTATTTGTCAAAACCAAAACATCACATATTGTCCTATTGCAATAATAAACCCATTTTAATATATAATTCCAGGAGGTACAATTTTGTCTTAGACATTTTTGAGTGTAAACAAATTACTTCCCATTAATCTTTTCTTTTCCACTAGATTTTGAGTCCCAGTTGTTCAATTTTCAGTGATAGTCACTTTCTTGCCATTAGTTTTCTGGTCTACTACATCTCTAAATTGCACTTCCAGGAGAGACTATTTCCTTTCATGGAGATTGAACACCATTACTGGCAATAAAATGAGCAAAAACATTAGGGAAATGAAAAGCAACGTTGAAGTTGCAACCCATGGCACAGATCATTAGATTATTACATCAACATTCATGATAGTGTAAATTTAGGGAACAATATTTGTACTGCCTGGCCCACTAAGCATGTCTGTGCACACCTGTCATTTTTTAATATGAGAGACATGCCATCATAATACTGGCCCCACATCAAATCTTTTGCTTTAATTCATATGACATGGCTTTTAGACATTGTCTTTTAACTCCAGGGATTATGTTGTCACAGTCAAGTAAAAGCTGAACCTTGATCTGCAAATTCCAAAGATAAGAATCACACAACTGTAGAAACTGGAGGTGCAAAAGATCTATCACTTTGTCTGATCCTTCTCTCTGCTAGAACAAGATTATTATCTTTCGGACTGCTTTGTGTAGTTCAGTTTCTTATGTTTCAGGAAATCTTGCACATTTTACCACATTCTTATATTATTACATTTTTCTCCTCATTTCAGCTTATATTTTCTTTTCCACTTCCCACTCAGGAATGGTCCCAAGCCCAGTCCCAAGATGAGATTCGTTTACCATCCACAGAGTAAACCTTCCAGTTCATACAAACTGTCTGAGTCCAACCTCTCAAAGAAGGTTGGATGAGCTCGAGGATGCTCAGCATCTCGGGGGAGGATGGACTGGAGCTCAGCACTATACCAGACTGAGGACACTTTAATAGGCCACCTAGACTTTTCCTCCAGCACAGAATGGGTATTTTGCAATGTAAGAGCATCTTCTACTACAGGTACCATGGAGAAACTCTCCTTCTCAAGCATTTTGTCCTGCTCTGCCTGTTTATCTCCCAGACATGACCAGAGTCCTGTGCCATCATCACTTTATCTGCGGATATGTTTGTGTGCTGGCAAAATGCACTTCCATGTCCCTCTGTTGAAACAAACTGCCCTTCACTGTGAAAGCTCTGCCCTATCTTCTATTCCTGTCTGGAATAGAAAATTTATGTATTTCTCTACTGGAAAACAGAAGCAAACTGCTTCACAATCTTCAAAGGTGCAAGTGTCTACTTACCAGACTCAGTTAGATCACTGTGGGTGCCTAACCTGTTTCAAGAGACAAACTCCTGTACAGGTTGAGAATAATAAATGATTCAAATTGTCTGCCGTGCTGGACAGACAGACACACAGTCCCTATAGTAACCTGGCTCACTTGCACAGACAGTGGATTGCAAGACTCACAGTGCCACTGTGGTGGCACACTGGGGCCTCACTCAAGTGTTGTAACTGCTCCTGCCCTCTTCCTTGGAAAGGAGGATAATCTCCTGACCTGACCATACAAAGTGTGATGGCTTAACACAGTAGGTGATTGTACATCTCCCTCATCTTCTTCTTTCCCTTCAACGGCCAAATTTATGTTTGCATCTGTGTGGCTACTAGCACTACAGACACAACTAGATATCCCCACTTCCCTGCTGACTAAATTCCTCTAAGGAAAGGATGAGGTGATTTTTATCCTTACCGTGTGAGCAGCAGCAGATAAAGGAGTTCTCTGAACTGGAGTCCGCCTGTGACTGCGATTATCCCACAACACAATTTGGCCAGAGTATGTTCCACCAACAACCAGGTTTGGGTGAAAGCGGGCGAAACAGACAGACATCACAGATGACTGGAGTAAAACAGGTAGAAGAGAAGAGAGGGGTTAGATGGCCAGTCATATTCAGTCATCCCTAAGGAAGCACGTTGTACTTAGCGTTTTGTAGTTTAGAAATCAATGCATGACTCCTATTTGCATTCCTTGCACACCAATAATTCTGCTAAACCAATAGGACACATGCAAGGAACTAATTTTGAGCCTAAAATGTGTAGTTCCATCGGTCCTAGGAAAAATAGGAACCATAGGTTAAGTTTTAGCATGATGATAAATACCTGAGATACTCTCTCCATAACAGCGATTGGAAAGTGCTTCGTTTCCTTTCCAAAAGTGAGAACTTGAAGTAACCAGATGTCAAACCAACAGAGGCTTCTGTCCCACAATTTCTCAGCAGGGAGACTGCTTCTTCTATTGCTTTTCCAACTTTTAACTCTCAAACAATTTGAGATGAGTCTGTGAGAGGCCCTCCAAAGTGCACCTCGAGGTGTGCTGCCTTGAGAGCACTGGCTGACAACCAGTCTCATTGTTGGATCAATGTCTGATTTCTCTGCTACAGAAAAGCTCTTTTCTAAGGGATTCACACTTTCCTTTATGCTGTTTGAGCAGAATTGAATTCTTCGTCATTTTAATGACAGCTGGGTTGCCTTTGCACATTTTCTTTAACTGGGGATGCTGAGGAGCCAGACTGGTGTAACAGTTGCCATCTGGTAGGGTGCTCCACAAGCCAGTATGGAGATTGGTATCTGTCCCAATTACCTCCTTCAAGTCTCTTTAAAATAACATAAACATTCTGAAGTCCTCTAGGGAACAGTCCCCAGAAACTTCATGTGCCAACTAGCTACAGCCAACAGCAACAAGCTGTAACTCCTTCAAGTCCTCCCTTCTCTTTTTAAGGAATTATTTTCCATTTTTATATAATTGGTCCTGTTTTTGTCTCTGTTTTATGTAAATTGGAAAGCAAAAGTTACAATATTCATATAATTTCCAGAGAATTCACATACTGATAAAGACAGTTTGCAAACAGAAGAAAATGTCATTTTTCCATGGGAATTTTCAGTGATGCTTACAAGCCACAAAGCAAGACTTTAACTTCTGTGGCAATTGCAGTCAGAGAGTTAAATTCACTGTTAGTGGTCACATTCTTAAAATTTCATTTTCTGACCGTTTCCAACCAGTGTTGGTAGCCAATCTTTGTTATAGTTCAATGACTGGATATTCTGAAGTGCTGATATTCATATTCCATTGAATTCAGTGACAAAGGGTTAACTGTATTACTGTATTTCAGTTGCATAAAAAGCATTGCAGACATTTAAGTAAACACTGTTGAACTGAGAACACAGGAGTTGCCAAAGTGAACTAGACCCAGTGTCTACCTAGCTGAAGATCCTGTCTCTGGCAAGAGTAGATGGAGTTATAAAACTTTGACGTGGGCAGATGGGCGGTCATCTTGCTTTCCTATGCCGCGTCATGATTTCTAGCAGCTAGAGACTGGTTTCAGCTCTTACACCAGAGATTTAGTAGCCTTTCCAATAGGGTTGGAATTAATTATGCTAACTCTTGATGTTTATAACTAGGTTAATAAGAAAAAAGCAAAATGTGCTGTTTAAATAGCTTTTACGGAATTCATGTAGCTGGCTGATATCCATTGTTTAAAGCCAGATTTTATGCTAAAATAACCTAGCAGAAATACTTACATAATATAGCAATGTATTCAATCCTGTATTTTGACCCAGTAAAGCCAAGAATAATAAAATCACCAAGATGATGACATAAGTTGCCACCACCTTTTTCTTTCCCATTATCTCTGAATTTTCAGGGGTGTTCATTTGACATCTTTGATCCCTTCTCTTCTCTACTAAAGCTTTTCATACATTTCTCTGATGGTATATAGTCTAGTATCTAGTGACTAGATGATTTGTATATATAATTGTCTGTTTCAGTCCATATCTGTCTAAGCACTTAAGCACAGTAATATACTACAGTCAGCTGCAGCAACAAATGGTAGGTCCCAAGCACCATTTCCAAAAGATGTATTAGCTTTACACATAAGAAAAAGAAAACAACATACGTTTGATTAACAGTACTTTGGTACTGCTAAGAGGGACTTAAAAACTCAGCTACAATGCAGCTGCCATCCGGTTTCCACAGAACCCCCATACATTATAATTAAAACGACCCTACAGCACATGTTCTACATTTTATCTCTTTGTTTAATGGCTTCATGAGTTGTTTTAATCAGCCCCACTCATTCCTTATAACTAAGCTGACAGATATTCTTACACGAAGTGAAATAGCCAGATGATTCTAAAATAGTACAGCTACACCGCTGTGTACACCCCGCAGCAGCTACAAGGCTCCACATGTATTTTAAGAAACCCCAATTCAAACAGTCATTCCACAACAAAGTTCTCAGTTTGTCCGAAACAAACTTTTGGGAGACTCTGAACCCGGGCAAAGTAGCCAAGTGGACAGTGTATTTTTAAATGCTGTGTTTTCATGGTTAGAATGTTTTTGAATTCAGGATCCCAGAATACAGTCGAATGGTCAGGATATAAACTGCTAAAGTGTGTTTTTCATAAAGTTCAAAAATAACCTACAGACATGACACGGACTTAAGCCCTCTGCACTGCTTCTAGTTTTACTTGTTCCAAAGTTACTCGCATTCTTCAGCTGATGAAATGCGCACATCCTTTTAATTATGGCAATATTATTTTTCTACTGAGGAAAAACTTCTGTCAGATATTAGAATTTAACAATTTAAGGACTGCACTCTATAGCACTTAATAAAGTGATTATTTTCTTAAAGTTAATGGCAGTACTCAGATGAGTAAGGGCTGTAAGATTCAGCCCATTCATTTAAGAACTTTAAAAGCATTAATTTCTTAGTTTTAATGGGCGAGAGCGGCAGACAGGTCTCCAGTCTGTCTGAACAGCTCTGTGCTCAAGGACAGCAGCAGAAACCATTCCCTGTAAGCCTCTTCTGCCTCCAGGCTGCGTCTTGATGCAGATTCAAGCAGTCTTGCTCCCCTAAAACAGAGTTTTGCCATTGACTTCAAAGGGGGAAGAACCAGCACATGGTAGGGTTATAAAATAACAGCGTATCCTTCTTTGCACTTTTTCCACACCTTTCTAGGGAAATCTCACAGCACTTTCCAGTAACAGTAAAGCTTCCCAGCTTTTCAATGGGCTATATTTTACCTGCTGTATACGCGTAGTTAATGTATTTCAAAGGATAGAAGCAGCTGGTTTCACAATATATGGCCACAGAGCAAAAAGAAAATTAAGAGGGGCCGTGTCAGGAGGAAATTCCTCTGGGAGTTTTGTGTCCACAGTATAAAAGCAGCATGCAGAATAGGGGGTAAACACCACGGTCTGTTTGTGGGTGCCACAAAACATCTGTCTGCAAGTTGTCGTCAGCACCCTCCAGAGCCAGAAACCCCCAGTGCTTGGTCACCTTCATTTTTGTGAACTGCTTTGTGCAGTGAATCACATCATTATTCTTTTTAGCTTAACTCTCTGGTGTTTCCTCCCTTTATGCAAATACAGCCTACTGGGCTTAGCTTTCTCTGCCTCCCCTTAGCTTTCCCAGCTTCCCCACCAAAGCACTTCTGGCACTTCTGGCTTTGCGATCTTCCAGCCAGCTTTTCTACTTCTTTATCTAGTGATGACCTTCTGGTGGGTGCCACCATGCTTGTGCTGCTGCTTGCCCGCAGAGGTGAGTAGCTCTCACACAACCCACAAGTAAGTCCGAGTTAGCTCCAGGTCAGAGTAATGCCTGGGCAAAAGGAGAGCCAGGCCCAGGCCAATAAACCTGCGACTGGTGCTGGGCAAAGAGGTGATCCCACCTCCCAGTGCTAAAGCTTCTGTTCCCAGCTGGGATACTGAGCTTTGAAAACATAGCTTAGGAATCAGATAGTGTCTCAGCAAAGAGAGGGCTGTTCTCAGAAAAATAATCGTTGTCCATCACTCCCAGAGGCCTGCAGCTGGAGGGAACAAGACAGCATGTCCCAGTGGCCTTCGTGGGCAGTTGTCTCACCCTGTATGGGGAGAAGTGGCGGTGTGGTGGCTTTGTTCAGCCACCTTCGCCTCCTCCCACCATGCCGATGCACTCGATTGAAACAGGCCCCAAGCCCTCTTCAAGTGGCTGGCAGAGCTGTTTTTTATTTTAGAAGCCTAATCCAGCCCAGATTTGGATTAATGATGGCACATCCCTTCAACCACAGATACACATGCTCAGGACAGACAGTCATTTAGATTTTCCTTACTGAGAAGCCTGACCTCAGTACCCACATCTGATGTGCGCAAGGCCCCAGAGACTCAGCTGTCTTAGCTCATGTCCATAGATTCGGATGGCACTCTGCCCAGCCACCAGTTGAACAAGTTCACAAGGACCTGGGTGCTAAACAATAATGACTTTAAATAGCCAACAACTACTGCATTCAGCGAGACCTCTTCTGCAGGAAACCACCCCCGTAGGCAGCGTTGCCATACTGGTGCCATATGACTACACTTGACACCAGATGGATCTCAAAAACAATACTTTGTCAGTGGGAAGAAGAGACTGGAGGAGTTCACAGGCACTTCTAGGCTCCAAAACACCAGGTTATATTGCGGCAGGCACTCAGGAAACTCCTGGGTAGATTTTCTAGCTGAGCAAACACATGTGATAGAGCACTGCAGTCTGTGGCACGCTACTACAGGCCAGTCTAACACAGACAACAGCAGGCAATAAAATTAACTGCAGCCGAGCACTGCAAAGCCTGTGATGAAGAAGCAGATCAAGCTTCAGGGAATTAGCTTTGAGGGACTGAGAGCACAGGGACAAAGCTGTGGTACTGTTGTTAGCAAGAACCATACAAAAGTGCCAGACCCGTAGTACTTTATCTAAAGGAACTAAAGAATAGGGACTGAACCTCTGACCACCTATGCCTCCTCTCCCAAGGAATAAATTGACACAATAATTTACATTATTTACATAATGTACTCCTAACCCTTTCCTCTCACAACTGCTCATCAAGAAAAAACATTTGAAGAGTCTAAGCAGAGTCCCTCTGAGAGTTGCCACATTTTCTGACGAGGCAATCAGGAGACTGCCTTCTCATGCCTACATGAGGAGACACTACAACACACTAATATATGACCCCAGGACAGATATAGATGATACACCTCAACTACACAGGTGGATTAAAATCATCATCTAGAAACAAAGCAGGAACTGAGATACTAAATAAAATCCTTTTTTCTTGTCAGACCAAGGACTGAGAATCAGAGTGGAAAAGCAGCGATATCAGATCAGAACATTGGTTCCTCTTTTTAGCATCCTATTACCATGAAAGAAGGTATGAAATACCTTGAAAGAGACAATTCTCAGTTGACTTTGCCCTGGCTACTGAGATACATGGATTTGTAAACTGACATGAAGCCTACGTGCCCTCCAGAAGTCTTACTTATTTTTAGTGTCAGCTATTATAATTCTGGATATTTCTGTTTCACATAAGTGTCTAAGTATAATTATGAGATAATAAGCAAACAGTGGAGAGGATAATAACACAAATAAAATTGTTTTTCCCAGTTAAGTTTGAAAAGTTACCTAAGATATGATTTCTGTGTATAGAAACCTTTAACAAAGAGATTAATTCTAAATTCCAAAGGCTTTCAATTCCAAGATATTCTGTATTACTTTCCCTGATTCTCTTCCTATTGAACTATGAAATAGCATCTGAAAGATTTTGTGCTAGAGATTATCTGTGCTACCATATAAAATTTGGCTTCTAATAAAAATAAAATAAAAGCAGTTGACATCCTTCACATAATTAAAAAAATAAATAAAACCAAAGAAACACTTCTTCAAACCAAATGTCAAAATCCTGTTTAATTAAAAAAAAAAAAAAAAGGAAGTTTATACTTGGTTATGGTGTGTGTTGACATCTATCCCTTTGATTTACAAGAGTATGGACTGGAAAGAACAGATTGCATTATTCAAGGGAAAGAGAAGAGGGAGGGGGGCCCAGTGTGACAGGAAAGAGTGTAGGCTGTATTAACTTCAGTGCTTGTTAAAACATGAAGGATTAATGGTAGAAAGGGAGGGAAGAATTGTGAATGTCTCCAGTTTAGGATCTTCAAAAATGTTTGGGGATTCTAAGAATGTCTCACCCGACCACATGAAAGCTGCACAGAGAGACGCAGCCACACGACTGCTCTAAATCCAAAGCTGGTATTGCTCCACTTATACCATCAAACCGATAGAGCTGAAATGTAGCCACAAATTAAATTTATTTTTATTGAAAAAGTACTAAGTCCTTAAAAAAGAAGGGAAAGAGTATGTCAGGAAACACAGCTCCTTCTTAGCTGCGTTTACAGGGTAGGTAAGTCTGACATCTAACCTCAGTGCTGACATCTGAGCATTGCAGCAGAATAAGAGCACTCTGCCCAAGTCTGCAGAAAGGCAACATCCAGCCTTGTGCCTGCCTTTTGCAGCAGGGCAGAAAGCTGAACCTTTTACTTTCATCTCTGTAACTGCAGGTTCAGCCTGTGTAACTACAAGAATAAAATAATCAGAGCAAAGTCCTCAAGCTGCCTTGCCAAAAGGAAATCTGCACTTCAGCTCTTTTGGAAAGTGTATTTGCTAATACTATTCATTCAGTGGTGTTGTAATGACTCAGAAAAGTAGCAAGACTGTTTGCTGTATTTAAAAAGCAGATAAACACGATACCTTTCAAACGTGACAAGGGGGCATTCTGCCTGTGTTTATCCATGACTGCAACAACAAATCAGTTTGATAATCTTCAATTACTGTATATACATGCAAGCCTAAGAATACAGTCTTTGCTAAATATCATACTTTATTAGAGCAAGGATGAAAGAATTAAAGCATGGAGAAATAAGAAGCACATGATTTTTTTTTTTTTTTTAATTTTTCCCAAAATTGCAGGGTCAGCTCCTTAATGTCTGTGTGCATACGCATTAAATGGAGAGGAAAGCACTTCCTTGGCTTGCCTGTTTTATTTAGGCCATGACACTCTGACAGTTACACAACAGCACTCTTAATTATTTTGTTGAAATTATTCACAAGCCTTAAGTGAAGGGTGTGAGATTGCTTTGTTACAATGGGTTTTAACAAATTTCTTTCAAAGGTATCTCAATCTGGCTAAGGCCAATAAGATCTACCATATAATAACATTACATGAAAATTTTTCTTGGCACACAGGTCCAAAACGCCACTTGGTAAGAAGCGGTTCTTACTCTGAAGAATGTTCAGTTGCTTCCTGAAAATACGTGTCTCTAGCAGAATTTTCTTATCACCTAAAAGAAATCCTTTAGAAATAAGTCATCGTATACATGAGACAAACAACAGAAGTTTTCTGGTGTGTTTAAGTTTCTACTGACACTTTTGATTGTAATGATTACTGTTTTCATACAGTGGCAAATTCCAAGAGATTTTAAATATTAAAATCTTCAGTGAATTGATTAATTTTCTAGCGATGAAACTTCCTTAATGTTGTGTGCACATTTAATGTTACTCACCTTGACTTCTGTTCTCAACCACCTCAAACACAAAAGGTTTCCATCCACTCACCAGCTGGTTGGTCACACAACATATATATTTAGGTGCTGCAAGTGCTCTGGCAAATCCCATTGCCTGCCTTTCTCTTTGTCTTTAGGCACCTAACCACATTTGTAAAGCTGGATCATAATAATTGGAACGTAAATCAATGTCTTAACAGTTTCTCTCTGTCAACAGCCAACATTCAGATTCACCAACAATCAATTCCCAACTATATTTCATTGTCAATTCAGGGCAAGATGTAGTCTTCTATTTTCTACTTGTACACTCTGCTATGGAGAGAGTACAGAGCTTTCCTTTCAACAGTAAGTAATGTCAGGTTGCAATTGACAGTCGTCTTTTTTATTTTTTAAACAGCAAAGGACTTATTGGACTGGACTTTGAATAATAAAAGACTGTTTAGCATGGATAGCTACCCTGAAGAAAAAATCTCAACCAAAGCATGAACTCCATCTTTTTCTAGTAATGACCACCCTCCCATGGAAGCGGCAATGCAAGCTGCATATTAGCTCAGTTGGGTTTGGATTTCATCTGGTTCAGAAGATCAGTAAAATAAGTTACAATGAACTGTCTGCAGTAATTCATAAGGGGACAATAACTGAAGTCAAACAAAACATTTTACATTTGACTTTTCAACTCCATTGAAATGCTTAATTCTCCATTCCCCTCAGACTCTAAAGAAGTATGCCAAAGGACGTGGTTTTACACAATTTTATGGATGGTTCAGCTAAGACTCCAGCAACAACTGTAGCAAATACCCTAATGCTATGCACTGTCTTGAAAACTATACCCTATGTACAGTCTGCTGTGTATATATTAAATCTATTGTAAGTACATGCTGATAATATAATAAAGAATGAAAACTGATGCTTTCCAGATCCCTTTTCATTCTTTTTAGCACTCCTATTGGCAAGCAGGGCAGAGATTGCAGCATTCAGTGCCAGATGGTTCTGAAAAAGCAGTGTGTTAAGTATAGGACAAGTTTTCAAAAGCCATCTCCATCTGCATAGCCTTAAAGCACCGTTTGCATTTCCACGCATTATTATTCATGTGTGTGGATGGCAGAATAGAGATGATAAGAAAAGAGTCCATGGTGGAAATAAATAAATAAATAAATAAAATAAAAGGAAGAGTTTAGTTTAGCCTATTTTGGTTGATATTCATTATCTTATCCTAGTGGTTTTGGAGTGGAACAGTATTTTAAGCACTGCAAAATGAATGAGAGGGCTTGAAAAACACATACACAAAATAGCACACAAACCAAACCCTCCGAAGTGTTGCAGCTAGGCAACTCCAGGCAAAAGTATCTGCAAAGCTGAAGTGACTTCGATCTTGCAAATGCCTGGAGAACTTGGCTGGGAAGGACAAGTTCAGGAGTTCTGGTCACTTTTTCTGAGTTACTTCTGAATACTCTCTAATATAAAACACAGATATGCCCTTGGCAGATCAGCCCCCTGCTCACAAAGTGTCCCAGCACCAGCCTAAGGACTCCAGCTTCTTGCTGCTGCATGCTTCCTTTCCCCAGAATCTGGTTTCTGCTGGGACCACAACCTGGCCGCAGCAGCAAGCTTGAGGATCCCAGCCCAGGGTACTCCCCATCTTGCACTATGCAAAAGCAAGAGAGAATCCCCTAAGAGTGAGGTATGGGCTAGGTTTTCTGGCCAAAAAAAAAAAAAAAAAAAAAAAGAGATGCCACTGGATAAGTATTAGTTATTCCTATGCTTTCCTATTAGCATCATCTCAGCGATATGGATGGCCTAAGTATGTTAGGTTCAGCCCTAAATTGGCAGTGTTTTGCCTAAAGAACACTTTATTTGCTCATATAGCTTGTTCAAGTCTGCCACTGTGCCTCACTGTCAGGATGGATAAAGAGACTTTAAGCATCTTTCAACATTATTTTTTGTTAAAATTCATAAAAATTGATACAAAACACTTTGGAGGCAATGGAAGGTTTCCTTTCCACTAGTCTTCATGTGGCCCAGATTGCATCCTAAGCCACTGACCTCTTGTACAACTGCAGCAAAGAAAACTGCTCTCTATGTCTGCCAGCTCATCCTTTAATGTATGCCGGACTCTCCTCCTCACAGAGAAAGCAAAACAAATGATCACTTGATGGCAAGTTCTGGAATTACCAGAGTTGGCCTTTACAGAGCACACAGAGGTAGCAATCTCCAGACTCAGAGAACAGGAATAGAAATGAGTTGTTCTGGAGCTGTGATGGTGGCTTGGTGGTTTCTATGGCAGCCGTTCCCCAAACCACACATGCGATCAAACTACACGAAGCCAGAGATGGATTAGAAGCCAGTACAAATGCTGCAAGGACAGTTACATACATCTCATCCTGTGAAGCTGAGCATCGCAGTCACAGCTACGTACAAGAGAGCTGCAAATTAATCTCAAATTGCAAATTAATCTGAAGTGCCGCACTCAGTCCGCCCGCCCTCCTCGCCCTCAGCAAATGCACAGGCCACGAATGCCCAGACACAGTCAGAAGGCTGAGCACACCACACCAAGAAAACTTCAGGGCCCCAGCTGAGGGAGGAACTTCTCTATGTACTTGAGTCCATCTTGTCTCATGAGGGTGTTTGTCCATGAACTTCACTGCAGGTAATTCTAAGTCCCTTGTGACTCCAGTGACTCTAAAGTCCACTCACAGACAAGCAAATGGGTGAGTGCTTTCCTAAACAGCTTTTCTATATTAGGGACTTCAGAGAGCCAGTGACATCCTTTCAGGAGGAGGAAAAGAGGCTCTCTCATTCATCTGATCCCTGTAAGATTCTGTAAAATTAGACAGTCAAGGCCCAGCTTACTTCTGCACAACATCAGAGTTACAGGGAGGGAAAAGGGAGTGTGAAACATCAGAGACAGAATCATTCAGTTGGCAAGGCTGGAAGGCACCTCTGGAAATTGTCTGGTCCAAGCCCTTGTCCAGAACAGGGTCACCTAGAGCAGGCTGCTCAGGACTGCATCCACTACGGCTTTAATTCCTGCCATGGATGGAGACCCCATGACCTCTGCAGGCAACCTGTGCCACTACTCAGTCACTCTCACAGTGAAGGATTTTTTTTCTTATGTTTAAAAACAATTTCCTGCATTTTGAATTCTACCCGCTGCCCTCTGTCCTATCACTGGCACTGAGAAGAGCCTGGCTCCATCCTCTTTACTCCCCCACTAGACACACTGATAAGATACTCCCAAGCCTTCTTTTCTCCAGGCCAGCAGTCCCAGCTCTCTCAGCCTCTCCTCATATAAGAGATGCTCCAGTCCCTTTATCATTTTTGTGGTCCTTTGCTGGACTTGCTCCAGCATGTCCATGTCCCTCTTGCACTGGGGAGCCCAGACCTAAACAAATCTGGACCCCTCTCACTTCTCCAAGATACTACAAGTCTTTGCTTGAGTGGAGCTTTGCCTGACCCTGGAGATAAGTCACTTTATTTATTTATTTATTTATTTTTCCAGCTTAAGGCTATGAGGTAACTTCAGCAGGAAGTCCTAAGGGAGCAAAGGGACAACAGTAAGTCTTATTTTACTAGTTCTTAAGCAATTGGCATTTTGTACTCTGCAGTCTATGTCACTTGGGCAAACTTCTATCAGTTCATTGTCAAAATAATTACAGTAATCTTTTCTTATCTTTTTGATTTAATTGTAGCTTCTACTGAAGACTGACAGGCTATTATATTTGCCCAAATCCATCACTTTCACTGATGTATCATTTATAAGTAGTGTCACTGCATAATTGGAAATAATTGAAAATTAATTAAACATTGCACATAGATATGAGGATTGAGACTGAGAGGCACAGATAAACAGCTATCTAGTGGAAATGCAGAAGACACCATAGGCAAGTCTATGTTTAAGAACGAGGGTGAGAACAGTTTCTTCTGCACTGCTCCTGGCTCCTACAAGAAACTCCTGTACCAGTTGTGATTACGAGTAGCTCGGCTCTGCACCAAGCAGAGCATTAGGGAGCAGCTAAGGCCGTGTAGGAATACAAGACTACATCCCATTATACACCCTATCTGTAATCCCCCTTTCACCAAACACACTTTGGTTTCATGAACTTTCACACCCCACTTTTCTCACCTGCAAGGTCCCACTATTTGGTTGACCCATACAACAAATCACGAAATTTCCACAAAACACTTCACACAGGCACTTGTTTCTAAGAAGGGCTCGTTTCTTATAATTGCCAGTATAGTGACAGCAAGTACAGCATCATTATGCAGAGCAATGCTCATACAGTAAGAATTACCAAGTGGGCTGACATTTTTTGCTGGTTTCCAGAAGACTCTGCCCCATGTGAAAAGTCTTCCAAGGATAATATCGGTATCACAGCCAGTCAGCACGTGCTTGTACTTTCCTTTTGTGGGAAGCTTGGAGCGTTAATCATCATTAAATCGATGTTGCCTGTATACAAAAATTCTTTTCAGGGAACTGCTTGTCAGTAACCCAGCCGTGGGGGCAGAGGGTAGAAAACTGTTGATTTTAGACCTAAGGCAGAGGACAGTTGTATCCCAGGCTGTAATGACAGATTCCTTGGCTTGTGGAGCTTTTCACAGCACTTAGAAGAGTAGCTGTTTTATATTTTGTGCCAGGTAACACAGAAAGAGGCTTCACTCCTCACATAGAGCTCCCACAGAGACAAAAATCATGAGGTGAAATAATTTTTCTTGAATTTGGACCAAATGTACTCTTCATTGCAAGTAGCTTGCACTGAGAACAGTTACAGAACCCAAACAGAAAATGTCATACATCATGCCTATGGCTGTTTATCTATCATTTGCAGTGCAGCTAGGGAATTGCATGGTATTTTATATCCTTTATGGAAAAAATTCTGTGGAAGGATCCCTGTTACTTATTGATTTCACATCTGATCCCGCATTTCTTGTGCATCCCAAACTCATTCAGCACTGGGAGTTTCAGATATACATAAAATGTAATGTTCACATCAACAAAGGAAAGTTATGCTCTTTTTTCTCTTCCTTTCTTAAAATATTTTACACCAGGTCATGTTAAAATGTAACCATATCAACAACTACTAAACTGTAAAACACCCTCAGGAACAATTGCAGGATTTGGTGATTTTTTTTTTCCCGTGATTTGGGGATAGTATGACAAATTTGCATTTTTTTTATCAACAGACTTTTCCAAAATTTTCAGTTGAACAAATAATGTCATGTGTTTGTGAGTATCAATAATCTAAGCCATCTGCAAAGGAATGGTTTTGCAAAGGCATCTCTTTCAGGACACTGTGGATTTTGTCACTGCTTGAGGTTTTGGCAAACCATCAATATCACTATAATTTTCTCTTATGAAATATAGTTTTTGACTGAGATCTTTTTTTTTTTTTTTTCCTTAGCTAGCTACAGTTTAAAAATATTGCATGTCTAACTCTGCAAATTCAAAGGTTAGGTTTTCTGCAAGTTGCATTATATTGGAATATTGTGTATTAGATGCCAGTGATTCAGAAAGGTACAATGCAAGTTATCGGTGAAATAGAGAGACGAAAAAAAAAGAATGCCTGCCATATCAAGAGTGGCCAACACTCTTGATATATGTGTCTTGTATTTGTCACTTGTATTTGGTCTGAAAGGAAGGATGTGTGAAATTTAAGAAGAGAAATAGCATATTTAAGGACAGATACATTACAAATCACTACTTTAAAATATACAAAAAGCATAACACTATAGCTAGTAGTGACAGCATATCATTTAAATATGTGACACTCTACCTGCTCCAAAAAGGCTTAGAAGTAGGATCCGCCTAAAATTTTCTATCCAAAAAAAAAAAAAAACCAACCACAAATTTGTCACTTCCTAATTATTTGATTCATAATTGAAATCTTAGTTTCAAATGAGGATGATCTATGGTAAGCACTGCTCTAAGCAAAGGAGCATTCTGTTGCCAGCAGTCTTTGTATGTGTAAATACAGTCCTCGAGTAATTCAGAATGTTAATTACTAATGGGGAAACTGCACCCACCTTTTGTATGAGCAGTCATTTCACAGACTGATAGGATATGGCATACAATTATGTTGTTATAATGCACACATTGGCTTTGATGGGAGTGTTGCTTTTCAGGGTTCTGCACAAGACAACAATAGATCAAAGTCATCATGGAAAAAACAGCTTTGCTAAGGGTTAGGAGAGATAAAGGTGAATCCAAGGGAAAGCACACAACTCTGTGGATCCAATTCACATCCCGTCTATCTAAATACTGATGCTTAGCTTCTCTCCAAAAAAAGGTTTCCTTCTCCCACTCCTACTATGAAAAATATCAACATTTGGTTTTGTGTGGAAACAAAGTCAGTTTTAAGAGAGATTAGTATTAAAAGGCTACGTGGAAAATACGGCATGCTTTTTCTTGAGCTGCGCATGCCAGCAGATACCCCGTTAACAGCTGTAGCATTTCAGCAATAAAGCAGGACTCGGGGCTCACCTGGGGCATTTTGTGCTGGCCATCTCAGGACTGGATAGGACTGTGGCACCCAAGACAGAACATACATTCCCAGCTCCTTTTCTGTCCTCCCCCAGTGATGTCTCTGAGTGCAGTAGTATCTGGGAGACAGGAGACCGTCTCTTGTATATTTAGTCCTGTTTGGCTCCTCTACAGAGCGGCTGAAGGCAGCTCTCTTCTCTCACCTGAGAGCATGAAAAGCTTTTTCCAAAGACTACATTCATCCTTCGGTTATGTGGGTGTAACTTCTACTGACTCACACACAATCTCTCTACAAGTACTGGAACAGCAATCTCAGGCCAAACAATAGTTATTTTTAATCACCAAAGGCTAGAAGTGATGTAAACTCCAATAAGCTAAAAACAGGAGGAAGAATCTAAAATGAAAGCCTAAGAGGACAAACGTGGGCTCTTGTTTACTGAAATCCTCACAGCAAAAACTCTGCTTTGTGCTCCTGTGTTCCAGTTTGGACAAACACAAAGGACAGAGAAAAAAATAAAATAAGAACAAATATTTCTTGTTCTTTTTTTTTTGTTGTTGTTGTTATTCTTTTAAGTAAGAATAAATATATCCTTCTTTCACTAGCTCTAGTTGAAATTGTTCTCCCCAACAGGACAGTTAGAAATTCCCCAAAATTTAAATGCAAAACGGTGCACCTATGCATCTGCCTGAATTATTACAGTGTGCTGAAGACCATAGACATGAGTGTAACAGCAACAAGGTGTTTTGCAGAACAGGCAGAGAAGAGATCTACAAAAGTCATCCTACCAACAGTGCACAGTAGGAAATGAAACAGGAATAAAAACAAAATGAGTTCTTTATCTATGAAGAAGCTGAATTCCATTTTCAACTCTTTTTGGTATGTGTTAGGGAAATTTACCACCAAATTTGGATCCCTCGGCGCTGGAGCACTACCAGTATGACAGCTGTCCCATCATCTTCACAGGCAGACATTCAGAGGTCCACTTACCAGAGAACTGCTAACAAACCAGGCAGAATTCACTTCATGTTTAGGATCATAGGCTCAAAGGATAATTCAGGTTGAAAAAAATCTCAGGAGATCTCTAGTCCAATATCCTGCACAAACCAGGGTCAGCTGTGAGGTCAGACCAAGTAGCTTTGGGCTTCATCCAGCCCTGAAAAGACAACTGCGGAGTCTGCACAACCTCTGTGCACAACCTGCTTCAGTGCTTGACTGTCCTCATGGGGAAGAAGTTTTTCCTTACATGCAATCTGAACTTATCCCATTGTTTCTTGTTCTCCTACTGTGCACCAAGTTTCAGTGATAATTCATCAAACCCACTTCTCCTCTGTAAAAATTTGTTGATGAGAAAGCCTTTTCCAAAGTAGTGTCCTTCCAAAGGCACTGCTACAAAGGCTTTTTGGGGGGAAAATTTTCCATCAGCTCAGAGCCATGTATCTTCTCTGAGATATGCAGCATTATAAAGATAAACCACAGGTGTCCTCTTGCCCTAGAAACCGAGGAGCTATACAATTCATCTCTGGGACTGGACTTGCTGCTGGCTCTTTGGCTTGATTATATTGAGAAATTCTGGAAAGCTTGGAGGGGGTTCAGGGTCTATCATTTCTTCTCTGTCTTTGAAGAGCTAAATCCCACATGAAACTTAGGTAGCAGGAACAAAATGAGTAAATCTTTGTGGAAAAACACCAATATAATTATCACCAAAAATGCTTAAGTTTTAAATATCCCAAGCACACCCTCTTAACAATTACATTTGTTGTAATACTTTCATAATTTTAAAGTTGTGGAGGAACTGACCTCTGGTTTGGCCTCCACAGAGAAGGAAACTCAAGGGCTAGAGGAAAAGGAGGATATTAGTCATACATGCTGTTACCTCAGCCTGCTCCAAACACGAGCCTCGTGGATTTGGGCACTCAGCACCTTTAGGAGGCAGGCTGCTGGAGAAAAAAGCACATCTGAAGGAATTTATGTTGATTTTGAAAGAGCAGACAACAACAAAGGAACCAAATCAGGAAAAAAAAAAGGCAACTCTGGCCAATATCAGCCACTAAATACAGCCCTTCACTTACCTCAGTGCATCTAATTCTAAGATACACATTTCTGACTCCATCCATTCAGTTGAAAAGGGAAAGACCACACCAGCATAAGCAATGAAGAGTGGTCAAACACATAACTTAATGACAGTGTATAGAAGCCACTACAAAAAAGCCAGGGGAGAATGAAACATTTTGTGGTGCGGTTGAGTGGCTGATTTCTGTACCCAATCCACCAATATTTTCCAAGCATGGACAGCTTTTCTTGAAATTAAAATAGAAAACACAAGTCCCATATCCCACAAAAAAAAACCCTGACAGTTTAGTAATGAGATGGAACCAACCAAGTAAATCTGACTGCATGGCATTTTAGGAAAAGGACAGAAATAGCTGCAGCTATTAAAAGTGATATACTGCTGAAATCTTTTTGTGATTATGCTAAAAGTCAATCTGACTCCTTGAGAGAGCTCTTAAATGGTTACTGCTTCCTTAAATGAAAGCTACTTCACATATGCTCTCCTTCCTCAAAAATACGCTGAATGGAGTTACTCCTAACTGTCAGCTTTGTACTTCTCACTGCACTTCAGAGACATTTGCAAAAGACATAGCTGAGAAAGAGGAAATTAATATATCAGGAAATAATCTAAAATAAATCAAAAGGATGTAGTCTTGTATTATTTTTTTGTCGCTTCCATCATTACAGTGGTTGTAAGAAAGCAGAGCTCATTAACCTTTCCAAATAGAATGCAGAGTCCTCCAAATGAAAAAGTAAGATTCAGATTGGTTTATTTGCATGACACGAATATCTTCAGCTGCATTGCTCTACCCCTCCTTTTACAAAGTGATGGATGTTTGAAGCTGAGGTCCAGATACCTCAGCCAACTTTAATAACCCCTCTTCAACTCCAGAAGAAAGGAAATGGTTTGTAATACCTTAAAGTCCCCTAGAACCACTGATTATTTCTTTCTCTTTTGTCTTCCATCCCTGCAGATCAGCTCTAACCCAAAAGCTAGCAAATCGGGTATAACAGCAGTGCTGTACCCAGGCTTATAGGCCCTGCCAAGAGGGAGAGTATAATAGCTCAAACTTCAGCTAGTCAGTTTAGGGCAAAGGCAGTTGGAGTTCTCATCTGCCTCACTCCACCAGAGATGTTGATGCAAACTTTCAGATACTTGAGGACAGTTTGGCTTAGAAAGCTTAGATCAGCCTCCCAGGAAACTGGAGTAATATCATGGGCAGAAATGACTGGTAGGACATAAACAAGGAGCACTGTACTACAAATAATCCCCATAATCAATGGGTAATGTAAATTTTTATCTTATTTTATTTTTAGTTAAAAAATAACACCAAAGGGACGTGTAAGCACTTACTAAGAGAGTAAGTTCTTCTGTCAATCAATAGTACAGGAACAATCACACCCCAGGCCAGCCTCGTGTGCTGCATAAATCGATATAGGATTGAGCACATGTTGAGTCATATCATCAATAACCCTGCCATACTATTTTCGTCACCCTCATCTAAACGCAGACCAACAGTAGCTGAGAGAAGCAGTGTGAACTACTGCTTAAAATTCTCCCACCAAACTGAGGGAGAGTCAATGTGATTTCCATGTCTTTGCTGGAATTCATTCCCTCTCTGGATACTGCCAAACCAACCCAACCAGGCATGACTCATCCACAGGGTTTCATAAAGTACTTCTGAAAGGGTTGGTTTTTGCATTTGGAATGCACTGCATTACACCAAGGGTTTGTGATGATCCAGCGTGCGGGAAGAGGACATCCCTGAGTTTTCCCTACAAGGAAATTCCCAGTCTGCACTCTGCAGCATTAATGACATGCTCAATTTATTCCTTGCTACCTAGGGAAAGCATCAAGCATTCATTCCTTTGGCAAATGATATCACCCTTCTACTTTGATTATGCTTCCGAGACAACATTTTTTTGCTTGCACAGGAAAACAAATGAACAAATTGCCCAATCCCGCACTCTTCCTTGCTTTCCCATTTCTAACCTTGTGGTAAAGAGATGTACGATGACCTATAGAGGAAAAAATCTGTGGGACTCCCAGCTAAAATACTGGCAGCACATCACTGGCTAAAGCAGAAATATAAAAAGCCGAAGAAGGGCAAAAATAAAATGAGTAGAAGAAAAGAAATATTCCACAAGATGAGAGAGTAGAAACCAATAGCACTGTTTTGTTTAGAAAGGATTTGATAGATCATATGACAATTCACATGAATTAATGAGTAAGATAAACAAGTCCAGTTGGCTGATAGTAATTTTTTCCCTTGATACATACTAATTAGAATTGAAGCCAGTATTTGTGGCACAGCATATTGTAGCACTAGGAAATTTACTACGACCTACGCAGCATTAATAAGCCTGATATGACTTCAAGTTGGGCAAGAATTTTGTAACAGTAACATCATTATTGACAACATAGATAAACATTTAGAGAATACATCATCCCTCATTAAAGGACTGCAATCAATCATTTTGCTGACTAGAGTTAGGAAAAACACTATCATCATCAATAGATTTTTGTATCATTGCCTGCCACGGCTGATAGACAACTTCAGTAGAAGCCTGTAGATTCTGGCAACCTTCAATGAAGGCACAAAAAAAACCTGTCTGTTGGTCTGATTATGACATTTTCAATAATCCTATGTAAGACTACAGTAAGTCACAAAGAGTTAAAGAAAATGAAGACATTCCTTGGCAATCAACTCATTTAAATCTTTGTAATATCCCAGGAAACACAGAAAGAACATCATGGTTCCTAGATTCAAGAATTCGCTAAATGTGCACAAGAAAGTAAAATTACCTAAATTTCTATCCACTGAAGTTCACCTAACTCTTCAACTGCCCAGAAATGTTTCACATATCTTTTCCTATTGATGTTACCAGAACTCGTGTGGTAGAATTTCTTAGACCTTTTTGAGAAATGGCTTCATAAACCTTTTTATTGATTTGGCTTCACAGAAGGGGTGAAGTTCCTCAACATGTCACATCTGAAACTTGTTTGTATCTCTGAGCCCAAGAACTCAAAGGCGAAGATTAGTCACATTCACATAGTATTTATTCAGACCACATTTTTATAGAAACTCTTTGGAAAAGAAACCAGAGAACTATTGTGAAAACGTGCTAAACAGAATGTGTGTTTGTCGTACCTGTGCAACCTGGTTGTAACAATAATGTGTATGTTCATCACAGCTGCTGGGCTGGACTGCTAAGAGGTCAAGTACTGCTGAAGAAAAAATGGACATGTTTCACAGAAGACCTAGAGAAATGACTGAATCAATGGAATGTTTCTCTTGGAAAATAGTAATATAAATGGTATGGGGCTAACTAATGATACAGTTGGTTTCCACTAACTAACAGAATAACTGAATAACTTTGGGATAAGATTTTTTTTTTTTTTCATTTTCCATCTGAGTCAGTTAGCACAAAGCCTTTGTTCAAGAGACCGACACTCGATGCATTTTGCTTCCCCATTTAATCTCATGCAGGTATTCCCATCCGTACGGAGATGCAGAAGATATTCCACATGTCAGAAGCCTGATCATGGTAATTCAAACATGGTTCCAGCTCCTAACGAACTCGTAAAGTAAATTAGCTAAGGAGAGTTTGACCAAGAAAAGAAATATTTCCCATGAACACAAGAACTGATTTCATTACACCAAAATATTAGTCCAGGATGCATGGTGCCATGTGTGCCACATGTGTAGAAAGCACAGTGCCACATGTGTCTCAAAATTCACATGCTTTACCGTTCTCATGCTAAAAAGCAGTACACAACTTAATGGGGAAATTACACAAATTCGACAAATCCAAATCTCCAGACATCACTTTGACCTACGTGTGCTTTTCTAATAGAGTATAGCTTGTCTCAGTATCTCAGTTCAATTTAGTGAGCCATACCTCCCCTTGTTTAAGTGCACCAGCTTTTAAAACTAGATAGAATTTTTAATTAACAGAACACATTGTTATGTCTGTAGTCAATCTCCTCTTTGTGTAGGCAGTAGGGCTACCCTGGATCTGGTTATTAACTTGCAAAATCAATCTAGTTCAAGGATTATTCTTCCCAAAACAGCAATGGGCAATCTCTTCTCTTGAATATTTTGTTTAAAACAGTAAGCTGCATGTACATCCTAGAAGAATTTGAGGATGGGATCTGAATTAAGATCTTAAGCAGTCTGAAAGAACACATCAGTCTGCTGAATATGATATCCAGAAAAATGCAAGTTCTCATTTCAAAGGTACTGCACACACACACACACACACACACACATACATATATATATGTATATAAATCTGTATGGCATATTTGCTATGCAGGCCTAGACTCCTTGTGAAGTTGTTTTTCAGTATAGCAAATTAGAAAAACATGCCCAGAATTAAAGGTTACTTAATCGGGTTGAAGCAGTAACTTCAATTCCAGCAACTCCCTCCCACTATGTTACATCTGATAATGTACCCAAGTCCAAACATAAACTTAGTTCAAAAAGATGTTTGGTCCTTGAATGTAAAATGACACTTAGCTTACACAATTAGCCAGGTAATACATATCCTTCCAAGAGAAGCATTTTTTACCGCAGTATAATCTGCATTTTACTAATCTCTGATTGTTAAGTTTTACTTGCTGAAACTTTTCCATATGGTGTTTTGAGTGCCACTGTCCTGTATTTAATTACCACAGAAGGATATTAATAAAGAGGCTGGAAATTTGGCCCAAGCCCTGTTCCACCATTTGGACAGCTTGATGGAGAAAGAGCCAATGAGCAGAACATTTCTGTCAAT
Source organism: Heteronetta atricapilla (assembly GCA_011075105.1). Lineage (NCBI taxonomy): Eukaryota > Metazoa > Chordata > Aves > Anseriformes > Anatidae > Heteronetta > Heteronetta atricapilla. The sequence goes on along the minus strand of CM021732.1, from coordinate 26,418,534 downwards.
ACCGGGCTGTGCCACTTCACACGGAAAAGCAGTGGCAAAAGAGGAGTAAAAAGACCTAAGGAAATAAAACATCCAACTATTTTTGAATTGTTTACAGACTTTCAAAACAGGATGGTCATAAAGTACCATTGAGTGAAGAGAAATACTGATTTGCTAACCTAAAGGACAGTCAGACAGGAACTGGTGTAGTAATCCTTGTAATCGAGACAGTTTTCACCAAGCTGTAAGACGCATGCCCAGAAATGCGTGTTGTACTTAGGAATTTTACAGGCAAAACATGATATTGAGCAGAGCCAAGGCAACAGTAGGCAGCTTGGAGTACAGAGGATGCAAGGAAGCTAACGTGGGTGGGAAAGCATATGTTGCTGCCTGGATGAGGAAGTGGTACACCACAGTTACTTCATAAGTGCAAGGGTTTTATAAACTAAATCTCTTAGGGACTGTTTTAAATTGACAGAGAATGACACGCAGTCCCTGACAGGCTTGCAGCATTGTTAAAGAGGGCTGGATGCCTTCTAAAAACACTGGACTGCCACTTGTACTTTTTCCAAAAATGCTTATTTTTAACTTCAACCTCTTCGTATAAACAGTGGGCAGATGCGCCATGTAGTAAACTCTGTTTTGTCTAGCGTGAAATTAATGGCTTCCTCCGTCTTACCTGACAATGGAAAACATATTCTGGTGTGGTTTTCTTGAACTTCATGTTCCATACCAAGGCTACCCCATCAGGCTCATGTGGAGCATCTTCATTATTGTTGTAAGATGCAACCATCAACTCAGGGTACTAGAAAAAAAATGGAAAAGAGAATGAAATAAGCTGGATGATGAAGAAGCTATGCAAAATCAGATGAGAGAGAAATAATCTCACACTACATATGGAATATCTGGTTTTAATTATAATACATACCATTTAGCTACACTTTGTTTTTCTATTTTACTCGTCCCTGATGTCCTTAAAGCCCCTACTCCTTGCTCTCTAACAGTAATTCTCACATACCACAAAGGCAACATGATTTTCAGTAGATAATTCTCAGAAAAAATGACTAAAAGGATATTCATAAAGGGAAAGCAAAACAAGGAATTTGGTTAAGAGGAAAAATCTGAAGGTTTGAGCAATTTGCTTAAGCATTTCTTCAGGGACAAACCATTGTCTTAATTGATTTTGGTAACAAAACCAGTATGGGCACGGTACTGAGTTGCTCTGATTCTGAAATTCACAATACTTCAGCATCCCTGAAAACTGTTCTTTCTTGTTTCACTCTGCACTCCTTCAATTCACTTATACATAAATATATACTTAAATATATACTTAAAAGCTTTTATACTTTTCCTCACGGAAGCTCAGTTTTGCAAGATGCTGAGGTCACCTGGTAAAGCACAGGGTGACCTCAAATTCCTCTGACTTAGTAAGACTGTTGCAAAATCAGATCCGTATTTTCTTGTACAGCCATAATCTACTGATGTATATAAGCAGATGTACACCACACATATGTATTTGCTGCTTATATATATATATATACACACACATGATACCATATATGAAACATCAATATTTCACACTCTGCTGATGACCTTGTGTTGTTTTGAAACACCACAAACAAAACTAGTAAAAGAACAGCAAGTCTGAAGTGTCACTATTAGAATACCTCTGACTTGATAATAGTTACACTGGGATTCTGTCCCACACACTCTAACCTAATCCTGCTGAAACATTTGCTAAGACAAAATCATGTTTAAACTTGGCAGAAAGGGCTTACATTATTACAGCCTTCTGCACAATGGGCACTTTTACAGTATCTTCTGGGCGCTTTTCATGTACTTCAAGTCCCTTTTTCAGCTCCCAGCAGCAAAGAAATAACAATTTGCCCCCCAAACCAGAACGGTTACTTTCTGCTGGTACAACAGCACCCCGTTCCCTGTATTTCTGACACTCTGCACCTCTGGTAACCTCTGTCCTTCCCTCTAAATAACCCACACATAGCAGTGGACCTTATGTCACGTTTGGAGCAGAGCACGTGGATCCTGGCAGACCAGTAAGCCAGCAGCCCACGCTCACAGGACGCACACCCTCCTCTTGTAAACTAGGAATGCTTTCCCTCGAAATTTCCCAATGATGCCTGCAAATCATTTTCTCTGCCTTTCCCAGGTAAGTTCCTGCCAAACCATTCCCCACTTCATAGGGGAACCATGCAGCTGGTAGATGTAGAGGAAGCGGGACAAAGGAATTGCTAGCGGTGCTACTGGGAGCTATGAATTTGGTCCACACCAGGCATTTTAGAAATTACCAAAGCCCCTTTATATCATTATCAGTGGGGTTGGACACCCTCTGATCTCAAAATCCATTTGGATGAAATAATGCACGCAGCTGTAATTTTTGCCATCACCAGCTCTTCTTTCCCACTTTGGGTACACTTCCATGGATAATACATCACGGAGCTGCTGATTTTTCTATTCAAAGTCATCCTTCCCTGTAAGACCTGAGCCAGGTTCCAGACCCATGGGTGGGAGAAGCAACAACAGCATGTGGCAGCAACGCTGCCTCTTCCCCTTTTTGGAGAAAGGGGACTCTGACTGAGAGGTACCTAGATCCCACCAGACCCTGGCTGGTGGGCACCCAAACCACTTGCATGGGATTTAGAGCATGCGCCAGACCAACTACCTCTTCTCCCTCCTCCAGAACAGAGGGGGACCTGAGAGTGGTTTAATCCCACACCTGCTGGCACAACCTCTCCAGACACCTCCCTGCCAGCCTGCCCCCCACTGCTCTCACCCCATCTGGGCACCCTTTTCTCTCCCACGACGGGGACTGCAACCACTTCAGAACAGTCAGCTTAGCTCCTTCTTTGAACCTTCTCATTCCTGGCCCTGGTCCAAGTAAACAGCGTGCGCAGAAGGCTTGTGCCAGTGCATCTCATTTTTACCAAGCAGGTTAGCTACCGCTGGCGCCAGCAGCTGAGCCCACGGTTTTGAAGGAGCAGTGACCCTGGCAGGCAGAAGCGACAAGCCCTTCCAGCCCTTCCACCGGCAGCCGGCCAGGCCGTGCGACCGGGTCTGAAGCACCACTTCACAGGCACTTCGCGGCTTGTTCATGCTCCTAGAAAGTTTACCAAGCACGCTCATGTGCTCACTGACTCAAATCTTGCCAGTCCATACGTAGGTTTCGCAATGACAGTTTCTGCATGGGACTGGAAATGCAGTTTCAACTCCACGCAGGCGGCGGGGTCATACCTAGCTGGGCAGCAGCGCTAAGCTTTATGGCTCTACAGAAACAGAGCCAAGTGCAGCACCACAGATCCATGCTGGCAACGCAACCTCGACGCTTTTCTCAATCAGCTTGCACTTAGAGCTTTCTGCTCCTCGCCGGGTGCCTGTCTGTCCTGCCACTGCAGCTGAGAACGGCGTGGGAACGCTGCTGTGTGAAAAAGCAGTCCGGGCTGCTGCCTGCGAGTCGAGAGGGACACGGCAGTAACCCCGAGGCTGCGGCTTTCCTGACTTGAGGCAAGCTAAGTTACCTCCTGGCAGACAAAGCAAGGTGTTCCCACGCTCTGTTTACACTCGCTCTGTTGGGCCTTTCCCTTAGATCCTTGATGAAGGATTTAGGCCGTTTTCCCTTTGCTCTGCAAAAGAATCAAGGGGCTGGTGGGTCAGCTTTAATGGTATGAATGATCCCACATGTTCGGGGCCATATTTTACATGTGACTAGGAACAGAAAAACTTGTTTAATCAATGCATCAAGCTCCTTTGTTTGATTCAGCTTCAATTCGCCTCCGGGATGTTTTGCAGCAACAGTTCTATCGCCGAACGTTGAGCAACGCGCTCTGCAGTTCCCATCATTATTCAGGCTGTCCTTTGGCAAACCGGACACTGCCGCGGCCGCAGCGTGCGCGAGGAGCAGAGCCGAGCCGGCGCTTAGGTGAAATACCACAGCTCAGCTGGAAGCAGGCAGGAGAGGCCACCGCGCCTCCGCCCCAGCTGGTACGGAGTGGCACGGAGGAGCCCCCGGCGTGCGGGAGCCCCCATGGTGGAGAAGCCCCCGTGGGGTGCCGGGGAGCTGAGTGCGAGGAGTTAACAGAGGGGAAGGCAGGAGGGGCCACCCTGGAACAAAGAGGTGGGAAGCAGAACATGCCTGTGTGCCCCAGGGGCTGAGCAATTACATTTGGCAGTGCTCTTCTGAGGCGGCTTTTTTTCTTGCTGCCCTGGGAATACAGTAAGAGCTGCCTGTTAGGAAAACATCAGATAAGAATTCCATGTAATTTCCAGCCCCTGAACAAGTGAACAACCTAAGATAAGTGTTTCCTCAGGCTTATATTTGTTTTCTGTGGAAATCCATATGTGCTTAAAGGCCACCCACATCACACCAGCACATACCTGTTGTTAAGCTGATACTTTGTATGAAAGCAAAGGGGTAAATCCTTCATGTCGCACACAGGGCATGAGCTGGATGTCACGAGCTGCCTCTCTGCACACAGGGAAGAGGCTGCAGCTGTGTCTGTCGCACACAACCTTGGTGGGACTGTGAGGCACACCTGCACAGCACACCAGGGATGCTCACGTTCCTGTCCTCCCTCGGCCTGCCACCTCCCTCATACAGTCCACTGCCACCAACCCTGAGAAGCTCCCAGGGGGATGGAAGGAGCCCAGCCACCATTCTGAGGGGAAGGAGGGAGAGATGGATGAAGAATCACCATACTACTCATCCTCTCCCCAGCTAATACTTGGCCTTCAAGACCCTCCTTATCCCCGGGCATATCTAACTTGGTGCAGAAAGAGCAAATCCTTCCACAGTTAGGCTAAACAAAGCTTGCCCTTAGCTCTGAGCAGAGGCTCCCTGGGTTCCTCCCCAAGCTAACTATCTGCTTTGCTCCAGGCTGGCACCTTGGGACATGCCGACAGGGATGATGCAGAGAGGATGACGGCAGCTGGAGAGAAACTGCGACCAAATGATTGTGACATTCGGTCAAACTGTGACCTGTGGTGATGTGTGTGTACTAACACCGGCTCTCCCTTGGAGTAACTAATTAACCTGATCTCTGTGCCCTGCTGGTGTGGCTGTGCTGGCTTTGGGAAGCTTAAGCAGCTCTCCAGTCAGTTTTAGTTTGCAGTATGACAGTGCTTTGCAGTGCACAGAACCTGGAAACCTTCCAGGCACGTTACTTCAGGGTGCTGCCTGGGCAGCTGCAGTCTTGTCTTCCAGAGCTTGAAGAGAGGACCCAGCATTTTTAGAAATATGATTTTTTCAACCTTTTCAAGTTGTTCATGTTTTGGGTTTTTTATATTAAAAGTATATTCCTCTTTATTTTTATTTTTATATACTATTATGTATAGCTGTTTATTAAATGAAATGTTAATTATTTAGTTAATTATTTTTAATTGTTCTAATTTTAAAGCTTTTCTCCTAAAAGGAATTCCATGTGTTGAAGGAGTAGAGGGAAGAGGAAAAAAGGAGAGTTCCTTAGTCTTGTCAGGTTTGTTAACCTATAGTTTTAATACAAAGCCCTGATTTTGAAGATCAAGTAACATATACAAAAAGGACATCTTCATTACCACCCCCTACTCTTCGTTATGGAGAAACATGCATTTGCTCACTCAGTGCCCTGCTGTTAGCTAAGAAATAACATTATACTCATTATACTCTGCGGAACGAGTGGCAAAATTATAGTGGTCTTTTTTTTTCTTTTTTTTTTTTTTTTTAGGGAGAAGTTGGAAGCTGTACATAAACCTATCTCCCAGCTTCACATCTTACCTGAAGAGACCAATCCATACAGGTGACGACACGGTGCTTTGACCAATGCTCATCATAGAACTGACGATTAAAGGAAAGGTTGGCTCCTGCTTGAACATCTCTGTGAATCCAAACAAAGTGACACTTTTTTGAAGAAGCAGGGTTCAAATGCTGTGAAAATCAATGCAAAAGTTTCTGACTAACTTCTGGAGAAGTCTGCCACCTTCATTTAATTGCTTACACTGACAGTCTTGCAGGGAGTAGCAACTTTGGACAATGGAACAGATTTACATGTATTTCACAGAAACAGATTTCTAAATGTCTGCTGCCTTCCTGTCTTTTCTGGCTGGCTCTTCTGGGACACCCTGAGCCACCCCTGCCACCTTTGTCTCTGAGGACCTGGCATTCAGCACCCCCTGTTCTGAATCTTCACATCTAAGCTATAAGCAGAATTCTCTCATTTTTGACTCCTGAAATCATGAAGTTACAGCATCTCCTCCTGGCCATGGGGATGGAAAATGCTTTCTGGCACCACTAGGATCTGCAGAAGCTCAATGCAGGGATGCATTTAGCTGGTCACAGGGGCGATACTCTGGAATAACCACCAGTAACTTTAACATACTACACAGCTCCTGATTTGCCACGAGGCTTCAATGGATATGCAGCTGCTGAAACCTAAATACTTCCTCTTATACTAACAAGTTTTGCTTTTTGTATCCCCTGTAAACTGCAGGATATGCAACCTGTCACCTCCAGTCTTATGTGTTTAGATTGCAGACACTTTGGGACATCATCATTTTCATCCGCACAGTGCCTGGCATAACGGGATCCATTACAGACCTGGTGCAGTATGATATAAACAGCAATAATTTGCATTTGTAAAAACACCATGATCTAAGCACACAGATGTACACCACTGGAATGAATGTACATGTGCACATCTACATATCCACGTGTACACACACATCTCTATGTTTCAAATATTCATGTTTTTCTTCAGAATTTGAAATTTAATCCAAAAAAATGAAACAAAAAAATAAACCATCTGAGTAATATTTTTAAACAACAAAAAATGCACTGTAACACAGTGATAAAGCACAAAGCTATTTTACAAAATAATTTGGGCTGAAAAAGTGACCCAGGACTTCAAGGAGAGGTTTTACCCTTTTCTTAACTATAAAAATATTTAGTTCAGTTTCAAAATTAAGGTTTCTTGGCATTGGAATTTTTTTAAAGCTTGTTTTACCAAAGCAAACAAACCCCAAACTGACCCATCTTTCTCTTCTACATCTCTGCCACTGTAGTCAAAGAATATGTCTGAATCTTCAGCCAAAGCTCGCTCAATTACACGTATTGTCCGGTCAAAAAATATCAGGAATTCTTCTGAATGAAGAACTTGCTGTTTTTCTTCTTCTGTCAGTTCTCTGGGAGGAGCTTGGAAAACGAAAAGAAGTAGTTAAGAGTATGACATTTCACTCCTTTCCAAGTGAATCAACATCTTCAGGGAGTTTCTTTAGACAGGAAAGCTTGCTGTAGTACTGTCAAGACAAAAATTAAAGCTTTACTTTTAAAATCATGACTAAGAATTTTTTCAGTGTGTCTGAACACACTCCTGTATGTTCCCAGAATGTAGCATTTACACAGAAGAGATCCTATATCTCACGTATTTATTATTCTGAAATGGAAAATACTTAAAGCCCCAGATTAAATAAACTCAGTGTTCCTATTTCAGGAAATCTCTGCCTGACATTTAGGCAATACCTAACTTGAAAAAGCAGAACACTTATGTAACGGGGGACCTGTCAGAGGAGCCAAAGATAAAATAATCTTCTCAATTTATACTGCACTTCTTTGTATTAAAAGGGCTCTCATAATCTGTCCCTTCACTTCTTCCAATTTCTTCTTGGTGTCACTGATAAATTCTGTCCTCGCTTTAGAGCTTTTGTAAGACAATGAAGTAAATAACTGAAGACATTCTCTGAGGCAGCAAAATCTAAAGCAACCGACCAAACCCCCTTTTTTTTCTGGCAGATTTATTCCTTGCAAAGCAATCCTAAGAGGCAGAGCAACAAGTGTCACTGAGCCTTGGCCAGAGCTGCCCCAGAGGGGTGGGAGCTGCCCACATCCCTGCCCACATCCCTGCTCACATCCCTGTGCACCCAGCAGGATGAAGTTGCTCCTTTACACATACACAGAAATGTAGGTGTGAAATTCCAAAGGGGTATTGCCAGTACGACCCTTCATCTGAAAATAAATCAGGATGTACCAGTTTCACCTCTCCATCAGTTTTATGACCTGGTGGTAAATTACAACTAAAACGTGAGTGACTGTGTGAAAGTAATTCGGGAGGCTGCTCTACACTGCAAAACTGTTCTCAATTACACCGGCAGGGTCATACCAGTTGTGTATCAATTATGCCTTTGCCTACCTGTGATGTTAAACAACTATTTTAGCTGTATTTCAGAAACATTTATATTTCAAAAAATGCCATGAGTATCTTTGCAGTTGCACCAAACCGACCTTGCAGCTGTGTCACATTTCCAGCCTGAAGAGCTCTGTTGGCATCATAGGAATTATGCTAACAGGCAGCACTGTTCCAAATTCATAATTAGGTACACAAACATCACTCAATAAACAGACAGATTTATTGCAAAATTACTGAGACTTGTACTTAGAGTTTAACTGGTGACCAAAGGTCTTCCGCATTTGGCCTCGCACTACAGATGTGAGGTGTTTGCTTTTGCAAGTGACCTTGCAGTCTCCCTAGGCCATACCGGGTTAAAATACCAGCAGCCAAAAAAGATAATTCAGCACAGTGCCTCAGAAAACAGCCAGCATACATTAAAGTTTAACTCCAAGCCCTCCTGTGTCTTAACATTTAATTAAATGCAGGGTGACACAGCTCAGAGCTGCACTTCGAAATTACTTCCCAGTTGCTGTGCTTGTGCTGCACAGCTACCTTCAGGTGTTAGAGAGACAGAGCCCTTGCTTGCCATCCCATTTCCCCATGGCTCACACTAGGTTTTTGTGCTGACAGCTGCCTGAAGAGGCAGGAACTGGCTACGACTCCCCTGCCAGCTCCAGGGGCAAGTACAGATTCAAAGGAGAAACTATAGGCAGGAGCACGGACATGGTAAAGCAGCCGTGCGGTACTCAGCTCCCCCAGATTTCAGGGCATTTGCTTTTAGAGCACTCCCTGTGGCTGGGAGAGGCTGTTATCACCACTTTTAGGTTTGCCTAACCTGGTCAAAGCTTTTGCTCTAATAGACAAAATCTCTGCACTTCATCCAGTCTAAATAGAGAGGGTAGGAAAAATGCGAAAGGTGGAGGAGCAATTTGACCCTCAGGAGACAAATCAGCTTGGAAGTTAGAAACTTTAGCCTCTGACGATCTCCTATGGCTGTGGCCCTCTTCCTCCTGCCACCAGGTTAGGGGGCCCTGTGGAGCTCCACACATCCAGAGAAAATCTCCGTCCCCCTGCGTGGTCCCCCTGAGTAGCAGAGCAACAATTACCAAGGCGGGAGCACCATTTGCCTCTAAGTGCTTTAGACAGAAGCAATGCATGTTAAAAAAAAGAAAAAGAAAGAAAGAAAGAAAGAAAGAAAGAAAGAAAGAAAGAAAAAAAGAATGACTAGCAAAAAAGTACAGGTTGACCTATTGCAGCATCCACTACTGAATAGGAACTGGCACTGAGGGAACTCATCTGGCAAGGAAGGCTGTAATGAGGCAATGTCCCACTGTCACCACTAAAGCATCACTTTCCGAGAATCAAAGACAACAAGCATGACAATGCAGCAAAATGGCATAAAGGGGAGCAAATAACTGCAACTGGAAAACTCACTTTAAACTGCTCCAAATGCTAAAAAGTATTTGCTAAATCAAATCCTCTCTACAGCCTGGAAATATAAATTTATTACTCGGTCATTTGCCCACTTGGATTGGCAAAGAAAATACAACCAAAAATCAATAGAAAGGGAAAAGGCAAAAAATAAACAGCTTGGGAGTTGTGGAGTGTTCACAAGCAATGGAGACACAAATGATTGCAGTTCTACCTCAGCAAAATCTCCCTAGCAGTTAGCAATGATCTGTGGGAGGCCAGCAGCCTACTAAGCCCTCTTCGGCATCAGAAACACCTTGGCTAAAGTTTGTAGGGCATAAATCAGCTTACCTCATTCATCTGACTGACACACCAGATGCCCCCTGGCGATATTAAGCTTCATATTTTACCCTTATTTTCTTCTTTCATTCGTCTGCCTCTGAAGTTTTATTTGAGGCAATCTCTGCTTACAAGAATGTTAACATCATTACTTTTTCCAGTGTAAAACATTTCTGTAACTACTGCAAATACATGGAGCATAAGCAAAAAAAAAAAAAAAAAGCTTGTTCTTTCAAATATGAAGATTTTCTAACCATTTATCTTGCAGAGCCACTTCCATTTTCCCCTTGTTCCTTTTTCCTGACTGTCCATTACCTTGAATAAAATAAAAGAATCCATGTAATTTTCTGCAATTTCTCTTCCTGTCTAGAGGCTTACAGTGACTTTGATCTCAGCTTTCAAGAGACACAGACTCTCTTCAAGGAAAACTGCGAGAAATATAAGTAGCTGATCAAAGTATTTCTTGTTTTGTTTTGTCACAGAGACCTATGTGATGTGACAATATCTCCAGAAATTCTAGGTAAGAATACAGCAATTGCCTTCAAATACCTGCTCTACCTAAGTAAAAACTAAACAAACCACATCTAACCCTCCATGTCTAGCAAACCCTGGTAGGATGCTTAGCTTACCAGTGCCGTAAGTTACGTGCTTACTGCCTGAAGTGCAAAGAGAGCTCCCAAAAAGGAAGCCCCGTACTTTACTCTCGTTTATGTTCAGCAGCTTCGTAATAAAACTGCTGGCCTGGCCTGTGGCACTGAGCAGCTCGCTGCAAGAGGTCCTGTGCTGCAGCCCACATGGGACCTCTGAGCTCTGCCTGACCCCAGGAGCGCCGCTGAGCATCCCGTCTGGTCACGGAGCCGCTGCAGCTTAGCCACGAGCAGGGTGCTGCCCCACTGCCTCTGGAGCTCCCAGCTCACTCACATGTATTGAAGGAGCCCTGTACTCATTTTAACTTACAATGTTGTACAAAATACGATGGAATTTACATTTAAGATAAAAACACTGTAAAGTTATACGTGCACAGAGGACGCTGCTGGGGAAGGAAATGTAGGGTACATCCATAACAGGAGATATTGCATACTTGTGCATGAACAAAAAGGCCTAGAATATGTAACAGAGATCAAGCATGACATGCAAACAGCAGATTTATTCAGCACTTGGGGGAAAAAAGAAAAGAAGAAAAAAGGATATAAAAGCATTTCCTTGGATCGCTAGGAGCTAGGCTAAAAAAAATGCTCCGGTGTTGTTCTTATCTGACAGAAGCAGGACTGTAGTAAATACAACATAAATAGTTGTGATAGCAGTGCTGGATCAAATTCACAAATATTTAAAAAAACAGGATTCAAGTCTTCTCCCAAGGGAACCGAAAGGATATTTAAAAAAACAGAGAAAGACCCTCATTTAAGTAAGTACAATAGAATGGAAAAATATTCTCTCACAGCCTAAGCAATTGTAAAAACCTGACAAAATATGTGAAGTGCATTAAAGACAAAAAAGCAAAAACAAAAACCAAAAAGAACAGAAAGAGTGAGCGCATGAAAGGGTGAACTAATAAAAACAGTAAAGCAGGAAGCAGCCTTGTTATGAGCGCAGAGATATAATGAGAGACAGAAGGAGATTAGTAAAAACCCTTTTAAGAGCTGCATTATTTCTTTTAGTGTGTATTTAAATCCACGTAAACTTCAGATGTGCTGACTACTGAGTACGGCAGAAATGCACAGCGTGAGAACCGCAAGGTGCTAATCGGCTCTCAGCAGCTTTTAGTCCCTGTCTCCCTGTGATCCTCCTGTTTTTCTTGTGCTTCTCACTTTCATGTCAGGCTTGATATATGCCATGTCCCAGTTTGATGCATGCCATGTCCTGGTTGTGTTAGGTTTACAACACAAGTCCCCTCATGGCACAATTTCTGAACGTATAAAGGGAGATTTCAAGGCACATTTAGGAATTTTTCAATCCTGGAAAAGCAGAGTCTGGAGCCTTGAATTCAGAGCTTTGCCAGGCAGGGCTCCTACCACTGAAAGAGCTTCTCAACGGTCCGTGTGTGCTGAGCACCATCCCCTGAGCATGTCTGAGCTGAGCTACCAGCACGGATGGGCTCTCCTCACCGAGCTGTGGCATTGACAGCAGCGAAACTGTGGCGTTGCAGTCTCTTACAAACCCCAGCAAGCCTTCAGGGGCAAAGCCAGCAACCTGCCTTGTTTCTCCCTTACCGATGCTTGCGAGATCCCAGGCATCTCCCCCACCTGCAGCACGGCCACACAATGCCCGTGTGCACGTCCAGGGAGGGCATGGCAGGCCTTTGAAGCGGCGGATCCCAGCCTCCCCCATCACAAGCGAGTTTCTGTGGATATACCTACGGCTGCAGATAACTGCAGGCTGAGGCCCACTTTCAAGACCCAGCCCGTCCCGCTGTTCATGTGGTTTCTACTGACACAAAGAGGTGCCGAAGGTGGAGCTCCGGAGCTCTCTGGCGGTGGAAAGCCCCATCCCACCCGATGCCACGATTCGGGACCCATCTCTTGTTTACGTGGTCAGGAGCTGCTGGGAACGGGCAGGTCTCAGCCCGGTTCACCAGCAGCTATCCCACACTTGGCCCTTCCCAGCGCAGCGGGAAGACCGTGAGCCTGCGACATGGGGACAGCGGGCAGCCACGTGCAAGAAAGACAAAGGGGGGCCAAGTTTTCGGCAGCCGGCCAACCAGGCCTTCACCTCCCGCTCCAGAAACACCCTGCAGGGCTTTTTGCTCTGCCCCCAGTGCCTCAGGGTGGCAAAATGCTGCCCCATGGGGTCGTGCCAGGCGGGCTGCCCCATGGCAGGTGCGCTGTGTGCCTCATGGTGACACTGGGACAAGGCCGGCACCAGGCCATGCCCTGCCAGCGGCCGCGCGATCCCTCCCAGCCCGGCAGAGCAACGCCGGGGCGCGCAGGGGGAAGACGAGGAAATTAAGCGTGCAATAAACGTCTGTAGAATTAAATGGACTACCTATAAACCACAGAGAGAGAGAAAAAAAATCACATTTCCTCTTAAAATACCATTATAAAAATAGAGCACTCCTGTCCCGTTGGCTTGGGGAGAGGGAGACGGACCGATCTTTGTTTTTCATCCTGACCTATTTTTGAGTTATTTTCATGAAAGAATTGTCTGCCTCTCTCTCCCAACACTTCTCTCTCCCATGGATTTTATTTTTTTTCTTTTTACACTCCTATAACTCAAAAAAGGCCATGCTGATTTTTTTTAATCTGTTAAAAATGTGCTCCCTGAGCTGAAACCAAATTTCAGCCCAGAGCAAATTTTTACGGCTGGGTTATAAATCCCTGAAAAACAGGATTCATAATGGAAGTGCTGACACAGCCTTAACTACTATATAGCAGTGTGAATGGCGCCACTATAATATCTATTAGAGATTCTTTAAAAAGTTTGCAAAATATTGTCTTGCCTTGCAGAGAAAAAGAAGCCAGAGTACTTAATGCCAACATAAACATGCTTTTAACCCATTATGTGCTAATTTGCAGAAAAGCTATTAATTCTGAGTAGGCGCACAGAGTGCAGGACCGACAGGAAATGTTCTTCTAAACTCCTGTTTGACTTGTAACATGGTTTTAATCACTTCCATGAAACACAAACGATGGCTTCAAACTCTGAATGTTGCTCAGAACATGAGAAGGGTGATTACAACAGAGAGGAAAACAGGATTTTATTGGTGAAAGGGCTGAAGCCAACAGGGAGAGAGCGACACTAAACGCTAAAAATGGGACTCCGATCGCTGTCAATTTGGGGACAATTGCTTCATTTGATTCACAGCATTTAATACTAGTCATCAGCATGCCACTATTTAATCTCTGTCATGACATGTACTGCAGGTCAAGTTCACTTTCTATCAGAGAATGAATATCTTTTCTTCTTGCTTGAGCCCAGTCAAGTGTTAGCACCTCACAAAGCCGGATCTGCTCAAACAAGCTGTGCCTTGCTTTTGCATTCTGCAGTTTGTGTGTCCCGGACTAGTGCTAAACTAACACTGTTCAGCTACTGTTCCTGTGGTCTGCCAGGCAGGGAAGACAGGCACTTCCTCTAGACTAAAACACAGCGAAGAAATAGAAGATGATGGAGATGGTGCTTGGTCAGCAAAGTATGTAAAACATTCACTTGAAAGCCCACGGAAAAGGAAAACAAAGCAGTAATGCATTTAGCTTTTTTCTTCTTTTCTTCCTACAGGAGTCTGTGCTTTCTCCCCAGCTATAAGCACTAGCATTATTTTTATATGGCAGTAAATGGGGACGGGATCAACTGTTAGCTGAATACTACAGGGACATTCAGCAACTCAGGACAGTGTGTAAGTGCAGAGAAATCAGCATTTATAGATTCCTGTTATGATTAAAAAAAGAGGTACTGTGCTAGGCCAGTGACTGCTAGAACCCATATATAAACTGCCTCCACTGTTTTGGGAGGAAAACTAATGTTTGGAAAAAGTAAGCTTTTCTGCACTGCCATGCCACTTGTTCATGTCTTCAGCTCTGCAATCACTCTTCTGTGATGCCTGTTCCTGCTGTGGCCACTGCTCCCTTCTGCCCACAGCAGCGGTGACTGAGAGCAGTGGGTGCAGCAGCAGGATGAAGGAGCGAGCTCCCTGCTCCATATTTCTCTGAGAAGCAAATGAGCAATGAGCACTGCAGGGTTTAGGCATGGGTGATTTCCACAATGCTTTTAAAAGGGAAGAAAGATCAATTTGTAGTCAAAACAGTATGGCTAGTACTGTAACTCACTTCTGTGTGTGAGGACAGTGAAATGTTTTCACTATACACCAGACTATGATTTTTCTGACACTGATGTAAATCATGACAGACTCCCCTGGATGAGAAAGAAATATCCACTGCTTATTCACAGACCATTATTTCTTGGGCTTCTCTGTTAACCAATGATATATTTTTGCCATACTGAGACTACCTTGTGAAAAATACAGCCAAGGTCACAGAATCATCCTGAAAATGGTCACCAGAGCACGACGCGACTTTGGCCCTACCTGAGCAACTAAGTTATCTTTCAAGAGGGTAAGCAGCATAGCAATCCTGGCAATCCTGGCAATTACAAGCTAAGAAATGTTGGACAAGAAACTCGTCTCCTCTCACACTGAATTTGCTGATATTTCAGCCTTTTTCCTCTATTTCACTCAGGGGTAAGTGTTGACCGTGTAAAGTGATGCTGCAGAATAGCCAATACTCAGTAAATTCCCAAATGAGGAAGAGCAAGCTTCACATCCCTCTTCTAATTAGGAAAGCTAGAATGCATTTGAGAGAAGCAAATGAGATACACCCAGAACATCTAGTGTGTCCAGTGCTGGCATACACCACTTGGACACAAGCCTGTACCAGAAAGAAACTGTAACCTGAATTTCTGTCCCTTGTAACAATGGAGAATGTCTCAGTCCAAAGATATAGAAGAGCAGGAACTGAATGGCTTCAATTTTGACCTTAAGTTCCCTGGGGGCAGCTTCCAAAAAAACCCCAAACAACAAAACAAACAAACAAACAAACAAACAACAAACAAACCTAACCAAACCCAACCAACCAATCAAACAAAAACCCCTTTGGTTGTGATAGTCTACATTTTCCAGTTAAATGGTTTTCTTCTGGAAGATTCCCGGCCCCCACTAGGTGTAATTCTGCCCTTTGCAAGTGGACAGACAGTTACGGGCTCTAAGTGAGTACCTCTAAAGGTCAACCAAGTCTGTGGAGCTGCTGGAATGCCCGGAATTCACTTTTTAAATCTTTCACTTAAGTAGGCTATTTAAACCAGAGGACATGTAAGCACCTGTCCTGGAATCCAAGAATCTGTATTTTGGATCCCAAATTACGAGGACAAGTTGCTTCCTCTGAACAGCTGAGGTCTTGTGCTGGGTCAATGGGATAGAATTTTTTGCTTTTATGCCATTTGTGTGGTTCTGAATCAACGGAACTTGTGACCATTTCAATATTGCTGTGTTCTCCATAATGGACACTACCTATGAGAATAACTACTTGTAGGATCGAGTCCTTTAACATTGTAACAGAACTCTTTTTGTTTGTTAAAGTACCTTCTTTCACTTCCTGCTTCTGGTCTTTGTTTTCTGTCTCCAAGTCATCCTGTGCTTTTGGCTCCACCATCTCTTCATCATCTTCATCCTCTAGAAAAAGGAAGACAAGGAATTGTGAGATTCTCCTTTTTAAGGGAAAGGAAAACAACGTTTGTTCTTTACAATTATAATCTGTTAGCAAACACAGCTAAAGCACAGTGCACAATAAATGAACATACCTACTTTACACTCAAAGTGCCCCTCTCAGAAATATTCCCCAAGACTGCAAGCCAATCTGCTAACACAAGGCACCTGCCCCTTGCGCTCCCTGTGGCAACTTCCCATCTCAGATGTCATCTGAATATCTCCTTGACCTCAGAGATGACTCCTTGGATGGCATAAGAACAGATGCAAACACGTTTCAGCCTGGCAGCTATTCCACAGTCAGGACACCTGTTATCCAGACACCTCATTTCCAATTCAATTCTCACCAGATTAATTTGTCTTTTGACCTACAGGAAGGGGTTAAATAGAAATCTGACCTTAGGTCAGATGCCACTAGCAAGCAAACAGGCATGGTACAGTTCTGAAAAGTCATCAGTGGCAACCGGGGGAACACAGCAACCAAAGCAGCATTTGGAGCCCAAGAGCCATTCTTGCATTAATATGAATTTAATGAACACTAAAATTTGACACATGTCAGTTACCACTGCCAGATGTTTTAATGACCTTTCCTGACCTATGCAAATGCCTCCCTCCCTTTGCCTTTCCCCCCACGTTCACATGTTGTCATTTTGTTCAGAAGGGCAAACTATTCATTCCTTTCTTTCCGTCCGTTTGAAGTTACAGGGGTTCTGGTTGTCCAGACCAAAAGAAAACACAGTAGGGCTGGAAAGACAGAGCGATGCACCAAAGCATCTCAGAATCTAGCTAAATCTCCTTACTTGTTCCCAGCTAGAGCAACGAGAGTCACTCTCCAGAGCCCACAGCCTGCACTTGACCCATTCACACCCACGAGAGGGGAGAAATGCCCAGTCTTCTAGATTCAGTGAGCTACTAAGGCTGAAAATAGAGGTGATCCCCAAAGAGGGGGTTACGGTAATTAGCAATTAGGTTAAATAAGCCCACGGGCTATGCAGGGATTATTTGGGAACAGTAGCGGAGCAAAGACATAGCATCACAGCACAGCAAGCACATGGTGCCCTGGGTGGGTCTGCCACATGAGGGAATGATGTTCTCTTGGCCTGGGGCACTCAGCCATCAGCAAAACTGCTGTGGGTCCTCTGGGGCTCCCTGAGCAATCCGCCTGTCACCATATGGTTCCTCGGGACATGGCACGTCTCCAGGCACGCTGACTGCTCTAACACCACCCCATTAACAGTGGGCCGGGGAGCAGGGAGGGGGCAACGTCATGCTCCTCAAGCTGCTTGGCTACTGGCACCTTCTGCGAAGGCTGGCTATGATCGGTCCCAGCTTCTTGGGGGGACGCTGGTGCTGACAGGTTGCATTCAGCCAACAGCAACACACAGCTGCATTTTGTTTTCAATAACCTAATAGGCACCATACTATTCCACCGCTTTGCCTACCCCAGGACTCCTCCCAGAAGCCCACAGAGCGCTGGTTGCTAGCTGACATCTCAGCTGCAAAGCATGGCTCAGCCACAAAGCTAAGGAAGTGTCTCAGCGCGGACAGTGTGCTCTTCCCTCTGGGGAAAACGACGAAATCTTGGCATAAGATATGCTCTCGCTCCCCTGCTGCTAGTGAGGAAAAGAGGGAAAGCTCAGAAAAAGGGGGGAAGGGGCGGGGGGGGAAGGTATGATCTGCGCTCACTTTGTTGCCTCACTGGGCAATCACGTTTCCCTAGGTGCCCAATATATTCGCTGAAAGAGCTTTCAGACAGCAAGCCGGGGCACTGCAGTTTGGCAGAGCACACGCGTTGCTCTGTCCGCTGGCTGAACGGCAGGCAGCACCCGACACGGTCAGCAGCGAGTGAGAGAAGCTGCCCGCTGTGCACACGGGGCAGGGGTAACAAAGGTCGCTCTGCCCTCAGCCTGTGGCACTGGCGGGGACGGGGATGCAGAAAGGAGACGGACACTCCCCGAGAGCAGATGAGAAGTGTGAGAAGAAAGAGGAGTGACCGGCAGGGTAGGCAGGGAGTGCTCTGCTAACCTCAGATGTGCATGCACACGCAGATAGGATCGCAACGGCGTACAGATATATGCACACAGACACGCTTCTGGTAGGTGCCTAATGAAGCCAACTCCCACAGGAGGTTTGTGAGTCTCGCCTTACAAGTTTTCATTCCCTCGAGCACCAGCTCTTGGAGCCAGCGGTTTATGTACGGATTTCAGCTTCCATTTTTAACCTGTTTCCAACCTGTCTGCCTGCGCAGGGAAGTTTCAAAAGGTGAATGGTTTAGGAAAACTTGCAGAAAGCAAACAGAAATAAATATTTAACTGAAAATACCGTGATTTTTTTAAAGCAGCATGCCATGCTTCTCAGTGCCTGACTCGTAATTTGCTAAGGCTCAGGGACAACATTGCAAATGTAAAACTTTAGATTTAGTATAAGGTTTTCAGACTGAAATGAAGCAAATTCATCACTGTCCCCTACAAGTCCTTGATCCCCCTGGTTTTGGGAGGCAAATTGATTGCCAGTTCCTGCCTCTAAAGCAGAGAAGGACGGAATGGCTGTGGCACAGCTGGAGCAGGGGGCTGCACTGATACTTCAGCACCTATTAAGGTAGATCTTCTTTACTTCCCTTCTTTCCCCTTCTGGGAACAATCAAAACCGAGTTTCCTGAGAGTTTTCTAGATCTAATTGCAGCAGGAAAAATAACTAAAGGTTATATGCCATGCCTTTTTATCCAAGAGCACACACAGCAATATATTAGTTTTACCAGAAAGGTGGCGCAAGAGCTTGTAGCAGGTTTGATACAGTTCAGATGTCCTCATGTATTTACAGAGAAACGTATACACACACAAAGAAAAATTCAGCAAAAAGAATGATATGGTTGTGAGCCAAATGCTAAAATGTTAGCAAATGCCAGAATTTGGATTGCCTGGGCACGATTACCTCCCTCCCCTCCGCACGTGGAGGCATGATGACCTCACTCTGGAATTTCCTCCCTCTCGAGTGCTTGGCCTCATTTTCTGGGTGCTCAACAAGAGACACGTGGGGCCTGAAATGCAGAAGTACTGAGAGCTGAAGCCAACTGGGCCTGTGCTTTGAGTGGAGAGCACTATGGAAATGCTGCGCATCCAGAGCTCCCGGATCTTTCGCATGCAGCTTTGACTACTTCTTATTTGGACATTTTTTGTCTTTTCTTTCCCTGTGCTTCAGTGCTTTTGCATGGTGAAAATAACACTGGAGGAAGGGTGCACCAGAGAAACAAAAGCTTGGAAGGTGATCAATATTTTCTGTGTTCGGTGTGATGCTTTGAAATGAGATCCGAGGTCAGAACACCGAGTGGAAGAAGATAAAAACCAGAAGGGTTAAAAAGCTGACTCCCCATTAACCGGCTGATACAAGAATCTGTTAAGGAAAAAAAAACCCCACATGATATCATGTAATTAAAACTGTATCATCATACAAATATCACTCATATTCTAAATGCCTGATTAAAGATGCCCAGGAAACCTGTATTCTGGAATAGCCAATGTAGCTTGGCAACCTGAATGTTTATTTGCCATAGTTTTATTTTGGATATCGTGCACTATTTAATGTTGATGCATACACACTTGGAGATGTTCCTAGTACACGTATTTGCCACTGTGCATAAAGATGGTTATGCACATGTACGTTTGACTGTGCCTACATCACAGAATAATGTGAAATGCTTTGGCATTCATTTCCCTGTGATTTACTTAAATGGGAAAATGATAACATTAACTGTACATTTACTGGAGAGTCTGTAAGTGTCTATATGGCTAGTTGTTTCCACGCATGCCTGTTCGGATGGGATATGCCGTAGCAGAAATTGTGCAGGGAGGTGAAGACAGCTCTGCAGTGACTGAATACAAATAGCCTTTCCCTGTTTAAGAGCATTTCCGACAATGGGAAGTTTAGAGAAATAACTTTTCAGCTGCTTACATAGCAGCAGCAGGAGTCTCCCAGTCACATTTGGCAAACACAGACTCACACTAACACCAGGAGTGTTACACCCTGCTCAGACGATCTAAATCAGAACCCAAATGTCTATTAAAGGAACCACATGAAAAAAAGAGCTAGTAATGAAGTGTATGGCCGCTGTGTAACACTTCTTTGTAGATCTCAGAGGACTTTGCAAGGAGGCCAGTTTTATTACCCCCATTTAGCACGCAGAAGCTGACGCATAGCCCCACTCACTGGAGATCACTCGGTAGACCAGCAGCTAGGTGAAGAGTGAGGGTTGACTTCAGAGCTCCAGCCTAGTGTCCTGCCCACTAAGGCCACCCTGCCTCTCACTGTAAATAAACCATTTCTCGATGGAAATGATCATTAAATGCTTATGTTGAACAAGATGTTTGTCTGCTGAAGCTGGTGGAGCCATATGTGGGATTAATGCAGGCTGACAGAGCTGGACCAAATACCGTTTCTTCCTAACTCGGAGCCTGATGACTCTCTGGGCTCTAGGAGGTGGCCAATTAGTCCTAACAGTGCTTTGTTTAACATGATGAAATAAAAGCAGAGCAATTGTTCTCAGCTTCTACTTAGCTTTGAACATTCCTGCTTCTGCTCCAGACCAGAAGGTGGTCTCACGTGTCTAAAAACTTGCCTGTTTTCTTCCAACTACAGAAACAGCTCTAATAAAATGTATGACCTCTCCCTCCAAACCTGTTTTTGTTTAATCTGCATGTAAACTACTTATTTTCAAATGTTGCCCAACTGCTAGGTCCAATGAGCCTGGCCTTTGCTTTGGCCTCTGCGAGGCCGGATCACCATTTTGAAATCCCAGTAAGTGGAGGGGGAAGCCCTGCAAACACGTGGCTCATCTGCTGGCACCTGCAGAGGAAAAGCCCAGATGTGCTGAATTGGACCAAATATTCACAAAGAGCACAGATGATTTTAGGAAGACAGACCCCGTATAAAAATCCTGGACACATTCAGGACAAAGTAGAATACAATAACTACATCTGAGAGGACTTCACATGACATTGGCTTCGGGGATTAATTCTTGAGATGAATACTGTTTTGCTTGGGTGAACATTTTATCTTTGTTGGTTGTCTGAGTTTTGGATTACCAGTTTTAGGCAGTTAGCACTGGTACTGCTCAAATAGCTTACTAAGCAGCCTTTTTCCTTTTTTTTTTTTTTTTTCCTTTTTTTCTTTCTTTTTTAATTTTTTTTCCCCTGAGGATTTATGTAATTATAGGCGTCTGCTCTATTAATATACGTACCACCAGTTAAACATCAGGCAGCATGCTGTGCATTCTTCTTGAGTGGAGGATTTACACCTCCTCAGACCTGCACCTCTAAGACTAGCTAAGAAGTTGCAGCTTCTGTGCATTGCTTTGACTTTTGATGGCTATATCAAATTAGACTGACAGCTCTGTTTTTAATTTTGGGTAGGTACAAACAATACCTTTATTAAAGATGCATCTTTAAAATAGCAACTCAATTAGGATCACAATTATATATTTTATTGTCTAAGTCATGGCTATATGAGAAGTCACCAAGTTATTTTATGGGGTTTTTTATCAGCATTGACATTCCCTTAGTGCATGTGAACATCCAGCTATGCATATGAAATTCAATAAAATCAAGTGTCTTCACAAGAAGCAGACTTGATTTTGCAACTGTGAAATACCAGAAACTATTGCATCACTTTTATATTTACAGCTGTTCAGATTAATTTTGTTGTTTCTGATATGAAAGAATTACAAACTAAGCGAGGACAAATCCATCATGTTTATATTGACATAAGCCTGGGTCAAACAATTTGGATATTGTTGGCATTATCCTGATAAAAAGTTAAAGCACTATCTTTCCTTTTTGAATACATTTTTTTCCATCACTAGCAAAATATGCAACAAGCAAGGAAACACATACTTTTAAAAATAGAACTGCTTGACATTTCACATTTTTGCAAATCTATGATTTGCAATCTGGCTGAATGGCCTATTTTTCATATAATGTAATTTTTTGAAACATGTCCAGTTTTTCACTTTCATCTTTTGACTGCCCTTTGAAGCAAGAAGAGAATTAATTCATCAGTGGATTTTGTTTGCAGAGTGGGATGTGAGACTGGACGTACACTGGGCACATGTTAGTCATACCAGATGGAAATATTCTCGCATGCAGGCTCTTGGCAATAGACAGCTGCCTCCTAAAATATATTTCAGCTAGCCAAAGCAGGGACGATTACTTACTGCTGAATTCTGAAAAAACAGAGGTGAACAGATCTTAGCCTAAGCTCTGTGCAACAGGCAACAAATTTCAGATTAGAATTTCATGTGAGTCTGAGCTTGCAAGCATATTTGCATGCAAAAATTATATGCATACAAAGTATCTCTGCCCAGTTCCCAGAAAGAAACTTAACTGTATAAAAGGATCATTAAAAAGCTCCGTGTTATTCTTCTAAAGTTCCCCATCTCTGATATGACATATTCCCAACACATCATCTTGTCCTTGGTTCATGGACAAGACAGAGTTCATGGACAGAGAGTCATGCATTAATATCTGCCATATAAAAAGAAAACATTAGGAAAAGAGCAAAAGTGGATGAATGAATGTCTGGAACTCCTGTATGTTCATGGCATCTAAAGGACTTGAGCAGAAGCGTGAGATTTTTCCTCCACTTTCCGTTCACACTGTTTTAAATTGACCAGAAAAAAATGGTCTGTCTGTATCTTTTTTGACTGCAATTCTGAAAGAGCAAAAATAAATCACAGCACTACAAAAAAACAGACTGGTTGGCATCTTCAAACTCCCTCATTTTTTTTCTTTTATCTCGAAGTGCTGTGTTAGTTTTTTGTAACACAAAAAGAGAGGCTACACATATTGATGAAATACAAGCTGTATGACTCATGTTACTTTTAACAGACTCGAGTATATTGAATGAATCTTTTTGAAGAAAATATTGTAGTAGAATTTAACCACAAAACAATATAGATAATGTTGGGCACTTGTATACCACTGAAATCCAGAAGATTGCAGGATGCTTTTCCCAGGAGTTAATGCATTTAGCCTAACATCTTCTACAGTGAGCAGTCCAGTCATAATATACCAGTTTTCGAAGTGCAGGACTGAGAGACGAAACTGTTTTCTTGTTTCTTGCAAAGTGAAATACTAGTTACATATCAGCCTGCCACATCCCAAATGAGTTTTCTGATCCCATCCCTTGTTCTGCAATGCAAATTTCTGCAAAGGTTCACCCATTATCCTATAAGGAGCAGGTGATACTGCTGGGCATTACAATTAGATCCCTAGAGGCCTCCTCTCAGGCTTCAGCCATCCTGGTACCAGTGCAATGACGAAAATATGCATTTCACCCAGAAAACAAACACTGTAGCCGGACTGACTGAGAGGAGTAATTTAGTTCAGAAAATTTATTTTGCCTACAGCATAGGCCATGTCTGTATGGTTGCCACTTAAAAATTTGTCCTGAAATTTACTACACTTCCCTCTTAAAACACTTGAAGTACCCCATAAGCAATTTTTACTCAACATTTCTTTTTAAGGCTCTCCTTAACAATTACTGCATTCAATTACTCCTGGTTGGGGGATTCTCAGGTCTCCTGGTATATGATTTCTCATAATCATCTCCTGATCTAGGGTTTCACCACTCAGCTCCAGTTCCTATGCCTCTTCCTGACTTGTGTTTGCAGTCAGATTTCTTTTTGGTACATTATGAAGACAGATCTTATTTTTCCATTTTGTGACAAATGATAGACTATCACAGCCAAATGGCAAGAAAATGTCACAGAAAAATTTATTTTACTGTAGCATTTCACAAAGCTCCATATTAAACTATTTGAATCTCTTCACAGCCCTGATTGCAAACCTTTGCACTGGTTCAAGTATTAAAATCAATGCTTCAGAATATAATCATTTCTTTACTAATTAAAATGGAAAGCTGCCTGTGATTCTTCAGGGAAGCATTTCTCTAACCCAAGAAACTGATTTTCCAGTTACTTGGCCTGCACACAGTTTTCAGTTGTGGTGAGAGTCTCAGAATTCAAAGTGTCCCTTGTTTTTAGTTTCTGGTCGGTCTAGACCAGACATGGATTTTTCTCTCCTCTTTTGGACTGTTGCAACATCACACTGGTTGAAAGCATTTTTCAGTCTCCAGAGAACTAAACTGCAGAGAGCCCCACTGGAGTCATCATCTCTTCCAGCCGATTCCCTTTTCTCCTCTTCCTCCCTCCCCAAGGCTCATGTTCAATTCTATTGTGCTTGAAAATATTCCAGTTGGAAGATGTAGCACAAAAAGAAAAGTACAGAAGTTTCCTTTTCTTGGCCATGGTTGGGCCTTCAAATAAAAATGCCAACATGAAATAATGGTGGAACAGCAGAAGCCTTACAGCAGCATTTACAGACCGCTAGCTCCAAAACCCAGCAGCACACATTTAAAATACGCCGCTGGAGTATAACTCCAATAGTGCTATCCATGAGGAAAAAAGCCATCGAGACACTTCATTTGCGTGGAAGAAGAAGGGTTTGCTAAATCATGCAGGTTTCCACATCCTCTGAAACCTGCTAGAGGTTGTTCCCCACAGCGCTGCTGGAAGAAGTCGCGCCATGCCAGCAGTGCGAAACGACTCCCGTCCTGGGAAAGGGCACCCAGACACGTGGCAGACTTTGTGGATTGGGCCTGCTCAAGTCATTTTCAAACCCTCAGATCATGTAATAGTGTTAAAGCACAAAAGCCTAAGTATGTTAATGAAAACCAGTCCCCACAACCTATGGCACTAGCAGCAATTGTAAAACAAAAGCCGCTTTCATATTACACACTCGCAGATGATGTATCTGGCATTTGCACGGTGCCTGATTTGGAGGTCAGTCCCAGACCGTTGCCTCAGCTGGGCACTAGGTACTTAAAACATTAACTACACTGCAGACCGAGCGAGGCCTGTGGGATTTTTACTGCTGACACACAGGGGCTAGGACTTCACAGACTCATTTACCCCAAGTGCTAATGACATTATACTCCACAGGCCACCTCTCCTATTTTCCATCATGCATCATGTTTGAGCAAGATTATAAAATCTTGCCATTGTGGAATAAATTAATTCGCCACTTCCATATTGTGTCTCGGTTAGTTTCTTGGCTACGCTAATAGATGTTAGGTCAAATTCTCCAGCTGACACTCGGCGTAACTTCTCTAAGTATCAGCATGGGCTCTTTGACTGGGTAGGCCTTTAAGAGCTTCTCTCTTCTGTATTTTTTGGACATGAGGTAACATTTTGGTCCAATACCCTGGAATTAGATGTATGGCCATATAGTTGCTTGTATGGCCATGGTTTAACTTTTAACTCCAACTTTTCCACGTATCTCTCTCACTTTCTCTGTTCTATGGCACTTTACAAATAAAAATCAATGCTTAAAATATAGCATTTATCTCTGTAACTGAGACATCTGAGAGCACAGATCTCTGCATTTATACACAAACCTCAACAGAGAGAAATGGAGACAAGAATGCTGATGTATTACAAGGATAATTGGAAAAAATAACTATATTCATAAACAATTACCACAGCAAATATACAAAACCTCCCTCTCTTTGCCTCCCTGACACACACATGTATACACTTTGCTCAGCACTTTAAAAATAACCATTAGTCATGTGGCAAATGCATTTTACATGAGCAGAGGTTCATTTCACCATTTGTCTTTAAAAAGTCAGGCAAAAAATCTTTTTATTATAAAATTAAACTACAGAAGAACGGCTGGGTCAGGGTGCTACGAGTGTGTGCTTATTACTTTTACAGGCACCAAGCAGACCCTGTTTAATTCAGTTTCCCACTGACGCCACTTCACCTTAGTCATCGGTGTTAGCCCTGATTTGCATCAGCCTATGTGAAAAAGGAATTCCCTCCGACAGTTTTGAACTTGCCATGTTTTAATTTCACCCTTTCTGTGCTACCACAGTGGGAGTGCAGAGGTTACTCTGTTCTGATATCTCAGTTTCAGGGATACCAAGGCACGTTAGTGAGCAACACCTTTGGGCGGCAGGGAAACCAAGGTGCCCAACGCTGCTCTTGAAACAGCTGCAGATGATGGAATAAAATCCGTGCCTCCCGGTTTCTGGCAAGATACTTAAGCTGCTGCCTGCCCTGGGCAGCTTTGGAGGCTGCTCAGACTCCTTCAGTCAGACGAGCCGTCAAACCCCTCAGCCGGCTCCCCCGCAGCGGCCTGGTGGGCGCCCTGCTCCTGGCCCTGCTGTCCCCTCGGCCCGCAGCCTCCCCCTGCCTCCTCTCCACAGCCCGGCAGGGTGGCTCCGGCCGCTCCCGCCCCTCTTTCTGCTGGGGGCCATGCTTCAAAGGCTCCAGCCCCCTCAGAGGAAGGCCTCTTCCTTCCTCTTGGCCCCTCTCCAGCCTCCCCGGCATTGGCCTTCCCGAGGCAGGTATCAAAAATCCCCTACTTGAAATCAAGCGGTTGGTGCACGCAGAGAGTCATTGCCACCTGTTTGGCGCAGAAAAGCCCTCTGATTTGGATTCTCAGGGGAACACTTGGAGGTCTTTTGAGAACTTGGGTCTTGAGACACTGATACACAAGACACAGAAATCAGCCCCAGTCCCAACAAGTCCCAGATTGCTGTGCTCAGAAAACCCACTGCAGCTCTGAGGACCAGGTATTATCACTGCTTTTCTGTGTGGTGTTCCAGCTCATCAGAGCTGAGAAGCTTTGGACGATGCAAACAGGCAGACTGCATTCAGCACTTGGGATGCAAAGCATGATAAAACGGCACCGCAGCCGGGCACCGGCATTCGCTTCCCTCTCTCCACTTTACAGTTCTAATTCACCAGGAAAATTGTTTCTGTGGCTACTTTCTATCTTTCACACTTTGAAAAATGGATGCTTTCAAGGGCCATACAACAGGCTGCCCGTAAAGCAAAAGCCTACCTTTCTCCCCAAACAGTGCAAAGACAGCTTGTAGGAGGTCTCAGGTACAGATGAGGGCATCAAATCAACAGAACAACATGAAAATAGAGATAAAATAATCTGGATTACTCTACCTCATAGCCTTTCACTTAGGAA
The DNA here is from genome assembly GCA_011075105.1 of Heteronetta atricapilla. NCBI lineage: Eukaryota > Metazoa > Chordata > Aves > Anseriformes > Anatidae > Heteronetta > Heteronetta atricapilla. The sequence continues at coordinate 26,391,430 of CM021732.1, read as the reverse complement.
GGCATCTCAGCGTAGACTTTTTTTTTTACAGAAAGATCTTGCTGGATTCAGCTCCTTCATCCCTTCAGCTGAAACACAACTCACAGCTGCAAAGTTTCTGTGTGTTAACTGGGGATGCCACGAGACAGCCTGCAATGAGGTTGTCATCCTGATCTGAGGAAACACAGTGTGTTACGTGCCAATGAATTCACGGCAAGCGAAGCATTTGGCACATTGTATTTCATCAGTTGACTATTCTGTCTAGAGCTGATCATGAAATCCAGCAATGCTGGAGTCATATTCTGTCAAAAAGACAGTTGCATAAAACCTTAGTCTCCTGCAAAACATTGCCACATTCTTCACAGAAGGGGGGAGATTAAAAAAGAAAGCTGAAGAGACAGTCCTAGCAATATCAAAATGGCTTGTTAACCTTTTCTGAATGAAATGCTGGGGGCTTTCCATTAAAAAGCACTTCTCATTTTTGATACTTCTAGTGTATTTTGAAATAGGAGATGAAGAAAATCAAAACGAAAAGATATAATTTTTGTTAAAACATAAATGTGTTACTGACCAGAGCAGAAACTAAGGACAAATTTTACTTATGGTGGTCTTTCAATATATTGGAGTCCTCTTCCAAACTGGAACAAAGTTATATTTTGAAATTTCAAACTTCACCACACTGCATGGAGAAGGGATTCCCAGCTCTAAGTCTATCACTGCCTAAGTGATGCAGTTTTAGCTGGGTGAGGATTTTTAAATCTGGTATTAAAGCAATACAGAAGCAGCACAGTGAACACATTACTGTGATGAACAACGACAAGGTCTCTTTTCCTGTGATCTGAGATTCCCTCTCCTGTGACTTTAGGTTAATCATTTCTTTTAGATGGGACAAACTTGCAGTACTAAATGCCTGAAGGCAAAATTTACATCCTTATCCTGAGATGATGCTAACAGACGCAGTTGACGAGTCTACCTGGAGCACACTTGAACCAGCCCAGTACAAACAGTGCCAAAACTAGGAGGAAAAGTGCAAATGGTTATTTATCATGTTTGAGGACTGATCTTGCCTTTTTTTTTTTTTTTTTTTTTTTCATGCTTAACTCCAGATGAAGAGGACAAATGCATTTTGAAGACAGCAAAGTACTACTAAACACAAATCTGTACTGATGGCCCTTGAATGGTGAAATGGGAACTGTCTAAGCAAGTCTGATGAGCCTGTCTGAAACTATTGTCTTAGTTGCTGTTCTGCTATATAGTTGGATAAAAATGGAAAAATCACAACAACTGAGGTGTTTGCTTTGGGGGTGGGCACTGGGGCAGTGCTAAATTCAGCAGCCACAGCAGAACAAATAGAAACTGTGAGCTTTCCACCACATTAATGGAACTTCATTCAAAAGGTGGAGTGTAATGTTCTTCCGAGATGGATAATTCACATAAGCTGTGCGATTCAAACATTCATGTCTCCACACCAGCTCCACAGCACCTCAGGATTTATGTTTTATTTCAGTTTTCATCGGACTGCTCATGAATGACCAACGACAAAAGAGCATGTGTGCATTTTTCTTTTTCACAGGTTCCCGTTAATGAGGACTCTGTTGCATTAAGACAGTCAAGACTGTCTCTGGCAAAACGTGTTGAACCAAGGTGTTTGTGCCTGCATAAAATTAAGCCACAAGTAAAGCACTTATTTCTGACAGCAGATTTATAATAGGAAAATCCCAGCAGGAATGAAGAGTTAGAAAACCCCGTTGTAGCCTTTTTCATAAACTTCACCTTGATTTAGTATCTCAAACAAGTAGCAGGAAAGGCTAACAGCAGAGGTAATCCTATCATCTTTTCTCTGACAGCACCATTCCATCTTTTTGACTTCCTCATGCTGCTAACATGAATTCAAATCATCTGTGTTTAAAGTTAAACGCAGTGATTGACAGATCTTTGTAGTCTCAGTCCATACTGAAGATTATTCTAGATACCTATCAGTTATTACTACAAGCCCTGTCTGATATTCAATACCTACAGGGAAAATTGTTTTTAACGGTGTAATGTCTGATCTATTTTGAAAGCTATTTTAAAATAAGAAACTAACTATAACCAGGTGGCTAAAATCCAGACAGGTTTTTTATGGGTTGATTTTTGGAGGGAGAAGGTGGAAGATAACAGCAGAACTCTGTTATACTGCAGTAACTACCATGATTCAGAGCAAAATACAGACAAAAATGAAGCATTTCGATTCCATGACATCAATTTCTGTAAAAACACCTATTCCAATAACACGGGGTAGGGGAAAGTTTACAGGTTTGCTCCTGGCCCTTAATACAAACTCATGACAGCATGCACTGCTATGAAGTTACCGCTGGCTTTCATAATCACAAGTCTCATCAAAGCTCAGCCGCTATGCTAGAAAACTGGGATGCTGCAGGAGACCCCCGTGTGCACTACATCTCCTTCTGTGGACACAAACATAAATGTAGTAGGGAATCAGTGGTCAGATGCACCCAAGGGCCAGTAGTACAGAAAGGCAGAAGAATGTCCACTTCAATGGTGGACAGCTCTGCTGGCCCTGCAGCTGTGATGGATGCAGCTATATAATACAAATTGAGCTGTACTGCTCTGCATTATGGTGTTACAGGGTCAGCTGGCTTTAGTCACAGGAGATCAGCCAGTTGGGTAGGAAAGCACTCCAGTGGTGCTGCACTCACAGGGAGTAAAGGGGAAGCACTGTCCTCTCCCATGGCCAGCAATAGTGGAAGCAGAGCTGGAGGAATGGAAAGGTGATGGCTGGGCAATGCCAGCTGGTGCACGTCTTTGGTTCCCTGAGGTGATCACTCTGCTCTAAGGCAGGCTCATCTCCAAGCCTGTCCCATCCTTCCCCACCACTCAGTCTTGCATCAGCTATTGAAAGATTTTGCTTCAATTCTGGCTCGTGGCCTCATGCTCTCTCAAAGCTTCATTTCCCCTACTGCACCGAAATTTAATAGCAGGGAGAGAAAGCACAAGAGAAGCTTAGCACAAACAGCGGGCAGGGCATTGCCCTCAATCTTCACCACTTTTCAGAGCTCCTGCTCTCACAGTCTGAGATCCCATCCAGATCTTCATGAAACCTGATTAACTTTGTGCTCACAGTTAACTGAATCTGGAACTGTGAGAGACAAGGGCTTAAAAGTCCTGCTTAGTTCAAGAGAGTTTTCCCTGGTTTTGTGATCAGGATCTGAAAAGCAAGCACGGTTAGTCTGTTTTGGCTGTAAATCACGGTAAGAAAAAAATAAACAAAACTGGGGAATGGAGCTTGTGTGTCTTGGGCTAGAAGGGATGGTTCGGGCTGCTGAATTCCTAGTGGCTTTTTCAAGATTTCATTTATCCCTGGCTGTTAGTCTGCGTGCTTAGCAATGAAAAATAAGTACAAAAGGGATGGAAATACAGACTTTTTAAAGCCAGACTTGGCGCCCTAAAATCAATGGCAGCAAATGCGTCGGTAAATGCGTCGCTGGTCATTTGGCTAAATCTGAAAGTCATGAAGATGGGCAAATTCCATCAGCAGAATGACAGCTAAAAATAATTTCATATAGAAATGTGCACAGAAGTTCATTTTTCACGCACTGGACAAATAAAACCTGATAGGGTTTTGCATTCTCAGTATCGCCATGCTACGTTACATGGGAGCCTTACAGAAGATGATGATTCAAATAAAAAGATCCTCCTGTTTGTCAAGTTGTCATTTTTCCATCTGCAAATAATGAAACCTAAACTATTCTGAAAGGGAGAGAGATGGGAGGGAATGTGTTCCACGGATCTGTGGAGAACCACATAGAAACATATACAGAAAAAGAAGCTGCAGCACGGAGCACTTCCTGACCTCCTCTTGGCTACAAGTCTGAAAGAAGTCTCCAAGGCAAGAGGCATGAAAGAGCTTAAACAAGAAACCCTTCAGAAGTACAGCTCTTTGCTGCATGAATACCACAACACAGGGAAAATCTGCTGTGTAGGAGTACAGTCCTCCCACTTGAAAAGAGCTGGTAATGCCATCATGTCACGGAAAGATTTTCTTCATGGCTTTTGTGCATTGAAGGCATTAGCAAAGTGGGAAAAGTGCGAGCTGACAATTGTGCAAAAAGAAGGGTTTCTTAATTACATTGTAAAAGACGTCTCGTTTAAAGATGCAGCAGAATTAGCGTTAAAAATACATGTCATCCCATACGAGTGGATGCAAAATCAGTGCAGGTTAATCTAGCAGACTTTTTCACTGGCTTCTGGGTAGCGCACTCAGGAGCTCTTTACAAATAATGAGGTGAGCAGCTTCACCAGAGGTACATAAATGGCACTGCTGCCCCGGCCTCCACTGCAGCTCTTGCTGAGCAGTACGCACAGGTCCCAGTACTACAATGGGTCTGGACTCCTAGTACAGGTCAGTCCAAGGCTCAGCACTTGGTCTAATGCTTTCTCTGCCCTTTATATTCACCATTTCTCCCTTTACAAGTCCCCAGTCCAGGATGTGTTATCCTTTCCTACGTAGCCAAGTCTGGATGCGTGCTCGTGTTCTCTGTGCCATGTGGCTTCAGTTAGAGGCACAGGCTCAAACTGTGGACCCCCATTACAACACAAAGACATATCCCAAGTGTCAGTGATGAGAACTGAAACCTGGACTCTGTATTTTGATCTGATGCCTTACACAAAAGGCTGTGTGACTGAATCAAGATCTTAAGCATCAGGAATACGAGTAACACTTCCCAGGTTTTGAAGGAGCATCACTGCTTGAAGATTACACCAGGATGATGGCACTGCTGTTCATGCCAAACTTTCCGGGTATGCTGAACAGGAATGTGCTCTTTCATATTATTTCTTTTTGTTACGTGTTGATGAGCAGTAGCCTTTGTCTCTATACCTGTCACTTTTCTCATCTCAGTTGGTATGTAAGTCATCCTGCTGAGCCTGGCTGCCACTGTAAGGACCGAAGAATATTCAGCACACAGTAGCGACACAGAGCGCTTGTAGAGTACAGAATCCTTACATGAAATAAATACCAGAGATACACTTCCCTCCCTGTCCTCCTCACAAAATTCAGAATTAAAGGCCAGACTTGCTTTCTTTCCCTGCCCCTGGAAAGCTTTAAATAGCATTATTCTCCTGCCCACTGATCATTCAAACAGCACTTTCTTCCACTAGCACACTTTGTATTTCAGGAAACATTTTTTTCTTTCCCTTCTTTTGCCCTGGAAGTCCACTGTAACATGTACAGAGCATGGCTTCTGGCTCTCGTGGTGCGTTTGTACAACGTCTCGTGCACGTGCAAGCATGCACACGCACATTCGAACACACAGTGCTAACCTGCACTGGTGCAGCTCAGCACTTCACCTTGCTCTGGGCTATGCTTTAATAGAACAGGCATCGGGGCCTTGAAGTGCAGCAGTAATGAGCTGTTCCAAACATGCTTTGTGTTTTGTTTCCAGAGGAGGTGTAGGGGGGTAGCACAAGGGATACTTAATCATAAAAATGCTGAATATTTAAGCCCGTTCCCCATTCTACCACCCCCATTTAAATCAGCAGTGCAGTTGGAATGAAATACAACTCGGCTTTCAAACATTTTTGTATTTAATTTAATTTACTTCTAGATTGATAGCTAAACTCAAAACAGATTTTACCCCTTTTCCCCTGGATGGGGAAATAGAGATGACCAAGTTCCCTTTGAACTAAGTTTACAATGTTGCTGTTTTTTTTCCTATTAACTAAAAACAAACAAACAAAAGAAGGCAATTATTAAAGAGGTCCATAACCTATTTCTAGCACAGGATTGCAATGAAATGCAGTGAAGAGCTCCAAGCCTGAAGGACAGGTGTTTCTACTGCCTGGCACATGGGTTGGTTGTCTTACAAAAAGGACAAGGTCTTGAATTAGCCTCTAATTCTTAGAGGCAAGCTTTCTCTCCAAAAATTAAGATGCATCTATGTTTTGGGTGATTTTGGTGGTAGGAATTGTGATTTTTCGAGTAGGTGTCTTCAATTACCAGCCACATCTGTGAGGAGAGGTAGGCATGGGTGTAAATCACAGGAGGTCAGACTGAGGGGTGAAACTAACCAGCCATTACGTGCATTGTACCAGCAGATTTCAGGGAGGAATTATTCCAAAATAACAGTCAGTTACCTATTTTGAGAAAGACATGAATGAAAGGGAATGAAAATTGATAACAAAATCACAACTTACACCGCTGTCAATGATGAAGTTCACCAGGGAGATATTTCTAACACTTCATAAAGGGAATATTGAGACCATTTTGGAGCAGTCCTTCAGTGGAACGGAAGAATTACAAGGCTGTGGACAAGGGCATGCAGTTCACTTGAGGAAAAGCACTACATCAGTCCAGCCCAGACCAAGAAGCATTGGCAGGCTGGTGTGTGTGAACCCACGCTGCCAGCAGCTCTGTGCATAAGCAGAGACGCTTGATGTCCGCAGATGTCAATCTCGTGTCTTTCATAAACATTCATTTCAATGTTTTTTTTTTTTTTTTTTTTTTAGTATTGTTATTATTTTTTTTTTAAAGTCTGGTTTTGGTGAATATCCCAAAGTTCAGATGTTTCTCCCAAGTTTAGAGGAATTCATTCCAACGTCTATTTTTTTTCTGGAAATTTCACAAGAAAATCTCTTCACTCTCAAATCTCTGCATTATTCAGGTTTCATCTAGGCCAGAAAAAGTATTTTGCAGTTTGCCCACATTTTTGTTTCATTAGAGGAAAATGATGAGGAGGTGACCTCCAGAGATCCCTTCCAACCTCAACCATTCTGTGATTCTGTGAAAATTGACTGAAAATGAAATTAAACAGGTCTTCAAAGATATGAGTTGTTTGAATTTTGGACAGAATATGAATCTGTGGGCTTTTTTATTTGAACATTCCTATTACCAGCACTTACTAATAGAATGCTAAATGTGTTTCTGAACAAACAATTAACCTCGTAGTGTTTCTTGCTGAGGTTTCTGTCTCTTTCTTTTTCTATAGTCCAGTGTCCTCTAGCCAGAGTGGCAGTTAGGGGAAGAAAGGGGAAGAAAGGAAAGCGCTGCTCTTTTACTTCTGCACATTCTTCCATGATCTACAATAATGAAACACATCTAGAACCTCCTCCTACATTTCATTTCCATTCAGAGGCTTTCTTTCTTTCTTTCTTTCTTTCTTTCTTTCTTTCTTTCTTTCTTTCTTTCTTTCTTTCTTTCTTTCTTTTTTCTTTCTTTCTTTCTTTCTTCTTTCTTTCTTTCTTTCTTTCTTTCTTTCTTTCTTTCTTTCTTTCTTTCTTTCTTTCTTTCTTTTTTTAAA
>CM021732.1:25862944-26384053 GCA_011075105.1 Heteronetta atricapilla | reverse complement strand
CACCATGAGCAAGGCTCTGTTTCACACCTCTCTCATAATTTCAGCGAGTGCATGCTCAGGCACAAAGCCAGCCTTGCTTCTGAAGGACTCAGTCCTGCGAAGTCTGTTCACTCTCAGCTCTCCTCTGATGTTTAAAAGGGTCCAGCCTCTCTTCAGAGGTGCTTTACAATTCAGAAGTGAAGGTGAACTGTTTTCTGTTCAGAAAACTTTGCTCTGGCCTAGCTAGCAGACCCAGACTTTCCATGTGCAGAGGAATGCAATAAACAGACAGGGAGAAAAAGATCTGCGAGGAAAATCATTTAGAAATCAAAGGGTCGTAATATACCACTTAAAGTATTTTGTGGATTAAATTACTGAATAATAATGAAAGATGAGAGATTAATGGCAACCTGGTCCAAAGCCCTCTATTTATACCCAGGCCAAATAAAATGGTAGGCAGGTGCACTGTGTCTTTTACTCAATAGAGGACTTCTGTATGCCCGTCGCTTTTCAATCCCATTACAGTTATTATACATGCTTTTGTAAAAAGACAAAAATATTTCCCAGAGTTAATGACAAATATATTTTATCTTTAGCATTTACCTCCATCAAGTACACTTTGTTGGCAGCTCTATCAAACAACGCAGGGCAAAAAAATCTCAATCCATTCTAAGCAGAGTTTCATCTGAAATGACTTTCATCTTTGTTTAGAGGAAATCCAGACAGACTACTAAAATATTATTTTTCTTCCAGGCACATAACAATCATTTGATATTTTTTTACTCTTCTAAGAATTTCAGGAATTTTGATTTTGTTTTCTGGTTTGCCACTGCAGCACCATCTGAAAACTGTCAGTACAAAAATCTCCAAAAGAACAGCAAATCACTTCTGGAGAAACTAAAACATTTATTTCCTGACTCCAAATTGTTTTGTAAAGCTTACCCATAAATAAGGCTACGTTAATGTATCCTATAGCTCCTGTTCCAAAAGCTCTTCCTCTCTTACACAACGTTTTGTTGCACATTTGTACTTTGTTATGCTACCCGTCCTGTAACAAATAACAAAGCCCGAACCAACCAATTCTCTGGCAACAGGAATGCTCACTTACAAAGTCTCTTAAAACCAGAAAAAAAAAAAAAGAAAAGAAAAGAAAAGATGCTCTGTTAGAAATTTATGGCATCAGATATTTTATTTCCTCCAAGTGGAGGTTCCTTGTGATTAAGAAGCACACCAAACAATATCAGTGAAGATCAGAAGACCAAACACAATGGACTTTCTCAGGTAAATTTTAAACAAAAGAGCGTTTATTGCAGCGTTCAAGTTATAAGGAGGAGGAACGACTGGGGAAAGGAATTATACAAAGAAATGGTCTCAGGGAGCTTTCCTTTCTTGGATTAATCTCTGTCTGTTGACAAGAAGGAATTGCTAACTGACAGCTGCTCACCAGAGTGTACAAAGCAAGAAGGTCACCTTCGTCTAACAGGTAAATACCAAGCACGCTAACTGCGAGCTATACAGTGAAGCATTAAGAGAGCAGGATAGGCACAAAGAGTAACAGAGGGTTAACTGAAAATGGGCATGTCAATGAATTTTGCTAAAATGAAGCTTTATCGGGACACCTGTGATTTCAAACTGTGTGCAATGGAGTTTAGCTTGTAATATCGCTTGGAAGTGATGCACAGGAAACACTGCAGACATGACTGCAAAGGGAAGCACTACAGAGAGGAACACAGTTTAAACCACTAAAAAGAGTGGGAGGAAAGGAAAGAATGGGAGCTCAGCTCAGCAGCCCTGTTTTTAGGCCAAACCCTAGAAAATCAACCAAGAGAGGCTGAATGCTCAGCACTTGGGGTAACCAGGCTATTTGTTTAAGGGCCTATACAGATTTATGACCAGAGTTCCAGCCCTTTGTAACTCCTTAAGCACAAAAGCAGGTTAATATTTCAGAAGCGCTCAGTTTCAATTAGATTAAAATTAGGTGTGAATCTATGTTGTAAAGACATTCAGAAGACCTCAATACCAAACAACTCCCACAGCAGCCACCTTGGGGCTTGTGAAGAATCATTTAGAAAGTCACCTTATCTTACACCTAAATAAGGCATAAACACGTAACAGACATGACCCTAGCACTCTATCCGTAATTACGGTGTAATAATTAACTACTGTGCCTACTGCTTTGGATGCACTGGGTAAGACCCGCCCCATCTTGGCAGCCTCAGCTCTGCCCCTTCACCTCCAGTGCATCTCGCCAGCACCCGGAGCTTTTACAAGTCTGATTTCAGTTCAAAGCTGTCACCACGATGTGAGGGTAGGAAGGGCTGCAGGAGATGTTACGTGTCAGGGGCACACCAAATGGGTAACTGCTCCCCAAATCTGGGACAAATCCGGAGTGTCCTTCCTGTGTGAACCCGTGGTCATCAGTGCATCGCCAAATCTGGGCCAGGTTCAGAATGTGGGGTACAATCCCACAGCACATCTGAGAAGAGAGCGTATCGTCATTCTCTGAAATACCCAAAGGCTTACTAAACAACCATGTTGCCGAAAGAAATCTTGAGGAGATGGTGGAGAAAGGAACCGAGGGGGGGAAAGAAAAAGATGAGGGGAATTGACTAAAACCAACCTAAGGAATATTTTTCTTATTCCAGCATGAAATGTTGACAGAATTAAATGTGGGATTAAAAAAAACAACCTTCTAACGCACAGTTTCATGTTACCTCCACAAGAGTTTTGATTCCACTTATGAGACTTCCCAAATGAAAATGCTGGCTATGTGCCTGCCTCAGAAATACATTTTTTCCTCAGAAGAGTGGATTTGCCAGTTGTCAATGCCATTTCTTTGCTAGCCAGCAAAATACGTTCATACTCACAGCAGGCAATTACCATTCTTTTCTCTACTGGTAAGGGGCATGACTTCACTCCTAGGTCTAAGATCCCTGGATCCTTTCCTTATTACATAGTCTAGTTAGCCAGCATAATTAACCCTTAAAGCAAATGGAACGATTATTTCCTTTCTTTTTAAAGTGAGTTTAAATGGTTTCATCTGAGAATGGTTTTGTAAACAGACGAATCTGTTTTACACATTTGTGGCCTGTTCCAAGGGGCATCAGTTGATGGGAATGCCATTGGAGCTGAGCTGCCTCACACCATGGTCTGAAAAATGTGGTTACAGTCAGCTCTCAGAAAACAAAAACACCAGGGATCAGATCCAAAACTTCTTGAAGTTAATGGGAGCCTTTTAATTAGTTTCAGTGTCTTTGGGGAAGGCCCTTAGGGCAAATATTCCTTTTCGAAACTTGTTCTCCAACTCATGGGGCCAGGAGGTGGTATTTTTCATGCACACACAACAGTGCTGCAAATGCTCCCAAATGCTCTTATTTAAAGCCCCAAACCATGCTGGAAAAAGAGAGAGGGAAAGAGAGAGAGAGAGAAAAAGAGAGAAAAAAATAAAAATAATAAAAAAAAGGAGGTCTCTGGAATAAGAATATTATCTACTTTCTCTGACAGGAGCAAGAAGATTCCAGGCAATGCCAAATGCAACAGCAGTAGTAGATCTGGGCAACTCATTCACAGGGAATAGACAAGGCAAATTATTTTTAGGGCCCTAATCTGTGTGGCTAGAGGATAACATCCTAACCACTGAAAGGTGTCGCAGTAAAAGAAAAGACAGGGTTCTTACATAAAAGCAGCTGTGAAGTCAGATGTATAAACCAGCTTCTTAAAAATGCTGGGCACAGAGGTTTGCTGCGATCGGTTAGCTCTTTCATGGCACGTTCCTTGCTAGGATACACGGACTGCATCTTGCCTGGCTTGACAGAAGCTCACTCTCCTATTTCTGCCACTGAGCAGCACATTATGCCAAAGCCAGCACTTTGCTAGAGACAGAGAAACAGACCCTGGAGACACTCTGACATTCACGTAATGCTGCTCATTGCTCAAAGGAGCAAAGTTAACAGATTTACCCCACATTTACCCCAGAAAAAAATGGTATCAGAGTCTGAACCACAGTATGTGGGGTGCAACTTTCCAGCCCAAATACGGTCCTGAACTGGGGTTATGTAGAACAACCTGTCTGTACCAGAAAATGCAGACAGCTTCTTAAGGGTTACATTTCCTTTTTACATACTTCTACATCAAAACCATATTGCAGCATAGCCCAGGATTCAAACACATCCTACAAAAACAGGCAGCATAACTCTGATATTGAACTCCAGCCCAGTTTTAATTGACTGCCAGCTCTCAGCCACTTCCTAAAGCTCCAGATAGCCAATACCAATGTTGTAATTTCTAAATGTGTGCTTCTCGCAGCTGGAGTCCAAATCTAAGGGTTTCGTCTTGCTTTCTGAAAAATAAACATGATACCTTAACTCCTGCAATGGACCCCCACCTTAGGACACCTTTCTGAAGGGGGAGAGAAATACTGGGGGTGGCAGGCAGTTGCTTATTAAGAGGATACCCCTGAAGTATAAACAATCCAATGTTTTCATCACTCACTGACAAATGATTTGCAGTGCTGCTGGTGAAATCCCTTAGAAACCTCTTCAGGCACTGGCAACAGGTTAGACTGATAAGTATTTTTAATTAATGCCACTGCAATCATGTGTTTCATACACTTAGGTAGGTATTTTCATGCCAACAGTTAACAGCAAAATGGCTTTCAGTGCATGCCGCAGTTCCCAAAAGCACGAGTCTACAAAACTCAGAGGCAGCAGTCTTGTGCAAGAGAAATGTTTAATCACGGGAACAGAGATGGACAATGCCCACCGTACATCACTACGGCCAGGACTGGCTGACAGCACACACGTGTTTTTCCTAGCTGGGTGTGTAAGAGCAGCTTCAACAACACTTCTAGGCTTCCCATGCCAGACAGCAGTGAAGGAGGATCCTGGCTCATGAGGTATTCGGGAGTGCACGTGCCCGTCCTTCCCTCAGATTGCTGCTCTCCGTTTTGAATGCCTATATTTTCCTAGTTCTGTGACACCCACTATTGCCTCTGCGTGTCTTCTGAGAAAGCACCTCCTCTGCAAAACCCCCTCAGATAAGCTGTCAATGACATCTCATCCTTTCCTTTCCGGTCCAAGTAAATTTTTAGGCAGATGCCAGGGACTCAGACAGCTAGGCCAAGGTCTGCAGGGCCCTCAGCTTGATGGCAGCAGCCCACAACAAGAAGCAACACCCTTTTTGTTTATTTATAGCAGCGGCTGAAAGGTTTCAAAAGTGCAGTGAAAAACAGAATGCCACTTCCTCAAACATCCATAAAGATGTATGAAAACATGTTCCCCAGCCAGCCGGAGCGTGTGGTTTTGGTAGCAGCGAGGAGGCCGCCTCTGTCACCCCGGGAAGTGCGCTGAAAGGAAAGCCGAGCTCCAGGCCTGGCTCCTGGTGCAGGGGGAGGGGAGGCTCAGTAATTATTTCTCTTGTTCATTATAGCATCCCGTGCCTGCAAAGCTCGCAGAATACTGGCACCGTCCCAAAATATCTCCAGTGCTGCTACAACATCACAAAGCACTAGAGTGCAATGATGCATCACTACCTCCCCACACGGCGACATGACATGAACATCACTGAGGAACAAGACAGTGACTTTATCACTGGGTAATTTAATTGATGACTTGAACTCTAAATAGCCACTTCCCTTCACCTCCTCAGCTGCATCCCTCCTCCGAAGGATGTCATCCACACTAAACTAGCACTTACTGTTGTGATACTGATTGATGCTTCATGGCAGCAAGTAACAGGAAAGAGCACTAGTGAAAGTTCATTAACGTTAAGCTAATGCATTTCATGAGAGACTACAAACTGAATCACTAGGGGAGGGAGAACAGCTTTGATTAACGGGAGATGATCTGTAAAACATCAGGAGTGCCCAAAAGCCGGAGGAAATAAAGGGTGAAACAGGGAGACGGAGGAAGCTAGAGGAATGGAAGGGCTCCGAGTACAAGACCAGTAACACGCATGTACAAAAATAAATAAACAAATAAAAACAGATCCAGGTTCCTATACTGTTTAGTAGACAAAGTAGGATCTCTACCCCAGCAGATGCCTAGGATGATCACTTATTTTACTCTTTTTTTGGAAAAAAAAAATATATGAAGAAGATGAGGAGAGAAACTCCTTTCTCTACACATGCCTACAGGGAAGAGCTGGACCCACTCTGTCATTTTGTGAGTTTATTCCCTACATCCTGTGCCCAAACACTTGGCCAAAAGACGCCAGGGTTCAAGACAGAAAGGCAAACTCCTGACTCACTCTGTATTTCAAGGTAGCATTGCATAACAAGACTGGGGGCTTTTTTTATCTCCTGAAGCAGGGGGATGCAGACAAATTCCCACAGTGCAACTCAAAATTGTACAGGCTTCTAAAAATCCTCCAAATTTCTTCTTTCAATGTCTAAATACAGTTGTGATGTGGAACATGTTGGTACTTGAAGCTTAGAACTACGACTTGGTTAATTATAGAGCTAATTATGTAGGGCTCTGTTGGCTGACTTGCACACACAAAAAAAACCAACAACCAAAACATTTGGGCATTTCAGTAAAAAATATTAAAATAAATAGAAAGACCTACTGCCACAACGTGGCAGGAGCAAGGAATGATGAGAACCAAGGTCCTCTGACTTCATGTGTGGCATTTACAATATGGAAAACTCAATGCCACACATGAAGTACAGTAAAAGTAACAGAAACAACAAAGTAGCTCTTGGTTTCCTTATTTAAACAGTTCAACCATAGCTGGAAGCTTCCCTTCTGCAAAAGTGACTGAGCCAGCACGAGCCCTCTGAACTTTTTCACCTAAGTTGCCTTGTAGAAAAAACACAGCTTCTCGCTTATCGGTAACTGGGTTTTTGAAAGCACACGTGTATATTTAGTGAGGCCACGGAATTACGGAAACCAGAGCTACACCCGGCAGATACTTCTTAAGACAAATAAAAGCCCTTTGTGCATTTTGATTGGGATGACTGCTAAAAATACCCCAATGCAGCTGTTTAATTTGCTGTAGCTCGAATGCTAGTTTTATACTTTTAATTGCTACTATACAAAATTCTTTGATTGCCTTTGATGAAATTAAGATTTTCTGTGTTTAATGATTAAACCTGGGGAAAAAAAAATAATGTAACCACATGCTAGTTAAAATGTAAATTGCCTGTGCTGGGAAACCTAGGTAAATCTTTCTGGATAGTTGTCACAAATCTACTCATACCTAGCTTGATGCATTTCTCTAAAACTGCTCATTTTACAGTCTCCTAAGGGTCAAAAAATGCGTTCTCTTACTGGAAAACCTAGGTCCCACTGCCATCACGTAACTTTTGCACTTATTTCTGGGGAAAAAAAATACGTCTCTAACAGCAAATGCCCCATTTTCAAAGACCCAGCATAGCCTGGCTTAGTCACATGTAATTCTGTGGTCACAATTTTTGCACACCTTCCATCCCTCAGGCATGCAAACACCGGGATCCACACAGACAAAACCTATACACCGGGAGTGTGCAAATACGTGCGCAGATAAAGACAGGAGATGTTTACCACACAGAGCTTACTGGTTCAAGTGTTTGGCTATGCACACAGAGACACAGGTCTTGAGTTCTTGTGGACGGGTGCCGAAAGCCACCTGAAATTAACCACACGCATGTTGTACCCTGACCACGTCAATGCAATGGCCGGCTGGGCAGGGAGCAAGGCTTTGACCCTAGAAAATCAGAGCCCAGGTCCAAGGTGCATGCTCAGCTGCTTTTTCTGTGTAAAAGATGCGTGTTGCAGCCCTCCTCTTCCCCTGGTCCGGAGTGCTCCAGCTTGCTTAGTCTTACTGTGATGAACTTCCTCTGTCTGGGATAGGTGACTGTTTTGTCAACAGCTGGATAATCGGGCTGATGTTTCAGATTGTCCTCTGGAAACTCCGTCTATCACCCCCAGACAGCCTTACGCAACCCTAGGGCCTAGCAACAAACTAAAGATATATTGTTCTTTTAAACAACAGCAAGCCATATAAAAGCAGAGGGTGAGGCGCCAAGGAAGCAGATAGTGGGTGTTATTAGCAGCGTGTACCGCAGCAGCATTTGTTCTCACCAACTTTTTAAGAAATACAGCAACAACTGCAGCATGCTGATCAGCAGAATCTGAGTCTTTACGTAACTGCAGAAGTCATGTTCTTTGCTGGTAATAAAACCTGTGCACCTTCTGCACAAGCTGCATCAGGACACAAGGGGTTTAACAGAAGCCTCTGCTCCTGTGCACGCGAGCAGCAGGCAGTACTGACTTCAGACCCGCCATGTTTTTTCTTACAGTGTTACGTTTTTACCTAGTAATTATATTACAAAGGCATGCAGGCAAAGGACAAGCACACAAAGCACACTCTGCATTTTCTTCCTCCTCGCAGAAAAACACCAGGATTTGAGATGCTCTCTCTGACTGATTCTTACGGCATTATTTAGGATTACATCCTACCGTCATTTAGCAACATCTTATATTTTGCACCTCCACGTTTTTCATTAACTTAAATATTTTTAAGTCTGGCACAACTGATTTTGCCTCCTGAACACTATATGTTTTGTTCTAGAGTAATGAATTCATCCTACGTATACACAGCAATACCTCACAGGCATTATACAGGCAGTTCTTAGAGTACCCCAAACGAAAGCAGGACGAAATCCCATCTTCACGTCAGTTGTGCACTTCCCATGGATTACAGTAAAAGTGGCATACACAAATAGGCATCTCTGCTTTTTTTTTGTTCTTGTTGTTTTAAGGTGGGCAACAAAGAAAAACATGTTTCATTAACGCGGCGCAGAAGGAACAGGTCAGGTCTTCTGGCCAAGAAATGGGAATGAGGGTCTGTCACCAAGACTGACACTGAGGTCAAGACAGAGAAATGTAAACTCCTTCTCTGGCAAGAGGTCACTGATGGCATGCCTATACAATGTATTACTAAGGGTAAGGATGGGACAAGGGTCCCTGTGTCTGCCCACGCTCCCCGTGCAGCCACAGGACCACGCTCCAGCCATGCTGCAACCTGTGCTCATGGAACACAGCACATGGAAGAGGCAAAGCCTGAGCACCCGCATTTTGCCATGGCCAGAGTATTTTGAAGAAGTCACACCAGAAATATTTGCCCTGCACGTTAATAGAAATGGCACCCACATGAGGCAGCACGGACTCTCAGGCTGACTTTGCTCCATCCTCTGGCACTGATGCATTTAGGTCCCTACAGGCTCGTGGTAGCTTCAGTCAGCACACCCCTATCCTGCTAAATATATGGCTGAAAAATTAAACAAATGTCGTTAAGAGCTGTGATCTTCCCTCAGTCATCTCAGGCATTTGCTAAATCTGCCCTTTTCCATAGTGTTTTCTGTGATCATTACGATGCCTGCAGCTCCAACAGAGGTAGTAACAACAGGAGCACTTGTTTATACAAGCCACAGAGAGCTGTCTATGTTTGAGTACTGGTCTCTTTTGATCTCACATACACTTACAGTTTTAACTATTGAGTCCATCTTCTTAATTATGGTCACTTTCTCCACTTCCAGAAATCTCAACTTGTTAACATAGAAGTCAATTTTTTTTTTCTGATAGACTGAATTTTATTTTTCAAGTTTCATGTTTCTAGTTAAATGATTAAGATCATATGAGTGGAACGGGCTTGTCTTAAATGACAATATTTTTTGATACAAAGCCAAAATATTAATCTGGAGAGATCTTCTCTTGTTATACAAAAATCTGAAAACAAGCTGAACTGCAAAGGGGATACTGGGGAAGCTAGGAAGACACGGATCCTCCTTTTGTTTGTTTATTGATTTTTACCAGAAATAAAGATGAAGAGCTATTCCAACCTTTTCTCCCAGTCTCTGCATTAAAGATAGAGGCTGATTCAAATTATAGTGAGCAGCAAAAACCATCCACTCTGAGGCATGACTCATGCCTTCTTCTTTTGAACTCCCAGCCCAAATGCAGCATGCGTGGTAGAAGGCATGGGTTCATTTGCCAATGCACGACATTTTTCATGCTGTCACGATGCGTCTTGTGCCAGCTGGTCAGCCAGCCAAGAGTGGCACCCACCAGCTGCAAAAGATGCTCATCACCTCCATCCCCAGTTGGTGGGAAAGTGCCGTGTAGGGAAAAGTTTGGACACATAGAGGAATGCTGTTTCTAATAAATTATTTGTAAAAAAAGCAAACAAAAACCAAACCCTTATGACAACATCGTAAATGATAATATAACTGTGTCACAGAGTCTTTCAGAAACAATTCATTAAACTACTTTAAATATTCTTATGCAAGCTCTGGCATGAAAATACTGCAATGTCTGTATAACCAAAGCAAAAGGCGATGAAAGATCCTGTACAACCTCAATCCCCCCTCCCTACCCCTCCCCCAAATACTGAAGTTGCCAGGGTTTCACAGATGTTTTGAGATCATAACACAGGGTCAGAGGATAACTGGTAAGGTCAGCTGGAAAAGGGGAAATGTAAACACTTTTTTTGGACCTTCATGAATGGGACTCTCAGAATAGGAACTGAAGGAAAAATGAGATAATCTGACTCCATTGCTCTCCTATACTGTACTTCTGGCTCCGGGTTCACGGTCTTCTACGTGCCTCTGAATTGTTTTATCTGCTGGCTTTGTGAATGCTGCTCCAGAAAAGGCAATGGTAATGGGATATAAATTCTAACCTGGCAAGATTAATTTTATATTAAGAAATAAGAAAAAGAAAAGATATTTAGGTGGTTTTAGGCAAAGGAACAACTGGGGATTTATTTATTTTTTGTTTCATCATAAGAGAGCAGCACACTCTACTGGCTGTTTCCCTGTAGTTTTCTAGGTAAACCCTTCTGCAATACTGTAAATCAGTTTCTTTTCTGTTCCAGCGATACAATCAGAGACAATACAGTCTAGTTGGAAAAGAAAAAAAAAAAAAATAAAAAGAAAACTGAAGGACGTGGCTGGTAAGTCCTGATTCTGCCACTGGCTCATATTACTCGAGGCAAACCACTTAGCTTGCAGCACTGCAGCTTCCATGTTAAAAGAACAGGGAGAAGGACACCAACCCCTGCAAAGCACACTGCCACTCACAGCTCAAAGGCACAGAAATGGAATATTAGTGCTGCTGTTACTACATTAACAACAAAAGTACAATGGACGAGGTTCAAAATTCAGCTTTCATACCAGCTCAGTAGTTCAAGATCCTTCCACATTTTAGCACAGCAAAGTCTCAGGAGAACGCATGTCTGTATACTTATCAAGATGTTTGTGGTTAAACTTCTTTTTTCCTTTTTTTTTTTCTTTCTTTTTTTTTCCTGTTCTTTAACTTTGTGTTTCTGTACAAATACACAATTTTGCCTGGAAAGTATATAACTGATGAAACTGAAGACTGCTATTTTGCTGATTTTGCATGGAGTACATTACAAAGAGATGTCATTCACCCTGATGAAAAGTCCATCTCAAAGGCATATGCCCTACATGCCAAGTTGTGTGCTAGACCACAAGAAACAGTTAAACTGGTGCTCCAGTGTTGTGTGAGGTTTCTGCTGTTAGCACCCAGTACACAGAATTCAGTTTCATGTAACTGATTGGTTTAACGTGTTTTTCCTTTCAAAATATACTGATTCAGTACATTCCAAAAAATGGTACTGTTGGAAAAGCAGCTTGCATACTTGAATGTATCACACATCCCCGAATGTCATATACAAGAAACTCTTCTTTCAGGTTAAAATAAATTAATTTATTAGAAAAAAAATAAATAATAATTAAAAAAAAGAGTTGCAAAAGCAAAACCACTTTAATAGTTTGAAACAAATTTGTAACTTTCATTTTATGCAACTACGTGTAGTATTTCACTACTACAGATATCTTTTTCCCTTATAAACACTCTGCTTATCATAGTTCTACATTAAGTTGTCTGTGAGTCAAAAAGAGCACACCTTCACTGCCCAAGTACAGCTCTGTATATGTACAGGCTTCTTATAACAGTACTAAAAGAAAGTACTTTCTAACCACTGCTCTTTATTAGAGACATAGAATTAAGTTAGAAGAAAAAGTAACAACAACAAAAAAAGAGATCCTACAAATACTTTTCATATTTACAGTGACACATTTTCATGAATAACCTATTTCCTTAATATAAATTCACTTAACAGGATTTTGTCTTTTTTTCTTGCAGGTAAAGATACACAACCAAACTCTTACAAAGTCTGCAAAAGAGACAACATGATTGCAAGAGACTTCCAGGCTTTTATTCTACAGAGAAAAAGACAATTCCCCGGGGACACTGAAAGTCAAACTGGCTCTTATGTTCAGCTGCAATTTTTAGTTTATATGAAAACAAATCAATACCATCAATACCATCTCCACAAAACTCAGACTCTTCCTAATGGCACTAAGCTGAGCTCCCCTTTATCAAGTTCTCAACAGAATTTCAAGTTTATTTTTCTATGTTTACAAGAAACTACATTCAACCAGTCGCACCTATGAACAGACTATCCAGCTCATTTTTCCAGAAAACAGGATGAGAGTTTGCTTCATGAAACGACTTCATTTTGCACAAAAGCACATAGGATCATACACAGCACCCCAGGCAAACGGGGAGAAAAGCCTGCCAGCTGATAGTTTTAGTAGAATGGCAACTTTGGGGCAGATGCACATTTCACACACTTCTTTCTGTCTCACAGCTAAGGAGGGATGAAATTTACCCCTGTCAGAGAAGCTAAAACCTTTTGGTATTATAATTCAACCAGTCAGACTTCAATTCCTTCATCCTTAGGGCTTGATTCAAAACCTTTTGAAGTCAACTGAAAGACTTCCCCTGACTGCAGTAACTTTGGCTCGGATCCTAAAACCGTGCTCCCATACCTTTCAATCACCCTTACGCCCTCCCTCCTTCCCAAACGTTGCAACCAGTGGGAATGTTTCACGGCTTAGAGGAGCCTCGGGGCTGCTCTAAATTCCTTTAGTTAATATTATCTCCCAAAGAACTAACGGGGGGAGTGCAGCATCAATCTATTGTACCTTCTCCTCTGGTGTATCTCCATAATGGGCTCAGAAGAATGGCTGGCTTGCAACAGCGAAGATTTTTAGTGTGCCAAAGGAATTCATACCCAAAAACTAATTCAGCTGTTTTTATTTTACAGGCAGAAAACAAGACCAGGTTCTGGCTGGAAACAGCTACAACAATTCATCTCAGAAGGCAACTTTCTCCCAGCACTGCATTCCTTCCCAGCTCCGCGGGCCTACTTGGAGCTGGGCTCCCAGAGCCTCGCTGCAGGGGGCCGTGCATGGCGTAAGGCTCCCCGCATCCCGACAGCACCAGTTAACAGAACAGACACTTATAAATACAACACTCAGGGTCAGATGGACAGGGACTCTCCTTTTATATGGTGATTACAATCAGTCTATATTTACAGAGGGAGAATTGACAGTGCCCGATTCACGTGTTTGAAGTGTCTCTAAGCCTGGCCGAATCTTAGCAGGATGCCATCCAGAACCCCGGGTTCCTCTCACAGAGGTGCTCCCTTTCTATTTTTCCTTCTATAATCTGCATCTCCGTGGTACTCTAGCATGCATGCATTATTCAGCAGAGCATTGAGCAGCGTGATTGACATCTGTGGGTCCTTTTTTCCCTCGTGTTCTCACCAGAATGAATGATATTTCATTGTTATCAGGCCCAGAGCAATGGCCAGACAGTAAGGGCCGTTGGCAGAGCCACTTGCCAGGAACAGCTCTCCCATGTCAAGCACTTGTATCAAAGCCATTTGACCACATAAGCATTTCCTGAAATCACACTGCATTTCACTGTTAACTGGAAAAAAGTGCATCCCATTGGTCTAAATGAGCAACACAAAGGAGACGACTGCTGAACTCCATAAAAATGCAGTCAATGTTCTTGTGACTAAAGGTCTAACAACAGAAAAAACAGGATAAAATAGTACAGAGGGCTTAAAAAGAATAGGAACGATCTGATAAGGATCAAATGTGTTCAGTATGTACATCAGGATAAAAATTAGCTTCATTAATTTATTGATACTTCTCCATACCCAGAGCTGTGTAACATAGGGATAAAGATCCTTGTGCTGAAATAGGATGTGCAAAGCAGATGAAAGGAAAACTTTGCATTTAGTTCAGCACTGCAGAGAATACAGCATGCAAAAATATCACTCTCCAAAGCAGAACCAACAGCGTGTAACACAATCAACCTATAAAGCCATACAGCCACCAGAGCCACTCTTTTTTTCTTTTTTTTTTTTTTTTTTTTTTTTTTTTCTTTTTCCTAACACCTGCTCACTAATTTTCATCTTTTTTCTTTCTCTGACTGCAGTAATGATCCTTTAGGATAATGTAGCAGTCTATCAAACCTGTCTGCATGCTCATACCTTTTCCATTATAATTAATGGATTGCCTGAACTGAACAAAAATGAGGCAAACTACATGCACTTTGCATTGTTTGCAACTTTCCCTGGTTCTTTAACAAACTTGTTCAAACAATTTTCTTGTTTAATCACTTAGCAAAATTCTAGAATACACACAGTCACAAAATTCCCCTTTAGTACTTTAGGAAATATGGCAATGTAGAGAAGAAATCTAATTATCACATCAGCCCGTCAGCAAGCACACACAAGCATATTCTTCTAAAATAGATTCAGAATTACACACTAATGACTGTCTGAAACGCATGGAGTTAGTTCTGTGTTATGACCTTGTATTTGGTGAAAATTTGAGGAAACATAAGCACAGCAAAAAGAGAAATGCTTCTACAACCTGCAGTTATATGAAATAGGAAGCAATCAGAGAGCTGTCTAGCATTACTTTCATCATCTAAATATGGAAGGAAACTTTTGACCACTGGAAATTGATTACCAAGCAAATAGTCAGCTGTGTGGATATGTTCATTCTCTTTCCCAAAGCATCTTTCAAGTACTTTGTTTGCTGCCGAGCCTGTCAATGCGTGATGGATGATGGTGTCGGTGGGCCAACGACCACCACTGTTTTTTCAGCAGTTGCTGCCCATGCGTACAGGGTGGGTCTTCTCCTACTGAAATTTAGTCCAACTTAAGCAAGTTATCTGGGCTCTCCATGCGGTCAACAGACTGAAATAGGCATGTTGTGAAGACAGCTCATCCCACCTTAGATTCTTACATTGCTGCTCTCCAGAGATGGCCCTGACTATACAGGCAACCTCAGCAGCTAACAGAAAGCAGGCACTTCATGTCTAAAGCTGAGTAAGACATGCCGTGTTCAGTGATCAGGCTGCAGCTGGAGTCTCCAATTGGACTGCAGAGAGCAAAGCAGAAATCTCTGGTTCAAAGACCAGTAAACATAGCATCCCTTTAAGGCTTCGCCAGGAGCACACAGGAAAAGGTTAGGAGAGTACCTTCTCCCCACTAGCCAGTGACCTGGTGAACACTCCCTACATTACCATTCTCAGTCTCTCTTTACAAGTGGAGTTTTTGTCTCTTGCAGCTTCGGATTTGATCCACTGGTGAATATGACAAAAGCTTGCAATATTTGGAGGGCCAGCTGAAGACCAGGGCAAGTGTCAGGTGCTGGTGTGTATATAACACAGCTGCCAAGCTTCGGTTTGAAATTGCTATCACACTAAACAAGAACAAGAGAATAGTCTGTGAAACTGAACAGCAGCAAATTCAAACTTGAGAGGAGGAAGTACTTTTTTCAAATAAGGTGTAATTGGACCTTGGAGCTCATTATGACAGGATGTTGCTGGGGTTATGGTCTTACGAGGGCATAGACATGTACTGAAAGAGTAGTAATATCCAGGGTAGGAACAGTTAATGCTGAAAGGAAGAATATCAGTGGAAAAACAAACAAACAATAAAAAAAAACACCAGGAAACCTTATGTTTCAGCATTTTAAGCAATCCCAGCTTACTGACAGAGATCTTTCTGAGTGTGATGAAAAGAGAGGAATTATTCACCTTTGCTGTTCTGAGCATCTGAAACCTTCTTCTGAAATACCAGGTCCTGGATGCTGTTGAAATAAAAGTACTAAACTGGATGCAAACTCAGACTTGATGCAGACTGTCATTTATGTTACCGAGTGTCTCCTGTACACTGGAGCGCTGACTGTATTCTACAGTAAGGCAGTACTCTATGCAGCATGCATTTCTTTACGGGCATCATGTTCAGCTGGATTGATTATCTATTTGTATATTTATTTAGTGACAGAGGTGTCTTTTCACGCCACATACATAATTATTTCGCATAGAGTGTAATTAAACTTTGGAGCTCAGTACCGCATGATCTCTCTGGGGTATACACAGGTAAGAAAAGATTTTGCATTTTTAGCTGTCTCCAAGGCCCACAGAGACCACAGTCAGACAATTTCAGCAAGGATATTCCTCTGGGAAAATGGTAGGATGTGCTCCACCACCCCTGCTCTGTCTGAAAAACTCCCACTGACTCTAGCAGAGACAGCACATACAAAATGAGGCTGTACACAGCCTGAAAGAAAGTGCTAAGGCGACGAGCAAGGGCTATGCATACCCACAGAGGAGGTTTCAGCCATGTTAAAATAAGATAGGTTATTGTTAGTATAAGGTGAGAAATTTTTCTCTCGTCAGTTAACAGAAGGCCTGGGATACAGAACATGATGACTTACGCATTTTGCTGGGGAAGTAATTTGAAGTATTTTCTTATTGAAAAGGAGACAAGTGGATTTAAAGCATATCATGTTTTTAGATGACTAAGTTTCCTCTGTATGGAAGAAGAGGTATAAATATTGCATTTGAAAAATGTCATGTTGATAAAAAAAGCTACAGTTTCACCAATATAAAATATGAATGTAAACAACATGTCTGTCAGACATGGCTATAACATACTGCTTAACACTGCTAACTTATAATATGCACCTATTATTGTTAGTTCTCTTAATGAAAGAAAGTAAAGACACTGCATAAATTCTTGAACACATGTTTCACTTTTCCAGCTGCCTTGTGCTGTAGAACATCATGCTAACAAGAAGTGATGCTAACAAGAAGCTAAAACCAGTGTAGCAAATGGGGCATTTAAATATATATAAACATACAGACATTCATATATAAATAGAAACTGGCTATTTTGGGGAAATGAATGGATCCCTAGACAGACATATTTCAGTTTAATATTACCTATATTTTCCTACATGGTAACCATTACAGTCCTGCTTAATCAGAGAAAAAAAAAATGGCTATGCTCACTGCTAAAATGGAAAGTCAATATTCAGCTATCATCTCTTTTAGGTTCAATATGAAATTTTGTCTGTCAAGCACAGGGCACAAAAGGAATATTAATTTTGACATTTTTCCTCAGTCACTTCAAATCTGGACTTGACACCTATACCTGCCAGCACAGCACTTGTGTTCATGTTCAGACCATTTGTATACAGACTGCACCATGCAGTGTTGTTGGCAGTGCCAGAAACCATGAATCTCTTTGGTTTAGGGTTATAAAAAGGCATTTAAATACCATCTCCAAATATACTGTTCTCGTACTGTCTCAAAGAGTTTACTCCTATTCTTTCCTGCACCAAAATCCATGTTTTCTGCCATGATTTTCAATCTCCATGCAAGTAAAAGGATCTACATTATTATTTACAGAGAACGGCGGCTCAGTGTTACAGCAGAGTGGCATATCTCTGTCTAACCACCACATGATAGAAATGCACTTCACACTAAAAATTAAATACAAAATCATAAGCAAGCATTAAGCTATACCTTTTGTCCTGGAGCAGAAACAAAAAATAAAATGAAACAGAAGGGACTGCATAAAACAGGTTGAGAACTTAAATACCTGACGATGATTACGAAGAAGTCTGTAGGCTTGAGCATCTGATAAAACAGAGAGGAGAAATGACCCTATGAACTTATAACCTTCTGGGGGTGGTTTCTACTGCAATAACACCCTGTTTAAACCCTATGGCTACAGTACATCTGCGGTTCACTGACTATAATTACAGCTTTAATACTGTAACTGTAGCAAACAAGTCCCATGGTGTATTAGACTAAACACGAGGCATTTTGTCCTCCTGACTACAGCCTGTTTAATGGCATTTCAGGCTCCAGCACATAAGTCTGCTCTTGGCCACGTGTTCCCCAGCAGTTAAAGTTGGCCTGAGCTGCTTCCAAGGGAACACCATTCCAGCCCAACTGGGCATTGGACAATTACTTGGGAATATCATTTAGGGCTGAAACTGATATTTATCTAGTGATTGAAATCAGTTGGGAACTCAGTTACTGTCGTGTCAGCATTATGTCTTTCCTGGAGCCTTCAGCACTGTTGGTTTGGCTTGTTCCTACACTGGGCATTGACAGCTGGGCTGACGTGGCAGCTGAAGAAGCAGCACACCGCCTTTATTTGTTTGTGTTTCATATTTTACCTCCCTCTTTATCCTTGCCCCCTCCTGAAAAAAGAAAAATGCCAAACGAGGAGAACTGAACTGACTGACTATCATTTCCCTCCCCTTCAGGAACCTACACGCGTGCCCTCCCTCACCGTGCACGGGGGCAGGATGCCAGCCCAGGGCCAGATGCTCACCCTGAGCCTCTTCTCACAAACATCTTGAAATGTGCAGCCTCCCTCATCTCTACAGCTTCTCAGGCAGAAATAGGTGTCAGCCTAGGGTAAGCGACTGACCTGCTGAAACTGCTGAAACTGTTTCCTTTTGACTTGCCCAGACCTCTGGGCTCTATCTCCTCCACCAAGGACTGCCCAGTGGGGCTCCTGCTGCCCTGCCTCATGCTCCACATGTGGACTTCTGTTCCACTATAAACCCATTCCCTTTCACAGCTTCTACTTTGTAACCACGCTCTCCCATCCCCACAAAACTCCTGCCTGCTTGTTCCCACTTTTTCAGCTGGATAGCACAGGAATACTGCTCTGCTCCTGCAGGCACCGGGGCCTGGAGGTGACATGCTGTTTGCTTGCCTCTGTGTTAAGTAAAAAGACCAAGCTCCTGACCACAAAGACATAATGAGTACAAGGCAAGTATATTCTTAATGCAACTGTTCTGAAAAACTTTTTTTTTTTTTTTTTTAAATGTGGGAAAAATGGTAGATTTTAGAAATACCCAACTGCAGCTTATGCCGCTGCCTACAGTCCACTGGGATTTGCTTCCACAAGCTGCAGGTAGAGTGCAAATCCCACACAGAAAATTATAATCTCACACCACTGCTCCCAACCAAAGCTGTCATGGTCATTTTCTTAAAATATTGGTAGAGTATTTGCTTCCAGTTTGGCCAAAGAAAGGAGACTGCACATGACTCCTGCAACCTTCTCAAAATAATGTAGGTTAAAACTTTAAAAATAATATATTGCCCCTTATAATAATAGTAATACTTTGCAGGGTTGTAAGTACCTTTCAACCTAGGTTATCAAAACACTTTACAAAGGCAGTTAAGTAAGTATCATTATATCTATTCTACTCTGAGGTGACAATGACTTTGTGTCAGTTATAACTGCAGAACAATCCAATACTTACCCATTATTCAGCTTCCCAAAATAACCTATAATTCTGTAGCAACTCTAACAGGAAAATGAAGTTACAAATGGGGTAACTGAAAGATTCACCCATCAGTGAGTTTAATGGCTTATCCTCCTAATGGGCAGCATCACCACCGCATTGCACTCCTGCTGCAAATAATAACAACTTGCATCCATACAGAGCCTTTCACCCTGAATGATCCCAAACCACTGGGCAAACTCTCTGAAGTAGCGGCTGAGGACTGCCACACGGCGGCATAACACAGCCACCTCTGGGAAGGAATGCAGATAGCATACTGAAGCAGAAAATTAAAGAAAAAAAAGCACATAAACGTTAGTTTTTTTTTTTTTTTTTTTTTTTTTTTTTTTTAAAGGAAATCTGCACAAGGGTGTAAATTCTCCTTAGCGCAGAAATACACCAGAGCCCTTCTGGTAGGCAACGCAGAAGTTATGGTGAGACAATCAGTTGAAAACTCGGTGGGGTTTCCTAAATAAACACAAAAGGCAGGGCCCCAGCAGGTGGCCAAGTTTGATATTCAAATCATTAACATTTTACATGTGGAGTTTTCATTAGGACAAGGTTACCACATGATGGACAATCTGTATATATTTGCAGATGTGGCATGCATGGAAGTCAAACCTGTGCACGGAGCATAATTCACAGCAATCTCTCTGCCTGAGAATAGCTGAAGGCAATGTCCAATCAAAGTACTGTCAGTGCGCCGCTCAGCGAATAAATGAGTTGCTTTGACAGGAAATTCCAACAGCAATTTTAATTCTGATCAGGCTTCAGGAAGTGGAAAGAATAAAAACACATCAATTATAGTGACAGGAAGTTTTAAATCACATGGCAAGCAGCTGCTGCCAAAGGACACGTCTGCCAGCTTTGTTAAGAAGTATGGTATTTTGGTGCGACCAAAATTTTACACCAAAATTTTACAGGCTGACATCAGTCCCTAATTGTATGTTATCCCACTACAAGGGTAAAGAAAATGACACAGTGCAGACAGCACACCGTCATTACAACAAATCAGAGAGGCTGCTTTTTTCTTTAAATCCTGACCTGAAACAAGCATATTTATAACAACTACACAACATGCCACCGACTAATGATATGAAGCACAGGCTTGTCCACCTCAATAAAGCAGGAGATCCCAGCAGCAGGGCAGAGAGACCATCATTTCCTGAGTCAGCCTTAGGCTGGAGAACCATCAGCACTTTGATCAATACACATCCACTGCCTTTTTTCATTAATCCACCTTGTAAATTATGACCACTGAAGTGAATCAGTGCTATACTGGAAGGGAACCTGGAGAGCTGTTTGATTTCGGGCTGTTACTGGGTGGTGCAGACTCGGAGCCTAGCAGCTTCAGCTGTAGGGTGGATGTTTTTCTTCATCCCCCGTGCTGTACCACGTCTAACGGGAATGAAGCCAACCTGGGAAGGGGATGGTGGGGCTGGGGTGGGCAGGGGGAAGAGGTCTCAGTATAATTGATTTTCTTCCTATGGCACTGTGCTCATACGGCTATCAATTCAGGGCAAATCATTCAAATACACGCCAATTCTGGCCTCACTTTCAGGTAGATGGAAGCTTTTTTGTGCAGCCCTGGGAGTGCAGAAGGGCATTAAAGCTGATATGAACATGACTCAAGGTCTGACACAACACTGTAAAGCAGCCTATACATGAGATTCAGACCCACAAGGTAAAACCTTGATCTCACTTGTGTCAGTGTGGATTGTGCAGTTGGCTTCAGCGAGTATTTCTGCCCTAGAGTCCGAGAAGGGAATAGCTTTCGCTGGCTACATGGCATGCGCCTTCAGAAGGCTCACTGCATACGGCATCCCATGCAAAGCGATCGAAGGAGGGTGTTGAACTGCCAAAACAGTGACTGACTCATATCCTACGCAGAAGACTGATTTATACCCCCCACAACTGGATTACATCCCTTGCTACACACACCCTCCTGCCCTGAGTAACTCTACACTGCTGTCCCTTCACTGAAAGGCCCAAGAGCCTCCGAGAGCTCAAAGCTGAAGACTTCATTTTTCAGATGGTGGGTGAGTTTAGGAAAGAAAAAATTGCCCTCAGAATAGAGGTGCTCATGTGTTTTGTTGATCACATAGGATAACATTTTCTGAACAGCAGAAAAAACTAGTCAGCCACAAGTGACTGAAATATTTATTCAGATTTAGCAAAGGTCACCAAAAAGTGTGTCATCTTGACAATACTGGCAAGCTTTGTATAAAGTTTTGCTTTTCAAAGAGAATATTTTTCAATAAAAAGAATACTGGAGGAAAGATTTAAACTAATTCTACATAAAATTTTTCATTATGTCTTCAGAGACAGTGTGAGTACTGGATTCCAAAACAAAGAAAAAAAACCTGTCAAGATAAGACATGATACATCTTTTTATTTCATTTTAACTTCTACTTAAATAGTAAATGAAGCTAAAACATAAAAGTGCTCATAGTTTCCTGCATAATTATCCACATTCAAATCTCTCCTCAGGAGAGATTCTGTGGGCTTTGATCCAGGGATTTTCAAGCATTTAAGGAAGATACAGGAGCCAAATATCATATTTCTTCTGAAGAAAATGTGGTATAATTTCCTTATGCTTTTAAGGACATTCCACACAGAGACAATCTGGCCTGAAGTCAGAGACAAAGGAAAATACAGGCAGAATTCTTAAATGCCCATTATTGTTCAAAGTCTGTTATTTCTATTGTTTTCTATCTCTATAAAATTATCTTCCTATTCTGATAGAATCAGTGTTTCCAATCCAATATTTAAAGGATATTGATAGTGCATCTTACTAATTGTTTTTCATCAAAATGACTCTATTTCACACTAAAATGACATGTTGGTCTACGTCTATCCAGATATATATCTTTTCCAATGACTGTGCATGATTTCAGCTGCAAAGCCACATGACAATGCAACAAAGATCACTTAGTTCTCATCACATGCTGCTGTCCTGCAACAGTACTTATGGCAGTACCAGTAAGCTCAGCAGACTGTGAGGAACTCATCTTTTAAAAGCATGGTTGAGTCCTAAGATGCTTTTAAAGTAAGCAAAGAAAGAGAAATGGGCACTTTTATATAGAGACAGGAATGTAAAATATCTTCTCGTGCCCTATCTGGTACTAAATTACTTTACCCTTCAATAAGCCTCTAAAGTGGGTTGAAAGACTGAGCTGCCTAGATTTCCTGCTTCTTTTTCTCACTTTTGTCCTGCCACCAGTTACTATGGACATCTGTGCACAGATTTGCTTCCAAGTTCCAGCATTGGCCCAAATCATCCAGAGTTTTCCCACTCAGGTCACCTAGACGTAGACATGAGTCTACCTTGAAGGAGAAGTCTATCCTGTGGCACATCCTTGGATGTGCACCTTGGCTGAAACTCGTCAAGCTGAGACTCACGGGCCACATCTTCCCTCCACCTGCCTCATCTCTTAGTGTCCTGGTTTCCTTTGGAAGAGGGTGGAATGATGTGCTCCAGCTTGGAGCAATCGCACACAAGGACACAACACAGTGCAGAGCCTGGCATGGTGTTAAGAGCAGGTCTGGTGGGAGTAGAAGACAGAAGCAGTTTTAGTGGTAGTTCTGAGTCCTCACAGAGAAATGAATTTCTGAGTTCCTGACATGTAGGGTATTCCTGAGAGGGGGGCCTTGGGCTAGCAGAAACTCAGTACATGGTCTGAGCTGGAAAAAAGGATGGATGGGGTTAGTGAGTTGAGTTCAGCAAAAGTGGAGCTAACAGGGATCAAGTGACTCTGTAATGGGAAATAATATGGCAATTACAGGAAATGTTGGGTCTAAAAGAAAAGAGTGAAGAAGTAAATAGGAACTTATCCATGGCAGTGACTTGTGTCCTGCATCTGTAGAGAGCAGACAAGGATGAGGAAACACCCCCAATACTACTCATGGAATCATAAATATTTCTTAACACATCCCACTGGCAGCTCTGAGACCAGTTAACCTGCACTTTCCACCTATAAAAACTGTCAGAGCAGTTCCTCTAACACAGCAAAGACTTTGGGAGGGTAAAATCTGTGGAACCAAAAGCTACATGGAGAAAGGAGAAAATCGAGGACTGTTGCCTAGGAGAGCAAGAAGGCAGCTTTTCCAAGACCCATCACACCAATATTCTTAGCAGCACTGTTTCAGAAAATGCCCTTCTTCTGCATAAGGACTGTGGCAAGGTGGGTTGCCCTTCTGTCCTTCAGCTGAGCTGAGAAAGCTCCCCTTTTTCAAGCTAAGCTCATTCTTCAGTCCTCACCATGCTGTGGCATTTTCATGTGCTAATAAAACCTGCTTTAAATCAGACTCTCATACATCTTCCTCCTTTGTTACTTAGGCAGCTTGTACAAAGAATCTGCAAATAATGGAAATAAATTTTGGTTTCAGGGGATTTATTTCTCTCCTACCTGATTTTTTCTCTCTCTGCTTTCAACAGCAAGACTACGACCAACACCTAGACTCCAAGCCTTTCACATGGCTCTGCCTTTCTGCTCAGGCCTGCAAAGGACCCACTGGCCTAATGTCAAGGCTGTCAGTGTTCACAGCCTGATGTGTCATACACATAAGCAGTTCCAAGTTTACCCTTGTAATCCCATATCTTAGTCCTCAGGTTTTCTTTTACTTTGTTCCCCAAACTGCTCATCAAAAGAAACTCCAGGAACAAAAACTTCTGGATAAACATGATATCGTTTCAGAGCTGGAGAGCAGAGGAATATATACAAGAGCCTCACAGCCTGAACACTTGGCAACATGAACGAAAGGCAAAGAACAGCACTGATCTACAAAGGGGTGAGCTGCAGAGACTTTGATGCCCTGACTGCTACTGTTTAGTGAGGTGAATGCCCCCACACTACACGATGCAATCATACCCTTATTCTTGTGCAACCTTCCTTTCACCCAGCTCTGCCCACCCCCAGAGCCAGACTTCCCAAACCAGGATGCACGATGGTGGTTCTGAGACCTGCACCTCCACTCGCAGCCTAAGTCGGGGTTATTCTGATTTATACTGCCTCTGCACAGTAAGTAATGCACCAGCTGACAAGAGATCCAGCTGAGGTCTACCCAGATACATATATTTGTCCCCTAAGACAGGACATCACCAGGTGCTTGGCTGCTGGTACACTTCCTCCAGGAGCTCTCTGTGGTGCCTGACAGAAGCCTTACTTTCTCTGAAGAGCACATTGCAGCTGATCAGGCCAAGTTTACTTCTCCTTTGCTCTACCTAAAGAACAAAAATGCAGTGGAGATACCACAATCAGAGCATCTGGAATCAGGAGCGATGCAACAAAATGACTCATTGTCTGTGGTCAGACTTCTTCCAGTGCAGGATGTCAGCTCCTCACATCCTTTCCCTCTGCCACCTCCAGGAGCATTCTCTTAATTTCTTAGGAAAATACAAATATGTCTTTGTGGTTTTCAGCACTTCCTCCACTTCCCTTTTAGTATTTCTCCATCCTTTACAATCTATTATTCATCCGCCTGCTTGCTCTATTCATCTTGACTTCTTGTCCATCCACACAGTCGGCAGTTATCCTTTAGCGTATGATGCTTCTGCAACTCTTACGTTCTTTGTCACTCCACCAAGTGCCAAATGTCTTTAGTTTTTTTTTCTCCAGAGCCTTTTCCTGATTTAGCATACGGCTGGTCCTCTCCTGTATCATTTTGCTTCTTCATCAGTTGGAGAAAAAGACATACGCTGATATCCTTTTGTTATTATTTTTGTGTAATCTTTGGAAAACTGTGTTAAAGATTACACTTTTATTCAAAACCTGAAATCCCTCCTCACAAGAAACAGGTCTTATCTCTTGATAAGCACTGATTCTTTGTTTTCCAGCTGATACACTGAAGGTTCACCTCCTGGAAAGCCTCCCCTGTTAGTCACTTTCCAACAAGGCCATATAGAGGGCTCTCCCCACATCAACGAGTTGGTCAGTATTATAAAAGGGAGGTGCTGGCAGATGGTGATTTTGTAACCAGTTTCCTATTCAAATCATCATAACCATCAGAACAAGAGGCATTATTTATGAAGATGCCTTTTCACATTCATCCGAGTTTTTCCGGTGTCTGCAAAACCACTGAAAGTTTGTAGGCTCCGATAACGAGACTTCTCCAGGGATCACACAACTCTCTGTAGAGTAGTGAGTTCTTCTTAAGTCCTGTTCCTTTGGCTGAAGACATCTTGCTTCATTCATTCATTCCCTGGGGAACTTGTTCAAGATTCTTGCACAACTGAGATCTCAGCCTCCAACGAACCACAAAAAGACAGCTCTGTATTTCAGTTTGGCCGCACCCAGACTCAAGATTTTGAAAAGCAAGTGTCTAAAACAAATAAGCAACTTACCTTCTTTAGTAAGACCTCGATTCTCAGCAGAAAAAAACATTGACTGAACAGTTTGCAGGGAAGGCAGACAGGTCATTGCCTTTGTTAAAGACCCTGCACACAAACCCCACCAGCATGAGAGATTTGGAGAACTAAAATTCCACCATTAACTTTAACTAGACATGGGAATGACCCACCTTGTTGCAGCATCTCGACGTGTCTCATCAAACGCACGGAAATACTTGCTAACATGACTATCTGCGTGTTGCTGTTCGTTTTTATTACAGCAGCACTAGGAGTGCCCACCATCAGCAGGACCTTGTGCCTGGTACAGATGGCAGTTTCTAGTGTGCTGACCAAAGGGGACAAAGTTATTTAGCTTCCTACTACCAAAACAAGCAAATAACCAGACTCTTTCATGTCAATATGCCATTTGTACAGGCAAGTGTTTAGCAGTATGGGTCACGTAAGCTGGCCCACAAGGACTGTTTCTGGAAAAAAAGAAAAAAAAAGTAC
The DNA here is from genome assembly GCA_011075105.1 of Heteronetta atricapilla. Classification (NCBI taxonomy): domain Eukaryota; kingdom Metazoa; phylum Chordata; class Aves; order Anseriformes; family Anatidae; genus Heteronetta; species Heteronetta atricapilla. The sequence continues at coordinate 26,357,765 of CM021732.1, read as the reverse complement.
TCTGGAACTTATTTTAAGATTCATATCTATGCATTCATGCATGTGCATTTAACCATATACATAATTCACTTAAGTTTAAGAGACCTGCTTTTAAATACTTCACCACTGTGTCATACCATGGAAACTACCTCAGGGCTACTAGGAAGGGGGTTCAAACATCCCTCGTATAAAACACATCATTATGCGTTAGAGGAAACTTCATTCACCAGAGAAGAATGGCACACCAGCTGGAGGTGAACACCATAAACCACATAAAGTTTTAATTAAATTCATTAAAAATTCTTTGTCTCTCAGTGGGTGTGGGGGCAGATACAACCCTTTAACAATGGCCAGCACACAATCAGGTTTGTCAAAACTAATAATAATACAAAAGCATTAGCTCACGCCGGGATATTTTGAAAAAGTTTGAATAAGTGTATTATTTTTAATATGGGACATTATAAATTATTGCAAGATGTGGCCAGTCGTGGAGCACAGTTGTAGTTTCTATTGTTCATTGGATTGATAAAAGGTGTTAATAATAAAAGGCACATTTTTAGCAGTTGACAAAGTGAGTTGACCTGGAAGCATAGGCAAGGAGGATATGTTTCCTTTAAAACACACACACACATATGTATGTGAAACATTTTTGCCATGATCAGTATTTCTTTATGCCCTCTACGTCCCATACTAATAAGTATGACATACAATCACACTTCCTGCCCTTCAGAGAGTAAAGCTGTATACAGCAAATGAACATTACAGCACTAGACTTCCTCCTGCAAACACATACATGCCTGTCAGAAAATCATATATTCCCAGGGACTAATCATGAGCACAGAGCTAAAACCATACATAAATATTTGCAGGATTAAGGCTATTAACCAGGGTAAAAGAGGATAGCTATGTGGTCGCTTAGCTCTTATGTAAATGACTTTGTTTTTCAAAGCTGGAAAGCCTTGCAAAATACTTTTATGTTTAATCAAATCCAAATAAAATGATTCTACAATGTACTGAAGGGTTTCACATGATGAGTCAGTGACAAAGTCAGCTATTTAGACTCATGGCAAGCACTTCATTTTGGTCCCAGTCCAGGTCCCATTGAAGTCAGTGGGAGTCCTTTCCCTGATTGCAACATGAGTCTTTGTTACTAAATTATCTCAAGCTGATGAACTGTGAAACAGCAAAGTTACTTTTACTAACCATTCCTAATCCAGACTTATTAAGGATAATTGTAAACTAGAACTAACTAATTCAGTAATTAGGTATGAAAACATACTCACTGCATAGCTAATACATAAGAGTGGGTCTTCATTTTCTGTACTTTGTCAAGATATAAGAAATATCACAGGTCACAAGAGCAGTCCCACAGTCTATGTGATATTGTTCATAGTGGGGAAAGAGCAGATAAAAGTGTATGTACCTTGTCCTACACCTCAGAAAACAGGTTTGTGGTTTTCCTGGCCATTTCATCTTCACGGTGCTATAAATTTTAGATTTAGATCTGTATCCACTTGATGCTCAGTTCTCTTCAGACCAAATGATTTGTCTGATTTTATTTCTACCTTTACTATAAGACATATGCCTTAAGCAAGGTGAGACAGCAACATGCAATTGAGCAATTATACAGTAGATCAAAATCAATGTTAGCACATGAAGTGTGCTACGTTGAGTCTACACAATAAAGTATTCTGTCAAGGAAAAAAGCAGTACTTAATTGAAGAAACAAAAGAGAAGAGTTATTTTTCTATTTTTTTTTTCTCACTCCAACTGTCTAAATAGCACTGTCCTCAATCACACAGGTTTCAGAGGAAAATAAGGTGCCTGCTTTTTTACTTCACTTTCACACAGGCACAAGAAGCAACTTCAAAGGTAAGGGATAAAGGAGCTGAAGAAAACAAATAAGAGTAATAACAGTTCCAGAACTGTTTCAGAGGTTGACAAAAAAACATACTGCATAATGCATTTGTCCACACTGTCATTGAAAAAGGTGAGAATTATCTAACTTCAGCCATCTAAAAATGAAGCTTGTAATTGAAACATATTGGCTAAATTCTGTAGGCAATGGAGAAAGGCACAAATGGAAGGTAATTGTTTCAGTGTTACGATAAATGTTATAGATATTAGGATATAGGCCTTCTAAAAGGGTCTATCTCACTCTTTTGACCATGGAAAGCCTACACAAATAGGTTAAGCACCTAACAGTAGAGCCATTGCATATGATTACATTGAAATGCAGCAGTATCTCAACAGGGATGTACCTTGTTAGCTTGGGTATGAGTATCAGCATGCTGCCAGATCAGGCAGCTCTGTGATATAGTATCATGGCAGACTTCGCTGACGTGAATTTACTTCATTCACGTTTAGATTGTTAGTCACCTCCCCTAGGGGTAAATGTAGAGATATACCTATATTTCTCTGGTGACTCTAACTCAGTTTGTGATTTGATCCAAATTACACATCTAGACTGTAATATAGATAAGACTCTTGACATTCACTCCATTGCTGTGTCCTCAGGACTATCAGGTGAGATCTCATAGTGGCTGCCTTTATAGATACATTGACAAGTATCTGTACATCTGCAGACATAGTACTGGTAAAAAGGTAAGACTATCTAAGTCTAGATATAACTGTAGGTAAATACTTAAATAGCTATATAAATGTAACCGTAACTTTTTGACACAGTTCAGTCCACAAACCAGAAGGATAAGCAAAGGAGGGTCACCATATTCACTTCCTCTTCACTCTCTGCCTCCATGTTCTAGTCTGGAAATCACAGGACCAATGTCTCCCAAGCATACATTACCAGTGGTGCACTTATGCCTGCATGCTCTACTGTAACTGTGTCCAAGGCCTTGAAAACATAAGCTCACTTTTTCCAGGACTACCTTTTCACGACTGCACCACTGAGACCCAGATGTAATTCTACACTACCTTAGCTTTATCGGCAACCCCTACATCCTAAAAATGTATGTTTGATCTGTAATCCCCAGCCCTAAATCCAAGCTTTCACATCACCCGATCTAGCAAAGAGCCAAATGCAAACAAGAAGAAACCCTTATTCCTAATCAGTATGAACTGTATGCAAGTTATGTCCTACCCAGTTCAGATCTGGACCCATCCAAGCAGTTCCATTAGCTTGGAAACCTGGGCACAGACTGAAGTATCTATATACTACCTCATAAAGCTGTGTTGGATTCCTCTTTCTTGGCTTGAACCATCCCTCCAAGAGAACCCCAAGCTTGACTCACTTGCAGATTAGAGCTGTGGGACATGCATGCAAAAAGGGTTTGTGCTGTCTCATTGTATAAGATGATGAGATAGCTACCACAGTATACTGTCAGCCTGACAAGAAGCAGTATGAATACAACTGAATGTTCCTAAACTTTTAATATGGGAGGTGTGATGACCCAGTCCATACCACTAGGCACAAGCATCATGGACCATTTTCTAGGGTCATCACCAGTAACAGACAACCTGGGTAGCTGACCTGAGCAGAAGCAAGCCTCTACAACTTCTCAGCATCCTCAGCAATGGATCGCCTCCAAAGATCCAAATCTATCAATAAATTCTCTATCTCCAGACAACACAGGGAAGACCCAAATTAACCAGTAACTTTAAGTCCTTGACTAAAATCCATAAATAACAAAATAAAAAAGATGATACAAAAAAAATGATGTAACAACCAAAAGATGTTTCTACCAAAATATGGTCCAACAAATGGATCTTGTCCAGATCCCCCAACACTTCACTGGTTAAAGCATTCACCTGTGAGGCAAAACAAAGACTTGATCCCAGGCACATAATTCAAGAAACATCATTGGCCACTAATTTACCATTTTTTCTAAGTATGTGTACTAATTAGGTACAGGTGGCAAGGTTTTAGCAGGGGCTGAATGCGTGGCCTCTGTGAGAAGATGCCAGGGGTGGCCCCACAGTCAACACAGCTGGTTCCAGCCAGCTCCAATGAACCCACCAAAGGACATGGCTGAGCCCATCAGCTGAAGATGCCTCTGGGAAAATGTTTATTAGAAAGGGCAAGACATCACATGGCAGAGAAAGGAGTGAGGAGAAAAAAGTGTGAGAAACAATCCTGCAGATACCACCATCATAGAAGAAGGAGAGGAAAGAGGTGCTTCAGGCACCAGGGCAGAGCTTCCTCTGCATGTAAGGCTGTTTTGCCCATGATGGTAATTGGTAAATGATCTTTCTGACGTTATCTCAACCCATGAGATTTAGCTTATTTTCTTCCTGTCCTGTTGAGGAGGGCAGCAGAGAGTGGCTGGGTGGGCGCCTGGCTGGTGTCAACCATCACAATGTGCATGTTCCCCAGCTTTCATTTGTGAAGACAACAGCTCAGCACAACTTCAAGACTCTGTTCTGGAAGTTTGATTTGAGCTGTTTTCAACCTGCACGTTATCCATGATTGTCTTGGTTTCAGTACTGATGTAGCAGCAGAGCATAGAGAGTTCTTCATGCAGTCACAGGCAAAATTTTCAGTGCCTTCTGTATTTCATAGCAGATGAGTGGGTAGAGGTGACTAGAAATGACATATGAAACAATGATGATGAAGGACTACAATTTCAAAAATTCTCCAGCTCCACAGTTGGGGCCAAACCTCCAAAAAACTCCTGCTCCAAATCAAATAGTGAGATCTGCAAGACTCCTCAAAACCCAGCAGCTACTGCTGAGACAAGTGGGGCTCTTTTCATATGTGCAAGGATTTGCTTGTGCCAAACTTAGAGGAACCGAACCCTTTCTGAACTCTGGTGTGGCAAACTTCATGAGTTAAGTGGGGTGAGGGAAAAAAAGAGTATCCACAGCAACAGTGCAGCTATAGACTTTAAATAAGTGTGAAGCTCTATGGCTTGAGTGCAACAAATTTTAGAAAAATGATGATTATTCATTCATTTTATGTGGACTTTCATTAGGATATTAACTTGCAGGAGGAAAAAAAGAGCACTGTTTTTGAGGGTGATAGCTAGGACATACATCTGAATTAATTGTGGCTTACAGTGAAGTTATGCTAAGTTTATTTAAAATAAGATAGATGGGCAAGAGGCAGACAGGGTCTGTGAAAAGAGACATTACTTGTGGAGACAGTCTATTGTGTTGCAGCAAAAGAGAATTCCATCTTCTATTAATAGTGGTCAGTGGGAATTCACACAGACTTTTACTTCACTGACATATTCATTTCATTACCAGTTTCTTCAGTTTTCATAGTAACTCTTGAGAGTGTGCGTGAGCAAGCAAAAGGATTCTCTGGAACAGATCCAGTTACTACTGTTTTTGAAGGGGGAATTCTCAAGCACTGCAGATCAAATCTACAACCCGTCCTTACAAGAAATAAAGGCTTTGCAGAGCTTTGGAAGCACTTCTTGGGAGGGAATCCCACGGTTGCCTCTGGAGGGCTCTGCACAGGTGCTGGGGTCAGACCGTGGAGAAGAAGATGGTGAACAAAGACCCAGCTTGGGGTGCATCCCCTGTTTGTCTCTAAGGCATGTGGTAACGTGGTGCTTGGCTGAACCTCTTCATTTTTCCCCAGGCCAGCCATTTGGCTCCCTCTCCAGTTAGGCTGAGGGCAAGCAGCTGACGCTCTCCAAGGCAGGTGTCCTCTCCTATGGAAATGAGCCAATTAAAGGGGACTACAAAAGGGCACAATTGGGCAGCTCCTTAAGCTGGGGCTCGGCTATAGAATTGGAGATAGAGAAGTGACAAACAGGAGAATTTTCAGCTGCGTAATTTTTGATCATTTACATCAGTAGCATGGGTTAAAACAGAAGAAGGGATTTGGGCATGCGGATCTTTTCCCCTTCTTTGAGTTAAAAGTGCCAAGAAGCAAATTGAGAAGTGTGAAGTAACAGAACAGTGGTTTTTTTAGTACATCTTTTTTACACTACTAATGAAGGGCTTTTTACATTACAGCCTGTGTCTATTTCAGCACTGATTTTGTATCTACTTACACGATTAGAAAGATTAAGTGCTAATTAGAGCACTGAGGATTAATAACTGCTACTTCTGAAATGCACATTTTTCTTAATCTTGTCTTTAATTCCAGTAGAATTGGTCCATGTTACAAAGCCAGGGTTTGCCAAAGCTTACTAAACATGCAATAAAAGGTGCTGGGTATTAATTTTCTTGTATACACTGAATAGGCATCATCCATTAGGCTAAAGAAGGAATTATACGGATGGTAGGAATAAGCAGGCTTTGTTTCTGATTAAAATAGATTAAAATCTATGTCTTCATTGTTCTATTGGAAGTACTGTTAAACCAACTTTCCCCCCTTTTTACATTTTTGTATACACAATTTATAATTTAGAGTATATTCAAACACTACTGAAATGATAAATATGGTTAAGTGAGAACTAGGAACATGCCAAAATGGCAAATAGAGGAAAAAAAACCAGCAAACTGTGTTGCCATTGACTGTTGACTCTACAAATCATGGTGCTGTTCATTAGAGGGAGAGTTTCCTTCTGTCTTTCTGCTTAAAGCTCTCAATTCTAATATAGTGATAGTCGTATATTTGCAAATAACTTCAGAACTATTTGGTTGCTTGAGGGGAACACATAACAATTGTTCATGTGTAAAACATGGACAGGATCCTTTCCAGAGAGGAAAGACTTAGAGGAAGGTTTTCATTTTCAGCCCACAAAGGATGCAATTTGCATACAGGTGTTACCGGACTTCCCTCTGAACTCATGGATCACTGCTAGTTTCAGATGTCAACAAAAAGATGGGTCAAAGGCACAGTGAGATGACTTGCGGCTACTTCAAGTAGTTTGAGGTCAAGACTGCTAACATCAGAGCTCTTGTTTTCCACCAAGTGACGCCAGATGTACAGGGATCTCATTGAATTGCGCATTTCCCACTGCAGCTAAAGGAGCAGGCTGGCTTCTGCACGAGGCAGCTGATTACAGGATTTTTGCTTTATTCCAGGATAGAGTGGCCTCATGTCTCTCCTGTAGAGAATGGGATCCACTTACAAAAACAAACAGCAAGGATCAGCCATTAGGATCAACCAGGACCTGCAAGGAGGGAAGGTGGAGCAAGACCCTTCTCCATGCAGTCTGCAGTGACTCTGAAGCAGTATTGCTTCATTTCATCATTTCATGTATGACAGCTACACAACAGCCCTCTCCTAGGATGCCACAGCCTCAACTGGTTCCTCATTCCGGTGCAAAAGGCAGTTAACCTTTCTGTTTTGTTTCTGATCTTCTGGATCCTATATGGTTTAGAGAAAGTATAGGCACAGCTGTTGCAGGTCTGTTCTCTTTCCAAACTCACAGAGGACTGCTAGACTTTTTTTTTTTTTTTTTTTTTTTTTTAAATGCAATGTTACCTTGTGCAAGGGAACCAGGGCCTGCAACAGGCCTGGGCCACTCTGGAGCAGGGAACTGATGCACATGGGCCAGATTTTTTTCAGAAGACCTTCCCTGGATTTTGTGGAGGAGCTGCAAAGAATAAAATTACTCTTCTGTCCCCATTTGATGACATGATCAGGGAAGAAGTCTAAGATCCCTAAAGAGCTTTCCCTTCTCAAACCTCCTACTGTGTGTGGCCAGAACCAATCTTGTCTCTGTTAAATCAGTTCTTACTAGATAAATCCCAGACAATTACTGACGCTTAATAAATTCTCCAATCTGCCTGTTCAAAACAGTTTAGCATTAAGAGAGCTCTCAGCTGAAAACCATCTGAAAATCATCCTGAGTATAAGAAACACCCTTCTTGAGAAGTCTTTAAAGAGGACCTGGGAGGAGAAACAGGGAAAATGAAAGCAAATACTGCACAACTATCACTGATAAAGAAACCAGCAGACCATGTGCATAACCAGCCAGCTTTTACAAATGGACTGGGACTGTCCTATAGAAATCTTATTTTAGCCCATGCATTGCTTATTTTAGATTAGGCAGTCGATGTCTGCTCCTGCTCTTAAATACCAAACCTGTGAATGACCACAGACTACAACCTCTTCAGTCTTTCACCCAGAAGAAACCCTTGTCGGTGCCAAATATATTATTCTGCACAGGAATAAACAGAGAAACATTTTCCAAAGCGAAGCCCTACCCCTATTTTTTTTTTTACTACAGAAAGTTCTGAGCTGCTGGTAGAAGAAATACCTTACAGGTACACACCTATTGCCTGTAACTTGCTAGGAGGGGAACTCAGACCCACCATGCCTGGTACCTACCTGATGTAGCTGTCCTGAAGGATTTGAACTCCATAAAAACTGTACATTACCAATTGTACTTCAAGGATTGGAAAGAAAAGAGCTTCCATATGATTTCTCTAATATTTAATACCCCTGAACTTTTTTGTAACACCTGTAACCGAATTTTTAAAGTTTATTTTTTAAGTTTCTAGATAATATATTTTTCTTCTTTCCCCCAGCTTTTTATACAATGACTTGGTCTCTTCTCATGTCTCTTTCATCATCACTCACATACATACAGCTTTTCATTCATGCAACTCAAGCACTTTTATTAAATACAATTCTTGCCTCAGACAAAGATAAGGCAAGTGTTTTCTACCCATAACCCCCGTGTTGCTCACTCACCTACAGCATCCCTTAGGAGATGTGTTGGTTCATCGCTGCACCACCAGAGGGAGCTGCCTGAATGCCTTTGAAAGATTTCAATGACTGATTTAAATAAAAATAAAAAATAAAAAAATCTCACCTTTGAAATCTCATGACCTAGAAAAGCGGATGCAGTTTTGAGGTTGTGAAAGGCATAGAGAAATTACTTAAAGACTGTCATAAAGTGCAACGCTTCAAATCTTTGCTTTGCTTCTTTTTAGTCACAGTCAATCTTGTACTGTCTGGTACAACGGTACAAAATAAGCCTTGTTGATTTAATCAAACAAAGCAGTTCTGAATTAGGGTGTTTATGCCAGCCATTGACATCCACAGTATGACTCTGCTGGACTGAGGGTTGAGAAGAAAAGGCAAACTAGATTTTTATAGCTAACTGAAACCAGCCAACGATACGTGATACTGCCTATGATATATAATATTTTTCTTACAAAATTAGCATTCATTAGTACCAATGTGTACTTAAAAATAAATAAATAAATAAATAAATAAATAAATAAGGCTGTCTCTTTAAAACCAGAAGTCAGCTGTAGCACGGATTCATCCTCAGTTTGTCTTTTTTATTTTAAAGCAGTAATTTATGTCCCAGTTCTGCTCTACTTTATAATGCCATCTTTTGTGTACAACAGAGGGTCTCTGCCTTCCTCCCTTATTATGCCCACTGCCTTTACATTGCACACATTTTCATGCATCCTCACACAAACACTGCATGCATGGCACTGCAGAAATGTACATCTGTATTTTCCATTAAATGAGGGTTTCAAAGCTATTGTTGGGTCTGGACTTGCCTTGCACTCTTCAGACTGAGCTGAGCTGTAAGATTCCCTGGGAGGGAAAAGCCAAAGTAAGCTCTTTAACTTAACCCCCAGCTGCTGATCTGTGAGCTCCAGAAAGATTGGGCATGGGAAAGCTCAGGTATGATCTTGCTTAGCTCTGAGACTGGCTCTGCTTAAGTACAGCACGCCTTCACAAAGCTAGAGCTGAGCTACAGTCACAGGTAAAGGACACGGGGCACAGAGTCTGCTGTACATTGTCTTAGGAGATAGACAGTGCCAGAGATCCATGCTGCGTAGACCTGGGAATCTCAACTCAGAAGTATCAAAATAAAAATAACTTAATAAATATATTTTATCTTGGAACTTCCAAAGTCCTGATTCATTTTTACAGTAACCAGGCCTTGTCGGTCCTAGTCACTGGTAACTCCTCATCTGATTACCAAAACTTAAAGCAGGACACAGCCCTCATACAGTGTCAGTGTATGACACTTTTAGTCATATGTAATTCACTCAGCAATGGGGGGAAATGAGAAACCTTAGATTAATATGCCTCCATGTAGTTCTCTGCTATTAAGCTCATCAGCGAAGATCTAGTTGAGGCAGTCATTAGGGCCTAGAGAGAGTTTTGGTTCACCCTACAGTAGCCACCATCACTTGTTTTCCCACATGGATACCTAAATTCATGTGTCTTAGTCTTAGACCCTGAATCTTAGGTTATGAGCAGAGTCCCACTCTCCTTCCTCAGCATTTTATAAGGACACCTTTCAGGAATACTAGATCAGAGAATCGCAATGTCAAAGAGATGCAGAAGCCAATCCAAACTCTGAAATTTTACCTCTGTTTTACCACTTCATTCTGGTCTTCTTCCAAATGGAACAGAGAGATTATTTCACTTCTTTCCCTAATAGCCGCAATATTATCATTATTTGAATACAGCAGATAAACAACTGGAGTACAGGTCTGAATTGTGTTCTTTGCCAGAACTGGGAAAACTCTTGTGATGTACAATGTAACCCTGCTCATGAGGTGAGTATGCTAATACTAGTTTTCCCCACATGAAGATGATCAACAGCTGAAGTAAAAAGGACCTTTGTTTTTCTAGAATTCAGATCTTCCCTGTATAAGGGATCTATAATTTTCAGACAAACCTATTTACAGTGACAGTCTGGGAAGCCAGTAAAGTGAAAACATCTCACTTAATTGATGAAGAAGTAGTTTCTACTTCACACAAAAGGAATAACGGCATTCCTGATTGTGGCCAGGTAAGACAGAGAGCTCACAAACCTCCCTCTTCTTGCTGCCCTTTCTGGTTTTGAGGTGAGGGAGATCAGAGGAGCACCTCTCTTCTCAGTGCAGGGTCAACATGCTGTTCTCCTTAGAGACTTTACCTCCTGGCCCATCAGATGTAGGAGAGTGGTGGGCTGGACATGAGGCAGGCACCCAGCAGAGCTTGAGTGTACGGGTTGCTTTCCTACCTGAACAGTTAGCTTAGGCAAACATCCTCCCACTGCTGTGTGGCAGCGAGTAGTTCATCCTGGGCAGAGCTCAGGACGTGGCTTTCCTGTTGCTGCTTTCTCCAAGGTGTGCCTTCAGCAAAGGGCAGTTCTGTGGTGCTATGGAGGGTCCAGCGCTGAAGGCTGCATGGGGCTGCTGTTCTCGGGCAATGGGAGAGCCTCTGTGCAGTGAAGGAATGTGTCCCAGAGACCTCTCAGAAAATACTTGGCATAATCTGTGTCTTAATTGACTCCAGAATGGAAAAGGCACCACAAGTGAAATGTTTCTCACTGTCTACGAATACCTAAATTTAAGTTAAATTACAGAAGGAGGAGGGAAAAATAAAGAGCACTTTTTTTTTTTTTTTTTCCCTTCAAGCTCCAGAGCCAAGATCTGGGTGTTTTTGAAGTCATCCTACAAGGAAGAAAAGAAAAGGCTGAAGCTTACTGTGACCTAAATAAAGCAGAAGAATTAGGTACTTGTGATCAAAGGATTGAATGATGCATATACACATCTCCCTAAATAATATAGTGGGTGGGGGAAATGACATGTCATTATTTCTCTGAAATAAAGCAAATTACCTGTTCTGAAAAGAGGAGTTAATCTGTTTTTACACAGTGAAGAATAATGCCACATTATTTCTTCTAAAATTAGCAGCTGACAAGCTGAGACTTCAGTGCTCATAGCATCTGGCTCTCCGGCACCACACTGTACTTATCACAATGAAGCTTTCCTTTACCAGTTTTACAATGATTGGTGGGGGACAGCCTTTACTAGAGAGGCCTACATCCACCGAGCTCCAGAATGGCAGTATGTCTAATGTACCTCGGAGTTTCTTTCTTTCTTTCTCACAGAAACAAAGTGCAGAAAACCTGACACTGAGATTTCAAAACCAATCTGGTGATTTATACAGGTAACATTCTCCCATCCAGATGTACCTTTACTAGTTGTCTTCTTTAAAACCAGAAGTAAATGTATGACAGTCTCATTCTAAAATCCTACATTTTGAGATTTCTGGTGTCCAAGGCAAGCAGCTAAAGAGTGAATTCTGAAAGCTCAAGTCAGACTTATCTAGGTAAACAAGTGGCTTCTTTTTTCTTTTCTCAAACTCTAAAGCTACAGATACTGAACAACTGAGCACATAACCATAGCAATGGCTGAACCATTTCTCTTGAAAAGATATGGCTATATTTTGTCACATGAATGCACAGGAACAGCATAGAGACTTCTCAAAACTGCTCTCCTGAGGAATTTTTCTGTTTGCTGTTCAAGTATAGAGTAGGGCTGAGTAGGGCTCAGCATTCATGAAGAGGTTGAGGGGATTGAAAACCTGAGAAGTAATTTCCATTGGGCTTGGAAGGCCAAAGTCACAGAGCTTATTTACCCTCTAGCAAATTTCCAGTTAGGCATCATTTCAATTGAATGATCAAATTTTCATGACTCTACTGATGTATGGTGATATTCCATTTGTCCAATTTATTCACGGAGAACTCCCTAGCAGCAGCAGATTGGAAAGGAAGTAAGTTCAACGTTCTCACCCACTCGTGAGAGAAATGATTGGGTAATACTTTTGCTATGTTTAAATATTAAAACTTCACTTTGGTTGATGTAGTTTCCTTGACTGTGACAACACGGAGCATACGAAAGGTTATAAACCCGGTCACCAAAACCACCTATCACAATTTGACCTTTCACAGCAACATACTTTTTTGTTTGTTTGTTTTGTGTTTTTTTTTCCCTTAAAGGGTAGATGGTTGGCCTCTTGTCCATTCAAAAAAAGGATTTTGTAATAGTTGAATAACTCCTTGGAAAAAAAAAGTTTTACTATCCAGGAATAACATTATGGAAGAAATTGCTTCCTCAAGAGAAATTGCCCTGTTCAGAAAAGCAGGTAGGTACATCTGAGCATCTTCTCCATCTTATCTAACGATGACTCCATGATCGTGTCCCAGAGTTGAGAACACACTGGTCAGTGACAAACCCCATCCACTCTGGGCTTTAGCAGTCCTCAGACAGACAAGGAGGTATGAGCTGGACTTAACTAGGGAGGCTTCTGGGGCAGCCTCTCCCTCTGAGAAGGCAAAGCTGTCAGGACGTGCTGCTCATGAAGCTGCATCTAAGCAACTGGGTTGGCTATAGATGAAGGCACCATTTCAGACAACAGATTACTAAGGTAAACTTGTGGTCTGGGAAAGCAGAATCTGTATCTAACTCAGGAGTCTTCATTTCTAGTCTCTTAGAGGCAGAAATGGAAACCTAGCTGCAGAAGAAAAGCTGACTGTATTTATCACTCTATCTTACCTGACTGTACCTTCAGCAAAAAAATATAACCAAGACTGTATTCAGTTTCTCTTTTTCTTCCTGACTGTAATAACATGTAAATTATGTTGGGCTAATTTCTAGTTTCACATTCAGTTTAAATGGTTTCAATTTACCTGCAATCAGTTTTCTGTAGCACAACACTAGCAAGCGTATAGTTTTAAAGTACAGTGCTCCCTTACTAATTCCTCCATGTTTATTTGTCAACAGGAAAGACAAACAGTTAATGAACAGCTCCACAAGTACAGATAATACAACTGTCAGCAGAAAGAAAGCAGGACTCCCCACAAAGTAAACAAACTTCCTTTTTTAGCACATGCAGCTAAACTAACTTCTCTTAAGATTAACCTGCTGGAGGGGGACACAATTACACTTGCCAAATACATGAGGGCAACTCTCCATCACTGCCTCTTTACAAAGCACAGAATGAATAATTTCATTGAAAAAGAAAAAAAAAAGTGTGATAAAGCACTGTTTCAATTATATTCATAATGATTTATTTGAAAATATGTTCTCATTATACTGTTATCTAAGCACAACCCATTGTAAGCCAGAAGCAGTTTGGTTCCACCTGAATTTAAAGTCATTATTATAATTATTCTCACCAGAACAGCCATTAATCACATAAACAATACCTGGCTTGCAGAAAATATGTGGTAAGGAGCTATATTATGATTTAGTATTATTTTTCTTACATTCTTTTAGTCTTACTTGAATACGTATTTTTTTTTCAAAAGCATTTTCTTAGAAAATTAGGAAGCATCTTACCTTCAGACTGATGTGTGGCAAGAGGTGTTTGGGTCTCCTTGGAGTAGGATACCACCTCCCGAGGTAAGAAATCAACCTGGGTAATCTTTGACACTCCTAGTTTGTGCAGTCTGCGTCTGAGATGGAATACATGACATCAAAAGGTTAATGTTAGGTGTAAATCAGTAGCAGAAACAAAAGTGTTTGCTTTTATGAACAGGATAAAAAAAAATACTTCAGTGTTTGCTAAGATGAAACACAATGCACTATGTATGAGAAGCACCTAATTACAGTGAAGAAAATTAAACTGGTGGCCATTTGCCATAATAAAATATAGTTACTAAGCGCCTCTGGACCTAGATCATGCTGTTGAGAGGGACTGTAAATGGGAGAAATGACCTGCTCATGCCCCTTGTAACATGCAACAAAATAGTCTCCTCTTTCATACTATTATTACTACAATGTTCCGCCTGTTCAAGAGATTTAATCCTTAGTCCGAGATACCCAACAGTGGAAGAGACACTGTAGGTATAAAACAGGCTGGATTAGGAGTGTTGGATGTTCACCTGAGAGCAGTAATAGAGCAGGGTGAGCAATTTCCACAAAGGAGATTCTCCCTTCCATAGGAGTCACCAGCAGTGGATTTGCTGTCAGTTTGTGATCATTAGAGTTTTAATGCAAGCTCTGAGACACACCTGGAACAGGGCAAGTATAGCCTTCTTTTTCTACTTCCCTAACTTTAAGTAAGCCATATGAACTGTATCAGTAAAGCCACATAACAGTGTGACTGGGTAAGGAGAGCCAGCTGAACAGGATCACGAACACTTGTAGTCATACACAGTTCACTCAATGGTGGTGGTGGGGGGAAATCAATTTGTTTCCTGAATATTATTTGACTCTCTGTAGGGATGGAAGAATAAACAAAGATTTGCTTGCAAATGTTTTACTGGAAAAAATGCCAACTTTCAGCAGACAAAAAATATGCAAATAATAAATGGATCTAGAAAATAAGTCCAGTTGCCTAGATCAACACGTGCAAGCATGACTACACATTTACAGGAGATAAATTCATGGACACAGTGTTTCTGAACAGCCACATTATTAAAAAGAGCAATTTGGAAAAGCAGTAAATTCATACACATTATCCATATCCTCTCTGTCTTCCAGACTGTGAGAAGAACAGAGGTCAAAGTTGTTTTTTTAAAAATCTAATTCATTTACAGTGCTTTAGGTGTTCAGTTAAGATTGATGTCTGAAAGCAAATGAGTCTCTAAAAGGAAATTGTCATCATTGTAAGACACCTACTGAACTCTTAATCTGGTTAGTGCTATATCAGCTACATATTTTTCTAATCTGGTTTACTGGCTGAGTTTTTATTAAGCTGAATGCAATTTGATTCAATGGGTAATCAGTATGAATCAGCTATATCACGAACAATTAGAGTAGTAATAGTTGTTACAGCTCTGAGTGTCGTCTTTTAAAAGGGGAAAAAATAACAAGTCACCCTCCTTACAAACATCTGTGACTTTACAATATGAACAAAAGCAATGGTTGTCTCAAAATCCTCCAGGGTGGGGCAGAAAAACTTCTGCAGCTTGTGTTACACTTCAAGAATCTGTGACATCTAACAAATGTCTTGGTACTGCTACATTTTTGTAGCTGATTTAACTAGGGGTTTGTATGAATTCAAGCTTCAATAAATACCCAACCCAGCAAAATGTTTTTCTATCCTTCAATGCCAGATGGAAAATCTCTGTTGCCTGCTTGGTTGGTCAGATTTCCCTTCAAAATCAGTCCTCCAGTGCCCCCAAGCCACTGATTCTATTTACTGAGATTCTTAAGCCTCCTTCATCGAAAGAGCTTCTTCACTGGTTAAGTATCAGCTCTAATTACACGTTTAATCTAGGCCTAATTAGAATCTCAGCTAATTCTAACAATAGTTTCACATGAGGTCATTCCCTGTCTCCTTGACCAACTAGGGATGAGGGAGTATTGCTCCTACTGGAGAGCTGGATGTAACTGCTAGTTGGGTTAGCTTCTGTGTGGGCTGCTAACCAAGGTGTGAGCTACAGCCAACCCAGAACACTGTGCTGAGAGAATATGTTGAATGTTTTACCTCAAACATTTATAATTCAGTAATCGCTGATGGTTATACAAGTGTACAGAGTCACTCATATCCTGGTAATTACTGGTGTAGGTGGGCAGGTCTTCACCTGAAGGAACATCATCTCTTCTTTTTTGCCCCTGATGATCAACCTTCAATGGTTCTTATCTAACTAAAGTTGGCCTAACTCTTGTTCTCAAGCACTTAGGGACAACTGAAACATCCTTTCAGTACATGGACTCTCTCAAAGATGGACTATAATGTTCTAGTCTCTAATTCTTCTTAGTCTCTAATTCTTCTTAGCATTAAAATGTCTTATTTCTATTTCCCATCCTTTTCATCTGAGATGCTCATGATTCTTTTCATTTACAGTTTGCTGAATATTCAACTTGGAGAGCCCAGAAACTTTGAAGGACTCCTTTTAAAACTGCATCAGTAGGAAGACAGTATCTGAAGCCTATACATTAAAATTGGTTCCTCTGTCCACAGCAGGACAAAGATGTATCTCCTGGAAGTATTTAGTTAAACACATCATTTGCATGGTGACTCCAGGATTTCTTTTGTGTTGATATTTTTCTATCTAGTCTCAGGACACCAGAGGAAAGTGTGGTTCTCTGTCTAACTCTGCCTTGGTATTTAATTATTCTTTCAAAAGGGACAGGACTTCTCTTACAGCTGTATACCTGGTGGTTCACTCTTTGGCATCCTTTTTTGTCTTTGCACTGACTGCTTCTAGAAGATTGAAGTATTCTGGTTATACACAGGCTTATCTTGATATGAGTCAAACCACCTTGCCTTGCACAGCCGTTTGTGGAACCTTGCCTCTGGGAGCACTGTCAATCAATAATTAAAGGAAAATCTTTGGGCTTTTTGAAGCCTAGAGAATGGTGAATTAATTTCACATGAATTGGTGGGGAGAAAACACCAAGAACTAGAAGAAACATAAGATGCTCGTTTGGAGACGCAGACAGCAAAGCCTTTAAGTTCACAGGTGGAACAATCTCTTCAGCACAGAGATAGGGTTTTGCTTATGACTCAAGTTCTGAAGAACTTGAAGGACCATTGCCTCTCCTTTTTAGAGGAACAATTTATCCTAAGTATGTCTGCAGGTAGGCATTTCATATCTTCAAGTCTTGCTGTTTTTCCTGTACTATTAATTTTCTCTCCCTTTGCTACTTCTTACCTTGAAAACACAGCAACCAATTTGCTCATCAGGAAGAGACTGTAAAATTCAGTCTGGGATGCTAATAAACAGCATTTTCATTTGCTAATGCAATCTAATAACTTCAGTGATCACACAGGTGATCCAGATTCAGAAATTTGTGTAAGCATATTTTTTATAGTTACCAAGCCATACTTATGTACTTCGAGTTTCAGCAATAGCACAGTGCTGATATTAGCTAAGTCCAGAGAAAAGCTATTGTTTCTGATTTTCCTTGATTGCCCACAGTAGATAAGAGAGAAAGTGTTAATGGCTTTTCTTAATGATGCTATACTACATTCATGACAAACATTAACCTCTGTTCTCTAATGTAGTGACATTTTAAAATATAAATGTTTGGTACACTTGGCTAACTGCACCAGTTAGATTCTGCTATCTAAAGTACGTAACTTTTTCAGGTGCTTGGGGTAGAGAAGTTCCACCCCAAACTGGAGAATAATAATCTTAGCCCTAGTGTAAGCAGGAAATGCTTGATTGACCTCAACTCAACTAAAATGGCATTTGCTCTTGGACTATGATAATTTATAGTCCATTTACCCTTGGACAATGATATTTAAGTGCACATTTATGAATGCATATAGAGCCCCTAAGAAAAAGGGGGAAATTGTTATTGCATATGGAGACAACATAACTATGGCAAAGACAGGAAGGAGGGGGCAAAAGTACCTTGCAAATGATTCAGAAAGAAAAGTCTGAATCAACAGGTACAAACAAGAGCAGTGTAACTGCACATGCACATTAAAGTGCCACAATAATAACATTTCATCTGTAATGAAATAGTTATTTGTATTGTGTTTCAGGCAACAGAAACAGCAGCATATATTTTCATGAGCTTCTTTAAAGAGTTTTTTTTTTTTTTCCCCACAAAGATGTCTTTGCTGAAGCTTCTTATTGATTAAAGTAAAGAAAAGAAACTTAAATTATGGTCTTCTTGAGTTCACAAAGCAAATGAAAATCACATAAAAACAGCTCAACTGGGAAGCATTTGCAACATAATTCTTGCAAAGAAATGATAAATAAATAACAAAAAGAGCCGACATATACCCAAGTTCAGAGTCAGACTGGAGCTGCAGCACTGAGGGGTCTGTGTCCCATTGCAAGGTCCTAGGGTGGTAATCAGCCGTGCAGCACAACAGGGGGGAAAAAAAGAACACACAGAATTAACTGAAAGGATGAACAAAACCCCATCTCATTAGTTACATGCCGTATGTAGAACATTCAACCTCCAAGTGCAAGGGAGAGCCACAGTATGTCAAACAAGGTTTGCTGCTAGCCTATGACAGGACTACTAAAATTACATATTATCAATAAACAAAAGGGGAGAAGCTGGGTTTCCTTTCAGAATTTAATTAATAAAACATATGTTTTTTCTTTTTTTCTGAAAGACTTCTAACCCTCCAACTATGCTTGATGCACACAATATGTAAAATTTTTAGGTAAAATTTTTGTAATAATGTTTTTTTGATAAAATGGATTGAACGCTTGCCATGAATTCCACTGAAGAGCAGTCTAGCCCTTTGTATACTCCTAAGACTGACTGTAAACTGCCCTGTAAAGAGTGTTCTGGGCACAAACATCACAAACAAATGGCACACTGACACCAGCTCTGACACGTTATGGAGGCACCTGGGTCAAATAAACACATTGCTCTTCTTTTCATCCACATAAAATTTCCAGGTGAGAGGGGAATGACCCATCTGGAGAAATCAGATGATGGCAGTTTCTTAATGGTCTACGCTCATGTGGGAGTGTCACAGAAAATTTTCAAAAATTTCAAGTTTTTCAAAAATGACTACTCTTTTTTGTTATTATTTTGCTTTATTTTTCCTCCCTAATGAAGCCATACATCATATGCAAGAAAACTGTCCATGACAGCATGAGGAATACAAGTTTGGCTCCTGGCCACATTGTTCTGTGATATGAACACTAGATTATGCATTGTACTCACTAGCAGAAGCTAAAGCAAAGGAAAGCACTCACACACTAAAGCAAGCAAGTCATGTATACACAGTAGATAATGATAGTCCTCAAAATTCAAAACTCCACTATTTTCTTTTGAATACTATTTTGATACAGAGAACATAATTTCATCACATCCAGCTAAACCCTGCCATATAACCATAGCCATCCATCTTCAATCTACACAATTCCTTCTGCAACGGTAGCAACCTCTGCCGATGAATCGTTCATATAAACTAAAAAGTTATTGAGTTAGATTAGAAATAGACCTCATAGAGCCATACAATTTTCCCACCTCCTATACTCAGTAAACACACCCATTCTATCCCCGATGTTAATTCACTCTCTAGAGAGGCAGACAAGGGCATGTGATTCACTCCGTCATGTCAGCGTGAAAGATAATCTATCTATCTCAACACCCTGCGTGTACAAAAAGAATGAAGAATTGTAATGAAAAGGTGCCTGCGTTACATGCAGTGTAAGGGTACTTATTCCCCTTAAGTTATTATGACCCATAGTGATGTGTATTGGTATTAAAGACTCTACAATGATACAGAAAGACTCCTCTGAAATGAAACAGTATTACCAAAGGTTCAGAGATTAAAAAACTATATATATACAGTAATAAAAAACAGATGATTTTCCCTGCAACTTGACTGTAGCTCAAGTACAGCAGAAAGGTAAATGATAAAGATCTGAATGCCTGATGCAATGCAAAAGCATCAGTGTCTAATGCATTACACATACCTCATTAAAAATGCTATCTATGTGAAAATGCCTTGTAATGTCACCGCGGTCAGTAACATACAGTAGGACTCACTATGCATATGCCCATTTCTAATGTTATAGCTGCCTAGGGACTACTTATACAGGCTTTCCAAGCAGTTACAAGAAAATATACATAACTTATTTCCATTATTTCCCCCCTCCATCCATTTCCAAATGTACAAAATTTCCCAAGGGAAGACTAATAAAGACTATTGCATCAGAAAAACCCCATTAACAAATGATTACAAGAGCTTGCAACAGGTCTCTGCAAAGACCCAGACCTTACAGTCCACCTCTGAGAATCCAGACCAAGTCACAAGAGGTCACAATTACCTCACACTCAGCTGGTTGCCTGAACAAAATAGATTTAGAGATCTCACACACTCGAGACAGCACTCAAATCCCCCAAATATGAGCACAGCAATACTTATTGTGGGAACTTTTGATGCAAAGAAATGCATTCAACCCCTCGTCCAAAAAACATATATATATTTCTTAGATTTGTACGCCAAATGGTATTGGTTTTCTTCTGGATCATGCTACCACTTCCAAAGGCTTGAAAAATAGATAAGGAAGTGATCTGCTGTGTTGTCTTCTCAAGCTTGGCTGAATAACGTTATTGCAAAAACTGAGGCTGCAGGTAGCGGATCTTCAGGTCCCAAGTCTTGCCCTAGGAGACACAATGCAAGTGGCTATGCTTACATCAGGAAGCAACTACATGTTTAAAGGAACAAGAGTGGTTTGTCCTTTGCCTCTTCCTGCTACCTGAAGAATGTCTGCAGATCAAAATGAAAGTGAGCGAACAGTTGAGATGTAATATGGACCTGCAATATAGCCAGTTCCCATGGCAATAACACCAGAGAAGGAATAAAGAGATTCTTGATGGACTAGCAACACAAAGATGCTGTTAACTAGCCTGTGCTGTCACTTGGTCTAGGAAAGTAAAGCTAATCTGTTTGTGATGAGCAGACTGTATGGCATTCCCCATCATTTGGATGAGCATTGCATTACCTGCTTGTTCTCCTGCAGACAGCTCTCAATGGGGATCGTGAAATGCCATTGGATCTGGGTCAAAAATCAGTGTTAGCCTTTATCAAATCTAGTGCACAAATTCTTTCCCAGAAGATTTATTTCTTCATGAAGAAAAAGATTACATATTGTTTCTCTTTTTTCTTTCTTCCTCATATGTAAAAACTGATTTTGGCTTTGGGACTTTAGCTACCCAAAGATAGGGGCAGAGGGAGTAACGCTGCAGACCCCAAAGACGAGTGCTTGGGCCTAGGCAAACTGACTGGTAGCTCAGCAGTCAGGCACAGGTGCTCCCACTCAGTATGAGTGAGCATAATTTGGGGAAAGTCACCTTGAACAGGCTGAATGGATTTTGGCACAGGTCTACATAGAAGTCTAAAGCATTTTGCCACATTTTAATGGGGAAAAGAGACTTGAGCATTAGACAGCAGCTAAAAGCAGCACTCCCTCGCACATTACCATCCTTCCACAAATCTCTTGGAGTCCATCTGAGTTGAGCCTCCTTCTTCAGGTGAACTGAGTGCACATGGCATTGGAAGAGACCCTGGAAACTCCACAGAAGGAAACTCACAGGTCATGAAAGTCCCAGCCATGACTAAGCCAACTCAGGCTGTTCCCATCATCCAGAAAGCAGAGACACTGTTTTAATGAGAACTACCCATTGTTTCAAAGCTGGTTGCTACATAAGTCTCCCACGCAGTGACAAACAATAGCCCTGCTATCAATCTTCCTTCCACACGTTTGGTGAACAACGGCTGCCCTTGAGTGATCGTAGGATGAAAAACTAACTATTATCAAATAACAGATTGTTCTAAAGCAGCATGAAGGGAACAAGGACTTTAAGATCTTGCACTAAGTAGACAAGGTAGAGGTGTTATTACCTCTCTTTAAAATGTTCTGCTTTCATGCCTTTAGATCCTCTATTTTAGTATTCTCTATTTGCTATGTATTATGATCTCAGTAATTCGGGAATTTAGGACAGCATTCTTAGATGCTGGTGCTGTTTCAGTTATTTGTACTAAAAAAGTACCAGCTTGTTTTGATGCAATGCATCTTCTTTCTCCCCAGTCAGTAAGGGAATAACCTGCAGGAAGAAAGAAAGCAAGGGGAGAAAGAGACCAAGATGTCACACACTTAGAACAGATTCGATGGTAAAGGAAGTTGTTATATTTTTCTATTCTGAATTAATGTCCACAGCCTTAGGGAGATATTCAGAACAGAATTCTAAGAGGATGGGAGCTATTGCAAAATTTCAGGAAGTAAAAGGAATTTGAACAGAAGCATTCCCTTTTCTGTATTATTACTACAAAGGAAAAGCAGACACTCTGCCATGTGTTAGGGTGCCCTGTGGAACCTTCCAGACTGTTTTATTCTAACTGCATCATGTTGTTTATGTAGATTAAAAATGTGGATAAAACAGACTACAAATAAAATAAAACATTTGAACTCTTTTAGGAAATTCCCAGCCTCACAATGCATTAATGAAGCATCACTTTTATCATCTAAAACTGTCTGAAATTCGTGAGTACTTCTCAACCAATTTAAAAAACTTTGGATCTGGCCTTAATGATAGTATATGAAACATGTAAGGCATCAGTGCCAACACATACACTTATTAAAACCTCATCATGAAAGGATATTTAATACCCTGAATTATGGTCAGATTGTGGTACAACTCAGCTCTGGTAAATGCCCTAATCCAGCATGCTGGCAGCTTTGTTCTGACTCTTCTTCCCTGAAGCTAAAATCAAATCCTCCCTCATCTGTTGCTGATGCTGCAGAACATGTGTTCTGCGTGACTTCTCCCCCCACTTTCCCTTCCCAGGTCAAGAGCAGCCAGGCCTGAAAATGTGTGCTTTTGAAAAAGGCTACTCACAGAAATAACAGCAAACCCTGCTTTTCCAGGGGGCCTCCTGCAGGGTAGAAATCTCTTTGCTGCATTGCAAATCGTTCCTTCAAGCAGAACTGGAGAAAAATAAATACCATGTTACAGCATCTCCTGTCACCAGGTACTACTAGGTGATACACTGCATTCTCTAATGAAACACCATTAGACAGGACAGATCCCAGATCCATCATCTCCCTTTGCACTAACAGTAACATCCTAAAATGATCCCTTGTGTGGAGAATAACTGTCCCCTTCTAACCCCAAAATACTGTGAAGTAGTGTGCCACAGCTCCACAGATTGAACTGCACGGATGTTTTCACAGATCAGAGGCCAATCCCATTAAGCAAAACACAGACTGTTCCCAAACTGAGAGACAAAAAATGAAGGGGGAGTCAGTGACAGCATATCAAGTCTCAAACCACCTTTGCTTACCAGAGTAATGCTTCTAAAATTATATGAATGTTGGGAAGAAATCACTATTGCCACTTTCCCTGTCCAAGATAGCAGGGGTATTTATACCCGTCTATCTTCCAGCACCTGAAGGAAGCGCTCTAGCAGGGAAACAAGTAATCACTGGCTCTCTGCACAGGAGCACAAAGACAGGAGACTGCTCCATATACGAGTTTTGAGTACCCAACCTAGACTCAACCATGAGCTGGTGTCAGAGGTGGCTGTCCACAGGGAATCTGGGGAGAAAGGCCAACTAACGGGTGGATGATCAACCCACTGAAATATCTACATTATACCCCCACAGTGGAGCAGCACAGGTACATTTCCTCTCTGCCACCCCATTCTCAGGAACTATCCCTCCCCTGGCCACTGATGGTGGGTGTATCTAACTTGTGTTTGAAAGAGGGTCTGGGGATCTACAGGCCAGTCAGCCCCATCTTGGTCCCTGGTAAGGTGAAGGAATAAATTCTCCTGGAAGATATTTATAAGCACATGATGGAGAAGAAGGTGACTGGGAGTAGTCAACATGAATTTATGAAGGGGAAAATGTGCTTATCTACAAAATATCTCAAGTTTAGTGAGGCTTTTGATACCTTTTCCCATACTATCCCCACAGACAATCTGACAAAGTATGGACTAGGTAAGTGGACACTGAGTAGATTGAAAACTGACTGAACTGCCATGCTCAGAAGACTGCAGTGAGCAGCACAACGTCCACCTGGAGGCCAGTCACTAGTGGAGTACCCTGAGATGAAGTCTGAGTCCAACACTGTTAAACGTCTTAATTAATTGCCTATAGGACAGAGCAAAGTGCACTCTCA
The DNA here is from genome assembly GCA_011075105.1 of Heteronetta atricapilla. Taxonomy (NCBI): domain Eukaryota; kingdom Metazoa; phylum Chordata; class Aves; order Anseriformes; family Anatidae; genus Heteronetta; species Heteronetta atricapilla. The sequence goes on along the minus strand of CM021732.1, from coordinate 26,333,612 downwards.
GCACGTCTGTAGATGACACAAAACTGAGAGGAATGACATGGCCTGAGGAACTTGTTCTAGGTGACCCTGCCCTGAGCAGAGGGGTTCCAGTAGACAACATCCAGAGGTGCCTTCCAATCTCGGCCTTCCAGTGCTGGGGTTGTGTGATTCCACGCTCTTCCCTTTCACCCTCCTGCTAGCATGCGCTGAAGAGTCAAGATGCTATCTGCTCTCACGGGAGAGCTATTTGAAGGCCTGCAGTGTTCCACCTAGTTCTAGCTTTCTTTTCTTCGAATTTCAAATGCAACTTGCAAAAAAGTGAACTAGGAAAAAAGAGCAGTCAAAAAAAAAAAGAAAAAAAGAAAAGAAGAAGAAAAAGAAAAAGAAAAAAAAAAGTGCTTTTAGGCAAAAGTCCTAACTAGTAAAGAATAACAAGACTTGTTTTTTACCCTGATGCAAATATGAGCCCCATGCTTAAAATGCAGGCCTCGATCACAATTTTCATGGGATTTAGAACCGCTCACATTAAGAACGGTGCATCTGTATATGGATAAAATACTGAAGAAGAGGTTCCACCCAACTGATATATTCTTAAAAATACTGCATGCTACAATTGTGAAATCTTATTTTAAAATCGCCAGTAAAATACCAGGGTTTAGACATGTTTAAATGCATTTTTTTTTCAATATGGTACCAAATACTTTCACCTAAATTACAATCCAGTATTATTTGCAAGACTAATGTAATCTATCACGTATCCAGACTTTTTTTTTCCCCGAGGTCTGAATATTGCCAGAGTGAATTTAAGGCTGCATAATTAGTTACCTCTAAAATTTTAAAGAGTTCCAACCTTTGTTGTGTCTAATTCAGTTTCTCCAAAGCCACTTTACTGTTAATTAGAAAGTCTGAACTAGAAAACTGTTGGTGAGAAATTACTGCACGTTTGAAAATATGTAAGTGTATAGATAAGCTGTTTGTTTTTATTCCTTTCATTCTAGATTTTTGTATTCTTAATTTTCTCCTCTGTAATTTTCACTTTCTGGTATTTGTCATGCATTTAAAATGTGTCTCCAAAACAAAATACATCAAGAAAAAGAAGACTCAGAGCTATTACTCAGAGATGGAAAAGTACCACTTGCCTCAATTGGTGTTTTGCATTTAAGCCACTATTTTGGTGCCATCTGTGCTCTGTTTAGCGGATCTGTTCCACTTTGAAAGGATTGGCAAAAAGAAAATACCTTCCTTGTGCTACTCGTTTTCTGAAGCACATTATAAGCAAGATGGCTATCAGCATTTAGGGAGGGCTTGTGCCTCTCAACAAGACGCTCTCTTATGCTTGTACAGCAGAATGGCCTGACATCACTGTGGGTCCTTGTATTCAGAGCTGGGCTGGTAATCATAAAATAAAATGCCATAACGCATTCAGTGAACAAGGAGTTTGGCACCAGTGTTGGAGCTCAGCCAGATTCTTGGGCTTGCATTTACACCCCCAAGCAGGCTGACACCTCAGACTTCCAGTCTTCACCAATAAAAAGAGCAACTACGACCTCCCTGGGAGCAGAACACTGTCTTTCAGCTGCCTGGCAACCTTAATAGCACTTCTCAGAAGGACATGAGTTTTAAAAACTCTTTTTTTTAGGTATATTTATAAAAAATCATAGACACAGTAACATTTAAAACCTATGTATATTTCAACATTCTTCTTAAATCAAGGCCATATTGCTGAATGTATTTATAAAATTTTCAAAATCCACCAGAAATTTAAATCAGAATGACCAATTCTGGCATGGTTTCAGTTGTAAGGATATATAATGGGACAAACACCTTGTTGATTTCAATTCCATAGAATTCCACTGAGTAAATCAGAACTTAAATTCATCCGATCTGCTGATCTTATTTCATATATTTGAAGTTTGTCCTTTTGATTCAGGTCTACTTTACAGGATACAATCTCCTGGCAATGTAATGAGCCTTGTCATTCTCACAGTTTCTATGCTATAGCTACAGAATTTTGGTCTGGAAATTTATGCTGGTTTACCAGAAGGGTCACTGTGAAGAGCAGGCAGTATCTGTGAGGACAAAAGGTCACCTAGTCAGAAGCTTCTGCTGAGCCTATGAATTCACATAGATTTACTGTAAGTGCTGGATAGCATGAACTGTCAGCTTGAAAGTGCATTAATAAAAAACATGTTCAGGAGGGGGAAGGCACAAGTTGCTTTGTTCTTGTAGCAAACCCTGAAGCAGTTTGAAAATTCTTTTTTTAAAAAAAGAAATATATATATATATTTTTACACCAAGAATATTTCTAAGTGACAAAACAGAACTCAGATGATCAGAAATGTTATCAGCTCCTGCTGATGCTTTGAAGGAACTGAGGTACTCACACTGGGGCACTTCAATCCAAAAGGATATGTATATAATGAAAAGTTTCTCAAAAACTTCAGGGGACTTTGGAAACAGTCCCATAAAAAACAAGGCTACACTTATTAATCAAACCTAGTAAAGACAACCCGTAGTGTTCCAGAAGAGGCAAACAGCTACCAGGAAGGCCAGAAGCTACAATACCGTCTGGAATTATTCAACTGAAGAAGGTGAAAAAAAGGCAAATTTTCACATTTGTGTCAGAGTAATGGACTAGCTAGGAGAACAGTTGATGCTGTCCTTAGCTAGGAGAAGAGTTGATGCTGTCCTTACTTTAAACAAATTATTTTGTGATACTGTACCTATGCGTATGAACAGAAACAGCAAAATCCTTCCAGAAGAGGAGGAGATTTTTGCTACAAAACAGAAAATTGAAAACAAGAACTCACTGTATGACAGTTATCAAAATGTTAGAATTTCTCACATCAAGAGTTAAAATGTCAAAAATGTTCATGACACTATTATCTGACTTTTAATAGACCAGCTTAGATTTATTCTGCTTCTGAACTATTAGAGCATTGATCTGGGGATTTAGTGAAATCTTTCCATTGGCTAGAATTTGCATTTTATGGACTTGAAGAAAATTCCTAAAAAAGGAGTTACTGAAATAGCTACTCAGAGTCTCTTTTTATTTTTCCAGATTAAACATAAAAATGTGAATGGGCATTTTCTGAGGAACTTTTGAATAAGCTAGTGAGAAAGAAAAAGTCTACATGCAGAAACTGTACCAGTTTAACTACGTTAAACAGTTTAACGTAAGAGATAATCTCACAAAATTTAATTAAATCAAGATGAGATTCTATGCCAGAGAAATTCTGTTTAGGCTGAGCTGGCCTTAGCAAGTAAGTTGTTTTAAAGATTAATAAAATGACCTGTTTTTTTTTTTCTGAAAGCATTAGTGTTTTAGTCCCCCAAATCATCTGATTATCTGACTAAACATATGCATGATATGCCTGGAAAAAGACACAGCAAAACAATTACTGCTGATAATCTAAATGGTTAAGTAGGGCTTTAAACATTAATATTATTTTCTTCTGGATGCAGCTGGGGCTCAGGTTTCCAAGGCATTTTATGAAGCACCCTGGGAATGGCAATCTTCCCTTCTCCTTTAATTTATAGCATGGAGATGCTTGCTAATGAGAAAAATAATCAAAGATCTGGAGGACTGAACTCTATCCATCCTTCAGGAATGAAAGCACAAAAATCCTTAATGATGCCACAGGCTCACATGCTAAAAGGATTGCAGATGATTCTAATTAATATGGACCTTTCTGACTTTGTAACTGGCACGCACTGAGAAACACTCATTGCTTTCTAGGTCAGATGTGCAGACACTTGAAAGCAACTGCCAAATATCAGTCCCAAAGGTGTCTGCTTATGTTTATAGGCTAAAAAAAATCGGCAGGGAGAGGCTTCAGATACTTTGTGCTAAATATACACACTGAATGTAAAGGAGTAGGATTGTGGTTGTTCTTGTAAAGGCACAGAAGGAGGGTACAGGATGCAAGAAACCCCCCATTTCCTCCAGCCTCGTCTATACGGACCTATATAGGGCAAGCCACGATGTGTGCAAGCAGCTCCATGCAGCATTCACACTGAGCAGGCTGCGCTCTGTGGAAAAGGACTGGCCAGCATGGCTCCTGTCACGTAAACAGGTTGCGAATGGGAAGTGTGTGAGATTTGCTGCTTTGCTTTAAAAAGCAGAGAATTTCAGTGAATTTCAACAGCAGTGATAGCTGAGGCAGCTAGGATGTACCTGGGTCACTCCACACACATCAGGAAGATTCAGGCCAGACTTAAGGCACAATTTGGCTTCTAACACTAAAAGAAACCATAAGATGAAACTCATGTGCCAAGAGATCCTGATGAGGGTATCATGGTAAATATAGGAGAAAATTGAACAGCTGGAATGTATATTTCTGCCTTGCCATGTGACAACAAACATCCCAAACCCTAACCCACCAAAACAGAGGGACAACTCCAGCATGCCATGGGTTCCCTCACGTGCCTCTAGCCACCAAACAAAGCTTTCTCTTGGCTCTCCACTCAGATTTGTGTCTGTGCCGCACAACAGTCCCTAGGGTTAAAATCCTTCTTTTTAGAATAAAACACCATTCAAGTGAAGATCACCATAAAGTAGCTATTTTCCCTTGGTCTTTCCTGCAGCTCTCTTCAAGTCTTTACATTGTTCTGTGCTTCCCTTTGGCTCAGCACATTTATGAAATACGTACGCCAGCAAAACAGACATTTAAAAGCCATTTTGCACATATAAACTGATCTTAAAAAAAAAACACCACCAAAAAATAATGCAAATCTGCTACTAATAACAGTTAAAGCTGCTGTTCCTGAGGCAACACAACATAGACTCACTTGTACTGATCACATTTACGGAGGATCCTAGTCATTTGTGAAATGGGTAACACAAGGAAGTGCTGAGAATTTAAAGCTAAGCAGCAATGATGAACAGCATCACTGCACAGAACCTGTTAAAGGCACTTAATGATAAAGAAGCTGAGCCCTAGGCAATGTGGTTATGTGGCAGTAGTTTTATCAGATCTCACAGAAATGTGTTTTTATTACGGTCTATATGAGATGTTTTGTGTACCTAAAGAGAGGATGGGAAATATGCTGCACAGACTGTAAAAGACAATCCACTGCAATAGCCCAACCTTCCTGTACAACTGAACCAGAGAACAGGATCCAACCTCTTCCTTTGCCTTCTGCATGTGCCTAACTGAACAGCAAACCAGACATCTAAAAAGGGGAGAGGCATCCTGGCACCCTTTCTTCAACTTGTCAATGCGTTATATTACTGTACTAAATAAGATGTTGTTTAAAAATAAAACAGTGAAAATAAAAGCTGAGTTGCCAAGCCTGATTTTTCAGGCAAAAAGCCCGAAAAGCACAGAACATAAAGACTTCAGTGACATTTGGATACACTTACGAGATATCAGCAAACAAAATCTTTATGATTTTAATTGTTATGTGGCAAAGAGCATGCTTACTAACTCGATGTACCTTTTTTTAACTTGTCAGACAGTGAGCAATATTACACTCAAAACTACAAAAGGGCAAGTATATTGTTTAAGTGCCATGCACTGACTCATTCAGTGCCCAGATGCTCCAGAGCTACCTCCTTCCCTGTGACTGTATTACCTGAGAAAGAAGAAATGTTTGTGTTTGAGGTTCAGACATGAAGCGATGTAGAGATAACTCAAGTCCAATGTGTGTGTTTAGGCGTTGTATAAAAGCCGAACACTGAATAACTACACACACAAAAAAATGAGTAAATACTACAACCCAGAGAAAAAGGTCTGGAATTGCATCTGCATCTCCCTGCATCAGGTCAATACAAACTGAGGGTAGACATCAAGAAGGTGAAAGAAAACATATCGTGAGGTATTCTTTTTAGACCCAAAGGGCTCAAAGTGTGCACGGTAGATGGAAGAAACTCAGAATCACATTCGATGAAAATTTACACAGATGGAGACAAATATTGTCAGCAAACTTCAAAAGAGAGTAAGAGAAGAGAAGACATGCTCCTGATTCCCTGTCAGTAGGAACATCCAAGCTGTTGTGACAGCTGCTACTGTGCTGTCTGGAACACAGTTTGGGGACACATTCAGAGGTCACAGTCACTGCAAGATGAACTGACACAGAGGACAAAAAAGCATGCCAACAGCCCCAACCAAAGGCGATACAGCTCCCCTGAGGAAAGCCCTCCAGCATTACAGACAGCTGTTCTATTCCTAGGATGGCTGCAACTTTTCAATTAGAAATAAAAAACTGCGGTGATGATGAGACAGCCAGGGTTAGGTAGTGGTCTAACTCCTACGAGAAATTGCATATTACTGCTACAAAACCTCTTTGAAAGATTTTATTTCCCTTTATTTTTTCTTTCCTATGTTACCTAATGCTTTGCTCAAATTTATTTTATCACTAACTCTCATTAAATATTTACAGCTTCATCTGAAGGACTGACCCTGAAAAGCTTTACTGCAAATAAACTCCACACACTGAAGTAAGCTTGCTGATTTCAGTGCATCAAATGCATTTCAAAAACTGTGCGATCAATGGAGCAACAACATAATCCAGGTAAAAACCATTTAAACTAAGTATTATGTAGTGCCCTAATCCAAGCAAGATCAACAATTATAGAATTAGTAGCTATAGCTAGACAAAAACACCAAAACTAATGGAGTGTGAGAGAAATTGTATGAAATAGTGAATGTGGATGCTTGAATTATATTACAGCAGGTAAAAGACTACACCGAAGTAACCACTCTCTGACAGCAGTTACCGGAAGATGCAGAATGCTTCCTATCGTCTTTGTCTTTATGGTAGCCCACAAAATAATCAGGTAGCTAAATATATGGGCTGCAAAATATGCAGTTAGAAATCAAAAGAGCACAGCTGAAGTTGCTGCAAAGAAAGACAACCATTAACCTTTACATGTCCAAGACAGCTGAGCCTTTTGCATTTTACTGAGCAGATGGAAGGTGGGAAACCTTATACATAGCCTAATGGGATTCTGTGTTCCAGTGCAAAATGCACACAGGGAAGTGCTACGTGCATGAAGCTTCACTGCAATCACACGCACACAAATCCCAGTTCAACAATGACTGTGATGCCACTGTGCAAACCTATAACTGTATGGTAATGAGTCCAAATGGGAACATACAGAAGCAGTGAAGGATAAAGGGAAAAAAAATGGGCCCCATGGCTAAATCACACCTTCATCCCCAAATGGAGCTCCTCCAAGCATGCAATACACCTGGCTGAGCACACAGACACCCTCCAGATAACACAAGGATACACACCAGAACAGGCTAATATTAGCACATGGAATTGCTTGGTCACAGGAGCGCATCCTTCTTGCAGAGAGATATTTATACTGTCTTGCATTGAGCCTGCATGCAAAGTGCACACCAACCCTAGTGCTCTGGCTCTACCTGTGTCAGGGTGCTGAGGAAGGGCTGAGATGCATATGGCTATCACTCATACTGAAGCTCCTAGAAGGAGTAAACTTGTGACTCACACCATGTACAGTAGAGGAGCTCTCAGCAAATTCCTTTAACTCAGCCCATTTCTTCACAACATTTACTCAAATCTAGTTACTTGAAATCTACATTTCAGTTGTGCACTGATGAATGAGCTGACTGTGAGCAACAGAACACAGGGCATCAATGTTCCTAAACAAAATACTTATCCTGAAAGAGCCAGAGTATACTCCACTCCAAGGAGAAACTTCATGGGATCCCACAATGTGACTCACTGTAGCAAATGAGTCATGTCTAACTACATCATAACAGAAAGCCCTGTGAATTATTAACATCCAGAGTTAGGAATCTGTTCAGGTTAGGATACAATTTTCCTGTCTTATCCATGCAGCACAAGCAACACAGTCATCAGAGAAGTAAAGCAGGGTGTGCAAAGCCATATGGAAATACATAAACTGCTCTCTGTGCAATAGGGCTCTAATGAACTGTTCCGAGCGGCTTGGTAACAAAGAGCAGTATGTGCCAAACCTATTTCTTAAGCTTACAGTTATGGCAAAGTCTTCCAGAATCAACATATAACCCATCTCTGCTTACCCAGAATTTATCCCTACTACAGCCAAGCAAAAATATCTTTCCTCTCCTGTCCAACTGAAAGCATTCCAAGTAATTCCAAGCACCACTGGTCATCTACCATATGCTCTTTCTTAGTGTTGCTGTCACATTGTCCTGTCATGTATCAAACGGGACATTGGGATGCTCCCAAAAACCTGGTGGTGTCCTTAGTGAAAAGGCTATGACAAATAGCAACATGGTACTAAACGTCAAGCAGAAAACAACAACAACAACAACAAAACACAGAAAAACCTGGCCTACACAGGACAGAAATGGTTCCATAATTTAGTGCTATTGCATAGTCCTCCCCACACCTTCTCCTAATAAGCTTAATGGCATCAGGGAAAAGGCAATGTTGTTCGAGCTATTATGCTGGAGATAATGGACAATGGTGCTGCAGGCCGGCAGCACTACTCACGTATAGATCTTCTGCCAAAAGGGACTATTGTGGCCACGTAGCTTTTCCTCCTGCGCAACAAAAAGCTGTATGACTCTTCTGAATGAATGGCTGTTTGAGCTATTATCTGCCTGTTGGGCAGGCACATTATCCTGAATGAGAAATGTCCAGTGATAGGAGATCCAATAGAGTTTTAAGTAAATCGCTTTAGTGATTAATTTGTCTGATCATTAAAATTTTATAGTTTTTCTGGTTTTATATTTGTCTAGCTTTAATGCCAAAGAATTTGCTGCTGTTACGCAGTGCCTGATGGGGCCCTTCTTCTCCCCATATAAGCAGCTTCCATAGTGAACAAGCTATCAGCTAGTTTTCATCTTCTTATGTAAGATCAAATGAGGTCTGTGGTTCCAGGACAAGGCCTACTTAACACTGTCTGAAACCTCACAATTTATTAAGAACCTTCCTGAAAAGTGGATGTCAGAAACCTGGATTTCTAGACTTAGCTCAGCCATCCTCACTGTTCTGTAAGAAATCACAGGTGCTTGCCAGTGGAAACAAACCTCTGATACACTGATAAATAGATTGAGTCTGACAACTACCAGGTACCAACATCTCACAGGAGTACGAACATGACCTAGTTCTGCACCAGCAACTGTTACCTCACACGGGCACACACAAAGATCTCCTGCTTTCTCCAGAGCTCTCAACAGGGCCCCTCTCAAAGGCAGTAGTAGCCTCCTTCCTCTCCGAGTTGGACAGCTCCCCCACACGTGCATGTCTGAGTGTACTCGTGCACACAAACCCACACCGAACACACCTACCCACACCTGGTGACAAGCTCACTGCCACCCAGTGCTTCCCACTGGTCACAGGGATTCCCCGGGGCCTGGACATTGGCCTGTGGAACTTCCCTTACCGCACATCAGTCAGGCCAGGCACAGACACCCTCAGCTGTCCTGGTACAAAACACAGCGTTGTGAATACCAGAGAGGATGGCAAGCAAACCCATGGACTGCAGATAAGGTCTTGGAATTAGCACAGAATTCCTAGTACAGCCTCAACAATCCAGAAAATGGATCTAAAAGGATAGCCCACAATGTAGTACCTCATGAGCTTTGACGAAGACGACAAATTCAGTTCTCTGCAAGGATATCTGGTCATGTGCTTTTGTTGGCTGTTGCTGGCAGAATTTGAAGTGCTAGTTTAGGCCATGTTAAAATACATTCCTCCAAGGGCATTTCACTATCTTAAGATCAAAAAAAGTTACACCATTAACGCTCAGAAGAAAAACAGGAATTTAGAGGTCTCCAGCCAACATTATCACAGCTACTTGTAGGACTGCAGGAAATAACTTTATCCTGAACAGTAGCCTACACATTTTTTGTTCTGCTCAAAGTATTCTGACTTGGTGAAGTCTACTGCATTTGCTTATGAATGTAGCATTACACTATTTTCCATGTTTTGAACTGATAAATCTTAGAGGCTAGAGCTTTCCTAGTTAACAAACTCCATTCCCTCTAGAGGGTAGACAGAGAGGAAGGGCTGAGCAGCTTTCAGCAGCAGCTGTGCAACCTCCTCATCTCAATGGAAGGTGACTGCATCTGGCTGAAAGGAAACACAATATAGTTTCAGCTAACAGAATTATAATTTTTTTAAGCAGAAGGCTCGTGTGGTATTAAATGTGGTGACCTGAAGCTCTGTGACATTAGCGTTTATGTATGTAGAAGTATGTCACCTATTTCTTACAACTGTTTACTGCAGACAGCAATCACTGTGTTTTCAAGCCATTAGCAGAGTTTTTGGCTCGCAGTTTTGATGAGCTGGTTTTGTGCTGAGTCAGTTTAACACAAAAAGAGCTATTTGGACCCATGTTTTACATTTTTCAAAATACACAGAAAGTTGCTTGGGCCTCTTCTTATTTGAACACATGTTCCTTACATTTTTAGCAGCATCCTCATTACTTTTTTACTCCAGAGAAGGAATTGCTCAGGAATTGCCACTTGCATTTCAAATTTTGGCCATGTGAACAAAGACACGAAGGTTGCTCTTGTGCCCATCCCTTACACACACACTACCACCCTTTTCTGCAAGAAGGGAGCTGCTTCCCTCCCACCCTCTGATATCCGCAGTTTCAAAGACAGAATTGACAGTTGGTCCCAGGGTGCTCCAGCCTGCTTCTGTACAAGCTCTGCTCTACCACTGCCCGTTCCACACACTGCAATGCACAGCTGTGTAAGAACCCAAGACAGCCTGGTGTAACACACAGAATGACAGACTCTGCAGGACCTCACAGTAAACTGGTTGTATGAACAAAGATTAATGTAAACAATCACATGAGTAACAGGTTCCCTAACTGGGCACTTCCCCTACTTTAGCTGATATCCACACAGAATGACAGATTTCTATTGGCCTCTTTAGAACCATAAATTCAGCTTTGCTTTCCAATACAAGGTGCTGGCTCATATCTTAAAATCATCTTGCTGCGTGCATTTATTTACCTCACATCTAAGACCAGTCTTACTGGATGGTGACACATAGTGGAAAATGAAGAAACAAAAGTATACATTAGATACAGCATGTTCTTATTTATGGAAGCAAAGGTAAAAAACAGGGAATTAAGAGCAAAGCAAACACATTTATTTAACACCATTGCCTCTGTGTCTTACCTTCCTATGGGTCCCAGATCTCCAGAGTCCTGGCTGCCTGCGTCACTGGGTGTGCTCACTGATTTCGAAGAGGGAGACATAGGGGTTGGGACTAAATAATGAAAATAACAGGTATCCCATGTTAACACATGCAGCGACTGCACTGATGAAGAGCAGTGTCAGACAAATCAAAACCAATGGACCAAAATGATAGTGGATGAATGATTAGGAGAGTTTGAAATGGTGAAAGCAAATAAGGAAAGGAAAGAAAAAGAAAAGGAAGAGAGTCAAGTGAATTTTAAATCTTCTAGAAGTGTTAAAACTGACATGAATTTAGACAGGACTGAAAGCCCAATGTGATTCTACAGCTAATCAGTGGAGGAGATATCTGTGGAAATAGCACTTTTTTTCTCGCATATATTTCAAAGATGACTTGCAAAAGATTTTAAAGGTATGAAGAAATATCAGGGCCTTGTCTTGTCAGAAAGCTGAGTGAACTCTTCTGGTAATGTCAAGGAGGCAACAGAGCAAGCAAACTTTTCAAAATTTCCATTTAAATTAAAAGCCAATGTCCATTAGATATGTTCTAAGACTGCAGTGCAGAAATGACATCCCAAATAAAAGCTAAATAAGGAAATCCAGCTAGTTAAAATCATTTCCCAACATGGTGAGAATACACATTAGTTCGCTTAGTGATCATGTTTTCTTAAGTAATTCAGGTTGTATAAGGTTGCCATTTTGGGTGGGACATGATTTCAACACTCAAGGAAAAGTTTCCCTTGGTTTAGATACTATTTGCAAAAGTTTTAGAAATTATTTTCTCTTTGTCTTGCCAGGGCTTTTGAAGCAAAATTTCATGCAAATAGAGTTTTGTTTCCTTTAACAGGAAAGGAAGTTCATAGCTCAAGGTCAGCCCAAGTTTAAGCTCTTCAGCAAGGAAGTAAAAAAATAAAAAAGTAGAAATATCTTGATTTCTTTTAAAATGGTTTCTCAAAAATATTTAAAATTAAGAGATGGCTCAAGTCAAGGTTTAATGCAAGTATTCTTCAAAGCAGATACAATGAATAAAACACAAAAAGGGGGTTTAATGCAAAAGTGAGATTTTCCATTTGGTTTAAATCATGTGCATTTCCTTTCATAGATTTTACAGAGTGAAACTTTATACTGTTTTGTTATGCTCTATAATGTATAATGACAGACCTGTCAAGAGAGTTGGATTTTCCATGTGGTCAAACATTTCATATGGATTCTCACTAGAGAATGTCACAGAAATGACTGCAGCAAGAAAAGTGAATTCATCTTCATGACAGCCCCTTGGCAGGTTACAGGTATGTCATGGCTATTTATGTATATTCACACATAGTCCATATTCACAGTGGGATCTGGGTATCATATGCACATGTGAAGGCAGAATTAAAGCTTCCTTTGTATATTACTTGTTAGTGTACACATAGGGAATGAAAGCGGATAGAATGCTATTGTTTATCTCAGACAGATCATTTCATATGTTCTTTTGATAGTATCAAATACATAATAATTAACTAGATAAGAACCGATAATTTACAACATGAATGTGTGTTATTTTTATCATATATGGAAACGTATACTCTTTGAAAGATAAAATTAGTTCATAAATAAATTATATATATATATATACAAATTGAATATAAATGCTCAAATGTTCAAAATGATTTTGTAATATCACTATATAATTTACAAAATATAGTTTATGAAGTTCTCACTTTAGGGCCACCCAATGTGTCAGCCAGAACTTAATCAAGATAACCAATATTCAAATACTATAAACTTTGCCACATGTATTTTTAAGCTTTGCAGTTTCCACAACTGAAACACCACCAAGAAAAATGCAGTAAAGCACATGGAACCAGATCTGAAATCTACAATAATGATCTTATGGTAAGTTTTTTGGTAATTGTGATTTGTCTTTTTACTTCTTCTCTCCCATTTTGCTTGATTTTTAGAGAAAATCAATGGGAGCTCCCACATAATTTTGCTCCTCCTTCCTTAGCAAATGCTTAATCTGTATTTATGAAAAAAAACTGGGGCTAATGAAGTACAGCATTTATTATATTATTTTGTGGGACATCAGATAGATGTGACAGAAGATCTATTATTCCATCAGAAAAGAAATCACTACTGGTATGCAAAACCAACCTTACATTCACAAAAATTTCTTGAAGAAATGAAACGGGTGCTTCTGCCAATGATAAGTACTCAAAATGCCATGAGCTGGTATATGTGAATGGTATGGTGGGCATTCAAACAGAAGAGTTCACTTCACTAAAACAGCCAAAAATCAAAAAAGCAAAGCATGCTTTATTAGAAAAAAGCATTCATTATGGCAGAACTGAATGCTTCACAGTATGCTCCTATTAAATACCTAGAGGTGGTTCTGGAGATATACCAATGCTCTGTAACAAAGCTTCTGTCTCTCTTCTTTTGCGGTCTAGGTCAGAATCTTCTTGAGCTGGTTCCTTCTTTTGCTGTAGATCAGCCTGAATTAAAAAAAAAAAAAAAAAAAAAAAAAGTTTTATCCACATAGAATGGATTTCTCAGGCCTACTGGAACCCAGAAAAAGGAGAAGCAACATCTGCATTAGCCAGAATCCCTTATATTTGGCTCACCATTCTCCAATCTAGCAGGGCAGATGGAGAAAAGAGGTATCCCAACTAGTGGTTAGAGCAGTCCATTGAAAGAACCAGGCTTGCTGCCCTTCTCCCAAGCACATGAGAGAACTGAACCCATTTTCTACTGCATAGTCTGGTGCAGTAACCAGCAGGATGCAACACAAAGCACAGATGGCTGTGTCTATCATTTTATCATGCCTGAAATATACCAGTCCCAGCAGAGTTCTTATAGACAATGTCTGGAGGCACCTGCCTCTGTATTTTGGATCCTGTGTTTACTTCTAAATTGGCTGATCTTGAGGTTTCCCTCTCTGTTGAAACCAGTTTATAGGATACACGGGACTTGCACAGTGCCCCAGCCTTCTTTTGATACCGGTGTACTGGTGTAAGTACAATGCCAAACCTAGAAGTTCAGACGCATCTCCATCTTCTCCAGTTTGGATGTAGCCAAGACAGAGCAAAACTCTCCTACTTGTACAGACAAAGAAGATACCTGAGCTCAGCTCTTCCCATGAGCTAGCTTGAAGTATCTCATAGTACATGAGGTTTTAGACAACTCCTCTGCACCATCTGCTCATTTAACTGAATGGTAGACTTCATTCCTGAAGACCAGAAACTTCAAAATCAGGCAGCGTACCACATTTATGGTGTCACACTCAGGCACTACAGAGTAATTTGTAGAGCTGGGTGTCCTTAGCTGGGTTTGGCTGTATGGGCTGATGGAAAGTTTCAACCACAGCAGGATCTCCACAAGACGTAAAACCAGAGGCAGGGGACAAAGAAAATATCTTAGAAGGTTCCTTGAGACATTAGCTTGTCTCCCATCTTTTTAATTCATTAATAGGCTAGTAACAAACACTGCAAATGTTAACATTTAAAGTCTTGTTTACAGAGGACTCCCGTAGTGCCTCTAGGAGCTTCACTGGGATGTGTGTCGAAAATTGCACAAAAATGTCTCAAAGGAAAAACGATTAAAAAGACAACCAAAACTGGAACATGGATTTCTTGGATCACATCACATTTCCACAGTAATTCCATGAAATTCATGTACAATATTAAAGTGTCAGTTTAAAAGGAAACCAGTTATTAGTAAAGGATAACAGGTGCTTTAAACTATGGTAAGTGTTGACATTTGAAGGAAAAGAAACATAATCACTTAATGCTTCTCTGACTTTGCATGAAAATGAATATCCACTCCCTGTCAATTCTCACCTCTATTCCACTAAGTGACTGAATAAAAAGAAGTACAGATCCCTTAATGAAAAACCTAATGCATATTGTCAAGGACAAATAAACTAATATGTCAATCAAACTTTAACAGAACTGAAAGATGCACCCATGCCAGAAGATGAAAATGCAATTGCAATTATGTTATACTTTACTGGAGAATAATAATTGTAAATCTGTTGCCTTAGCCAGTAATCAGGCTGGTCTTCTGAAAACAAAATACATATTTAGACTGTAATGGCTTCAAAAAAATGTAAGATGTCTTTCTGTCTTTCTGCACTCTCCACTCCCTTTCCATTGAAGGAAAGCCCAGGAAAAAGCATCGTGGCAAATCAATTTTTCTTTCTACACACACATACACATCATGTTGTCTAAACTGCTGTCATCTGACAGCACGTTGGTTTTAAAAGCAATACCCTCATCCCAACTTTGTTGACAAAAATAAGCATTTTGATTTTAAGGTCAGACTGATGTGGGTTTCAGGATCTCATTCCTCATGACAGATACCTTGGAGTATACAATACACAGCAAGACCATCCTGCAGACATGAGCAGGCACTCTGCATATTTACCTCTTTCTTCTTCCTTTCTTCTTCCTTCCGTTTCTTTTCTTCTCTTATCTGAGCCAAACGCTGCTTTTTGCGCTCAAGTTCTGCTTTTAAATCACTTTTGTCTGACATTTTGATTCTGCTGGAAACAAAGTATGGAAACCAATGTAAAAACAAAAATAAACATCTTCCATATCTACTGAAAAAAAACCAACAACACACACGCTTATATCAAAAATAGCACTTCTAAAATTGCTACAGATATACTCCTACATAAATGCTGGCCCTTGGAATACATCACAGTAAGCAGGGTATTTGTTTTACAATTTTATTTTCAAGAAGTCAGAGCAGAACATCACCGACCATGGAATATATTTCCAAATTGTCTTTAGTAGAAAACCACCTTTGCGAAGCAAACCCATTTTTGTCTGCTGTTCAAACTAATGCTTTAATGCTTTTGTGCACTGAAACTGATGTCTTTTGACTTTCATCAGCTTCAGCATCTCTGCCAGCCTGTAAGACCCAGGTTCACAAACAGATTTTGATTTTAGGTACCTGAAAGAGGTGTGCCCCAAGCAGCCCGCTGTATCCTAGACAGCTAGGAATTTTAATGGCAAAAACTGGAAAATCTTGTAGCTTTTGCTTCTGTACATGCCCTGCGTGACTGCCATCTCAGCATCCCCTCCCATTCCACTTGCTCAGCCAGGCACAGCCCGGCAGCCCCGTTGCAGTACCCTCCACCACTCATTCACCCCGCAGTGGAGCACGCCGGCCAAGCTGTGGGCAGGAGACTCCTCCATGCTTTCCAAGGAAAGCTGGGACACTGCACCCAAAAGCCTGTGGACAAAGTACAAAACCAGGCAACCCAACAAGGCTGTCTTTAACAAGGTGGCACATGGCTATGCCAGCAGTCTTGTGCTCAGATCACCCTCCCTAGAGGCAGGAGGTGTGCCCCATGTTCCTGTGGGAACTCCAGTCAAACAAGCAAATCTGGCAAAGTGCTTCTTAGCTACAAATAGACCCCCCCCCCTCCACCATGCAGTCTTAAACACAACTCTCAGTAGGACAGTGATGTGAAGCCATGTTATACTCGTCATGTTGTGAAACTCAGCCAGCCTACGCTGGTGTTACGTGAGCCTTGAAAAAGAAGAGTAGAGGGATATGAAGCCATATCATACAGAAACAGGGACAGATCTCTAAACGTATCAGATCTCTATGATACCAACCTTTTCCTACAGTTTTGAAACCTCACCAGTGTTTCCCAAATTCATAATTTAAGTCACAGATAATTTATTTATTCTCCAACATCATAACATCTAACGTCATTATGGGCTGGCATTTAACTGTATCAGTACTGGTTTTCTTCTTCGCAATTCACTTCAGACAGCCCTGGCTAATACAGACATCCAGAGAAATGAAAGGAAATTAACCAGGCCTTCCTGTACTACTAATTCACACATCACTTACCACATCCCCCGCTGCAACTCAGAATCAATTAGGTCAATGGCAGCACCGTGTATACGCAACGGCAGTCTACTGTTTGCTCAATGCATGGGGAATTACACGGCAGCTCTCCGTTAATACGAACGAGAACTCCATGAACATTACGCCCTGGGCTGGTTGACGACCAGAGAATAAATAGAGGTGCTAAAAATGATATGGTACTTTCACTCATCATCAATTCCTCCTGCAGTCATATGTTTCCTACTCCTCAAAAAGCAAAAAGCATAATTAGCCCACGACGTGGAGGATACTGCCAACAAAACATCACCTGCATATTAAGAGGCCCAGATGTTTTGTTGTCTTTGCAAGCTTTTTCCTCTAATGAGAGAGCAGAGTACAACTTGGAATCATAAAAGGAAATTTCAGTGCAAATGGCAGGTGTGAGAGCAGCCTGAGGGATGCCAGAGGAGTGTCTGCGTGCAGAGCACACCACGGGTGCTGATGCTGACCAGCCAAACACCCAGCTGAAGCCCACCTGCAGGAGCTACACCCATCCTGCTCAGGACCATTGCAGACTGTGCACTTAATGCAGCAGAGCTGCCCTTTCTGGCACGGGACCTGCTTGCCTTTCCCAGCTCAGGGCCTCCTGGTTCAACCTACAGCAACTCACAGTACGTGGTACAGCAGGAAGGATATTAAACAATGATCAAACCCCACCACCGGCTGCACTAGAGGATGACCATTTTTTTATTCCTCCCACACTCCGATCCTACTCAGGATGATCCTTGAGC
Organism: Heteronetta atricapilla; assembly: GCA_011075105.1. Classification (NCBI taxonomy): domain Eukaryota; kingdom Metazoa; phylum Chordata; class Aves; order Anseriformes; family Anatidae; genus Heteronetta; species Heteronetta atricapilla. Next base: position 26,315,902 of record CM021732.1, on the reverse strand, counting down.
TGTACTGTTGGGAGTCTGAGAAAGAGAAATCAAAACTCTCAGGAAATTTGCATTTGGTATCAATAAAACTAAGCAACAGCACCTTGGACAACATTAATTTGTGTGAAGATATTTAAGTGAGAAGTGCCTGGAGATTTTTAATGACCGTGTAAGTAATATTTTGCCTACCAGCCTGCTCAGGATTTGCGGGTCTCTCAGATATGGTTGAATTCCCATTTGAAGATATTTTCCTAATCTTTTGTACACATTTGAATTCTTATTACGAAGTTTCCCACCAAGCCCTTTGGACTAGATAGAGTTTTTGCATCCTTTTAGTTCTGCAGTTTGGCAACAGAAAGCAAAATCCCATTTCTATGAAGAAAATATGCAAATGCATTTTAAGGCTTATGACAGAAACCCGGAGGGTTTGGCATCCCTTTCAAGCTGTTTGTCAGATATCAATGAATGGCTTTCTAAAAATTCATTCCCTTAATGTCAGGGAAACTAACTTTTCCTCTGATTTAGGCATCAGCTACTTAATGCCTGGCCCCTTCTTTACAATGCTCCAGTCAGGGTGATCAAACTCTGTTATAGCTTTGCCCTATTTTTAACGAGACAAAACTTAAATACAACAAAGATGATGTATTTAATTTCTTTCAAAGCATGTATCCAGTTTGGGGTTACAGAAATAATTTAATCTCAAGTTACTTTCTTCCTGCATATAGTCAGTCATTCCTTAGCTACCCCAACCAGCTTATCAGCCTGCCACTTACGGTTTCAGCACAGATTGAACACCACGCGTATGTGACCACCTTTCTCAGAGGTCACCAAGTCAGCAGTTAGCAAAGAGGACCTGTGCCGACGTACTCGTCCCTCTGTTTGGCACCACTGGAGTTAACAGTTTGTATTCATTACCACAAACAAATTCTTAATAATTGTCATTCTGTGTGCCAAATGGAAGAGAGATAAAGGCAAACATTAAAAATTATCTACTTTTTACATTCTCTGTGGTGCTGAATATCAGCCCCAAGGCTCATGCATGACCTAATCTTCCACAGCCCAGGAGAAGCCGCTGGTCAGAAGGAAACAGTAAGGGGCACATTTTGGAGTGAAGCCATTAAAACACCTACCTGACAGAAGGAGTACACTGAATTTAAGACACTGAAGGCTGCATTAAATGTAGAAATAGTTCTCATAGCAAGGCAGCAGCCTCGGACTCCCCTCTTCAAGGGAAGTGCATTATCTTGGATCCAATTTTATTTTATTTGGCCTAGTTAACTCCCAAGTGACATTGTTTCAAAAGGAGAGTGCTCCCAGCCCAGCCCAGCTCCCAGCCCAAGTGCTGAGACAGGTTCTTGAGATGTGGCTGGACGTGAGCTGCCTTGCATGGAGAAGCTTGCACTTGCCATACCCTAAGGGAATTCTGCTTTCTTTGAGCCACTGGATACAAGAGTCTGCTCCGCCTGGCATGATTTTTAATGAAACTTGACTGTTGTATTTCAAACTGTCAGTTTCCCCTGCAAGAATCCTATAAGCCCCAGAGTACGCTCTCAGGCTTGGAAATAAAGCCAATTCCACTTACACATGACATCTGACAGCAGCTACCTGGGTGTGTGCAAATGCAGAGCTGAGGCTCCTGAGGACTGCACTTTTGGGCTCCTGGGCTTATCTCACTGTGTCTGCACATCCGCAGCGTAAATGCAGAGCTAGCTTTACTATCAGTGCAGGTGTAGTCAAAAGAGACCGGGTGTCCTAGGATGTGATTCTGCTTTGCCTAAAGCAGGTGTCTTTAAAAGAGACTAAGATTAGTCATGCCCCAAAGTTGCCCGCTTTTTCCCAGTGACAATGAAGGGCCCTGGATTAGTAAAGTTCTCAAAATCGCCATTGCAATTGTCTCAAAGCGGGTGAGAGGAATCCTGTCCCTCCTTTCCCCCCAGCAGCTCCTGTTACCCTGTCAGTGGGTGAAACAAGTTCTTTGGAAGGCCATCTACAGTAACCTTAAAATAATAATGGTGTTTGTGCAAACTTCTCTGCTACAGGGGGTGTAGGCAGAACTACTCCATTACCCGTATTGCACAGGGGGCAACATCTCATGACCATTTCCCTTGTGGCAACAGTAAGCACATAAGCATGGAAGATACAAGTAATAATTGTGTTTTACCCTTGGTTTGACTAAAAGCCATGCAAGTCCCTTTACAGGCACAAGCCAGTAGGCATTACAGTTTTACAAGCTTCAAGGACTTTATTAATTATCATCACCACGATTTTGAGCAGGTATTTTTATGAACCATTTCTAGGAGCACTCAACAGCAAGAACCATAGACACCTAAAGAGATCTACTATGTCTGCAGAGCTAAGAAATTGACATTTGCCAGAGTAAAGCCTCAAGTTACAGTGATAGAAGCAGTGGTAGCTCAGGTACTTGTGGACCCGTGGACTATACTCAGTCCATAGCTTGGAGTGACTACACAAAACAAGAAGCACAAAGTGCACAACAGATGGTGAACAGAGTAAACGCAAAGTCAAAGAAGATGATGACAGTCCAAATTTTTTATAAGCAGAAAAAGGAAATAAGGTATAACATCTCCCTCCTCTTAAAGCCTGTACTTTCCTAGAATAGCATCTTGTCTGTATGCCATCACCAAGCTCATCTTTAAAGAAACGTCAGTTCCCAAAGCTAGTAGGAGATAAAAAAGCCTACAGATTTTATTGCTTCCTGGCAATTGGGGAATTTTTACATGCTGTTCATTCAGTAGGCTGCACTGCAGTAGAGCTATATTCACCACTTCATAAGCCTGAAAGTCTTTCCTGTTTTGTGATTTCCTATGTTGTCTTCTGTGATAATCTCCACCTGCGATTATCAAAGAGGTTAATCAAACACCGTTACATACAGCATTAGTCAGCATAGATAGCTAACCATAATTGGTTAGTTAATACACTTCTCTAAAATAAATAAGCAAGATCTAATACCTGTAGATGCTTCACAGGTACTATTTAAATGCCTTAATAAAAAGCAAGTTACCCGTGAGTCCAAAACTGCAAAATGTCTTTTGTTTGAAAGATAAAGTATGTTGCACAATAAAATATATTACTTGGCAATTCTTGTTTTTAAAGAATGGCTTTGCAGAGTGGGAGTATTACTACTACTGAAACTATTACAAACGGAGTTTTCTACAGAAAGAAATGATTCATTTCTATCATGGACCACATTCAGATCTCTTTTGCAGAATCTAACACATTTCTTACAGTTAGGAGAATTATACATTTTTACAATAGCAAACATTCCCATAGGATCTACCTAGGACTTTTACATGTCAAAGTACAGATGCAAAATATGAATTATACAAAGCAGACAAACATCTTTGGTCTGCAAGAAACCAGAGGGAGCTGTTACCCTAGCATAAATGCATTCTAATCCATGGTATTCATTTTCAAACAGTGTTTGAAACACATTTCAAATAGGCAAGAGGGGCTAGAAATATCATCTTGACAGCAGTTTTTAAGTAAATACACAAGCACCTATTTTCATCAAGCATCAGAATATGCACTTGACATCAGTCACAAAACATAAATATTTTTGTTAGATAGACAAGTCAATGTTTACTAGACCACAACAACGGGCAAATATTTGCAAATGCAAGAGCTTAGCAGTTGCAGTATTTTAAAGTCTCCTGTATGATGAATTCAGGGAAACTAAATAAAATTGGAGAGACTAAGATTTTTTTTTACATAACCTTGAGGCAAAACAGACAGGCTTTTAACACTGCATCCGTGTATTTATCCATAAATAAAAGCGGTTGTTAAGTGTTAGATTTCAGGGAACGTAACGTTTTTATCCTTCAGCTTCTGCACAGTTGTAGCAGATTGGCAAAGGTCTTGTACTTTGTTCTGTAAAGGTTTACAATCACAGCATCCAGAGATTTGGTACTGTGCACCTCCTGGTTGCTATGCAACAGGTCAGTGCATCTCTAGCCTATTTATTTGGAGGCTGACAGGGTATAAGATATGTGCCCACAGCTGCTCAATTATGCTTTTGTTATAATCTATTCCCATTTAATTTTTTCACTCTTGCTCTTCCATAATGGCCCTTCTACAAAAAGAACTCCGTTACAGTGGAGTTGCGGGGTCCCTGCAAAGCAGAACAGAAGCAAAGCTCTTCTATTGCCCATTCTCCTGGCACTAGGCTTAGGGGCAATGAAGCATCTCCTGCACATCATCCTGTTCTCTCGTGCCTCCTCATTCTCTTAAATTTACCACGACCTTTTCAATCCCAGCAAGCATAGTTCTACAGAAGAGTCATCAGAGTTGAAGAGAACAAGCTGCTGGCGACAACCTGCTAGAGATAAGTAAGAAAAACGCAGCATTCCAGCTAGAACTACAAAGAATTTAAGTTTTACATAATAACAGGTCACTGCAGCAAAGCTGCTGCCTGTCTCCTACTAAATATCCTTCCTTTATATTGAGTCGCACAGAACTCTCTGGATATACCACCTCAAAGCAAGTAAATTGTAAAACAGGTCTTTTAAACTGCCTTAGATTTCCCCTCAGTGAACATTAACAAGCACAGTTATAACTGCACAATGACCTCACGTGGTGCTGGATATGACCCTCAACGATGCACCAAACACTGACCTGTACCTCCTCGGGATCTGGCTAGGCAATACTGCCCTGGTTGTAAAGAGTGGATGTTTTTATTAAAACGATCAGCCACATGCCTGATGACATTTTGACCTTGTGGAATACAAAATTTCTGGGTATTCTTGGTCATTCCCCGCTGCGTCTGTTTCTGTTACCTTTTACTGTTTGGCAATATGTTATCTATTCCATGCTATCTTTTGCAACTTTCCCCGCTTGCTTCAGAAAGGAACTGGAGAACCTGGCAAGATGAAGAACTTTTGATATTCAAAGAGAACCAAATGCAAGCTATAAACTCGTGTGATTTTAGAGACGGATAATGTGAAAGATGTGACAAAATCTAATCCACAGCTGAATATCACTTGTCTGGACAAATAAGCACCCAATATTTCATGTTTCTAATTTCAATTTCTTCTGTGTCTTTTTATGTAAGACTCGTATTTCAATGATATCTGCTGCTAATAGACCACCACCTCTTCACAACCTATACTGAATATTTGGTTCTACACAGATCTTCACTGTAACAGTACCAAAGTGCCTCCCAGGAGCATACTAACAGCTAATGTAGAACTACACTTCAAGCTGTCTGTTAGTCTCTCCTGAAGTTGAATCATGATTCATCTTCTCCATCCTGCAAACACTTCAGACATTAAAACATATACTTCCATTCTTTATTGGGGAATGGAAGCAGAATGGGAATGAGGAACGGAAATAGAAGTGATCTCTCTGACTTTTCTGCTTTCCTCTAGAAATAATCCCAGTGGTGTATGGCCAGCAGCCTGGTGCTTCAATCCACTTACCCAAATGTGAAAAATGCACGATCTAGTCTCTGCTTCTGAGCCTGGTTATGACAACTGCCAGGCAGATATCAAGGAAGAAGATATGCTGCTAACATATAGGTGTTATTGGAAGACTTACCCAAATTATCAGTTCTTTCTTAAAACAACAATATACTTTGCTTTGAAGCTGATGTTTGTGAATATGTAATTAGGCTAAAAACTCCACATGCTGATTTAATCTCTCAAATCAATATACCTAAAGATTTAGAAAGTAGGCAATAACTCTTGCTGTGAAATACGTTGAATATTTCACACAATTTCTCATGGTTTTTAGGGAAGCAAAGTGGAAGGAACAACAGTACCATTTCCCATGTACTTCCTAGTGTTTCCTCCTCAATTGCAGTAAGAAAGCAACATGAAGGATCAGAGCCAGTCATCCCTGCTGATCCTCATATGTGGAAAAAGATATGCCAAGATAAAAACACAAGACTATAATGCAGGTGTCTAACAGCATATTTCCAAAGACATTTAAGAACTGTATATGAGAAGGGAATGAGAACCAAGTCCAGGATATCTATGCACTCTAACACTGGGAAGGTTTGGATCCTCTTTGAGCTTCATGTTCATCCAAAAACTTTGAGATTGCAGATTCAGATCTAATGACAGTCGATGAACTTTATTACATATTTGACCCAGAGATTGCACAGTGTGATATTAAACCAGAGAAATATTATTTTGTGACATTCACTGTGATCAGTGCTTAAAAGATCCAGCCAAGCTGAAGGTCGCACTGCACTCAGTGCCACAAAGACAAGGGAAGGGACTCTTCCAGCCTTGATGAAGTTTTAATTCAAATAGCACTGACTTATTCCAGTTTTACCTAGGAAGATCTAAGGCAAATTAAGGCCAAGGGGTTAAAGCTTCTCAGGGGCTCGTTACTGCAACGCTCAGCAAGGCCATTTTAGGGCATCTGATCCTATAAAGATCTCTTCTTCACCCCAGTGTCTTACGGATGTCCTGGAGTGAGAAGTCGTAGTGCTGAACAAGCTATGCCCGAGGCATGAAACTGGTGGGAAGCTCCACACCTCCCTCAGAGGCTGGTACCTTAGCCCTGCTAGAAGGCTTTCAGACTGAAAGCCACCTGCCTAGTGTGGCTGTAGGGCAAGAGATGAGAAAGACTAGAGGCATGGATAGTACTTTCCTAATCCCTGAAGCTATTTTCTAGTGTTTTCTTTTCTTCCAGGATTCAATGGCCCAGGAGAAGCAGATTCAAGAGACCAAACACCAGTCCCTAACTGAGGCCCCTAGGTTCTAGCCTTTGTTTCAGGGTTAGTTTATATTACACCCAATAACTGTTTAGCTTAAAGCACAACACTATTTAGTAGCTGGAGCCCAGGACTCCTTTCTTGCTGAGTGCTTGATGCAAGGAGATGGAGAGTGTTTTCTCTTGTTTTCCACATGCTTTGCTGTGCCCAAAGAAGCTTTAATACTTGTATGGAGCAGCTTCAGTAGGAAACACTGGGATGGTGCCTTCTGTAGAAGACATACATACAGATTGCTTATTAGAACACAAAAGTGGGCAACAATTTCTTTAAGGAAAGGCAAAAATGACCAGAGACTCCTTTACTTTAGGTGTGATGCCCTAAAATCAGGGAGTTCTAAAAGCAGGAGCACACGCCACAGCTACAGTCTGCTAAGTGGGAGCATGAAATGCAAACCACGTCAAGCAGCCTAGGAGAGGCAGACAGCAGATACCAGGCTGTAGACTCTGGGGGCTCAAGGGTAATAACGTATCCAGAGGCAGAAATCTAAGGCATTTATTTTTTAGAGGAGGTTTTTAGAGACTTCATGGGTTTCTAGAGCTAGGTGACAACTAAGCAGAGATTTTGAAGACTGTATTTTGGAATTTGGTTTCCTCACCATTTTGTCAGTCTAGATTTACCTGAGCTGCCCAGGCACTGTCACAACTTGGAGTTTGGGGAATTGAGGTGCACATCCCGGGTTAACGATGTGGCACTCTCTGTACTTCAGGCCCAGCTTCACACCAAGGCAAGGCTGGCTGCACGTGAACTCTCCTTCCCCACACACACACATATACCTCTCAAGTGCTCCCAAGTGGTTGCAGACGCAAAGCCTTGCAAATGGGCTGACCAAGAGCAGAAGCAAACAAGTCCCTGGGCAATAGCGTCTCCAGAGTACACTGCAACACTCCTCCAGAAGTAAGCCTTGGTACCTGACTCACCACGGCAGGACAGACTCCAGAATTTGAGCCCACGACACCAGCCAGATGGCACCAGCTCTCTTCAAAGAAAGAGCTCAGTGCTACAGATATTTGTGGAATAGACATTGACTTTTACTGGTGGTTCTCAAAATATAGGACCACTGCAGCCAGAAACCAGCCTGATCCCCATGCCTTGTCTCCAGCCACATTAAACTGTGAAATGTATGGGCTTACTGGTTCCCACAGTTCCTCCTGGGGGTGAAGAGGGGAGCACAATTGAAAAAGCCTAGAAATCATTGCAAAATCACGAGAGAACCCAGGAGTAAATGTGTAATACAGTTAGCCCTTCAGCAAAAAATTACCTTTATGTGAAATGAGGAAACCCAGCAGTCCTCTTGCTTTATAAATACATACAGGATTTCTTATCTTAAGAAAAATAATACAAAAATCTGAAAGGTCACTGACTTTAACTATAGTTGTATCTAATTCTTCACTTATTTTAGTGACATCAGAAACTTCCTTGAGAACTTTACTGAATCAACACGTAGAAGGCGTGATCTTCACTGAAAGACTTACAGACAACACCAAAATTGGCTAATACTAATATTATAGTGTATTATAACTTTGTTTGAAAAGCCTCATGTGTCACGGTGGCTGCCTAATGGCTTTTTTTACTTCCTTGTCCTCTGATTCACTGATACAATGTGAGTAAACAATAAAAAAGTGTTTTGCACATAAAGGAAGGGCTGCTGTACAAAGTGTGGGGAACGTTAGAATAAAGCTGAAAAGACTTTTTTTAACCTTAGCTCCTCCCAAATAATATAATCTACTGTTATCTTTTGACTTCTACACTTTGAATGTATAAAAAAAATAAATCACTATATTTTGTAATTATCAGGTAAAAATAGTATTGAATTTGTACTTTTTAAAAAAATACAATTGAAGAGACGCTGGCAGGCTAACAAACTAGGCTTTCCCATGTTTTCTTGCTATTAATCAATTTTCCGTGAAAAAGAAAATGTTGTGGGAAATAATGGGACAGTTTTCCCACGGGCTCTTTCAATCCAGACAGAGAATGGCATCACTGTTTTTTGTCTCCAGTACAATACCCTCCTATCCCATCAGCACAATTTTTTTGTATTGTTATTACTACTATGGAGATGCTGAAAGGCAGGAATACGACATTCACAGGCTTTGCCAAGTGCAGCAGATTATGTACATGAATAGCTAACTGCACACCAGGGGGTATGATTTAGGTCAGATTTCTTATTTCATTCCAAAAGGTTATAGATTTTTAAGCCATTCATTGTTTTATGCACCACACAGGTTACATCCATGCTCATATATAACAAGAAGTATCTTTTCACAGATTTTTCCAGAAGTATTTTGTTTTCCTAGGCAATGAAGACTGGCAGAAGTTGATAGTCTGCAGCAAACTGCTATGAGAGTGTAACAAAGCACTATGAGTACTAGGAGCTAAAATGAGGCAAAGAAAAAAAAAGAACTAATTTAGTGGCAAACGAAGAACTGAAATCCTTTAGGATTATGATACAAAAAAACTTTCTGGTTCATCAACTGCTCAAAATGTAACTAGAAACAAATTCACCAAAAAAAAAAAAAAAAAAACCAATGTCATATGACTTTGAATAGTGTGATTAGTGAAAATGGTGATTCTCTTTTATTGCTTAAAGAGAAGACAAACATGTATTATGAAGGTGGTCACGAGTTTAAATAATTCCCCAACTTTGTTTGCACTATGAGAGTCAGAGAAGAGAAGCTTTTCAATGCTCAGTCTTTAAACCAGCATGGACAGCTTCAAACACTAGGAGCCATACTAGACAGCAGTCTGTTTTGCTTTTAATTTGACCCTGTTTGGTTAAATATTTTAATTTCTCAAAATATACAATAGCAATCATTTGAAAAGTCTTTGCCCCAATTACCAAGTGACCTGGTAACCACTCCGATCCTAACAGCGGTGGCCTAATGTGCAAAACATGAAACAAGGACATGCCTTGAATAGTATGGATTTAATACCACTGCCTCTGCCCTTTCAAAGCTAAGATCTGTGTTAATGGATACAGAGCAGAAGGGCTAAACAGTTTAAAGCAAGAGATCCATACTTTCCCTGCATGCGGTATAGGACCTCCAATGATTCACTCTAAATAGTAACAAAGCAGAGCCCAGGGGATAGCGTTTTCTGTTAAATTCAGCCTGAAAATATTTAAATCATGCATTACAACAGGCTTGAAGATACGAAGACACATAGATCCATATATCCTCTGTTACACTTATTTATATTTAATCATATTAGGCAGCTTTGGATCATTGCAGTATAACTCCCCATTGTTTGAACACAAAACCCACCATGTCTTTCTGCTGGACCAAAGTAAAAAATGAGGATAAATAACTGAGGAGCAAGATTTGGAATTACGTCTGCCTCAGCACAGAAGGAAGGAAAAAATAATTAGCAACTAAAATCAGTTCTGTCCTAGGGAGAGAAGGCAAAAGAGAAGGGAAGACCAATGAGGAGGGAATGCAACATCAGTTTCAGCAAGAAGGAAAAGAAACCTAAAAAGGAGAAGATATCAATGGAAAATAAATAAATAAATAAAAGCTACATCCTTCAAAGATTGCCTGTGTTACTGTTTCCTGCTGAGTGGCAGTAAATGAGCCTTCTTCTGCTACTGAATTACTCGATAAATACTCTAGGGCAAAACAGGGTCAGCCAGCAAGCACCTGGGGAAGCTTTAGTGCTTTAGTGTAGGACTGAACTGGGTCTGTAAGGACTTCAGGGAAGTTTGTACCTCAGGAGAATATACCCCAGTCTCTCCAGATCAGGCAAATTGATCTGCAGGCATGGCAGGCAGCAGCATTAAATATGAAAATAGAATAACATGTATTTAAACATTAACAGCCAAGAATCACAAGTGTCATCTGAGCAGCATTTAATCACCAGGTAACACAGGTAGTAGCATGCAGGTCAAAGCAGCATTTACACAAGGCCTCATCCAAAAACTTAAATCAATGCATTAACTCTTTTTGACTTCAGTAAGAGTTTGGAGATGTCTCACAGTCTTCAAACAACGTACATTGCTGTCTCCTGGCATCACTGTGGAGGCAAGGACATCCTAGTTCTCCCAGGTGGCGAGAGATGCCTTGTCTCTGGGAGATCTACACATCAGTCTGCTTCACATCTTCCTGAATCTCCTGCCCTCTGCCTGGAAGTAGCCATTCCTCAGAGAAGTTGGCAAGATTACGCCACCTAAAATGAACAGTATTGGAGGGGCAGGCTCATGTATACTGTGCAGTGCCTTATTTTGAGTGCTTGCAGATGGCCAAGTGAACAGCAGCTCCCAGTGTCATGTTTGCCTAAAAAGAGCTAGCATGGTTTTAGATGGCTAATTACCAAGTAGCAAAACGGACATATTGTCTATACGAGACTCAGAGGGAGACAGTGTCTCCCTCAGGCTGCCATTGCAGATTTTCAGATGCTTTTTTTTTCCCCAGATTTTGCAATTTTTCTGTTTTTTTTTAGCATGTCATTTCTGTACTACCATTCCTCCCTGCTTATAAAGGTCAGCTGAGTGGAAGACCACACAGTCACTCATGTGGAAAGCAAGCTCCCTTACAGATATAGAAATGTGTGCTCACCTGTATAACCTGTGTTGCTCACATGAACTAAAATAAGCTCCATTGGCAAAAGTGCAATTTTATTAATTCAAGATGCATCTGTACTAAGGGCACTTTGCCAGCACACTCCATCAGTATTCCTGCTGGAAAATGTCCCTTTTATATACACAAGCTACATTTACGGTCATCGTGGATTGTTTCATTTAAGGGTTTTTAAATGGAAATATGCAAATATAAGAAGAGCATTGCACTGAGGCCATAATGTCTGGCTGTGGCTGCAAAAAGACTGAGATCATACCTCTACGGATACAAATATCCCCATGCACCTCAGTGGGGACTTCTTTTTTTGTCCTCTCTAACTTCCCTGGAAATTACAGCCCAGGGGTAGGACAGCGAGGATCTTATTTTTAAGATCCCACCGTCACCTCCAAGTTGCAGCTCATGTTGGCAGTAGACATGAGACTCTGAAAGATTCCTAATTACTATTTCTGTTGTTAGTCAAACCATGCCAAAGGAGCTCAACAAGGCACTTGAAACGTAGCACTAGTTAATAAGCCTGAGGAGTCCTAGAGAGAGACCGTGAACATATTTAAAATCTCTGTGAGAGGAAGTCAAGTTTGAGGGGCTGAAAGATTCCACCTAATTATTTGAATCATTAGTATAAATTGGTAAGGCTCTGAAAAACAGCATACATACTCTTTCTTTCTATAACCTCATCTTTTCCTCGTTTGCTCCCTTATCTCTTTCCCTCTCAGCCCAGTCCACTGCAATGGTGAGACCTCTGCCGCAGCACATTGCATCCAGCTCTGTCCAATATTCCCTCCCTCTCTTCTTCCAGACTGGAAAGCTGATAGCAGCCAGGAATGATTCTGTAAATCTGTCTTACAAAAGAAAAGAAGCAACAGCAAACCTGATCTATTAATTTACTTGAAATCAAAGCAGCTAAGTTCTTGGTGCATCACTTAGAGTAGCTACGCTAAAGACAGCTGCTAAACCAAGGCTTTTATCTGTGAGAGACAACATAAAAGGAACCAGGAACCTGACGCTGGAAAAACACAAACTGGAAAACAAACAAATGCATTTCAATAATGAAAAAAATTGCTACTGAAAGGCACGAAGGACTGTAGCAAACTGTCCTTTTTTCTACAGAAAAAGCTGGAAGGTCAGCTTCTTAATTTGGGACCTGCAGGGTACAAAAAAGTATTTGCTTGAATGTCATTTGAGTAATCTGATTTCCAAATTCTCAATAATCACTGCTAGTGTAGGGTGTGGTTTACCACTGCTCCTTTAAGGAAGATTCTCCTCGTAAAGCGCGGATAAGAAGGCACTGCAGTTATTGTAGTTTTATGGTAGACTAATGTGAGGCAGAGGTGTTTAAAGCTAGGAAAAATATCACTAATCCAACCCTAAACAATCTCTTGCACTTTCACTCATCTGGTATAATGTAAGCCCTTCGGAAGTCTTTCAAGTATCAAGGAAGAGGATAGCAAATCACAGAACAGTCTGTGCACAGAGGAGGAGAGGAAGGTGCAACACATTTTGTATTTTCATGGACTACAAATTGATGTTTCTAGGAAGACAACATGGAGCAGCTAATGATTATGACATTAAGCACTCCCAGGGACAAAGACCTGGGTGCAGCCCCAAGGCAGGGAATGCATACAATCATGTTGAAGAAAGCTGAGAAACAGCTACATAGGAATTATAGGAGGAATTTTATCCACGCTCATTGTGGAGACTCCCACTAGAGATATCCTCTGAAGTAGAAAGCAAGTAGAAAGAGCAACTTAAGAAAATCAGAAAGCAAAACATATAACTTCTTCCCATTAACGTAACAGGAACAAACGAGGCACTTTACCAAAACACATCAGTGGCAACAGCAGTGAAATTCCTCCCAGAGGCTCTGGTATCACCATCTATCAGGAGATGGATGCACAGTCCTGGGATTTGGATTTCCATTCTGAAACCAGATTTTGCAGCACCATGCTTCATAATAGTTAGTGTAATTTCAGAGGTAATTCAATGGCCTCATGCAGAAATGAAGAGCTGACAAAACTCAGTGTCAGGATAAATTACTAGGTGCAGTGCCAAAGCCACGTGCTGACTTCACATCAGGACTTTCCATTTCATCCCCCGTATAACAGCAGGTTACATTGTTCAGTCTGTTTAGGATCCTTATTTTTTATGTAGTTACAGCTGAAATTTTTACTTTTTGCCAATGCTAATATTGATGGAAAAACACACTTTGTTCTGGTCAATGAAACAAGGTCTTTGTCTAGGGAGTATCTGGGGGCCTTGCACTATCTGCTGACCCAGAGGCATTCCCGGGGGATATGACTGTAATAACATCCTTTCGAAAATGTATTCCAAGCGCTAGCAAAAAAAGGGCCTTTCACTCTTTCAGGGAATTACCTTTGGAGCTGGAAACGATCTAATTCTCCATCTGCTGTGGTTGCGGACTTCGGCAAACCCTCTGTTGCTCACGCTGCGCAAAAAAATAAAAATTATGTATATATATGAAAAAAATAAAGATGGGAAACTTTTTTTTTTTTTTGTCTCCCTCTTCTTTAACCTCCTTGGTGCTGAAGCACAGGCAGGGGAGGTTAAAGCCTGCGGCTGCCCTCCAGGCGGGCCGGGCCGGGGTCGGGACCGGGATCAGGACCAGGACAGGGACCAGGACCAGGACCAGGACCAGGACCGGGGCCGGGGCCGGGGCCGGGGCAGGTGCGGGGGGCCGGAGGGTTGCCGGCGGCCCTCCCTGCCGCTGCTGCCCCGCGGACGGGCGGAGCAGCCGCCCGGCCTTATCTCGCCCATCTCCCGCAGCCGGTGCCGATCTCCCGGCACCCTGCGAGGAGGCAGCACCGAGGCTCCCCCGGCTCCCCCCGGCAGCCCCCGGCCGTGCCTCACCTCCGCCGGCCGCCCAAATGGCCGCTGCCTCCTCCTCCTCCTCCTCCTCCTCCGCGGAGCGCGGTGCCGCCCGCTCCCGCAGCAGGACCGCCGGCTGAATGTGCTGTCTCACGCTGGACAGGCTCCTCCCGAGCGCTGCCGCCTTCCTCCTCCCGCCTCCTCCTCCTCTTCCTCCTCCTGCGCGCCCCCGGCAGCGACACCCCCCGTCGTCGTCGTTGTCGCCGCCGCCGCTCGCAGCCCCGCAGCCGGCTGGGCCGGGCCGGGCCGGGCCGGGCGGGGCGGGGCGGGGCCGCGGGGGCAGGTGGCGGCCCTGGCTGATGGCCCCCGGCCCGCCGCCAGCACCCGCAGGCCCCCCAGGCCCGGAGCGCCGTGGGTCGGGGCAAGCCCCGAGCCCCTCCTGGCCGCCAGCACCCAGCCCGCAGCTCCCCTGGGATGTCACCCCCGCGTTGGTGCAGCCTGAGGCACCATGGCAGCCCGGCTGCCAGCCCTACAGTGGCCTCACTATTGTCCTCTCAAGAGTCTAAGGATTACCTCCACATCTGCCTCAGTGTCCCCCACGCCATCCTTACCAGCATCTCCATGCTGACCTAACCAGCAGCTCCACCACGGATTAGCCATCACCCTCAAAGCAGTGTAGATGTCAGCCCCCTAACCACTACCCCACAGCCACCTCAACATCATCTCCATGGTGGCTTGGCCATCAGCGCGACCATAGCCTGGCCAGATGTTGTGGTAGCAGGGAGGTCCTGCCAAGGCCCCGTCCCTCTGGGGAACCAAGGGGAGAGCTCCAGTGGATGCTCCCTGTATTTCATGAGGGCATGTCTAACCTACAGTGCAGGTTTCCTTTTGGCCCTGTTCCCTCACAGTGCTCTTGTGAGAACAGGGACCAGACAGGAGGGCCATGCTCCTCCTAGCAGTACACCAGCTCCTCTCCCAGTACAGGTACATCCATCTCCTGGACCCAGCCTCCCTCTTCCTCTTCTAACACACGAATATGTTTCCCCCACACCACAGGAAAACACATGCCTCTTGGTACTTGGATTGTTCTGTAAAAAATATCCAGGACATATGTCTCACTGATATCCAGCCCTCTGGTCAGAGAAAGCAGCAAAGGTATCATTCTGAAATGTGCCCCTTGAGCCACATTTGGTTCATTTTGGTGGGAAGCGCTAACTCCAACCACTGTCATTCCAGGTCCAGGGCCTGTCCTGAGAATATTGTGGTATATCCAGACCACTGAAAATCCATCAAGGATTCATATCACATACAGTTCCTGTCAGACCCAGCTGGACGGCACCTGGCCAGGAAACAAAGAGCCCTGAAGAGAAACAACAGCATCCACTGAGGATGAAGACAGAGTGATGAAACAATTGTTTCTCAATATAATTGGAGTTGAAGCAGAAAAGATTCATTTCTTACTGTCCTGTAAAATTCTTTAAAGAGCAACATCCTCTACTTGTGCAGGCTGGGGCACATGGAAAGAATCTGTGGTTTTAAATGCATGTTTTGAAACATTTCAAGTTTGGGGCAGTTTGCCATCCTTTCTGAAAATATGGCCTTTTCAAAATCAGGTACTCAAAACTGAGCTGCAGAAAGTGCTTGTTGCTTTGTAAGAGTTGGTGTTAGTTTCAGCTTTAGCATAAATCCCCTGGGATTAGTCTAGGTTTCTTTGGATTTTGTGTCATTTGCAAATTCCATGCAAACTTAGCTGATTGATTTGAATTGTTCATGACTGCTTTCTAGAAGAGGGCTTTGGGGTCATTTAGTATTCCTGAATTGACAAATCAGATTTGTCTTCCATGATGCCATGATGGGGATTTACTATTGTTAGCATGACATCTTATACATAGATTCTTATACAAAGATTTTTTGGAATCACATACATAAAGCATGGTGTCATATATCATATCATGCCTTCATACGGTAGGATGACATCAAGCATTTTTTGAACATGAAGGAGTGCAGTGTCTCTGTCCTCTTGCCTTTTGACTATGAAGGTCAAAAACCTACATTTTTGTAACACTTTCTCAACTATTTCACACTAAGTAGCCACAAATTGAAAATAACATTATTAAATACTATTGACACACCATAAATAAGTCTTTAAGGCTTGTTAAGTCCTACATTTTTGTTACAAAGTAATGGCATCTTATGTTCTGTCACTAGTTCATTTAGAAATTTTTTTTAAAAAGCACTGTAAGAATCTGTCAAATGGGACACAATTTTGATATTTGTTAAAATTTGCAATATTTGCCAGAAGTGATCCACTCCTTTTAAAGTACAAAATGAAGAACCAAAATGGAAATGTCAAAAACAAACAAACAAACAAACAAAAATTACCAAAACTATTCATGAAACACAATGATAGATCTTGTCAAAAGCTCATTGACTAATGGGGAACTGTGTACAAAAGAGTTTGGAAAGAATGTCGGTGGCCAGGGTAGTATAAAAAATACACAAATTCTCTTCAAAATTGTCTACTGTGAGGAGATTTGGAGGTAAGCAAGTCTAGCTCTAAATTTTTAGTAGGTGGCCCCAGATCTACAAACTTTAGGAACATGAGAAAAATATACAACCAGTCTTGTTAAAGTCATCTGAAGAAATAACTTATTTCCCTACAAGCAATGCTCTGTTTAATTTGAACTCATTTTCATGAGGTCTTGTCTAACCTTCCACAGCACAAGCTCTTGTCATTTTTGTGGATTTCTTGTTCTAGGGAGGTAAATTATATTGTTACTAATTTTACAAAGGAGGGATCAAATCTTAATTAAAAAAAAAAAAAAATCATTATGATCAATAGAGTCTTTTTAACAAAGTTTCATGAGAAACATCTAGCCATTTCAGTTCAACATGGGATGTGTACTAATTTTACATTTTCCCATTAAACACAAATCCATAATATTATCCAACTCATTACATTCTGCCAGCAGGCATCATACGATTTTGTATCTGGCTTAATTGCCAGGTGAATGTGCTGTAGAGCAAAGTTAAGGTTATTTTCAAAACTTTAAATTTAAAGTTCTTGCTCTGTGAATTCAGAAGGTAGTTATTTTAACCTCAGATTGCATTATTAGATCAACAGAGGGCAAAACAGTTAGCAATTATTCACATCTGACAAGCTGCTTTCTCTCCAGCAGAGGTCAGTTGTACATGTACACCCAGCAACCATGGTGCCATCTGAAGAGAATTGGAGATTAAGGGGAAATTTGGAGCTCAGCGCAGCCCATGGATGGTGTGGGAAAAAATAAATAAATAAATAAATAAAAAGTCTATTGATAACATTATAAAAATACGATATTTGCCTGTTTCTCTTCTTCTGTTTTACAGATGCACAAGTAAAATGTAGAGGTTTCTGTGGACATTAGTAAATGCAATATATTTGGTTACTAGATTTTAGAAGTCCAAGGGAAAATGATTTGACATAATTTCTTTTGGAAGTTACTTCATATAGCATTGTTTACATGTAAGTTATTAGTGAAGATTGGTATAAGTTGCTCTGACAAACCAATAACCATTTACGATGCAAGTTACGATGCATTTACGAGACAAGTAATTATCAGTGCATTGTATTTTCCTGCCTTAGGTACCAGCAACTGCTACTTCACAAAGCATAATCAGAGAAAGTAACAGAAGTAGGCAAACCCTCTTGGAAGTTTGTGCCACTGGAAGATTAAAAATTAATTTCAAAGCCGACATTTCTAAGACTTAATGGAAACGGCACTACTTTTTAGACACTTTGCGTGATAGAGCTCACCTGGGTTCTGCAAATAACAGAGGATGTTACAAAATGCCTTCCAGCTTTTCAAAGGCAGTGGATTAAACAATGGATCAAAAGGCAGAATGAAAAAATCAAAGCAAGCTTCAGAAAAAAAATGTGGAATATCACTTCTGAAGTCAGGTTTATTTTTATGTCAGTAATGTCACTATAGGGCACTATTACACGTGGCCTTAGAAATCTTTACTTCACAGATGAACCAGTTGTTGGTCTTGGAAGAAATATGAGTGGCTGGTTAGCTATGAAAAAGTTGTTTAAGAAGATGGCACTGGAGAGCATTTAACTGCTTGCTATAAACAGTTCTCTGGACAGATCACTGAGTCCTGGGCTGAAATTTCTGTAAACCAGCATAGTGTGAATATCTGTAATAGATAGCAGCGTATAAACAAAGAATTTAAAGGTATCTGGCACACAGACACTTAATAATTTCTCTGCCAGTTGATTTGCTATTGGTAGATTGCCAAGATCTTTGCTCAAAGATGTTCAAAGATGACAAAGCATTTAAGCATCTTATAAAGGTCAAACTCTTTCTCAGAAAGGAATGACAAAATAAGAGATGCAGTATACAAGCAGAAGGCAACGGGGTTCTCTGGTAAATGGTGAGTTCCACATTGGTCCAGACCTGGGTTACTTTTCAAATACATTGCAACTGAGTGCTCTTGGAAACAATTATTTTTGTATCAGACTCTTTTCTAAGCCTCTTTTCCTGTTTTGTTCTTTACTTTTGTACAACGCTGTCACCAAAGAGATCAATTAGAAGGTCAGGTAACAATAGTTTCAACAAAGTTTTATGGGAGCATTGGTACATAACTGGGACACCTAGAAGATAGGTGGTACTGGTTTCAGGATTTACAAATCAGCCTGACTGCAATGGCCCACACGATGCCTTTGGTGCCTAGGGTAGGAGAAGCTAGTCTGCAACAGTCCATTTTGGTTTTGCAGCTGTTCAGGCTACAGGAAAGGAAATGAAGGAGGACTAAGAACACAGTGACACTTGCGAGAGAGGAAAACATGTCTGTGCTCAGATAGAGCAGCATTTGACGCAGATGTGTGTATGAAGTGTTTTTTCAGAAAGCTCCGTCCCTGCTGCTCTTGCAGCTAGTGCTCTGCAGCCCTGACTTCACCTCACCTTGGAAGTTCTCCCAGATTTTTGGCCTGTCGAGATACAAAGTTGAAGGGAGGATAATGTATGGCCCAATGTAGGACTCCACAAAGGAACCTTTTTATGGGTCAAGAGAAAAAGAAATATTGTGCTCTTCTTTCCATCATGCTTTCAAACAAAATAAAGCTACTAGCTGTGTTTACAATGTTAACCATACGTTATGGTTGAAGTACACTCTCTTATATGAGACTAAATTATTCTGTCAGTCTACCTATATAGTAGTTAGTAGATTAATGTGTCAACTGTGATTGGAAAAGCTTGGTGAACTGTAGTATAAATGTTATGTGATAATAAGCACCAAGTTAAACAGCAATTAGCTGCAAGTTATATCTACATTTCTGCAAATTAATGAATCAAACCTCAGCAGAGTAACACCAAGCAGTATGACTCTGAATTAAACCTGGCTCTCAGGGTTGAATTCATCGTATGGAATCCTACTCCTTCCATAAAAGGTAACCACCATTATCCAAGAAATACTCCTTTTTGTGTCTCCTTGAAACTCAACAGTACTGCACATCTGAAATAGGAATCATGGGCATGACTTCATGTTTGAGACTCTGCCCATTCAAACACAACATTACCCAGCTTCTGTTTTTGCACTTTTAACTGAGGAAGTAAAATGGCATGCAAGGAAGAAAGGCTTTGGAAATTTTGTTACTGCCTTTGAAAATAGCGGTGCTTGCCATATAATGCATCTCATTGATTTTATTTGAAAAGGTTCAGTGTGCTGGGAAGAGTTTGGAAACACAGCTGCAAAACCAGGCATTTTGGGAAGGAACTGGATGGTTCTGCAAGCCACTTCCCTGAGCCTCCTGCCAGTGGCCTGTAGAGGACTTCAGGTTTGAAGGGTTTTACAGTGCTTGTGTCTGAACTACTGAAGAAGCTGCAAAAGGAGAGCTGCAGAGCTCTGTATATAGGGCTTGGAAGAGAAATAGGCTTGGAGTGGGACTGGATGAGTGGTTTAGGAGACATATATTGAATTACTCTCTTTTAAAAAACAAACAAACAAATAAAAACCTCTACTAAATATGTGACTCCGTTTGGGTCTGTTTCAAGTTCCTGATGACTCAATAACTTGGTCAAAGGGAGCAAAAGAAAAGGCTGAATTTACAGAAACACTGGCAGCTTAGAGATTTTTCAGTAGTTAGCTTCTTTTTGCAAAATCCTGTCTAATTTCCCCATACGACCTTTGGTTTAAAATCCAGTCCTTTATGTTTGATTAAAACCAACAACAAACATCAAAGGATGGTACATTTCTTTATATGATTCCAGAGACCTACTAAATATTAACTTGAAGCTTAGCTTTACCAGCCAAAGGTAAAATCCGCGGGACATATAACGTGTTACATGACTTTAACACATCATGAATATGTATTAAAATGTATGAAAATACATAAGTGGTATTTTTGACAACCAATTGAGACTTGTGGCAAATTATTCATATGACTGAAAGAAGCAGATGTGCATTCTGGAGAGAAGATTCTTAAAAAAGGTGTTTCTCTCTTTGAAATGCTCCTTATTTTCCATACTTTTGGCCAAGAAAGGCATCCTTGCTGGCCTATCCACTATGCTCTAACCATGAATTGGATTGACTAGTTGGTGTAAACTAATAGGAAATTGCATCCTTATACCCCATCTACAGAGACAACAATGATAATAGTGGTTATGTGGATCTCTTTAGACCAGGCTATCAATATTTTAGAGCATGACAGAAGTTTTCAAGCAGTGTTCTAGCTCTGAGTTTATGCTATATGCAGCACATATGTATAGTCTTATATATATAGCTCTTCTCATACATAGCCACTGCTTGTCAACAATAAGCCTGTGTTTTTTGCTCTCTCTCTTGTTTTCCCTGACTGGAAGTCTCCTGATGAGGATAAGCAGCTATGCTTGCCTGAAGGCCTGGATGGCACTCACAGAGGGAAGATGAAAGCAGCAGAGAAATATAACAGCTTAATCTTCTTAAAAGCGGGCGGATGATAAAACAGTTCTGGGGTGGAGCTTGTTTCACTGCTTTGAATCGCTGCTTGGTTTAGGGAATTTAATGTTGCCGTGTGTGAGCGTGATTATTTCTGCATTGCTTCTGATCCCAAATAGCTGTCAATATCTAGAGCTGCTGATATATTTTTTTTCATATTTAAATCTAAAAATAAATAATGGAGGAACTGGGGAAAATTGTTCCTGAATGTGATGAGCTTTCAGACGCAGTAACCGTCTTAGTAAGGAAGCCTAAGGGAGAAGATATGGCAGCACCGGGTGTTCCACCAAGGCAGTGCAAATTAAAATTCAGCAGACAAGTGGCCTTCATACCCAGCTCTTTGGAAAATCAGATCACTTACGCATTTCAGTTCAGAATTAGGCAGCTGCCTCCATGCAGCCAAAATTAAAAGGCTATCTGTCCTCACTTCGTGTCTGAGCAGAGAGCAGCAGGTCAGCGGCATAAAGAAGGTAAGGTGATTTGGGATCTCTCAAATTGCAGGACACTGAGAGCATGACTTGTGACTGAAGTAGGCAGGCTTCTAGTGCCATTTCAGACATTGCAGTGCATGACAATGATTCATCTTGACTACTTGCCCACAATTTTATAACACATCCATCTCCCGTGTTGAGATGTCTGTGCTAGGTGGGCAGTTTGATTCAGACATTTTTGGTTTGAGGCAAGCCTTTGCCACTCTCATGTATATGCAACTGACACGTCTCCTCTGATCCATCCCCTGTGCAGTAGGCATTTCATGCCCAGTGCCATTTTCAAGGGCAGCCTGTCTGCTGTCTTCACGCATAATGTAACTACGTCTGCACCAAAAGGGCATTTCTAGAGTGAGGTGCCTGGGGCAAGAGTGGTGGTGATGGAGGAAGCCTTTCCTTAGGATGGAGGGGATGGCAGGAGCTGCAGCAGCTGAGATGGTGGTCAATCCAGGGGTAGTTCTCAGAATAAATGACAGCAATCACAGAAAGACCATTCTCTGAGCAGTGAAGGGAGAGATGGCCATGGTCAAAGATGAGGCTGTTGTGGTATCAAGTTGAGGCATCCCTCTAGCACATTCCAGATGATGTCAAGACAGTGTCAGAAGGAGAAAAGAAGCCATGTCCATGTTTCCACCCAAGAAAAGGGAGACATCTGCCTGAAATGCATGACCTAAGAGGTGGCAATTTGTCTTACCTCTGGTACTGTGATCGTTAATTATAGAAGGGACTACAGAAGGGGTTGTTCCCTTATGCACAATATTTTGATAGAATTCATTGTTGGGAGGGTCCTGGGATAATAACTGATGGTGGGAAAGGTATTGATGATGGATCACACTGTTGCAATAGTGCTCTGTAGTGCCAAGGTGGCCCAGCACAGCTTAATGCCCAATAGTCACTGGCCTCTGTTTCCTGGAGCACATTCAGCATCTTCAGAAGACAGCGCAAAACAGGAGAAGCTGACTGAGAAGCTAAGATCAAGGTCGTCTTTAAAGAAAAGCTGTCTTTGCTGGAAAGCTGCTTGCTGGGAGGAGGAATGGGCTGCAGTGGAAATGAGGGAGTGGATGGGAGTGTTAGGGAGGTGGAGGTCTGTGTACCTCAGACTGTTACGAGGTGGCCATATCCTGTGGTGGCCAAATCATACAAGTGTCCACCCCCAGGCTATATTCCCACACAGCTTGTGAGACATCTGAAAACAGTCTGTGCAGAGAAAGAGAAAATGTCCAGTCTGGTTGCATTAAATTACTTGTTCCTAGCAGAACGGACTGAGTCCCTGACTGCTGCAATGCAGTCCCAGCTCAGTGCTGTCTGTGATGCCGGCAGAGCAGGGCAGGGCACCAGTTCGGTGCTGTAGTAGGAAACCCACGGACCCACGCTCCCTGCTGGGCTGTGTAAGCACAACGTATGGAATGTGACAACCCTCAAACTGTCTGTTTGTGACACCCAATGTGGACGAGGAAAGGGAGTTCTTGCCAGAGTTATGTCACCTCAGAGGCCCCACACCACGCCGTCTTCCTCCTAGGAAGGGTTGTTTTCTCATGGAGCAGGCAAAAGGCGTGCTTTGGACTGGATAAGACAAGCACTTCAGTTCTCACAGCCTGCTCCTGTGTAGTCGTGGCTGATGGCAAGGCAGAGGCCTTGCTGCAGCCTTTGGGACCACGTATTGCAGAGAGTGCCCATGATGTGCCAGCAGTTCACATCTCAGCAATCCTCCCCCTTTCTATGTCGGTGGCTAGCCTTGCCTCTCCTTCCTGGGGCTGCCCCTGCCGTGCAGAGCTTTCTCTAACGCCTGATTCTACATAATTGCCTGTCGGCTGCCTGCGGCCCATACGTGCTGCCTGCATCTTGCTTGCTGTCTCATGACTTCCCAGCAGTGCGGCTGGCAGCTCTGGCACATGTTGTTAATGCCTCTCCAAAAGCATCCAGGAGTAGTAACTCATTAGCAGGAATGAGTGTTTGAAAATGAGCTGTCAGGCTTTGCAGTGCAGTACACATGTAAAGTCCTTCTCACCAGCAGCAGCTTTTATTCATGTCCTGTTAATACAGGTATACCAAGGCAAAATGATGATAACATGGAATCACAAAGTATTGTATCATACAGGAAAAGAAAGAAACAAACAAACAAAAATAAACAAACAAAAAAGATCATGTAAGGGTCTGGAAAGGCACAGCTGATGTTACACTGTAAATTATCACAACGAGGGACTTGTGTGTTGGTAATCACTAGTTAGAGTAGATGGTGTTATGAAGGTATACTGCTTTGCCCCACATCCTCCAAAAGTATCCTTGTGGTATTACTGTAAAGCAGACATAGAGTTAACAGAAAAGTAAATACCTGACAAAATATCAAACTGTGCGAGAAGAACCATTACCTATGTGTCACGCTCCATGCTAGGAAGATGAATCTATCTCACCCCAGCATGGTTTTCTCACCATGACTACAACAAAAACAAAACCACTTCTGTATATGTGTCTAGATAATATGCAGTCATCTTTCTCCCATCAATAAAAATCTCTTTTGGGGGGATGACCAGATACTCTCTTTCCACTGGTTCATCCTATATATGTACTTTCTTTATGACTATCCTAAAGAAAGACAGCTAATATTCTACTTTATTAATACAGGTCTTATATCATATCTTCCCTGTTTACATAAAGAATATTTTTTTATGTATGAGCAGGAAATGTCATTTCAATTAATTTCAATGAATACTGAGACAGTTCTGTTCTTTCATAATGTATATTTTTATTTTTATGGGTTTTCTTCATATTTGGGAAGTATTCTATCCTTGTCCCAAAACCTCTGGTAGACTGAAACAGACTGCAAAAAGTTTCAGTGAGCAACATGGGACATGTAAGAGCACAACATTGCAATGACAAGAGCACGAGGGCCTATGATTGTGTACAGGAGCTAATGCTGATCATACTGAAGTCAGTGCCAAAATCCTCCCTGCTCAGAGATCATATAATGTGCACTGTGAAAAGCTTCAGACAAGACAGATATATAGCACTACTAAGGGTCACGCTGAAGGAGAAGCTTTTGCTTCTGGCATTCCCCACTGGCATTCCATAGAATTTATTTCAGACTGCCACCCTCCTTGAAAACCAGCTGAGATGGGTACAAAGCGACCCTCAAGCTGTGAGATCAGCCTGGCATGGCTGTTCACATAGCATGCATAAGGGGCATACTTCAGCAGATCATTAGGCTGGATACCTGTTTTGGGTTCTGCTACCCAAAGCTTCAGCCTCTCTCAGGTCCTGTGGTCTCTCCCTGTAGAGATGCCCAATCTAAATCTTCTTTTGCAAGTGCTTTTGCTACCCCACTGAACTGTACATTTTCATCATCATCATCATCAGATAAGTCAGAACCAATCAAGTCAGTCGTGTCTGATGGTTGGAAGCAGTTGGATGCTGCTCAGTCTCCAGACGAAGTGCCTGGGATCTTTCAGAAAGTGAGCTGTGCTCCACAATGCCCGCCCCTGAAAAGCCAGCATCTCACCCAGTTGATGAACCTGCTGTCCATCACCCAAACCATGGATTCTGACCCTGTGTACTATGAATCCTTCTTTAGTCCATGCTCATATACCTTCTATTATGGTAATTATTATGGGAGAAATTGTTTCACTATATTTTGTATCATTAACCACCATATTTTTTTGGAAGATATGAGTGGATGGCAGGGTATGGATATATTTCAGAGTAGAGCATATACGTGATGTAAAAGTGATTGGAACAGTCAACATTCATCTTTTGATTTTTGTCCATTTATTGTTTAAGCACTGAGTTTTATGTCTAATTAAGGAGATAAGTTTTATGTCTAATTAAGGAGATAAGAAAACCATCCCTAAGTGACTTAATACAAAAACACTGAAACGCTAATTTTGTCTCCTTACTCACCTCTGCATTTGGTGTTTGTTCAAATACCAGTGTTTTGAGGTGTCTTATACACTGCTAGTTAAATACAGTTAGTCGGTATTCTTGATCTTCCCATTTATTCAAGCTTCTCATAGCACATAAGAATTACTGTGTTCATGAAGAACGCATAAAGGCTCTGACATTGATTGATGCTTGCTCTTCTTTTACTACAGAGGGGTTTTAACACATAACAAAGAAACAAGTGTGAGGAAAGATTAGAAGTGTGAGAATCATCATGTAACGAGTATCATAGACTTAATTACTGCTATCCAGTGATTTATTGCCACTAGGTGGCAGAGCAACAATTCACTCCGCAACGACTGCAAATTAGCAGGCTCAAATTCCTGCTACCCACCTTCAAGGATTTAGTAACATTGTCTATTGCCTTACACTTCTCAGTTAAGGCCTTTAAAACTGTAGTGGAACTGTCAGTGATCCTACAGGCAACGGTACACCGTTAATATCAGTCGTACTTGGGAATTCCTATGAAGTGCTGCAGATGCTCTCTTTGAGAGGTCACTTTTTTGAGGACCATATAATGGTGCACTTAGTTCTGCCACCACGGCAACCATGGTGAGGGACCACAAATTACGGAAGTATAAAGAAAGAATAAAAACAAGGTGAGAGCAGTGGATGTTGTCTACCCAGACCTCAGTAAGTTCTTTGACATTCTCTCCCGTAAGAGAAGCTGATGAAACAGGGGCTGGATGAGCAAGCAGCAAGGTGGATTGAAAACTGGCTGAAGTCAGCTCACAGGGTGGTGATCAGTGGCGTGAAGTCTATCTGGAGGCCAGTAACTAGAGGTACCTCAGGGTCAGTACTGGGCCCAGTCCTGTTTAACATCTTCCCCAGTGATGTGGAAGATGGGGCAGCAGGTGCCCTCAGTGAGTCTGCAGATGGCACAAGGCTGGGAGGAGTGTGAATACATCATGGGGTCGTGCTGCCATCCAGAGGGGCCTGGACCGGCTGGAGAAATGTGCTGCCAGGAACCTCGTGCAGTTCAACCAGAAGTGCAGAGTCCTGCACCTGGGGAGGAACAACCCCAGGCACCAGGACCTGCTGGGGGCTGCCTGGCTGGGAAGCAAAAAGGATGTGGGGGTGCTGATGGACACCAAGCTGAACATGAGCCTATTTTGACAAAAGACCTATCTATTTCTTCAGCAAAACAGTAGCGAAGAACATAATGTATATACCAGAATTTATATGCTGTGCTGCTGCTGCCATAAACATCTTATCTGTGATCATCTGTCAGATTTTCTATACTTTTTCAAAAGTAAGTAATGTCTGTTCATAACGATAGCTGAATGTCTCCCCTAAAAATTTCCCATTTTTTTAAATGTATGTAAATAATCTGACTGGGTGGAAAAAATCAGGACTACATACTGCACAGCAGATAAGTGACCTTCCTAGTGAGTAAAAGGATGTAAAGTTTGCTGTAACTTTAGAACTTAAGAGATGGCTTCTAATAGAAAGGTATTTAACACATTAACAATTTATTATCATTATTATCTTGAAGATGTTTAATTTTTATCCTGTGTATTGAATCTGTTAGGCATTGTGAGATTTATTCTGTTAGCACCACTCACTTGCATGGGTTTGGCAGTCCTTTGAACAGGATCCACAGAACTGCCCGAAATTCCCTTTACTAATCATGTGAGGATCAACACTGCTTTGTCTGGGGGTGAAGTGACTTGCAACTGAACCCCTTCTACTATTTTTAATATTATGTGGGCTGTAGCTAAGAGTTTCAGTTTTATTTTAAATCATTACTGCCACCATCAGAAACATGAGCTGACCTGCAACTAATAAGGGAAACACTGGGCAAAACGTCCAGGAAAAAGAAAGATTCTTTCACTAGAATTTGAAAAAAAAAAACCACTTGTAAATTACAGCCTCTCCATACCCTGTAGAGCTGCCTGTTGTTCATATGTAATAATGATATGATATGATATGATATGATATGATATGATATGATATGATATGATATGATATGATGCTTTTTGTTGATCTTGTGACACACTGCAAGAATGTAAAAGGCAGAAAAATAGAAGCAACCAGGAAAAATAAAGTATCATCATAATAAGAGAAAAACATTTCAGGATCTCAGCAAGCATCGGCCTTGGGCTCACACAATTCCACATGGACGTATCTAACAACCCAGGCTGGGTTTGCTGTCATGATAGCCTGCACTGCCACAAAAGTCTGGGTGTGGGATATCTTGAAAACATGAGCCAGAATTCATCTACATTAATTATATCTGTTTCAAAAAGTTTTCCTCTCTATATAAAAGAACTTTTTTTTTTTTTTCAAAATTTTGTTTCTTCTCCATTTATTAAAATACAATAACTTCAGGAGTTAGCCAAATTCCACATTTTCTCTCTGATTATTTACCAAGAATGGCTACAGTATACTTTTTTTTTTTTTTTTTTTTAACAGCCACATAAATCATATTTAGAGAGTACACACCAAGATTTTCCACATTTCATGAGTAAACTCTAGTTAAAAGCACTTAGCAGGAGCTTAGTTTTGTGGGACAGGACAAACAAGCCTTTTATGTTCTGCAGCAGCTTTGCTAATAGATATTTTCACTCTCTCTAAAACTGGGGTTAAAATAAAGTCTGGCTGCTCAATGTAAGCCTGAAAGAAGGATTAATTGTCCATTTAAGATGCTTTAAGTTGCACTCCTACAAACTTAGGCATATGAAATGCATTTATCAGTTTAAAAATATTTCCTTCCATTTATGCATAAGGTACACAGAGAGTTAGTGGCAATACTGCCCCCTGTTAATTGCTTAGCTGGTATCAGTTTAAACAAAGGAATAGGCCTTCACTAAGTGACAACTGGTACAGCTTTGAACATTTTATATACAGAATGTACAGGATAAGTTCAGAAGAACAATATTATTTTCATTTTCAATTCAGAAACATTTTCCCACAAAATGTTACGGAATGTCACTGTGTGAAGAGAGAAACCAGGTATAACTTGATCACAGGTCTAGATTGGGTTTGACAATAACTTGTTTTGAATCCTAAGAGCATAATCTATCTGTGTGCACCTGGTTCACACTTTCCCTTACCATCTCTGCACAGATGCCAAAACACAAATTGAGCTGCATGTGGGTGCTGTGACATGTATGTACACAGAGCTCTCAGTAACGTGCAGATGGATCAGGAACTGCTTCTGCCCAAGCTGGGAAAAGAGCACAGGGTTATGGAGATGCTGACACTGTCCCAGTGAAAAACAATGCACCTTCAAGGATTTCAGACACAGGGAGGAGGAGAGGTCCATGGAATAGTAAATAACATTTTATATTTTACTGTGTTCACTTGCATGGTGATGTAACATACTCTCTCCTAGGGTAAAATAGGAATGCCATACAGTTTCGTTGCTGCATTGTTTTCCTAAATAGGCTATTTTTAAAGGATCAACACCTATAACTGCCATGCAACTGACAGAAGCTGATTTGTCTGAGCTGTGTTTCTCTCTTTCATACTGTTCTTAAACTAAATATTTTCCATGTATGTGAGCTAGTAGCTTTGGGTTTATGTCAAGCAGCAGATGTAATCCAGGCTCTAACGATGTCTATATTTAGCTCAAATGCTAACAGCCTGGTTGTGTGGAAACTAGATAATAATATACTATTATGCTCATTGTCCTAGCCACATTGAATCTTTAGCGCAGAATTGCAATGAAGTCCCTTGCAGAACTAGGGTCGGTTCTCACCAATATTCTGCCAAGCAAAGGAGGCTCTGTGAGCTTAATTCTTACAGAAAGCCGATATCCTCAAAAATCTTACTGATGTCAGAACAGACAGGGATATATCCTCACCTTTTAGCAGCACAAAACCTGAGCAGGAGAGAGCATCCTGTTACATCAGAGGGTGTCAGTCATAACCCATAGTAGCTCAAAATTTACAGTTTTTGTTTTGGTTTTGTTATGTTATTTTGTCATTTGTTCTGTCAGGTGCTGTCAGTTACATTATATTATATTCACATAATAAATCCTACCAATCTGTTTTGCAAAAATCATCAGAAATCCAATGTTTACCCAGGTAGAACAAATCTGTCCACATCTATGAAGATAAGCCACTTCTATCTAGTCATCATCCTTTCCTGACACAAGAACTTTTCATCATAAAGCTTTCCAGATCAGGAAGTCTGTTTCTCTGCCCACCAGAAGAATATGGCACACCAGAGGTAGTAGTGCATGAATGTTGCCAAGCTTTTGGAAGTTGCTGCTTTGGGGTTGGCTGGTTGGGGGTCCTTTGGAGAGGTGAAATATATTTAAACATTTCTAAGTAATCAATAAAATAAATAATATTTAGGGGGGAGGAGGGGAGGAAATGGTTAAAATTTTCAGAGAGGACTGTAAACCTTTCCGTGAAAGTCATGATGAGATAGGTTGGCAGTCACCAGTTTGAAATACTAATGCTTCTTGGAAACATTAGGCTTGTAAACTAGCCCCTCTATCCATCCAATATGGGCAAATAGGTTGCATATGAACACTTTTCCTTCCATAACAGTATTTTTCTTTCATTTCACCGTCTATAACATTACTCTAATAGGTGATGGTAAATTTCATCTGAAAGTAAAGGTTCAGAAAAGGTCTGGAACTGTTGCCGAGTGAACGCACATAGGTGGCAGCACTGCCTCACCCTGCAGGTTACATTGCCACTCACTCAGCAGCATCTGTGCAGGCAACCTTTCACACAGATAATTTTTATTCCGCAACTACAGGCAGGGAAGAACCATAAAACATGCTCCACCGTGAGAAAATCAAGGATTCTTCATGGAAGGAAGTGAAACAAAAGCTATAAAAATGCATTTCAAATAAGGCTCCCTGATGTACTAGAAATATTTTTATAAGTAGAGAGGAAAATGAGAAGAAGTAAAAATTCTCTTACCTTTTTCTTTTTTAACTGCATCGTTTCTGAAAATAAAAATAAAAATAAAATAAATGAAAAATACTTCTTAAGCTCTGGAAAGTTTTGGATTTTAAGATTTATTCAAAAGTATCTTGGCAATTGCACCTCTACTCTTCAGTTTATAGAAATTACCACATCAAGAGGGTGTTTAGGTCACTGATACTATAGGACAACAGAAAAAAATAAAAAGATGGAATAAGACTTAAGTACAAGGGAAGTAAAACAAAACCCCAAAATGTAAGGAAGAATAACACATATGGGAGTTTATTTCCATTTCTTCTTTCATTTCCTCATTTCCTTTCTTCCACTCAATTATTTTTTCATTACCATTACTTCCTTTTTTTTTTTTTTTCTTTCTTTTTTTTTTTTTTCCTCCCTGCAGGCATTCTTCCTTCCATCCCTCCAACCTTTAAAATGAAATGGAGCCCACAGGTGCATACCTTTCATTTCCTGTTTGCTGTCTGAATTTAAGGCAGAAGTTAATGCACAATTCATATATTGTCAATATGTATTTAAAAGAAAACTTGTTTCATAGGCATTATTTTCAGGGACAAATCTTTCATTTACAAAGCATGTCAGAAGCTTTTTTGTAATAACATTTGTAGAAGCTTCTCTGTAATAATAACTGGATGATCATCTTTAAGCAAGGAAAAGATAATCACAATTCACACAATCAGTGAAAGGAAGTAAAATAAACAGGCAACATCTCCAAAAGGTACACTGTAGCAGCAAGCTCTGGAAGAGCTGATGGAGCAGATTAATTCAGCATTTCTGAGCAGTGCTAGAACAGAATTTCTCTAATTTGTCCTTTAATATAAGGGAACAGACTATTCAATGTTCTCAGCAAAATGAGTGGTAAAACAGCTTTTCTGTCAGTCAGTCCTCAACATGGAAACTCTACCCTTACAGCTACCTACAAACTGTGATTTAATGAAAGACTTGACCCAAAAAGTTAGACTATACATGGGGACAGCACAACAAGCATCAGTACTAACTTTATGCCTGGAAGCATTATGAGGTGCTCCTCTGAACACAACTTGCTATAATTCATTAATTAAATTTGGATTATGGACTGCTGGCTTTGAAAAGGTATAGAAAAAAACATGGGAGTTGGGAGAGAAACGTGTTTCAGAGGAAGATGCAGGACATGAATTGTGCAAACAATGCTCTATGAAATTCTCCTGCCATCCTATCAATGTGACTTTCAGTACTATAGGATAAGGGTCCTTTCACAGAATTTTGCCTTTCCAGAAGACTCTTCTGCCATCAGAGCCCACCTTAAAACAGTTCACGGAGTGGACTGATTTTCAGGACTATAAATTCCCATTAACCCTGTCAGTTTGATACAGGCTTACAGAAAAACAAACAAAAACAAACAAACAAAAAACAGCCTCAAGATGTTTTTTGACAATGCCTCCCTCAGAAATCTCAATATACAAAATATGTTGCTGTTAGATTTTGAAGTATAAAAGAAAAAAAAAAAAAGTTGTAGAAAAGGAACTCAAGTGTTTCGTGTTGCTTCATACTCAAGCCATCATAAAGAAGCTGCCACCTCACTGATAATTCTAGAAGGAAGCCCTTTGGCTTAGATATTATTTTCAGTAATGGTGGACATTCATAATCCCATTTTGAATCCAAAGCACTGCTTTCAACATACTTTGTGACTGAAGTTTTCACTGAAATCAGTCATAAACCATTGGCCTGTTTGGATATCAACCTTCATCTGAACTCCACAGTACATAGGCCACACTAAACCACTCTGGGTCTAACATAAACCTGAAAACACAAACATAAATCTGAAACAGTCCTTGAAGTAAAAAGAGCAAAGTGACCAGTACCCAC
The DNA here is from genome assembly GCA_011075105.1 of Heteronetta atricapilla. NCBI lineage: Eukaryota > Metazoa > Chordata > Aves > Anseriformes > Anatidae > Heteronetta > Heteronetta atricapilla. The sequence goes on along the minus strand of CM021732.1, from coordinate 26,283,669 downwards.
AACAAAATGAAACACGAGCTGAGCGTGTACACTAAAATGTCATCTAAGTGCACTGTCAACAACACAGCAGTCAATGTCCATGAAGATCATCCAGCACACAGCAGTCTCTAGGTTTTCATTTTTCCTTTCATTCTTCCTTTCCTTAACCGTAACTCTAATTCTACACCATTGTCTGCCCCCGAATAAAGCACAGGATGTTGGTTCTGAACACAGTGCTGAACAGTGCCCCCAGGCAGTGAGGGCCAAGACTGGGGATTTAGTGTTCATCTCAGACCCACCACACTTTCTTGCTCCTCAGTCCAACTCAATCCTTATCTTCTCAGATTAGGAAACTCTGACACGGAGATTCATATAAAACATTCCCCCAGTGCCTCCCAAGCCCAGTCCTTACTTCAGCCTCCACTGAATGCTGTCTCCACTGCTGAGCAGAGTTCTCCTACTCCTCCTCATCTGCTGTGCCAAACGGTAAGCATCTACATGCAGTTGTCTGCAAAACAACTTCCCTATTTTTTTCCCTATTGAAAAAGCATGTGGTCTTCCATTCAGGTGTCCTCCTGGCCTCTGTGTACACCAACTCTCATATCTCCCCTCCCAGTGTTCATTACCAAGCCAGCACAAAGAGGGAGCTTTCCGTTTCATTCTCATAACCCCTGCATGCTCCCCCATAAGTCAACCTCAAGGAGGCATGGCCCAGCTGAAGCTCACCTCAAGGACGGGTGCTTGGCCCCCTCTAGGAACAGCTCACAGCCTTAGCCCTGCAGGTCCTCCCATGGCACCCAAAATGTGAGGCTTCTCCACTCTCTCGTTTGACCTTTATTGACATGCAAAGCCACTCTGTTGCCACCTAGCCACGCAGTCAAACAGAAATGACTTCTTTCTCCATGGTTCCCTCTTACTGTGGCCTACCTCCTCCTGGCACTATGAGGTAGCCCAGAGCCAACAGTTCTGGCCTCTGATACCCTTTCTTGTCAGCTCCCATTCAACCTTCCACCTCTGCAGTGGACTAGGTTAGGACTGAGGTAGGGCTAGGATTCCGAAAATGACGAATGGAAAAGACAGATTTGTGGTGATGCTGATAGGGTTCCCAGGCCTGGGAAGATGATTGGACTGAGAAATGATCAAGGACGTATTGGCTTCCCTGAAATCACAAAGTGTGTTTATATACGGCAGTGTCTCCAGCCTACCTCTGGCATCTGGGGAAGGATGATGTGTATACATGTCTGTATTAGATACGGGGCTGCCGTGGGAAAGAGCAGAAGGGGAATCTTCACATGCAGTGTAATAACCACAAATGTGCTGGCTCCTACTTTTACAATCAGTACTTCGGGATGAACATTTGGTGGCTGCAAAGGCTAAATAGACATGGGAATATGCTTGGTGTGCTGGTAGTTCATTGTTAAGCAGCCCTAGCATTTCTCTGCTCCTAAGCTTTGTCTCCTCTCCCTTTCCTTTAATCATCTGTAAAAGGCAGTCAGACCATTTTCCAGAGGCAAGCTTTTTGACAATCTGCTCAGACTTTTTTTTTTTTTTTTTTTTTTTTTTTTTTTTTTACCTTCTGAAAACCCTTCAGCTTCTGATAATTTTAGATACCATTCTACAATGAAAGATATCTCCATTGACTTGGATCTTCAGACCAGATGTCTGCAAACAGTAGCAAATAGTAACCTTGGGTTTTTTCTCTCTAGGTGTTGACTAACTGGGCAGAAAGCTCACAACCTTGATTTGGGAGTTAACACAAAGATCCAGAGTAAGGCATGAAAAACTTGCAAAGAATTTTCTGTACCTTAGAGCTTTTTTCTGTACCCAGACTTGCTGTAGGACACAATTTCTGGAATTCTTTAATGGGACATACGAACAGAGATTTCTTGTGATTTTGCTATATTTCACAAGTTGTGCTGTCTGAATTCAGGTGGTCTGCCTCTGTTTGTTTGCTGAGTACCCAGTTTCAGAGTTCAAGGTGAAGCAGGCAACAGAATTACATCTGTAAAATGTCTAAGTCTAAACAACTGTTCAACACTGAGCCATGGGGAAAAATAGTCTTGTTAAAGTTGAGAGCAAGTGTATCTACACAAAGTCTAGAGGGAGTAAGGAAAGTTAAGATGTTTTAACCTCTTTTACTGTTCTTATTGAGAAAAATACAGGCTTGTGTCCCTTGCTGGGAATAAAGTGTGCAGCACTTAGAATCCACATTTCATCTGTGGACTGCTTATTTTGAGTATGGGTCTTAATTCACTTTCTCTTCCAGTTCCTCTCACTCCCTAACACCAAATAAACAAACAAACAAACAAAACAAAACAAAACAAAAACAGCAAGACCACGTCTTCTCAACCATTAGCTATGAGGTGCTGAAGGCTAATAGCAACAGTTAATCAGAGCCCATTATATCACTGTGATACGGATCCTAAAAGAGCCTTGATAGGACCATTATATGGAATATCTGTCCTGGAAGGAGTCCACACTGTATGGACACAACTGGGTTGGTTTAGTGAAGGTTTCTAACATGTCATACCTGGGAAGCTCACAGGAGCTATCCAACAGAACACTATGGCCATGGTCCCAACAGTTGGCTGAAAAGGGAGGCTCGCTTCACTGCGATCCTACATAGAGCAAAATTTGGTGTGTTAGAGATTTCCGTGCAGAGCTCCACCCTGTCTTTCTACTTTCTTTCTACTTAACACAAGGCACCTGGAGAAGAGACAGGTAACACAGCTGTGGCATTCAGCAGTTCAAGGGTTAAGTGTCCATTTCTTCCCTCCAGGGATCTGAGTGCACTTACTTAATCAGAAGGAACGAATAATATACATTAAGGGGTTTCAAAACAAGAACCTGAACGTCTGTCTTATTCTTTTTTTTTGCTGTAAATGTGGCTTAGGTCACCGCCTTCCTCAAGACTGACAGTCCTAAGAAAACAATTTTCAACTCATTGAATTATTCTATGTGTGATATAGGAAGCTGAACAGAGGCAAATTAGACTCCAAAGTATCTTACTGAATATGATTTAAACAATTAAAAAAAAAATGCCTCTCCTATCTTAGAGGCATTTGATCTAGTTCCCACGGAAGACTACAGGTGAAATAACTAGAAACGTTTAACTGAATGCAGTGGACTTTGGACTAGGACCTCACTCAGAGCCATTCACACACTGTCTGGTAACTGGAAATAGCACATAAACAGCTTCCCTCTCGCTGAGATGTTAACCCATCATTTCAGGGATGTCCCGGCGATCTCTCCCCTCTGATAACCCACACTGCAATGTCTCTGCATGGTGCATAATGCTATTCACAGCTGGCAAGGTTTCATGCCACCCTGATGAAAACCATACCCTTTGCTCGTGCACGAACGCGTCAATTATTATCTGAACTCTGACTGGTACAGAACATTACAGCAGGCTCTTCAGCAATGCAGCAGATAGTGAGCACATCAAGCCTGCCCTTTGCTGTAAACAACTTTCCTTTAACCTATTTTCAGACACACAGCTGTCAGGTCCACAAGTACTTAAAAAAGCATTTGAAAGTCTGGGTTGAACATTGTTAGTGACAGCTCAGTTTCACTCATAGCATGGAATAAATCTGTTCTACAGGCATAAAAACTCTCTTTTAGGCTACGTAACATACACACACAACAGCTGGGATCAGACATTCCATATATTTCTACTGGAACTGGAAACCACAACTTTTTGGCCATGCTGTAAACTGTATATCAGGTGTGAAATTCATTTTTGAAAATGTACAAATGAGTTAACTTTCCTAAAGGAAAGAATCGGAGGAATAAAGCAATGACATTACAAACACTGGTCACGTTGTCCAGTGTACTTCCAGAAAACATTTATTGAAATGAGAAGAGTAGGATAGGGCAGGACAGAAACAGGGAAGGAGCTGTGGAAAAAATAACTCAGCTGACATGATTGCAAGGAAATTGTTATGGGGCTATTTAAATCAAGAAAGGTAATGCTTTCCTGGCTCTGGCCTGGACCCTCCACCAGTTCCCAGCATCTACCACACACAGGCAGTGTCTGGGTCATGGGACATATCCAAAGGCATGCCACTGCATTTTTGGTCCCTTATCAAGATGCTGAGTGACACACTTAAAATGCCACCCTCATAACGCTGTGGTAATTGGCTTGCCGACCACAGAACTGTGAGAGAAGCTCCTGAGGGGAGCCCAAAGGTCACCTGCATAGCTGACGCATCTGCAATGCTACCTGCTATAGACTGACCGAGTACCAGGAACTATCCTGCTGAAGCATTGACCACGTCCTGCAAGCTGATCAATGCAAGAATAAATTTGGCAATGCTGACAGGTGTTTAGATTACATTAATACAACCAGTAAACTAAAAGCACCCATAAAGATGCTCAAAAGTAGAAAAGATAGCGAGGCACACAGTTCTTATCCCAGCGCTTAAAAAAGAGCAGGAGAAAAAAAATTTGGATAATCTGCATCTGTGCCCTCATCCATTTCTTTGAAATGTTGGAATGTGTTTCTTTATGCTGGAGGAGAAAGGTAATGGCAGAGGCAGCGGATGGATGGAAATAACCTGAAGTGATTTGTGTTCAGATGACAGTGCCATGACTCCCTTGAACAGGAGCATTTAGTCTCTAAGGTATATAAATAACATCCTTGGGAAACTGCAAGTTGCGGGTTGTAGCCTTGTTTTATTTGGCTGTCCTAACTTTTAACTGGGGTTCAATAGATCCAATTTTTCAATTTCAGACCATTAAAGAGAAGAAGAAAAAGAAGCTGTAATTTTTTTGTCTTGACTACCTCATGATCTTTTCAGCACATAAAGGTCACCTACAGCAGATATCAATAATCACACTCTTTGTAGTTACCTTAAAGTTCATCATTTTAGTGAACCACTTCACAGGTTACTAAACCAAACCAAATTACTGCTCAGCGAGAGTGAATTGGTGCCTTTCCTATATAATTTTATATGTTCCCTCTGGGTCTTCTCTACCCCAAGGTCTTCAAGCATTTGGCACAAGATTTGAAACATGAAATACTATAAAGGGCTAGAATTATCTGGATGTTTCAAAAGTACAATTTTAGATAGATTTCTCCAGGAATGGTTAAACATGGAACACACCCCCTTTTTACTTGAAATGGAAAACTCTGGGAATCAAAGTGCTGTAATCCATCTGTCTGTGGGACCTGGGGAAGAAATTTTTCCCACATTTTCAAAAGTACAATGAAATTCAGGATGTTGGTCAGACCTAGCACCTAATTTCCCAAGGCTATGTGGGTTCACAGATCTGACCCAAGTCTCTCAGAGTTGCAGAGTCTCACGGCCTTCAGTAGGCAGCCACAACGGAGTCACACAAATTACAGACTGCTTTTCAAAATGCAGCCCACCATGAGTTGTTCTCATAGAAAATGTGGATAACATTTCCACACACTCTATTTCAGAAGAGTAAAAGCGTAATGAATGTTTGACTAAGGTTTTTTGTTTGTTTGTTTGTTTAATGGAAAACGTGATAGAGTGTTTCTATTAGTTTACTTTTACAAAATCTGATTGTTTCCAAGGCCTCAAAGAAGGTCACCTTCAATAAAATCACATCCCAATTAGGATTCTTGAATCCATCAAGGATTCTACAATTGTATTTAATACCTGCAATTAAAAGATGCTGTTTTTCCACGTATGAGAAGAGATTCACATACATCACTCTATGTGCATACTCTGTTCTAGGACAGCCTAAAATACCTGTAGGATTAAATGCAGATAACACTTCGTACCTTCAGTGTCACAACACCCATGCAGTAGCAGTGTATCTTACTCAGCTGATTACTCTGTTCTGGCTGGAGCTACATCTGCATTTTTTGATAAATTCATTTTCACTGTTCCTTAAGCTTCAGCATCTAAGGAGCTGCAAACAAAGAATAGGTTTTCAGGCTTCCACAGCAGCAGCAGACGGAAGACTGCTGTTCCGACAGCGAGCCCAGGGGAAGCACTGCCCTCCCTTTCAGTTGCTGAAAGCTAGCAAGACCTCTGGTGCTGTTTACCAAGTTTTCTCTTGGCTAGTTTATTATTCAGCAGTTTAAAGTAGATTTACTGATTGATTTGATTATTAAAATGTCACAACTTCTCTCCAATACTGAATGAACCAGGGTGTAAGCTTACATTTCTTTCTAGGAATGAAGAAATCCCCAAGTATACAAACCTACTTAAGTATGTATTAATAATGACTAGCTGTGAAATGGAAGGCTTGACAATTCACACATCAACAGCAGTAGTGTGACTGTATGAAGGGAAATTATAATGTTTCCTATTGGGTGTAAGTAGAGATCTTGAACATTTCAAATAAATCTATTTTTGTGCACTGAAAACCTATATTGTTATCAATGCATCTTTTTTCCCATTTAAATTCATAATTCAATTGGTTTCACAGGAGAGAAAGACATTTCTCACCTCTATTTCACAGACTGTGTTCTACTGCTAGTAGGACTAGCATATTGTAACATACTGCTATTATCACTTTTTTTCCAAAGAAGGCTTCATGAAACCAATGCCTGCAAATGTGTTGGTTTTATTATTTGTATTAATGTGTTAGTTTCCAAACACGAGGGAATCAAGATTTGTACCTGCACATATTTTGAACATTTTAAAAACAGATGAACATGACAATTAAAAACCCACTTTCATCTTTCAATGTTTTTGAATGTCTAGGGGTCTTTTCCCATACAGAAACTAAATGACATATGTTTGTGAATGCTTGCATATAAACATCACCACCACACAGGTTTAGCATACTGGTGTCATTTAAACCAGTGAAATGAAGAAAAATTAAACTAGTACGTTATTTTATGTCACTTTACATGTATTGAAATCTTGGAAACCAAATACCAGCATAGCTCTCATTATTTTATTTTACATTTCAGTGACAACTGGATGACGACTACATTGAAAATGCCAATGTGGGCAGAGTAATAAAGAATGTTAAAGAAATTACAACAAGAATAAAACATATTAAAACCTCATAGTGGAACTCCGTGTATTTTTTTGGAGTCTAGTATACCACGAGATTAAAACAATCCCACAACTAAAGGAAAGCTTCCATTGTTTAGGCTTTTCTTAATGTTTCAGCAATGTTGCAGTCAATGATTTACCCATAATTAGATGCCCGTTAGTCCTATGACACACAGACATTGCAGAACAATTTCAGAACCAATGGCAAACAATCTTAATTGTGCTGTGAAACATTTTTTTTATTGTCTGGTTTCTTTACCAGGACTCTTTTAACACACAAACTTCATTTTTATATTTAACCGCAACTATTATGATGTAGCCTGAGGTTATGCATTTCATCAGATAAGAAAAATTTCATTAGCTTACTGTGTGGATACCTTCTGTCGAGTGTGTTATAGAAAATTCAGTCTTTGAATATCTGCAAGTTCACGCTTCAGTAATAACACTCACAATGTTGCAAGCAGGAAACAAACTTCCTTTGGGTAACCTGAAACACTAGGAGCAAGCGGCATTCCAGTAATACCCATGGTCTCGCATCTCTTGGGAAAGGATGGCCAGATAACAACGCAGCAAGTCCTCTTCTAGGTGATGTCTCTCGTCTTGTCTCAGTACTTCCTGGACTATATTTCTCATTCGGCTTCCAATGTTGGACATTAAAAGAAAATTAATTCTTACAGATCTGATGAAAGGGGCGCAGAGAGGCAACAACTGCGGAAACAGAATGCTTTCTAAAATCAGCTTCAGACAAAATGACCCGGAATAATGGTTCAAAGCTATCATTTGGAGTAGAAATTCAAGCCATTGCATCTGCTTCACCAAGTATCCTGCTGCAGACAGCAGTATCAAGGGCAGATGATATAAAAGAATTAGTAAAAACATCTCATCTTCACCCAGAGTGGCTCAAGCTGAAAAGGAAAAGCAGAATGTGTGCCAGTACAAAGCAGAATGTGTGCCAGTACAAAGCCCATGACTAGTGTAAGGGTTACAGGTGAAGGCAGAACTCCTTACTCTCATGGAGTGGTGCTCCTAAAACATGTAATACATAACTTTTAAACTGAACCGTTTGGTTTTACTAACTTCCTTCCCATATTCCTACAGAAAAATAATAATCTGTTTTCTACTTCTGCTGAAACATATTTGGGGCTTAAAAGTTGTATTCCTCTGCTATCATTCACTTTTTCTGACTTAGCTCATGCTGTCCACCTTTCCTCAGGAGCTGTTCTTCAGGGCAGGGCTGTTCAGGGTAAAGGCAGCCTCAGCCCGGACCAGCGGCTCACCTGATGGTGGTCCCTTTCCTCCTTTTTTTCCTTCTGCGTCAGCAGCTCTCATAGATGATGGCACATGTTCTTCCACAGGAACTGCTAAGGTAGCCAGCTGAGGCTAGAGAAGGACATTTTTAGTCTAACTATATACTTTATGTCATCCCCAGCCCACCTGACAATTCACCTGTCTTCCCTCTGCAGAGGGGCTCTTGGCTGAAGGTTGCTGTTCTCTCACCTAGTCAGCAGCCTCCTGAATTCCACACACCCCAGTGACAAGTTTTTCAGCATAAATTCTTGGCGTGAGTCATGTTTTATTGCTGTTTGTGTCCTGGACTTTTTCCTGGAGGTACAACTACACTCCAGAACTGTTTTCTCCCTCTTTTTGCTATGCTTATGCTCACCTACGGCTCATCTCCTGCGAGTCTCTAGCTACGTTTTCCAAACGCTAATTTGGAAAATCCGCTGCCCTTCCCCCTGATTTTGAAGCGGTGAACACAGCGTTTCAGACACGACCGACGACCAGAAGTCAGGGTGTCTCCCACTTGGGGCCGCCCAGCTGCCACGGGCGTGCTGAAGGCTGTTTACAGCTGCGGGCAGGCTGCCGGCCAGCGCCGCGGGAGGAAAGCGATCCAGCTACTGTACTCTTGACTTTTGGGAGATATGAAGTGGCGCAAGCGCCCCAGCAGCACGACCTTTCCCTCACTAACCCGGCGGCAGGGCCTGGCCCGTCAGCCTGTTTGTGTGCCGCCGCGCAAACTTTCACCTACTTCTGCTATTTCGGTCGGGCCGGGAGCCCTCGGCAGCTCCTGGCGGCCGATAGAAAGACGAGAACAGGAAGATATGACCCTTGTTTGCGGGGCTATTTCTGACTTTTTTTTCCACCCGCAGGAACGCATAAATATTGAGAACACAAACGTGTTGCCGGATTAAAGTATCAATCCCATCGCATAAGTGCGGGGGGGGGAGCCCTTTGCCCGCGATGTTGCTGGAAATTTCACGGAGCGCTGAGGTACAGCTCTCACCCTTCAGTCACCAGACCATTGCTTGCATGTACATTCAGAACTTCCTAGTGGCACTGTTAGTTTCCACCCTGACATACCGCTCAGGCTGGGTCATTGCTTACAAACGCTGACCTGGAAGCTGTCTCCGTCCCTAGAAGATGTGGGGGAGGTTCCTCTGGTTCCCTGAGGGGAAGAACTTCAGCGTTGCCTGTTGACCCGTTTGGCCAACCAGCCCTCCTAACCACTGGCCCACTGCAGCCTAATCTGAACAGATAATTGGCTTCCCACTAACTGTGCAAACTGGCAGAGGGTTTAGGGAGGAGGGATTCATGTTTTGGTCCACATTGAGGAAAAGGCAGGAGAAACTCATCCAGAGCTCGTTCCGCAGCAACCCCGCCAGCTGTCATCACACATATCCTGGCTGGTCAGGAGAGGTGTCACCCCAGAACAGCACGTTGTGATTCTAGCACTCGTTGGCAGCTGGCTTAGGGAGAAGAGCCTTGAATTTGTGTCCCCACAGAGGAAAAGGCAAGGTAAAAACAGCCAAGAGACCTTCTATCAGACACCAGCAGCACAGCCACTTGTCACGTATCCTGGCTTGCCAGGAACACTGCTCTGGCCCGAGTGCAGCACGTTGCGTCTCCGGCACCCGGATGGCATACGGAAAATAGAGGAGGGACACAGCCGAGTGCAATGGATGGCATTTAGGGGACAAATGGACAGGAATCCACGCGTCAATCATTTGACTGGTCTGGACCTCGCTGTTGTGCTAAAAAAGCAGTGTTAACATAGCTCCATTTCCTTAAGGACAGTCAGCAAAACCGGCTAGGCTGTGTCTGAGTGACGGAGAGCATTACCATTGACTTTCAAAACATGCCCCAGGGCAGTTCAGAAGAGGAAAAACAAAATATTAAAATAGCAGAAATTAGAGCATATCCAATGAATGCTGCAGTTCAGAATCTGACACAGTTCCTCACTATCAAAATGCTGTTCCCTGACACCAGCACTTATAGTTGTCATGTGCACAGGGGCTTCATGAGGAGAGGGAAATGGTGGTTTAGGGAGGAAAGAAAGTGAGAACAAACAGTACTTTAGCTGGGACAGATGGTAGAGATATTTGAACTGGTTCAACTTTCACAGCCTAGTCTTCTTGACAAGCAGCTTGGCTGACAATGAATCCCCATATAGTGTTATTTTCATGTATAAAACTTAGCTTTCTTGGCCAATACTCAAGCAATTGTGTCCTGAATTTATTGTTTCTGTTTACACAAGTGAAAAGTTGCATTGCTCAGAAGCTACCGCAAGGTATTACCTATCATATACAGTGAGAAGCAAATTTGCATTATGAAGGAGACACACTTCTTCCAGAGTAATAAAGCTCTGTTAGTTGTTGGGCTGCTCGTATATAGCATTCTTGTAGAAGTTTGTTTTGTTTTGAAAAGCTTCCAAGTTTTGAGTTACTGGAGCCTTGCCCTTTCACTAATTGAGGAAGGCAACACTTTTCCTATATTTCCTGCAACTACAGTTGTACTGTTTGTTATGAGCTAAACTGAGCATGCAAGATTTTTGTTCATCCCTTATGGCATTTAACTACCAGAAAAAAACTATGAGAAAACAAGTTTTGGTAATGAAAAAAAATAAAAAATAAATTGCAAACAACAGGAATTATATCTAATAAAAGATCTTCTATTCAGGATAGAGAGTGTAGTAAGTCTACTCACAAAGGTAATTCAAGTTACTTATACTAACCAGGGTCACCAGACAGTAAATTAAAATAAAGTAGCTCAATAGGAACAGAAGAAAAGACCTTATAAATTAGAATAACTACCTAGTGTAGAGGACTTTCTTAACTCAGATTTTATTGCAAAATGTTAATTTTGAGATTCTTGCTTTGCCTTCCTTAGTAGCTTTAGGAAAAACCTAAAACAAAAGAAGGGCTGTCATACCCATGCTCCATAATTAAAACGACTGTGTTGGATATTTTCACTTCCAAGAGTCATCTGCAACTTGCAGGTAAGCAAAAGTAAACCAGCCAAAAGCAAAGCCCATCATCCTTTCCCAGATTTTCAACCTCAGGCAAACACACGAAAAATCAGAAAGGTTACGTTTGCTATCATTAGGTGTCTTTATTTTGTTTTATTTCACATTTCATATGCCTACATTCTACCGCTGTGGTAAAACCTGATCTATCTGTTGGAACAATAACAGAGCAATTACCCTATGGGGAGCAATAAAATAATAAAACAGCAAGTACTGGGGAAGTAGAACACTAGGCAGGGATAATAGATCTAATGACTAGGAAGACAAAAACAAGATAAAGCTTCAAAAACATATCCAATGATAAGCTAAAGTGTTTTCCACTGCGTATTAAAGTGTGTGGATTTCTTTTTAAGGACGTATCTTGCTTCCCATGGAAAAACATATATATCTGTGTACATGTATACAAACATGCAAACAGCAGTGTCTATAAACATGTATATAACTGGACTGAGAGATTGTATGTATGTATTAAAGCTAGATTATTTTGTACTGTTGTTTTATCGTTACATGGTCTTGTTAATGATAGAGATTCAGGATGTCAGAGCTCCTCTGCTGAAAGTTACACTATGCAAACTCTGCTTTTGGTGACGTAGACCCAATAGCCTGGGGAAATCCCAGGCAACGCTGGACTTCCAAGTCCTCTCCCCTCTAAAGAGGAAAGTTGTTGAGACTTTTCCCAGCTCATCTGTGACCCTGGAAGATAAGCTAATAGTGAAAGAGTGGTTCAGACGATCAATTATTAGGTCAGCTCTAGAAAGAGTAGGTAAGGGTCACTTGGCGATTTGCAGCCAGTGCGTCACCGAAGCAGCTGTCTGGAGGTATTTGGTCACTGTTAACCCGGGTCATGGCGATGACCTACATGTCAAACTGTTTGCTTAGGATCTACTTTTGCTCCCTTTGCGCCTCAGTGTATTCTCCACACAGAACCTGGACTTCTAACAACCGCAGCACCCCCATGCACCGACGGAGCCTGCACACCTCCCGCTGCCTCCCCGCTCGGTTAGCCCTCCACCAGCGTGCCCTCAGGGCCGGCAGCAGGGCAGCACCCCTCGGCCCGCTGCCCCTCGGGAGCCTCCCGGAGCCTGCCCGGCCGTGCCCCGGCCCCGCACACCCAAGGTCAGCGGCCGGGGCTCGGTGCCAGGGCCCAGGGAGCCCCGCCAGCGGCCGTCACGAGCCGCCCGTGAGGCGAAGCCCCGTCATGGGCAGCGGGGCCGGGCCTGCCGGAGCCCCGCCCGCCGCGGGCTCTACTTAGGGGCGGCACTGCAGCCGCTCGCCACAGGGCAGGTATAGCCCGACCGATCCCAATCGAGCGATCCCAAAGCGATCCCCAGCGATCCCGATCGACCCCTCGCAGCGATGAAGGCGGCCCGCATCGCCCTGCGCAGCGCGGCCCCCCTGGCAGGGGCGGCCGGAGGCAGTGCCAGCCGAGGCGGCGGCAGCGCCAGCCGGCTGCCGCGGGAGGTGGAGCAGTTCTCCCGCTTCTCCCCCTCGCCGCTCTCCATCAAGCAGCTGCTGGACTTCGGTGAGAGCCCCGGCGCCGCTCCGAGCCCACCGCTCGCATCCCGGGGGGCCGGGGGGTGGCTGGGTGGCCGGGCGGTGGCGGGGGTGAGGGTGAGGGGAGCCACCGCTACCCCTCTCCTCAGGCGCCCTCCGAGGGCTCCGCGTCGGTTGCCAGGCGATGCCTGCCCGCGTCAGCGCTGGAGCTGGGCTGCGGCTCTATTCTGGGGCCCTTAATGGGATTTGGGGGCGGGGGGACAACAGCAGCGAGGGCGGCTGATGGATGTTTTCGTGCCGAGCGGCACGCCTTGTCGGGGAGGAGGCGTGCGGCTTGTCCCGGCCGAGCGAACAGCCTGTACCCGGCTCCCGTGTCCCTGCTGGCAGCCGCCGAGCCTGCTCTCACGAGGCGGTGTCCTGGAGGAGCCCGTGTGTACAGGGCTGCAGCGGCTCTCCCGGAGGATTACAAAGTCCCCCTGTCAAAATGGGAAACCTACAAACATGCCTCCCGGGGATGGGCAGTAGTGTCCTGCTGTCCTGCAACCCCACACGCAGGAGAGCTGGCCAGTATTACCATGATGATTACGAAGCCTTGTAGTCAAGTCTGCAGAAAGATAACTATTTATACTTGTGGTTTCTTTTTTCCCCCCAACATACAACATTTTCTTTGGTTGGATTTGCTTTGTAGGCTCAACTAATGGATGCGAGAGAACTTCTTTTGCCTTTCTGAGACAAGAACTTCCCGTGAGGTTTGCAAACATCCTAAGGGAAATTGATCTTCTTCCCGACAAATTGCTAAGCACACCATCAGTGCAGTTAGTAAAAAGCTGGTAAGTAAGAACTGCTTGAATTGGGCCTGTAGAATAACACAGCTTCAACGACTTTGTTGTTACAGGCTATTTTGGATAACAGAAGACAGTAACAAAATAAACTAGAAATGCAGATCATTCATCAAAGCTTAATTGCAAGCTGTTCTGCACTTGAGTGGCATGCTAAAACTCAACTGAAAACCCAATATGGTTATGTTGTTGTTTTTAAAACATCTCCTAACTTAACAGTTTAAAACTTGCTGTTAGAACAAAACTCCCTTCTCTGCTTTTTAAGAAGTGAGAAGACAGTGCTCTCTTCTCACATAACATGCGCAGACCCTCAGAGTTACATGGAAACAGAAGAGCTGGCTATATTCTTGTTTGGGTCTCTCACTGATGGAATTGCTAGCAGAACTTCTGTAGCAAATTGCCTTGGCGTGGAATTCAGTTAACATTCACTTTGTTGTTGTCAGAGTGATTGGATCTGATTTAACCTTGCTCTACTGGCACAACTGCAGCACTTGTGAAGAAGGCTGACACAAAGGGCAAAAGCATTAGAGTAAGATTCAGAAACATTCTTAATCTGGCAAACTACAGTTGTGCCTTTGCAATATGCGTCAAGGCTGTCAGACATCAGCAAAGAGGCTCAAGTGCTTAGCGTGTGACAAAGCTGATTAGACTTGGAAAAACTTTTGCTCAGGTGGCTTCCATTATTATTTATTATTTGGATCTTCTTTTGAAATGCCCCTCTTCTCTAAAACTGTAAGAGGAGCCGATGTTAAAGTGATGTTTTAAATTCTTGTCTGGGTGGCAGGCATGAGAAAACTTGCATGACTTCTAGGGTTCCGGCAGAAGTGTTTCCATGTGTTTCCATGCTTAGATGGAATTTTGATACTTCAGTCTTTTAGCTGACTTGTTCAGAGTAATAACTTAGACAATACTAAGTATCCTTCCTTTTCCTAGACTAATGAAAAATCAAATGAATAGCATATTTCTTGTATTTTTTTAATAGGTACATCCAAAGTCTAATGGAGCTGGTTGAGTTCCATCAAAAAAGCCCAGATGACCAGAAAGTATTATCTGAGTAAGTTTTCCATTTGTTTCGTTGAGTTTTGTCTTGTATTCTACTTTTCATGATGTAGTCATTTCAGAATGATCACTGTCCTGAACTAAATTTGGTAACTTAGTGTTTATTGCTGAGCATCTCACAAATAATATGTTGAGCAATACTGCACATAAATGACCTTTGGCAGCTTGGTTTTAAGGGTGTAGTGCCTCCTGAACTGTCATGACAAAGATCAACAACAATTATACTTGATGTCATCTTACCTCCCTCTATTCTCCTGCTTAAACTCTTACGCGTGAGGAAGCAGGCAATGAATCTGAGATGAGTAATGATTACGCTATTTGTATTAAAAATATCCTATTTCTGGTGTAGGTCAGTGAAGAGTTTTTTTAAAAATACAGTTTATCTTTCATTCTTTTAACGTTAAGGCTGCTTCACTTATCTGTGTTACTGGATTATATAATGTCTTTTGTACAAAGCTTGCCTTCATGTAGTCTTAGAACAATGTTCTAATGGGATTTTTTATTTTACTTAGCTTTATAGATACACTAATTAGAGTCAGAAACAGACATCATGATGTGGTCCCTACAATGGCACAAGGAGTAATTGAATACAAAGATATGTTTAAAGTAGACCCTGTCACCAATCAAAACATTCAGTATTTCTTGGATCGCTTTTATATGAGCCGTATTTCCACCCGGATGCTAATGAACCAACACAGTAAGTAGAAATTCTTATTTGAGGAAACACTTCATAGAATGGTTTGGGTTGGAAGGGACCTTAAAGATCATCTAGTTCCAACCCACTACCTTCAACTCAGTGAAAAACATTTTAATGCAAATGTTTCTTAGAACTGGTGGAGATCTGCCTCAGATAAGTGATGCTGAAAAGTTCAAGTGTATGACTTAAAGTAATGAGAGAATTTGTTTTCTAGACAAACTTACTAATTATAGTAAGCTTTATGGAAAACGCAGGGATCTCCTTTATATCTGAAAAGCCTTTAGATCTACACAGATGCTACCGTAGTGCTGTCTATACCTTTTTAGATTTTAAGAAGGCTACCTACTGCCTGCAAGCCATCTTATGTGACTACATGCTATGATTGCACTGTTTTAATATAAACTTAATTTTCAAATACTACAGTATTTGTAATTAAACACAATATTTGCTTTCATCCAAAACAGCCCTTCTTTTTGATGATAAATCCAGCTCAGGGCACCCAAGGCACATTGGAAGTATTGATCCTTGCTGTGATGTTGTTGAAGTAGTGAATGGTAAGTGTCTGATACCATATTTTTTTCTGTGATCGGTATTTATCTGCTTGCAAGCAGATAGGGTAACCAGGAAGTGTTACAGGATGCTGACTGTTTCTTTTGTAATAGCTGAAAGCAGTCTGTCAAAACATGAGATTTTGTAGGACAGAATTTAAAATACAAAGCAGCAGTAAAAAAAATCTGAATAAGGCCTAGTAAGTAATAGATGAGGAAGGAGTTAAAATTTCATATTGCTGAAATCAGCATTACTTACTCTTAATCAATACACCCAATGCATCTGTTTTACAGAATCACCAGATTGTACTGAAGACTTCCCCATACTGCTCTAATTGCCTATGTAGTCTCGGTTTCCGTTCCTACAGTGTAGGTGCAACATTATCATCCCCTATGAAACACAGGCTAAGTCTGTCTCATGTTAGCAGCTATTGCAGTTAGAAATTGTATTTAAATATGCGTTAGTATGAAGTTCTACACAGTTTAATACTTCATTTTACATTTTACATATTTAAAATATTTCAGATGCTTTTGAAAGTTCCAAGATGCTATGTGACCAGTATTACTTAACATCTCCAGAACTGAAACTTAATCAAGTGAACGGTAAGATGAGGGCTTTTATGTCTGTCTTCCTACTGTAGTCAAATTCCTGTGCTTACTGGAATTTGGCTCCCACTTCTACAGTCACGATGGTACATACCAGTTATCTCATGTGGTGGTTCCTCTTCCCTTTAAGTGCCTCATTTAATCTATGTTTGAACTCAGATGTCACTGTATCTCTAACGCTACATGTCCTGAGTTGGTATTTACAAATTTGAGATAAGGAAGACTAGGCTGTAATAGTAAAATAAATCGCTAGAGAGGTATTCTATTCCTCAGGTAGGAAAGTGAGTCTACTGGTTGAGAAACTTTGGTTCTAGTCTAAGCTGCCTGCATGTATCTGATCTTGGGCAGTCTTCTGAACCTCTAAAATAAATTACCTATAAAATAAAATTAACTGCTGATTTTTCAGTTTACTTGAAAATAAATAGTTACTAAGCAGGTGATAATTACTGACTAAACACTGTTATGAGTTTAAAAAAAAAACAAAAAACAACAACAACAACAAAAAAAAACAAAACTTCATTTGGCAGGGAATACAAACTTTATTTTCTTGGTTTTCGTTTGCTTAATGTATCTTTTTTTGTTGTTATTGTATCCAAATTTTATCTCCCTGCTAAGTATTTCTTGTCTCTTTCTCTTCCATTTAGGAAAATTTCCAGGAGAGCCAATTAACATTGTATATGTTCCATCTCATCTCTTTCACATGCTTTTTGAGCTCTTTAAGGTATGTCAGTATATGCTGCTTCTTCCTTCAGTATTCTGAGCAGGAGTTTCAATATATAAACTCTAGCTAGACCTGAGTGAAATGGAGCTCTGCATAGAACAGATATCTAAAATTGTCTTATGTGGGGAGATAGCTTCGGGAGTTGGGAAAACAATGACTGCAGTTTGTTGGAGGATATCTGGACACTTTCATGTAGTGGTAACTGGGGGAAAGGGAAGGGAGAGAGGGAGTAAAAGTGGGACATGAGGCTGTGACAACGACTCTGAAAGCCTTTTGCTTTTAGATTACACCTATAGAGCAGTTTTGCTTTAGTGCTTTTTTTGTGGGGTAGGAAATGCATTGAATGGGGCTGAACTATGTGCTGCCAACAAGGGATGTGGAGTTCTGACAGTCTTTAGCAACTGTTGAGCTCAACTCTTTTTTTTTTCTAGAGACCTGCTGATGTTTAATGGATTTAGTTTATTTAACATATATCAGCCTAGTCCGGTGTTCATTGAAACAATGTCACCTCTGAAGCACAGAGAAGTCTTAAGTGTGAGACTTCTGCTCTTATAATGCTTAGTTGTCAAGTGGATTTTCTTGAAGCTAGGCAGTGGTAGAAGTGGATGGTAACTGTGCTCAGCCTCTGCATAATAACAGGGATATTAAACTAATGTGATTAAGTGCACAGATTTCTGATGATGGTAACCTTCATTTCCACAGAATTCAATGAGGGCAACAGTTGAATTTCAAGAAAACAGTCCTTCCCTCTCTCCAATTGAAGTGACAGTTGTCCTAGGACAAGAAGACTTGGCAATTAAGGTATCTTGTTGGCCAGCTACAGTATGGGCTTAATGTAATCTTTGATTGCACATATTGCAGCAAATCTTATTAGAAAAACTTGCTACAAGTTCTGTGACAACAGATCAAAGATACAAGGCATAAGCTTTCTGTTGATGGCCTACATATAGAGCAGTTATTTAACTGCAAAATAATACGCTGCGAAACAAATAGTTCTTATTACTGCTGAAGGGTTTATTTAAATACCAGTTTTAGTACGTGATCATAGTTAACTTTTATTTTCTCTTAAATCAGATCTCTGACAGAGGCGGTGGTGTTCCAGTAAGGAAAATAGAGCAGCTGTTTAGCTACATGTATTCCACAGCACCAAGGCCAAGGATGGACGATGGCCGAAATACTCCTCTGGTAAGTTTACTTTAATGGTCATGTTGCTAATAAGGTTACCATACCTATTGTGCAGATCGATAGGTTAATAACAAATACTGAAACCCTATATCCACCTACTGCTCTGTAGAGTGTATGAAGACTGAGTGTCATAGATAAGTGATCTTAGATCTCTTATAGCATTAACTCTTGCTTAATGGACAAAATGTGTTTTTAAAGTTATAAACAGAGGAATTGTCCCACCTGAGCCTCCTTTCTTCTACTCCAATGACAATAACTTGTTCTTTACTCCCTCCGTTACTGAACTGAATAGAAATACTATCTCTGCAGAGGGAAGCACAACTGGAGTAGGTTTAGAATATAGTTACACCCCAGTAATAACCTTCCAGTAATCAAGATGTACTAGCATAAACTAGGCAGGGAAATACAGAAGTGTAATGTGTAAAAGTAACACCTGTCTATATACCTTCCCTCCTCCATAGCGATTCTTTTCAAATAGTCAATTTGCATGTGAAACTGATTAGGAAACTCCTTTCTTCGAAGAGAATTGCAAAGGACTTTAACAGTCTAAGGTCTCTGAACATTTCCCAGCTATTTTAAGTCATAAGAGCTAGTAAAGAATTTTTATTTAATTTCTTTTTAGGCTGGCTTTGGGTATGGCTTGCCAATTTCCCGTCTATATGCGAAATACTTCCAAGGAGACCTAAATCTCTACTCCATATGTGGCTATGGAACAGATGCTATTATCTACTTGAAGGTATGTGTTTTGATTTGGTTTAAGTAAAATAAATCTGATAACTTCCACTAATGCAGCGAGGTGACTACTTCAGTATCATCTTAAAGTAAATGAATTCTCTGCTTATAAGTAGAAAATGATTTCATTTTTATTAAGAAATGCCACTAAGCTTTGTAACTGGTCCTTAGAAGTGGGAAAAAAAAAAAAGTAACTCAGCTATAACAAGTCTACTTGAATTATGTACTGTTAAGAGCTTTAAATCAAATGCAGAGGGTTCCCTGTATTGATAGATTTAATATTTACTGATTCATGGAATATAAAATACCAGGGGAAAGTAAAGCAACAGAAATTGAAAGATCTGAGCAACAGATCCATTTTCTTTGTCAGAGTAAAAAAAGCACAGCAACCAGAGATTTTTAGTATTAGTTCATATAGACTTTCTAGTACCTTACACTATTCAGCATCTGCCATACAGCCCATATATGAGATTTAGTTATTAGTAATCTTGAATAATAGTCTGGCATGTAGCACTCCCTAATAAACACAAAATACTCCTTTAGCGGAATATGGAAGTAGGAAGAGATCACATTTTGAAGCTTCTTTGTACTTCTGTAAAGTTCTTATACACTGCTTTCAGGATTATCTTGAAAATAGTTTATAGAATACCTTCTAAGGCCTATAAAAATGCATAAACGTGACTTGAAGTCACTGCATTTTTCCTGCCAAATTACTCATTGCAAACTTAGATGCTATAGTTAACTTGCTCTAGTATCTATTACAGAAACATTTGTGTAAATAACTTTCTCACTGACATGGCAGTTGAAGCATCCTGTGTCAACTTTTGTAAAGTGGTATTATTGAGAGGAGAAAAACTGAGTAACGCTTCTTGTTTTTAGGCCCTATCAACTGAATCAGTAGAAAAACTCCCAGTCTTCAACAAATCTGCTTCTAAGCATTACCAAGCTACATCAGAGGCTGATGACTGGTGTGTTCCAAGCAGAGGCCCAAAGCAGAGTGCAGCTCTCTGAAGAAGTTGGTGTCTGAGGCACCCAACGGGATCAAGCTGGCTTCTCAAGGACTAGCGTTTGGAAGTACTTAGCTACCTTCAAACAGGCAAATTCTTCAGTTTCAGGACTGGCAAAAGAGTAAGAAGCTAAGGATGTTATAGCCTAGGCCATATGCGTTAAATGTGAAATGCTGCTGTGTACTTCAGGCTGAAGAAAATAGGAGTACATGTGTCTTTCAAGAAGAGGTGTGTATAGAGGAAATTCAGGCTACTCTTGTGATCAAAGATTTGATGTGGTAGAAGCGTGCAATTGAGTCCTGTCTAATGCTTGAATTCTGGATACTGATAAATACCAGTTAAGCTGATACATATTTTTCTCCTAGAATAGATATCAGCAGGTCATCTTATTACCGAACTCCTCAGGTAGATAGTTGCACCTGTACTTAATAGCTGTATTTATAACGTTTGGAAGATTGCCACTTACCTTGCCTACAAGACTGCTGTTTTATAAACAGTATCCAAATAGAGCCTGAGTGGGAAGGAGGGGGTGAACCCTTGCCAGGTAGGGAGAAAGTGTTTTCCATGTATAAGGAAGTCCCGTTCTAACAACAAAAAAAAAAAGCAATCCTGTATTCCTGTAGTAGCTCTTATGTGAAGCCTTGTTCAGAGTTACTCTTTAAAAAAAAAAGTATTTTTAAGCTGTTCATGAAAAAGCTAGTGAAATAAGGCTACTGTGCATAAGGAAATCAGGATATTTTAGGGACAAATTGGAAAGCCACTTATTTTTAACATCCATAAAGTTAGCCTATATCTCAGCACTCTGGAAAACAAGTGCCAAGTAGATAAGGATTTTCCAGGAACTGAAGTGAAACATGCAAGTTGTACTGAAAGGTTTTGGTGATCTGTATTATGCAAGCATGGCATGGGAAACAGTATACTTAAAATGTTGTCCTGTGATTCCTTCTTGTCATGCTGTTAGATGACTAGTGGGCTCAATACACTAAACCAAAATCTGCCTACTGCCACGTCTGCCAAATATGTATCGTACCGCACTATCATGTGGTACAAGGGGTATTCTCAGCCTTGAGAGCTGTGACCACTGAAGGTCTGTTTGAAAGGTTTTTAGGAGTAGTGGTGGCGGAGTAGAATGCTATTCTGAGAACTGTTCACTGTAATGGAAAGGGCTTGTGAAATGAAGATTGAAAACAGCACTGAAAACTATAGTAACTTTTATGAACAGCAACATGGGGAATTGCCATAGGAACAGTGCCAGTGGGAGAGAGCTGTTGAGAAAATACTCCACTCTCAGTAAGCTCTTCTCCCTTTCCCATCTTTGGATTTTTTCCCCTCCTTGTAAGCAAGGTAAGCTGAATGACAGAATAAAGTGAAGCTAATGGAAGTTACCCAGCTGTACAGTCAAAGTTCATTGGGGTTGTGTAATACTACTTGAATTTTTGTTGACTGATCAGCATTACTATCTGAAGTGTATACAGTCCTTGGAAAGAAGTTGCAAATACAGTAAAGCATCTTGCTCAGTTGTATGACAGGTTTGTATTTACTGGGCAGAAAGCCACTCCATACTATACTGTGAATCTCAAATGGATTTTTAATAGCAATAAGAAAGCAAGAACTAACTTTATTCTAAAAGTTTTTCATTGGGGTAAACTTCTCAATGGAAAATAGTATTCTGTTATGATGAATTTCTTTCAAAAACTAAACCTTGAAGTGTTGGTGATAATTACTGAGCATGATGACTTTAGTACTGCACTAGCAATAATGCAACTTATTCCCAGTGGATAAGCTGCGATCACCAAAGGTCACCAGTTCAGGTATATTTAGCTCAGCTTACTGAATGAAATGGATAACAGAAGTAAAATATCTTTGTTTAGAAGATACAGGTGTGAAAAAGCTGCTTTCACTGCCATAATATACTTGAATACTTTGACTTTGTATTGAATACAAGGTCACCAAAAAATGCCTAGGTAGTTGTTGTTAAACACAAATAATACTGTCTGCACCCAGGAACGCTTGAATGTGAGTTGTGATCTCATGATATACTGTATATATGTACCATAGCTGCAGCTACTCCAGGTTGGAGCTGTAACTATTTTAAAGCAGCCAAAGCACATGAGTGTTATAAACAATGTCTAATGCGGCTTACAAATAGAAGCTTTCTGGATAAGTGTAATTTTGAATCTGTATATGCAGAACACATTCACAATGCAGACAGATGTGTGTAGTTTTTAAAGAACCTATGTGGAATCTCTTTAGTATTAAAAGATACTTAAGGGCTATCTACCTAGATAAAATGGTGTCTTTCAACATTTATTGAATTCTTATTCCTGAAAGTAGACTTGTAGTTTTGAACCTTTTACCGGTTTGTAGATATTTAAATAATTTTATAATAAAATCTTTTTAATGGTTGCCTAGTATCTTTCTTTTTTTCTTCTAAGTCTACTGCAGGCATGGGCTTTTCTCTTAAGTATTAATCAGCAAGTTCTAAGTATTAATTGTGGCTTTTAGCATGAGTGGGGTCTGGATTTGGTGGTTTTTATGGGGGGAGGGTTATTTGGGGGGCTCCTCTTTGGTTGGGGGAAGGGTTCTTCTAGTAGGTAACTTCTGATATATTGGTGATCTTTCTTGTGGAGCTCGCTTGTTTCAGGGTTGTCCTATACATCAAAAGTAGCTTGTAATTTGGAGCAAAGCAGTATTTAAGGGGAGGTGGGGTCTGGGCAACGACTTTCAATGGGCTTCTTTGAACAGCTTTCTTCTAAAAGCTTCAATGACAAAATTACTTGGACCCTTATGTTCTCAGTAGTGAGCTTCTACCAGTGAAGGCAATTTGCTGCCTTTCACCCAACGGCCTAAAGGTGGTGGGGTGCAGGAACATTGTCCATATGACACAGTTACCTTGCTAAAATTAACTAACTAGCTTATGATGCAAGAAACATGCAGAGCTTCTCTGTTGTTGTCTTTCCAAGCTATTAGGTAACACAGCTCAAAATCTGATCTCAATGTTCAGAAGTTTTGAGAGGCATCAGGTGCAGGACAAGCCATGCTGTTTCTGGTTGCTAAGAAATCTGCCTCCAAGAAAATTGGCTCAGGCCTCCATTGAGTCATCAAGAAAACTTTCTTTCAGGTTGACTGGCACAAAGCTGAGGGGCAAACACTGTGCTTAGTGACTTGCTTAAGCAATTCTCTTACTGCAATCATCATATTGATTTGTTTCTATCTGTATTGCATTTGATGTTAACTCCTGACAGTTGGTTTGCCCAGCCTCAGTGCTGTGACCAGAAATACATATTTAATGATTGCTTTCACAAACCTTTTGCTTCCAAAAATGCATCCTGCCCCTGCGGATTCCTAGCTGCAGAACAGGGATAGACAAGACTTCCTGAAGTTTTCTTGAAGTTTTGAAGGGGAAACAAATGTTTTGTTTAACATAAATCAGTGGCAGTCCCAAAATGAGTGCTTTCAGAGGCCAAGTTGGTAAGTGGACCCTCTGTCATCACTGATGGCTGCTTCTGTGGAAAGGATCAAACTGTTTGACTGCCAATGGGAGACTCCTAACAGTCTGCACTGAATCTAGCCATCCAGACGTCCAGTGGGATTCATTCTTTAACTTCTTCCATATGATTAAAAAAAAAAAAGTCTGTTTCAGCTCTGGAATAATAGGACAACTGGCTTTTAATAGCTAGTTTGAAATAGACCTATGGTTAGTGGGCAGAACAGACTGTACCATAATAAACAGGTCCTGTACAAGTGGTGCTTTAACAGGCTTGTGTTTTCCCAGGAATATGCTGCTGATTTTTAAAATCCCTGATTTTTAAAAAGACAGTAACTTTAAAAGTGCCTGTGAGTGTTTAGCCTGAAAGTTGAGAGGTGTAAAATAGCAAAACCCTGGGTGTCTAGCAGTAAAGATACAACTTACAACTTTGTGTGCTGTTCCCCTTTCTTAATTATCTACTTCCCTACCCCCTAATGCTAGTGAAGTGGATCAGATGGTGTGAACTTTAAGCATTTTGGAATTATGGAAAAGCACCACCCTGGCATACATCAGTACAGGTGTGCTGGAAGAAACAACCTACAACTTAATTGCACCAGGGACTTTAGTAAGAGAAAAGAAAACAAAACAGGTCTGTTTTCCCCATCCACCTTTACCATGTTGCTGACCCTAGAAACAGGACTAGCAGCTTTCCCCTCGGTTTTTCCAAGCAGAAATACATATGCCTGCTCTGTACACCAGCTGTGGCAGGTTCGGGAGATGCATGCGGTACAGGCGTGAGCCAGGCACGCTGCGGAGGTGGCAGCAGCCCCTTTCTGCAGCATGCAGCCCAAATCCCCTGTGAGCCAGAGGAGCACGTGGCCCAGCAGGCAGTGCACAGTGTCCCCAGGCAGGCTACGCGCAGGCTGTTAGTTCCAGACAACCTCCTGCTGTCCAGAAGGCTCCAGAAGTTGTTTTTTTTGTTTTTTTGTTTTTTTTTTTTTTTCCTTCTCTGCATAAACTCATTGAGTGGAAGAGGCCAACTCCTGATTCAGCAAAGCTCCGGAGGTACAGTGATTGGCTTTCTTTTAGTACGTCAGAGGTTCACTGAAATCAGCAGATTTACCCACGGCTGGAAGACATTCTGGTTTCACAGAAGATAAGCAGATGTTGCACTTCCCCCCTTTGTTCCCTGATTTGGACCTTACGAAGGTTCATGAAGTCAACAGAAATCACACAAAAGCATCCAATGTTTTCTCTTCCAGCTCGTTAACTAAACTGCTTACACTGATTTTGTTACTAGTGCCTTGGGCACACCTTCAAATTAATCTCCCCGGCGCCTGATAAGGGCTTGTTCGTTATCATCTCTTTCCTATCATTTAACCAAGCTTTCAGATACACCAGACTTTGCCCTTAGTGGGCGATAACGTCCTTCCCATAGCATTATTACAATATAAGCTTTGATACCTTTGATAAGAAACAATACCAGACTGGAAAAACATTTTTTTTTTCCCTTACAGCAGTGACGGTGACTTGAGTAATCAGGTTATAGCCCCCAGTAACTCTGCCATGAAATCAGACGGTAGAATCTGGCAGCTTTTGACATTTCTTGGCTCATCTGATTTGGGGTTGGGGGGAAAGGAGTTGTGGTATAAAGAGGAGGGAGTGCTTTTCTGTTAACGTCTTTGATTTTGCATTCCCTAGAAGCTGGCAACACATTGTTAAATGCTTGTAGCCCAGTTCTGTATTACAGGATCTAAAGTGGCTTTGCACGTCTGTGCAGGCATGCACAATCATGACAGAATGACTTACTCAGCACCTGGCCAGGTGCTGCTCCTCCACTCAGTCAACAGAGAGCGAGCAGGACGCTCTGCCGACCCTGCGGCAGGCAGCCTCCATCAGCCTCGCTTCTCTCTACTCATAGGGAGGAAGGGGCAGAAAATCCCTGCAGGGAGTCTGAGTTTTTCCCTGCTCTCAAATGTTGGGTGGCATAACAAGACTGGAACGCAGTCCTGTGGGTTTGGGATATTCTCATGTCTCTTAATGTATTTTTTTTTTAATAAAAGTAGAATAATATGTAGAAGTTATCACTAGCTGCTCCTCATCACCTCTCCTATATATTCCTTAAAAAATAAAAATTTAAAAAAGGAAGAAAAAAAAGCCTAAACAGAGTACAATAAATTGTTCCATGTAGAGTTAGCAGAGATGTCTCTGTGTCCCCACTCTGCTCTGCAGTTCCTACCAGGAAAAGGAAGGACCTACTTGATTTCCTGCTCTGTCAGTGAGAGCCCCTCCTCACACTGCCTTCCTGGAGTCATGTCCAGTCCAAAACCCAGACGGACTTGTGATGCTGGGAAGTACAGTGAGAGGAACGACCGCCATCCTCATCGTTCAGGGCTGCAGAGCATCCTCATGGAGATGAGAGCTTGGGCTGCCACACCTTATGTTATGTGAATGTGATACATCCAGATAGGCCCTGCCTGGGAAGCTCAAATAAGACAAGCCAGTATAAATAAATAAATACATCTTTGTTTACATGTTGGGCTTTCTGTGCCTGTCATCCTAGTTGTCTGGGCCTGAAACTGAGAACATTGGCCTAGGATTCAGCACACCAGGTATAACATCTTGTCACGATACCGCGTAAGTGTCAGGATGTGCCTACATGGGAGGGACTTTTAAGCTCCCGCTCTAGTGACCAGAGACGATATATCCAGAGGACATCAGAAGGCTCTCAGCTCCTCCCAAAGCAGACACCTCCATGTAGCCAGCTCGTAGCTCTCCTGGCTTCAGTGGCTGAGCTCAACTGCCTGCGGTGGGACCCGGGATGCCAGGGGCACATGTAGGCACCTGCACTTAGATGGCTTCAGCTGTGAGCTGACTCCCAGCCAATTCAGTTGCCTAAAAATAGTCACCCAATGCTATGCAAGAAGGCCTGGTGTGTTCTGCCTGCCTCTCATTTGTCCCTTCCTATGAAGAGAGATCTGACGCGGGTCCTTTGTCACGTCCGCCAGGCCCATGCACATGCCTTGTATGGGTGCCCTTGGCTTTCTCAAGTATCGGTGAACGTGTATGTTTAGGTGGATGACTCAGGCCCCCTTGCTAATTCTGGGAGGCTGTGGGAGGCTGCAGATACACGGAGTTCAAAACAACATCAGCGCTGCCATTGCTGGCCAGTGGATAGATAATGGAAAATCCCAGACAATATTGCTTGCTAGCCTTACAGAAAATTAGGAGTTAACTGCATCTGATACTAATTATTAAACAGTATTAGGCATATCAAGAACCCCGTTGCATTGAAAGCCTCTTTTTGAGTGTTTGTGCTTGCAGCTTTCTCTTTTCTAGCAGCACCACCATCCACAACACTATTGGTTGATTTTTAACAAATTTGCTGGTAAACAGGCTGGAATACCTGGCAGGGATACTTGTCCTTTCCTCCAATCAGTGTAGCGTGCAGCCCAAACCATAACACGCATTGCAAAAGATATTGGGGGCACACTGCCACTCCCCTGCTTACAGAAGGTGTTATTGGAGGAATTCAACCTTCGTGCTGGGGTGGATTGCATGGTTTATGCCACTCTGGATATTAACAGGTAAGTGCCATTGCTTCACAGACCATAGGAAGCTGTTTGCTCAGGCATAAAACTTAGCTTTGGTTTGTTGACACAGAAGAATTTGTTTGTGCGTAGTTAGGACCTGATATAAAATCGTCTAACTCTCCCTTGTTTCTAATCAACTTCACCTCAAGTTTTACATGAACACATGATGAAGAAAGCTGCATTTTGAAAATGTGACCAGGGACACTCTTAAGTTTTCATAATTTGCAGTATTTGTGGAGATGACCAGAAACTTTCCACTGGTCCAAATAACTTCATGTGCTTTGCCTCTGTGGCCTTGCCCGCCTATTCCTCTGCTATTCCCATTCCTGCTCTGGTGCAAGTCTCTGCATGCTCTGAGCTTATCTTTTGATGCAGAACGATGGGAACAGTGCATGTCACACTTCCTAAAGCTTTTGATGATTTTTCAAGGCCACTGGATGATCACTTCACTTAAGCAAAAAAAAATCTTATCGCCTTCTGCATATTCTCTTGAATAACAACATCCATGCTAAAACAGCTGGAGAAATTGCAAAACTGTTCACTGGAGCACCACAAATTGTTGCAGGGAGACCTTGGAAATTATATTATAGAGATTAGCATTCAGCACTGACTGAAAGATATATTTTTATCCTTCTCCAAAGAGTTGTCCTTGCCTTCTCCTTTGCTCTACAGCAGAATCATATTCTCCACCTGAGAGTATTGATGCTAAGGGAGAGGATGTGCCTTGACTTCAAATCTACACCACTGCAGACAAACAGAGCAGAAAAGAACCACAGATCCTCCCATTACCTGCCAGGAATGAACACAGCCACTGCTATAGGAAATGAGAGTCTAGGGGGGAAGTTCTGTCCTCCACTGCATGTTCTGTCAGAGGGGGGTCATTTCATTTCATTTCATAAGAACAGGGAGGAGGTTCAGCACAGCTGTTGACAATGAAAGGCTAAAATATATGCTCTTATTTACTTTTTCTTTGAAGTACATTAATGCTGGAAGTTTGATTTTTCTTTTTTAAGGCCATTATTTCTGGCAGAATCAAAGTACATTAGTGTACAATATATTAAGTTTTCACTTATAAAAGTCTTTTTGTAAGGTACCAGCTTTCAGAAGCAGTTATTCTATTGTTCTCATTTTTATAGAATATAGGTATTATATCAATAGGCTGTCTATAAGCAGATCTGAGAACTTCTGGTGCTGTAACTATACTTTCCATAGTGAACACTGTTCTTCTGTAACATGTTTCTAACGTATGATAAACCTTTATCTTTTCTTTGTCAGGCAGTACAAAGTGTACTACAAATTGTAATCAACTTACTAAGCAATGTAAATTATGAACATTAGAGCAATAATCATTCATTTTTAGACCTCACACTACGCCCACTGAAATCCATGAAAAGCTTCCAGTTGACAACAGTGAACTGTGAACAGTGCCCAAGTGGTTTGAGCAGGTGGACAACAGGGAGACACATACACTCCTGAAGGCCTCTAGAAGACAAGCAGCATACCCATTTTTAACTCCTTCAGAGCATAGAATGAGGGAAGAGGCTGGTCTGATGGTGTTACCTGCCATGTGGACAGCAAGATGGCATATGCTGGAGGAATTTACTGTTGAGTGATGCACCTAGGGGGAAAAGAGGAGAATGTGATGTACATTTAGACATTCGAGATACATTGGCCAGAAAGGTGTATGCACAAATGACCAATTTAAAGGACCGAGCTGGCTGACATCTCTTGTTTCAGCCTTGTCCCTCTAATCCAATATGGTGCAACTTTGGTGGTAAACCACCAAGCCTTGATCTCCTTGAGCCTCTCTATTCAAGCCAGGTGAGATCAAAAGCCCAGGTCCATGCTGGGAAAGCCTGTGAGCAGAGCAGCTGCTGGCTCTGAGGTGTAAGCATGTCCCTGCCCAGAAAAAATAGTCAGTTTGTCCTTGTGTCTGTGCCACCATGATAAAAGGGCATGCCTGTGCCTGGAGGCAGGACAAGCACACAGCAGTGACCAGCCACAGCTTGTGCTCATTTCACACAGTTGAGACTTTTTTCAAAAAAAAAAAAAAAAAAGGATTAAGAATATCCAAAACCTGAACAATGTGAGGGCCTGCCTGCTTCAATATGGCTAGAAGATTATTCCAGCTGTTTGGGGCTGGGAGCCTAAAAAATCTAAGCATGCCTCCCATAGGCAGTGTAGCCCCATACGTTTGTAAGTGAATGGGCTGGTTTAAGCAGAGGGCAGATCTGCAGCCAGTGCTAGATAAAAGGACACAGAACAGTACTGTAAATAAGGAGAGAATGATTATAAACCTTAAAAATAACCTTCAGGAAACGCGTGGCTGCTGTTCAGCTGCTGGCTCCTTTGTTCTGCTTACAGCTTTCCATTTTTTTCCCCCCTTTTTTGGTTTCCAGGACAAACACTGGGGCCGTGGGAGGCAGCGGTGCCTCTCTTGGCATTGCTCTCATATTCTCCAGAGCGAGAAGCTGCGAAACAACGGGGACAGCATGTTCCTTGCTGGCTGCGCCGGGGACTTGAAAACATGTTTGTGTCAAGTCAGCGAGAGGCCGCCCGGGCCGGTCACGCCACCTCATTCCCTCCTTTGCTTCCTCCCTCCCTGCCTCTCAAGGCTGCTCGAAGGAGCCGTGCCGAAGTCCAAGCCTGTGTTCGAGGCTGCTCCAGGTGCTGCTGGCAGTTTGTGCCTGCCTGCGTGGAGCCACTTGCCCCAGTCCGGCCAGTGCACCCAGCTCACCTGAAATGGAGCCAGGGCTGCAAAGGGCAGTGCCAGTGGGTGCCAGCCACCAGGCAGGACCAGCTGCCACTTAATAGCAAACCCAGCAGCACGGCCAGGCTGGTTAATGTGTCCTGGTCAGCTAAAAAAGGAGCCGTCCTCCTCATCTTCTCCAGCCAGGAGAAAACCTCCACCAAAGCTCGTGAGAGGATGGAAGAGGGACAAGGACATTAAGGGGACACAAGGTGCGCAGTTCAGTGGTGGCCAGGCAGGGCTGGGTATGGCCAGCAGCAAGGAGAGGTGTGTGGGTATTGCACGGAGGGGAACAGTGACGGCCAGGTGTCAATGCAGCCTCAAACAGATGGAAAACGATGAAAGAAGAGGGCTGCCTGTCCCCCCCAAATCTGTCCACCCACCCTATGAGCAAGGGTCTGAGGGCTTGGAAGTGCAGGCCTGGCACTGGGTGGCACAGGCCTGCAGAAAGGTGCAGCAGATCCAGGCCCCAGCAGGGCTTCCCACCACCCTTGCTGGAAGAGGGAGCAGCAGGGATCAGGCACCATCCCATTTTCTGCACAGAGAAAAACAGAAAACTGCTGTAAAACTCATATTAAAAGTATGAGCCCCGTGAGGCTGTATGCTGCCATGGGGAATGCAGTCTGAAAGCTGTGAGTACCAAACACCACCCCCAAACTTGCAGAAGCCAACACGTTCAGGGAGGGGGTGGCACACTGCTCCCTCCCATCTGCATCCTCAAGGAAATTCAGCCCCTGAACGCCAGAGCATGGAGTCAGAAAAACATTGAAATAATATGTAAATGAAATAATATGTAAACAACAGGACTGGGAAGACCTTAATGTTCCTGTGTTAAGCCCTCTAAATAATTTCTTAACTAATCCAGCAAAAATAATTAAGCAATTGTCTCTCAGCTTTATGCTGGAATGCTGCACAACCTGAAGGTCACACAGGTTTGACTTCATTACGTACCTTTAAGACAGGAATAATGCTGTGGCACATAACGTACTGCGTCTACCCAACAGCTGCGGATTGCTCAGTCAGTGTCCTGACATCTGCACAAGCAAATGCAAATATAAAACTGTACTACTTCTCTTTCCAGCTGGTCAAAATTTCTTTAGTTTAGAGGAGTCTGGCTTTGTTTATGTCTCGTTACTCTGTGTGTGTGCATGTGTATGCGTAATTCATTTCAGATTATTTTTAACTGTACCTTCATGGTACCGAAAAGCTGCCCCAAAGAAAAGTACCCCAAAAAACTCCACAACAAAATAAAACAAAAACCAAAACAACAGCAACAACAAAAAAAACAACCATCAAACAAACCACCGCATGAGAGAGAAAGAAATCACTGAAATTCTGTGGATTTATAGTACAGGGGAGGGCAGGGCTGTGGGAGAAATGGACCCAGATGACAGACTGGGATCCAGATTTCCAGCAGGGAAATCAGAGCCGCTGGCACTGAGAGGTTTGTTCATCACTGACACAGGCAGACGACAGCGTGCCATTGAGTTCAAGGAAGCCGTGCACATTTGGAAACAACAGGAGTGACTCAGCTTTGGCAGGTAGATGTGATTCAGTGGGTTTCGCTGCAGCTGGGTCTACAGGGTCAGTTTTGCCCTGCATGGATGTTAAAATACCTGTGTTACTTTCTGTCAGGAGATGGCTTTGCCCTGACCATGGTGTCATCTCCTTGCCTGGGCTCTCCAACATGCTATGGGCTTGTAGCCTGCCAAGGCTCTGCCCTGCCCTTCAGCAGCACCTGCGTTTTTGTACCGCATGAACCAGTGCCTACGTATTTATAGGTCACACAAATCCGTTCACTCTTTTAAAGAGCATTATTCTGAAGTAGACTTTCTGCAAGTGTTGCTACTCTTTTGTTCTGGTGTATTTTTCCTCAGATATTAAGAGTTACTTGTTCTTGGACCCTGACCAACTGTTGTTTTTTGTCGGGTTATCAGGAACAGGTAAGGGTCCATTTTATTGACCAAATTGTCTGCATTCAACACCCCCTCCCAAAAATAGTCAGCAGGCTTATTGCTGTTCTCAGCCAGTGCATCTCCCCATTGATAGTTACTACTGACATCATCATGTAGCTCAGTGCTCATTGCAGTACAAATAGCCTAAGCAGCTACATTCATTACGCTGATACAAGGATGAAATGCAGAGGTATTCTGGCACTAAGCAGAAGGCTAATGTCAGTATCACTAGGCATCCCTTGCTGGAAATGACAGAACACAACAGTGCACTAGTCATGTAAAAACCATCATGTGCCCTGCTGTCCTTGTTTCAAATGCCTTAATTGTAATTTAGCAGCACATAGGGTGCCTATGCAAGGTAGAGGGCTAAGAAAATGTTAGCTGTATATTAAAATCAAACAGGTCATTGGAATGCATAATGTACATAGTCACCTTTCCACTTCATGTGTTACGAAGCTTAAGACGCATTTGGAGAAATAGTCAGAAACAAATTTCTGAGTAGCCAACCAATTTCATCTGACAGCTGCTGTATATAGCAATCTTTTCTGACCCACTCATCTACTATACCAGAAGTCCCTGCCGTTCTTCAAATAGCGACTGTGGTAGATCTTTCCACTACTTTAATATAATTCTTAGGGAGGTTAAGGTGTCAGATGCTAGCTAGGCTTTGGCATCTCTGCTAATAGCATGTTCTGCACTGTCATTTAGTAGAAGAGCAAACCCTAGGGAGTACAAGGAAATGCTACCTTCATATCCTGAAGGTAAATGGAAATATTGCTGTGTCCGACCCATCTGTATCTTGCAGCATTTCAGAAAAGCAGCAGCAGCCCATCAAGAGCCCTGCAAACCTTCCAGCACACTGAAAAGCTGGCACGCCTCTTCGGCTTCCATGAGTTTATTAAAGGTATATAATAGCACAGGCCACCCCAGACCATTTCAATCTTCCTTCCAATCTTAAAAACTGAACTCTTCTATGTTTAATTTACAGGCATTTATCCCTTGGGATAAATGCGATGCCAAAAATCTTAGCACATTCTGAAAGAACATTCCTATATATGAATGAGCTGAGCCTCTGTGATCATTTAAATTGGTCCAGCAGTGCTTGCAGCTAAAAGCAAAGCTGCCGCCTTTCACGGCAGACCAGACCTTTTCCCTACCCCCTAATATTTCTGTTCCTGACATTTTATAAAAATAGTTGTCAGTCTCGCTCTGTTTGGGATATATATATATATATATATAAGTTCATGTTTACAACAGTTAATTTGTTTCTGTCAAAACTAGTGTATAGGCTGTAACATCGGCTTGCCCTATGGAAAGAAGAGAGGTGATCTTTCAAGATGGTAAGCGGTTTTGAATAAATAAAATTTCAGTGATGCTAAAACACTTACAGGTATTGGTTTTTGTCCTGATACTCTGACTTGGGTTGAAAAACTCTGTTCTGAGTCAGAGCAAAGATTTGACTGGGACCTATCTCCAAGTCTCCTCACACATGAACAGGTACACATGCCAATGTGCATGCAGACCCATGCAGAGTCGGATCTCTTGTAGTCAGGAGTTTTAATCCCAAATCTTTCAAGATGATTTGGGCAGCAGCAGCATCCTCCACACAGCCCCAGTGACAAGGCCATGTAAGAGCATGAGAAGGGATGCAAGCAACCCATCCCCTTCCCCGGCTGTTTTTTCAGCTGCTAAGGGCAGAAAGAGATTGAGATCCTGACTGCCTATGCCATGGGCCCCTGGGCCCATATTTGTGGTCTGGGCTTTGAACCTTTTCCTCTTTATAATCCAGTCTCACATTAGTGCAGTTCATTGAGTGAGGAGCAAGGGATGGAGAACTAGTTCGTGCTAGAGGTTCCAAGGCAGAGTATTGCTGCATTTCAGCCAAGAAAAACAGACTATTAACAGGTAGCTTGTGTCTGGAGGAGGGGTGGATGATGCTGACTGTTGAGTATTGTCTTAAAGTACTAGCAATGAACACATTAACAAAACGCGTCATTGTCTAGGACCATTCTGTATGCAGACAATTCTTGGTACTCATCCAAAGTCACCTTTGCAGAGAGAAAACCCACTTGCCATATCTCTACGCCTTGTGCAAACCATGAGGTCTTGATAGCTCTGCACACAGTAGGAGGCAACAG
The DNA here is from genome assembly GCA_011075105.1 of Heteronetta atricapilla. NCBI lineage: Eukaryota > Metazoa > Chordata > Aves > Anseriformes > Anatidae > Heteronetta > Heteronetta atricapilla. The sequence goes on along the minus strand of CM021732.1, from coordinate 26,249,612 downwards.
AGAAGATAACTCTCCTCACAATTTACCAGCAACAGTGGAAAAGTAGCCTGTCTCCAGGATGAATGGTTGGCTGGAGGCTGAGCGGGAGCTGATCAAGATGTGCTGCTTCCTTTTCCAGTCTCCCGAGTTGCCACTTTGCGGTCTCTGGCTCCTCTTCTTGGCATTAGGCTGGCATGACTAGCAGCAGCGGTGCTGTAGGCTGTGCTGTCTGGGGCTCGTTGTTCCAGCATTTAAAGACAGACCAACTACGAGTAGATGTTTAAAGACTTTGAAGGAAAATACAGTCCTGAACACTGTTAGATTGATTTTGACTTTAGTTTCAGCTACATGCTCTCTCTGTGGATAAATCAGTAGGGTTTTGGGTCAAGCTGGATCCAATCATACATCAGGGTGAAGGTTTAAAATTGTTATAAGAGCAATTAAAAAGTGGATGTCTGTATTTCCATGAGCATCTGAATTATGGCTCTGCACTGGCCACAAAAACATGCAAAGTGTCTCTATGTTTGTAGATGGCACCTTTTATAAAGCAAGAGGACGAAAAAATGTAATCTGGTTGATGGCTGTTGGCAAGTCATTAAGGGAACTGTGGGAAAGGGTTGCCACTGGGAAAGGACAGTTCGGTCTTTGTGCCCATGAGTTCTTTAAATATTCTAACAGGCTGTGAAGTGCAGTGAAAATTTGTCAGATATGGCTACATCTCTACCAAGAAGCCAAATGGCAAAAACAATTCATTTCACAGAAAACACCAAGCAACCCTGAAACCATTTTTATGCTATCGACCAAGTTTGGACTTTTAGGTGTTAAAACCCGGTCTCTCCTCAGTGCCACTTGCAGACATCCAATATGTTGAAGCTTTGAAAATGTAAAAGCATGATCAGGAATTACATGACAATATGAAACTTCAAGGAATCTGCACTACGAGTAATGGTATGTGTATCTCATAAACCTGAGAAATGATGAGGTACCCCCATGTCTCACATGGGCAACTCCATCTAGTGCATGGAAATAGAGTACAGTAAGATTAAAAAAGAAAGAACTGTTAAAAAGTAACAAATAATAAGGTTTGCTTACTGTTGTTCTTTCTAACTCCAACAACAGAAGCAATTAAAGTGCATCAATCAGGTCTTTTTTTCTGCGATGGGGATGTTCTCCAGCGTTTTTAACGGCTTGCAAATTCCTATGACTATAATCAGCCTGATCCCACTGTGTTCCCTGTCAGATACCACAATGGCTGTAATCTGGCACCTGCTTGGGTACAAAGCTTGGAAGTGAGGCTGGGTGCCCACAGAATAAAAATTAAGTGTGTTCACTGCAAAGAGGGAGGATCAGAGGGAATTTAGGAACACTGGTGACAGCCTTTTTTCTTCTTTCTCAGCAAGAGAGTCCTCACTACGACAGGTCAAAAAATGCTGCTATTGTTCTGCCTTAAACCTCCCTCTTCCAGATGCAGAATTTCATTTCCAGAAGCAGCCAGCATGGGGAAGTCTTCCAAATAAAACCAGCTACCTCCATCTGTCTCTTCTGGGCTGCCCAGCTTGCCTCACTGTCAGACTGTTCAAAAAGCAACAAACAGTTTCTTGCCTTGTTTTGGTTGAAAATCCCCTTCCACATTCCTGACTCACACAGATACATTGCCTAGAAAAGCAGTGGCTTTAGATAAACCAAGCCTTCTCAGTCCTTTAAATTCACTTCAGAAAATTTTCATCATTTTACTAAAGTACAGGGACCTATGTTACATCTTTATTTGTATCAGGAAGCATTTTCTCATGGCCTGTGCTGTCTTTGAAATACTCTGTTAGGACTGGAAACACTTACATAGTTACCTACATTGCTGTCTCGCTTAAACATAGTGAACTAGCATTCACCATACAAGCTTTGATTCATGAAAACTGAGAAGGAAGGAAAGCGATTCGGGTAAGAGCTTGTTTAAAGTACATTGGGCTACATTAGAACTAAGTTTTATCTCAGGAATCAAGAGGATGGGTTTGACTGGATATTTTTGATATCTGATATTGATAGGACACTTTTTAGGCCTCTTAGTGATAAGAACTCTTATCACTGTGCTTTCTGCCAACAGAGAGATGTGTAATACTAAATAACCTGTACATTTCTTCAAGTGCTCTTATTGCCATTTTGCAAGACACAGGGGCACTGAAGAGTTTGGCCACACCTGTGTGTCTGGGAAGAGCCTAGCGTGCTCTGGGCTCTCTTGCAAAGAGATGATGATAATGATAAGGAACTAAAGCATCACTGTCACAGATGCAGGAAGTCAGGAGTTACTGGCTCCTGATGGTGGGCTCAGCTCACCTCCGTTTCATCAGACCCCAGAGCTGTCAGAGTCTAAAGAAGGGGAACAACCCAAAAAGACTGCATTGAATGGAAAAAAAAAGAAAAAAAAAAAAAAAAGAGAGAGAATAAAATGGGTTTTATCTGTAGGTCAAATGACACACTTGCCCTTGCTGCAGGATACCTAGTGTGTGCCCCTGCATCTCACCCCCCTGAACCAAATATTTCAGGACGAAATATTTCCTGATGAGCAGGGAACCAGCACAGACAGGTCTGAAAGTACTGAGCAACTGGCAGGTCTGGTACAGCTTGGCCAACACCTCTTCAGTGTGGAAACACCTTTCAGTTAAGGTGGGATTCTTCTCTCCTCTGCTTAGCTACCAAAAAAAAAAAAAAAAAAAAAAAAAAAAAAGTGGAATATAGTGTGTTAATAGGCCAGGAACATTTTGTATTAAATGGACAGAAAAGTTTGCGTTCTTTCCATATCCCATCCAACACCATCCTGAGGGATGCACGTGTGCAAGCACAGCTGTGCAGCTTGCATGGACAAGTCCCGTCTCTCTGCCTTTCTCAACACCAGGATGTGAATTTGATGTAGGTCACACTGAGGGTGGAAACGGGGACAGTTTCTTGCTAAAACCTACCCAGGCATAAATATGAATGCTCAGAAATTTCAGTGCTGCAGATTTTGATCCTGTTCCCAAACCATGACTGATAATGGAAAAAAAGTATCTTATGATTAAAAAGGATATTATTATGACAAAACTTTATAAGGTACAGACAGGTATAGTGAAGACTGAACTAAGACTGAATTCAGATTCAATCCATAGGCAACTACTGAAATCCTGTCTGTGGCCATGATTCAAAGCAGCTCACCCATTTCCTTCTGGGAAAGCATTTCTGTGACTAATGAACGTACTACTTTTTGACAGTACCCTTTCTTTTACTCCTAAAATGACAGCTGAAGAAAATTACAGTGAAACGGTACCAAAGGTTGCTCAGATTGAATCTAATGATATCTAGCAGGCAGTGGAATAAATACCCAAAGAAATGGAAGCATCACTGACAGGGTCATTTAAGCTAGACTGAACAAAGCATCCAAACGCACAGCCCTGTGTTCGTCTGGAGGGGGGCTGCTCCAGCTCTGCCTCCCCGCCCCGCTCCGTGGACTTCATGGAGAGGCAGCAGCTCCGAGAAGGGCCGTAAATGCCAACCAGCTGCTAGCTGGCCCCAGACCAACCAGCTGCTAGGTGGCCCCAGGCCATACAGAAGCGAAGGTCTGCGTGAGCGTGGAGCCTGGACCTCCAGCACCACGCAGAGGCGTGCGGATCTGGGAAGAGGCAGGCAGGGGCGCGCAGCCAGCTCTGCTGCAGCTCAGTAGATTATCCCCTCTGGCTCCAGCAGCAAGTACTTCTTCATGGACATGGGGATGGAGAGTAAGGGGACTCCTCGGTGGCACCTTTCTGACAACATCACCCGAATAGCACATCTGCACAAGTGCATGAGCGACCGTGGTGAGTTGCTGCACACGGTGAACAACGAGTCGTAGAAATCCTGGTACCGCTGCAAAACACAGACAAAAAAAGGAGTGTTTTAGGGCACTGAAGCTGCTTGCCTTTCCTCCCTTTCCCCTCCCAGCACACAGTTCTTAGCAAGGCTAAAAAGCCTGTGTAGCTGCCCTGTCACCTGGAGCCGCGCACAGCAGCGGGAATTTGGTCTAGCCAAAATTACACTTGCCTCAAATATTTCATGTTTATTATTATGCTTTATTATTACTATTTAGAAGAAAAAGTCCTTTAATATTTCATTTTGTGTTCACATGATTTTTTTTTTTTTTCCTGAATAAAGCTGACCTGAAAAAACAGTCTTGCAGTTGCTCTGGCCATATAACTCTGCACTATAATAACGATGGTGTTCCCTAAACATCACTGGTAATACAAAGCAGACATTGGTATACTTAACTTCAGCACTGAGTTGAAAATTCTGAAAAACCCTGGTATTAATCAAGAACTAGCTTTAAAATGGAATATTGAGACTATGCAGATTTCTGAAGTGATGGGATAATTATGTCAAAGCCCATCCCCCAGTTTGGCATTTTGACAACACCTCTTCCCTCTTTGACCTCATTTTTCATTTAAATCCTCCCTTGTATTTGCAGCTAACCAGTCCTATGGTTAGAAACTACAGAAACTACAGAAACTTAACCCATGCAACAGAACCTAAATATCTACCTGAATATATACCTTGTGATATGGTGCTTTTAAAACAATTGCTGACCTAAAAAAATATATAAATACACTCATTGGCAGGTCTTAAGAGACATCAGTCACAGCCAGAATATTTTGCACTTGCTGAGTGCAGGGATATCTGAGCTTCTGCAGCACCCCTGGCAGGGAGGTGCAGCACAGGATAATGTCACTAAGAGACTTTCTCAAAAAATAATTAAAAAAAAAAAAAGTCTATTGAAATCTCCAGGTGACACAGAGACCCATTTATCTTCATTTTATTGAAGGAGCTTCAATTTAAAATCAAAAACTTTTTACCTGATATAGCCGGAAAAGCAATATTTTTTATTGGAAATAACTTTTTTTTTTTTCTTTTTTTCTGAGAAACTATATTCAATTAAACTGTGTGAAAACATTTCACTAAAAAAATATTAAAAAAGATAACAGCTTTTACGCCCAGACTGTTCTGAACTCTCTTATTTAAAGGTACAGCATATCCCTGAGCATCCCGCATCACTGAGATTCCCACTGTCACCAGGACAACACTGAGCAATCTGTATTTCTTGAGTGTTTTCAACAGAATTGGATATGGTACCTATCTCAAAAGAAAAATATCCCCAGTTTTGGGCCAGCTTCTGTGAAGTGAATGATATTAAATCGAGAAGTCCCAAATCCTTTGGTATCCTTCAAAAGCATTCTCAGTTTTCTGTGCCCAGGTACCAAGAACAAATAACCCTGGATTTTACCCAGTTACAATTCGTTAAGAGCTTACCTCAAAGACATCATCAGGTATGGCTGCTTTCCACTTAGACGTTGATTTGATGTGCTCGTAGGTGTTGACGACAACCTCCACAGCTCTGGGGTGGGAATGACAGGCCTGCAGCACCTGCAGTCAGGACGCACAGAGACCATGAGCACCGCCGAGAGGCTCTGGGGCTAGCCTGGCTGCCCGGCACTGTGCGAGGGCACACGGGGATGGGCACTTCTAGAAGCAGCTCTGCCTGATAACTTCAGCTCAGAAGGAGGAAATTGTCACTCACACCCATGGAATAACACTTCGCATTCACCCCGTACAATGTGCATTTCTGACCCACACAGCAGACAGGCTTTCACAGACAAAGCTGCAGAGCATCCCCCTGGGATAAGCATCATCCTACACATTTTGCAGATGGGAAATGATAGATTGGAACCGAGCCCCGCTCCATGCAACGGGGAAAGGCGGAGGCAGGAAGAGGAGACCCCAGGCCTGGCTCTCAAACACAGTCTAGAAAAAATGAGTTATTTTGTTACAGACAGGACCAGCTCATCCTCAGCTCAGGAGGGCAAAACCAAAGGTTTAACATTTTTCCTTTTAACTTTTAACCTTTTTCCAAAGGTTCTGGTTGCTTGGATTGGTAAAATTTTATATACACAGTGGACGGGCTGCAAAATTATGCTGAAGGCAAAGGATGAGAGAAAATGAGTCCTGACTAGAGCAAGCTTACTTCATTGCCTGGTATAAGAAGTCTGCCAGCTGCAGTGCTTTGGGTTCTTAAGAGCTGCATAAATTATTTGGGAGGGATTTTGCAATTATTATTATTGATTATTATTATTGTTATGGTTATTGTTATTGCTATTGTTAATCAGCTATGAACCCAGGCCCAGAATTTCCCGATTTCTCACATTTCCTGAAAACAAGCCAAAGCATCAGTGAGATCCATTTCAGTTTGAATGGATTTGTATTTCTTAAAGGTCGGAAGTGACAAACTGAATCATCTCATCTGACCTCCAGTCTTTGGTAGAGGCCATGAAATACACATTTTGTACAACCTAGTTAAGCACATTGGAGCCAGGTTTGATGAAGGCATGTAGGTTTTCTGAAATGAGAATGTGAATCAGCCCTGAAAAATTAGGCTCGAACCAGCATTTAGAATTTGGAATTTCAGGCTGATTAAGAATGAACACGGGACTTGCACCTGGTTTCTGGCATTAGCAATGGTAATTTGCTTCAGGTAAATGATATCAACCTTACAACAGATCTGGGGCATTCTGGGCCCACAGTTTACAGGACTACTGCAAATCCTGGTACCACCAAACCCTGAAGTTTGGGTCTCTCCCCCCCTCCTGTTCCAGACATCCCCTCTCTCCATATCCCCGTGCTGTACAAAGCCTCCCTCATTAACCTTGTGGAATTGCAGAGGATATATCCTGGCTGCTCCGTGATTCAGCAGCAGCTGGTAGCAGATGTCAGGCTGGGCAGCTGGCCGTACAGATGTCACTTTTATGATGTACTGCAGGGGCGCGCAGCCGTTGACATCCATGATGTTTGCCTCTGCCCCTGCCTCCAGCAGCATGTGCAGCAGCACGTGATCACAGTTCCAGGCTGCTTTGTGGAGCGGTGACTTGAAATCCTCATCACGGCTGTTCACTTCAGCTTTATAGTCTAAGAGCATCCGGCAGACGAGGTGGTGGTCTGGGCTGTATGTCTGGTCCTTGTAGTGCAGGGCCCAGTAGGCTGCGCAGGCCAGGGGGGTCTCCAAGTGGGCATTGAGAGCATCCACCTGCGCCCCTTGTTCCACGTAAAAGGCCACGAGCTCGGGGATACCCAAACGCGCGGCAGTGTGCAGAGGGGTCTCCTCGTCCTGGTTGTTCGTTTTTATGTTCACGTTTGCTCCTGCCGAGGAAAGACAATGGGAAAAGTATAATCAAGGGAACAGAATCCCAGTTCGGACAGCTCTCTGCTAGAGCCCTGCTACCCAAGGAGATGGCAAAGATGGGCAACTAGCTTCAGCAGTGCACATCAAAATGCAAATAGCAAGGGTCAAGGATTCTGCATTTCTTAGGCCTCTGGGAAACCCTCAGAAACTTCACATTCTTGGATCCAGTTTCTGGTGTCATAGCTTGGCCCTGAGCTGATAGAAGGCCTTATCTGAACACTGCTTTGGAGCAGCATTCAGGTTCAAATCTCTGTGTGAAGTGCTTTTTCCTATAAATTAAGGACTGAAGGAAAAAGGAGATCTTTATTGCTACTCCAGAGAATAGCTCTGCTCAAATCTGAGAAACCTTCCTGCAGCACCTCGTGAACTGTGAGCCTGGAGGAAGGGACATTTTATGATAGATCCATAGATGATATAATAATAAAATAAAATAAAATAAATAAAATAAATTAATAAAAATAAGATTAAAATAAAATAAAATAAAATAAAATAAAATAAAAAAGATAAAATAAAATAATAAATAAATGAAGAAAGTCCCCAGCTGAGGATCTGGATCCCGTTTCCAAGCGGTTAGCAGGCCTGGTGTAACAGCTCTATTTGTGCCGAATTTATATTCCAGTTGAAGCAACAGCACCATCTACTGTGCACCGAAGGGGAGGGAGCTGCTGCAGGACCGGCGGCCAGGAGCCCGGCCCCTGCCTCCTGCCACAGCAGTGCCAGGGCTCCTGAGCCTGCTGCCCTGGGACTTCCCGGCTGCCTCCTTCCCTTCCAGCTACCAGAAATTTGCTCTGAAGAAATGCAAATTTCTGGAGGAATAGTACTTAACACTGCTTATTAAAGGAAAGATTGGTGAGAGCCTGTTCCCAAAAGCAAAGCAGAACTGCAGTATAATGTATATCGTGTATATAATATATATACAGTGTGTGTGTATAGTTTTATATCGTTTTATATATAGATATAAACATATATATATATATATATATATATATATATATATATATAAACTCCTCCCCAGCCTCATGAAAGCCTTTACATGGCCAAAGTTACATTAAAAACGAGGTGTACTGACGGAGAGGGAGAAAGAGGCGTGAGAAATTACCCCTGGGCTGAGTGCTAATCCCCCTGACCACGCTGAGCATTACTCGTGTTACAGGTCCCTGAGAGTAGCAGCAGCACAAGTCTGGAGGCAGTAAGCAAAGCCAGGCGCAGATCTGCCTGGCTGGCCACTTGCCCAGGTGAGAAATGGTTAAACTGCATTTACCTGAGCTGACCTGCTGTGTGACAGCTCCAGTGCAGAGGGAAGGGTGCGAGATGCCTGTGGGGATCCTTGGGATGGGGACAGAAACAAAACCCTGTCTTTGACTTTTGGGTGTGTGCACGCCTGCCATGCTCTGCTCCAGACCTTGCCCACCTTGAATCTCTGTTTCACGTGAAGATTTGTGTTTACAGGGTGCTTTGGGATGAAGGCTGGCTTGCACAGTGCTATTATTCGCGCGTTGATGGGTGGGTGGAGGAAGCCTGCAGAATACAACCTTTCATTTGCAGCATTTTATAAGAGTACGTTTGACTTTTAAGCTTTTCCATGGTAGCAAATTCAACTCCTGCTGTCAAGACTGTTTGCTTTGGGCAGGAGACAACTGGCAGTATTTATTTTCCTTTCTAACAAACAAAATAATATGTATCTTTGCAGCAGAAGAAAAGTGATGTGGTTATTCATTTGGGATTTCAGATTGCCTTGCCCACACATCATGCCTGGGCTCTACATCTCAAGAAAAACCTTCAAAACATGTAGCCAAAAAAAAAACAACACATGTTTGTATTTGCTATGGCAGAGTGTGACAAACAGGGGAATCTGTCTACTTGTACCTTAGGGCTCTTGAACTGCCTGACTTTGCTATACCCCTTTATATCTGTCCTTTACTAAGTCAGTCCTGAGACATTTTCCTTGTATAAAGGACACAGTGGAAGGAACACTAATATACTTATCCATGAATTATGTCTATTCATAACTTCATTTGTTACAGATGATCAACCATATAATATATCTTACTTCAGGAAAATTAAATTTTATATAATGGTATTTTTCCCCAGTAGGTGCAAGAGTTTGTTAGCTGGCAATTAAGAGACTGAAAAACTGCATGTTTTTTTTCAGGGACAAGTCAAATACAAATGAGTAGAAGAATTTATTGAGATCAAGGAAATGTGAGCAACAAAGACAAGGGTAGGGGTGCACTTTCATATGAAAATTTTTCAATAGTAAACCTAGATGAGGAAGACAGAAACAAAAATAGAGAAGAAACTCCCTCTCTTGGAGGAGCTCTTCTGATGAAGGACTGGCTGGGCAGCGGGCTGGAAGCACTGAAATGGGAAACAACCCTGGAGTAAGGGCTGGTGGCCAGTGTGAGGGGAGGTCAGATGGGGTGAGGAATCAGGACAGCAGAAACTTCAGCTGATCAAAGAGATGGGGAAAAGAAGTTTGGGATGAAGAGGCGAGTCAGCTGGGGATGGAACGGATAAATATACGTACTTTGGCATCTCGCCTCCTAAGGCAAGCCGCAAGTCATGCCCACCATCTCTAGTTATGCCACCAGAGACTCTGCAGAGTTTTACCTTACCTCTCCAAATCAGCTGCTGGGCGCAAGGCATGGAGGTTCGTGTCGTACAGAAGTGCAGGGGCGCCTGCCCACTCATTGAAAAGCAGTTCAGCTTAGCTCCATGGTTGCAAAGGATCTTGAGGCACTCAACATTTGCTGTTTCACACGCTATGTGGATTGCAGCTTTTCCATTGGGCCGGCAGTTGATTGTAGCTTTGTGATTGAGCAGGACTGAAAGACTCTCCAGATGCCCATACATGACAGCTAGATGAAGCCCAGTTGCCCAGGATATTTTTAATTTGTAGCTAGGTAGCCAATACCCTGTACAAAATGAAAAAGCGTTACCATCCTTGGCTAAGATTTTCCTTTGGATTATCCACCTACTGAGAATAATGGAGGAAGAAAAGGTTGGAGTTTTGTTTTAATTGACTGTAATTTCACCAGCTAGAGTTTAGTGCACACAAGGTTTTCTCAAGCATAACTTCATTTTCATTAGGTACTTTTACTGTGTGTGCTGAATAGCCTGACTTTTGGAGAGATAATTCCCATGTAGATGTACTCTGAAGGCAGCTTTTGTTTTTCTGATGACCTCTGGAGACTGAATGATGATGATGATGATAATAAAAATAATAACAATAATAATAAAGGCTTAGTGCATTTGAAATGCCACTAGCTTAAAAATATGGGGGAAATGGGCTCTTCAGTCTGCCAAAAGCTAAACAAATTAGAATAAAAAGGAATGAGCTGGAATAAGAAGTCAGCATTTACTTAGGGCAGTGACTTAACAGACAGCCTGTCCTGCTGTTTCTGCGTGGGAGACTACAGGATCATGCATGTCGGGAGCTGCATTCAGACTCCTAGTGATGCATTGCACATAGATGACCCCTGGCAATGTGGCTGCAGCTGTATCACAGACCTTCTGCCAACTACTGCCCCTGGGGAGCATGGAGTGAGGAGTTTTGATGTTGATGTAAACTTGGTGGAAGAGCCAAATGGAAGCAGGGACAGTTTAGCATGAAATTTGGCTCCAAAATGTCCAGATTTTTCACTGAAAATTTCAGAGTTCTTTTTTCTTTTTTTATACTTATAAACAGGTGTAAGACCAATATTGTTCCTAAGATAGGACTACATACTTAATGCTCAAAGACAGTCTCTGAAGTGATTACTATAATCATTTGTTTTTTTTTTTTTTTTTAAAAAAAAAATAAATAAAAATAGTTTTTTGCAGAAAGGCAGGAGAAATTTTTTTTTTTCTTTTTTTTTTTTTTTAATTTTTATTTTTTTAAGTACAGCAGCTGCTTCTTAGCTAGAAGGTGCCTATAAAATTTTCTGGGTTTGATTTATTTATATCTACTTGGACAAATGCCTGGTAAAATACTGTTATCAAGAAAAAAGAAAAATGCTGCAGATGTGTAATGAGGCCAAATTAATTCAGACCTGTATTTTTGAGTCTTTAGTTTTATACAGTTTTCCCACATACCGCATAGATACAATTTTTGCAGGACTCATATGTACTGCATTAGACAGGAAGAGAGATGGAGAGGAAGGAAAGAGGCAGAAACAAGCCGCTGGTGGCAGAGAGAAACATCTTTTTCATCATTTGTCCCCAAACTGGGTGCCAAGTAGGTGGGCTGTACCCCAGAGTCTATTCACACAGCACAGCAGGCTTCTTAAACTGGATCCCCAACTGAACTCACATTTGGTGTTCCCCCTTGTTACCAGCCTGATCCCACACTGAGGTGGGCCTGAAAATATGTAGATGTCAGCCATAAATGATGTGAACAGCAGGACAGAGATCCTTAAAAGCCAAGTTACCCCTTTATACAGCCACAGTTTTCCTGCCTGAGACCACCCTTTATTTCCTTTGCTTGTGCTGCTGCAGGTGAGCATCTCCCACATCCTCTGCCCAAACCCACAGACGTCCCTGAGCCCCAGGGGATGGGGACCTGGCGCTGAGCAGGAAGCAGACACGGGCTTTGCAGGAGGCCTCTTTAAGCTCATCCGTTTCTTGGGGTGGAAACTAGCCCTGGTGCACGAAAGGTCAGTGTCCTTGGCAGCTCTCAGCCTCTTTTGCAAGAGAGGAAGCCCCTCTGACACCCACGGCATCTCCTGTCCACTGCATTGCTTAGGGCTGCAGCAGAGCTCAAGCTGTTTGAATGGTGGTGCTTAATTTTTCTCCCCTCTCCCTCCCCAAGGAAACCCTCCTCTTAAATCATGGTTATCTGGGATTCAGAACAAAAGCAAAATTTGCATTGTAACTGACAGGGTGCCTTCTGCCTTTCAGACAAACACAGCAGGTATACTGCTGTGATTTAGGCCATAGGGTGCATTTATCTCTTTCTCCAAAAGAAACGAGTTAATTCTTGCTGCCAAATGATCTACAATTAAAAATCCCATAGTCTTAAACTACATCCAGAACGCATTTTATCCTGCTGAGGGCAGAAGAACAGATATTTTAAGATACACTCATCATTGTGTGGGTTAGCTCAGATGCTGTCCCCAAGGGAAGTAAGTCATGACTGCATCATCCTCACCCTTATGAAACCAAAAGAACAGCAGCTGTTCATTAAATAAGAGGTAAACACAGAAAAGGGGAAGGGGCGGGATGTTGTCCCTCCCTTATGCCACAGGGAAAAAAAAATAAAAAGTGCATTTGCTGTGCTGCTGAGACTGGAGGTGTTTATCTCCATGTATGCCTAACTTCTGGCAAAAGTTGGTCATTAGTGTTTTTTCAGATACTCACGAGGAGGCTATTAGCAAGTAGGTAATGAAGTCTGTTGATTTCAGCAGACAGCAAACATGTTTCATTGTTTTGAACTGTAAGTTTTTGGAAACTCATTATCTGGCTGACAGCTGGTTTGGATTTTCTACCTTCCTGAACAGCTGAAATGTCTTTTTCTTTCTTTCTTTCTTTTTTTTTTTTTTAAAAAAAATCCCAGGTATTTTGATAAACCAGCAAATCCTCACTTTCTGTGAGCTTGAAAAATACAGCTCCTCCCATCCAGCAACACTCAGGGTCCATAGGTTCTCTTTAGCTCTCCTAAGCCAAGGAGAATTCACTGCACCACTGTTGTAAACTGCAAATGGAAGAGACTGAATATTTTGTTCCTGAATTGTATGTTTATGTGTTGGGGAACATGCGAGACATTTGTACACCACACTTAGCCTGCGTGTGCCTATTCTGGGCTTTGCGCTTGAATTCTCTGCAAGGAGATGGCAAAGGACCCCTCTTTCTGGGCTTCCCTAAAGCTACAGCAGCTGCCCTGGTGGCGTGGGGGCTGGTGCTGGTGTCTGGCCTGCCCTGCACCAAGCCCTGCGGCACAGCTGATAAGCTCCCCTCCGGTGACCGCGGCCGTGTGAGCCTGCTGACATTGCTGCCCATGAGTCAACTTAGGCTGTAGCTTCAGGGGGGGCACAAGGCCACGGTTTCTGGAAATCTACCTGAACCCATCTACTTCTTGGCTTGTGAGTGCTGCCACGTTTACCTTGTTTGTAGGATGCCAGGATCAGGTTTTCATCTTCCACTTCAAACACCGTGTCCACGTCTATTTTCTTTTGGTTCAAGAGCTCTTCCAGTGTTTCATAGTCATTGGACTTCAGGGCTTCGAGGAAAGCCTTTTTCACCAACTTTGCAGCTGTAGTTCTAGTCATTTTCCTCTCCGTGTGCTCTCCTTCTTTGCATGTCTCCTCCAGATCCATCTCCAAATGTATTTATTTGTGCTGTGAAGAGGGGTACACTGAGGTCCCTATAGCGCAGTTACATGCTGAAGTTCCTGAAGACCAGAAGGTAATTTTATCACTTGGTCATGCTGATCTGCTTGTTCTATTTATATGAGGAGCATTTCAGGCATTGAAATACCACTCTTAGATATCACCACACTCTTTTTGTGAAAGTGAGGACAGACACACTAGCAATAAAACCCGAATAAGAGGTATCTCTGCAGGCCTTATACACATTAAGATTCACTAACCACAAGGCCGCCCTCTGCTCCTTCCATGCACTCACATTAAAAGACACTAAGTCCTTGGTGCTGTTTCTCAGCTGGAGAAATACTTACATTTCCTTTCATAGTTACCATTAGTGATTTATTGACTGAAGAGGGATGTGGTGCTCACTTCGCAGAAGCCTTTTAGTTAATGCATTTCAGAAAGGAAAAAAAATATATATATATCCAAGGCACTCTTCCTGTGGGACAGCATTCATCCTTTTGGTGCTGCTTGCATTCCTCCAGCCACAAGGCAGGCCTCCACAAGGGCCCCCCGCCACGCAGGTCTCACAGATACCCTTACAGGTAAAGCCCCAGGGATGACTCTGTTGATCCAGCCAGTCTGCTGCTGTACAACGCCCTGAGCAGCAGGAGTTCCCCAGTTTACTCAGGGACCTCAGGTGGCAGGTGGAAGTGCACCCGGGAAGGAGAAATGCAAAGATGAAATGGCTGCAGAGCTGTATGGCCACGTTATGGGACAGGGGAGCTCTCTATACTCTCACACTCCCTCCTGCGTGACTGCCTCCCTCTTACTTTCATCCTCGCAGTAGAGGATGTCTCCAATCCATCCTTTAGGAGAAGTGTTAATGCTTGTCTGGCATGAGCAGAGGGACAAGATGTGAACTTCACATCATATGTCACATCCTTGCTACCTGCACAGCTTTTTTAAACCATGATATTCCTGAGAAGTCATGGATATACTGAGCACCGATATGTGGCTCTCCTCAACAGTTCACCTCAGCTACACTTTCCAGTTTGAAATAGACTTTCGTTTGTCTCCCATAAGTATTATTAGATGGCACAAGGACACTCAGTCTAGCTGTACAGAGAAAGGGCCATGCCAGTACACCTCCATGCTGCTCTGCCATCTCACCAAGGCTGAGCTGCACAGACGAGCATGTGACTGTGATGGACTGCTGTGCATCTGCTGAGCCATCACGCTTGCTCTTGGTTGACAACCAAGGTGAAATAACTTATGGTAGCTTTAATGAAAGAGAAGGCCGATCACAATTACCTCACAGCTGTCATGTTCCAAGAGGGTGCACAGGGAGTGCACTTCAGAGGCACTGCAACTTGTTTGCCTAAAGTAATTTGTGTGGCCCTGCTCTGATTCTCATAAAAATCTTTGTTAACACTAATGAGCTTAACATAGAGAAAGGGAACAATTACAGATACCTACTGCCTTTAAATTTACTCTTTTCCTGTAAGCTGCATTCAGGTCTAACCTTGACAAATCTACTCCCATAAGTACACCGGTTGTTTCACTACCCTGGTGCTTTCAGCACAATTGTATGCAGAATAAGGAAATACTTTTATAAAAATGGTAACAAACAAAAGACTAGATTTTTTTTTTTTTTTTTTCAGAAAGACAAAATAACTGATTTATTAGCTTGAAGTGTAGTAAAAACTTATTTAAGAACATGAAAATAGGGTAACCATTGGTGGGGCAAACTTTACTACGTGTCAGTATTTTTGCTATGTAACTTCCTACTGACTTCTCCATCACCACACCACAAGGTGGCAGTTTGATTTTGAAAGTCAAAACTGATGTCAACCAAGCCCCAAAGCAGCCAAATATTCTGAATATCTCACTGTGAAACAATGGCTCATTACTTGCTTGAAATAAATAACAGTGCTGGTATTAATGGTAGTTGTAGGATAGACTTGAGGCCACTGTGATTGGCACTGCAGACGCTCACGCATTGTATCCTCTAAGAAGTGTAGTTTTGGTATTTAGGATCAATTGTCTTAGTTACACAGCTAACACAAAGACACATTTTTAGAGGGAAGACAGCTCCTGCCTCCATCTCCCAAGCCCTCCTCCTGCCCCACACAGTGCCCCACAGCTCACTGCTCCTCACAGCACGAGCCCCACACATACAAACACCTGTTCCTCACTGGGGCTGCATCTGCCCCTCATAAGTGACTACAGCTGGTCAGAAGAGCCAGGTGTGAAGGACTGCAGAAAGAAGAAAAAGGGCAAACAGCACTTCGGGGGTGCATGCTGCTTTCCGCTTCAGGCAGTGGGAGTGTCACTGCAGACTCTAGACGGGCTGCGAGGACCCTCTTGGTCAAACAAAGCAGGTTATCACAGGCTTGTTCCAAAGTCCATTGAAGTCAAGGGAAATATTTACACTGATTTCAGTGGTCCGTGTTCTTTATTAGGCTGGGCACTGGGCAGCTGAACTGAACTGGGGAGAGCTGCCTGAAGGCAAGTGCATGACGGTAACATCGGGGCGATATGAGATGTGTGATTGGTGGCACAGGAGTTCATGTGAAAACCAGAGATGTGATGGCCAATAAAAGACAAAGACAGCCTTAAGGAGAAAATGAGAAAAGATGTACTGGCAGGCTGTGTGGAGTGCGTCTCCTGAGGAGACTGAAGGAGCCAGGGCCCCCTCATTGGCACCTGCTGATGCAGAGCAATGATATATTGGAGTTATACAACCCACACCTCCACAGCAGTGCTGGGACAGCTCTAGCACCGCAGAGCCTTGGAGGTGAAGATCAACATCCTGAACTCTACGTTGGGGCAGGCAGAAAGCCAGCAAAAGGAAAAATGCTCCAGAAGAATGGCTGTGATGCAGCTGTAGTAGTGGAGGAGAAGATACAGAATATACAGCAATGCAGAGACCCATCCTAGCCAAGATCCAAAGCAAGCACAGCTCCCCATCAGCCTCTGTACAGCACCACTGTCCCAGTGGCCACAACAGTAGCAGGGACCTTGAAGCGTTGTGTGCACCCTACAGCTCTGAACCTTGCAGCAGTGTGTGAGCACGCTTGGCTGGTGAGATTTCAGCTCTGCCCTTTTCTTCCCTCAGCAGATCGCTGGCTAAAGCAGGTTACGTAGGCAGTAATACTGCAGCCTCTATGCGAAGCCGTCTGGGCTGCTCGGAGCCTGACACGTTAAGGAGGGAAAAGTACTGACGTTCGGATCTGTGTCCCTGAAGCAAGAAACGGATCATTGAGTTAATCCCATGCTTTCATCTCTTCTGAACAGTGCATGCTCTTAAAAATGCTGCTGCAGTAGCGATCGCAGTCCGCTCGCTTTGCTGTGGCACTTACAGCACCTGCAGTGCCAGGCCAGGTCTGCCACCCCACTGCCCGTGCTGCTTACAGATCCCTTGTTTCTTCCTGGCTGCTCTCAGTTCCCAAACTGGATTGAGCACAATCCTTTTATCTACTTGTATCACACTTCTTTTGGCAATATTTGCACTGACATTTTCCTTGTTGTACATCCTTCTGCCTGCTTTAGCCGTTGTTACATTTTATTTGATTTTCTTCTTTCAGGGTGCTGACTCTGAGTGTGAAGATTACAGAAGTCTTTGCCATGTTCCTTGTTTTATTTCTCAGTAGAATAAAAATAATACAAAAATCTCTTCAGCTGTGCCAGGTGCAAACTATTTTCTTCAGGTGCTCAGCTTGTAAATCATCTTTTGAGAAAAGTTGTCTCTGTAAAATCATCCCTGTGGCTGGTTAACCTGAAACCAGCTAAATATCATCAGTTTGGAATCCTCCTCTTGTTCTTTGACACATTGTTTCACTCTTGTTCTCATTTGCTAGGGATGGGGAAAAAAAATGACACAGATTCCTCAAAGGCATTCAGAAATCAGACTTCTGAGTTGCTGGAAGTCAAACTCCCAGAAGCAAGGCACCTTCCAGAGCCTGGGCATTCTGGTTTTGTCTTCAGTAAAGCAAGTATAATTTAGAAGTGTGTGTCAACAGAGGTGCTTTGTCTTAGGGACATGTGTGTTACAAAACCAAAGGTTGATACCAGCAATCCTGAATTGTGCTCTCATGGAGCTTCATGACTGAAACCTTCATGACAAAAGCTTAGCCTATTCTTCCATGGGTTTCTTTGTGGTTTTCATGAGTGCTATTTCCATCCTCAGCAGCAAGGATCTGCTTCCTTTGTTTCTGCAGATTGTTTCACTTTCTACCATCAGTGTATTTATTAGGATGTCCAGAAGCTCTTGAGTTAAGAGTGTTTCAAAACTAAGAAATAATCTTTCAAAAATGACCACAGACAATATAATTAATAGTTTGTTGACCTGTATGAAGTATGAACCAGATCCAATTCCTTTGCAAAACAGTTTAAACAGATTCCACCTTTATCCAAGCACAATGCTTCCAGGTTCTCTTTGCCTCAAAGAGCATGAATATTGTAAACAAGATACATGCATATGAAGATCAATTAAAATCTTATGATGAACAGCATTTTCAATGACTGGGAAAAAAATCTTACCTAGCTATGTTTACTAGAAAATTCTTTTTTAAATTATTATTATTTTTTTTTAGCTTTTTATGGTAGTATCTTACAATATTTAAAACAGTGGGATTTTGTAACCAAACTGACACGAATCTCTTACACTTCTTTCCTCCTCTTGAAATGAAGCAAGGGCTATTGGATTTAAATGAAGCCTGTGGAAAGCGTTTCTTTAAAGACAAGTGTTGCTTCACAACAGCGAGACAAAAATAATTCACTGCACATAGAAAGAGCCCCGCAGGTGGCTGTGTCTCTCCCACTCTCTTTCAGAGCTGACTGCGGCTTGGCCACGCTCCCTGGCAGGGCTGGCTATTGCTGAACTCTGACAGTTGTTGGCTGAAGACAAGACATTCTCATCACGCTGTTCCCAGCCACTTCTGTCTTGCCTGCTGAAGTGAAATTTGTGCAGAGCTGAGCTGTTGTGTGTGAGATGTTTCCTATATATGTTTTGCAAGTGTGGCAAGGCTCTAAAATGCCAGATTTTGGGGGTCAACGTACTGATGCATGAAGGAATATTAACACATTCAGCAGAAGCAGTACGGAATGACTATTCCTGCTCTGGAGGACTAAATTTGAATTGATGTTGAAATAAAGCATGTGGAATAATCTGCCAAAAGGGTGGAATGTGTGAAGAGGGAAGATGAGATATTGCTAAATAAGCAGTGCATAACCACCAAGGCTAGATGCAGCAGAGATGCAGACAGGGACAGTGCAGGCCTGTGGTCACTCAATAATCATCATGCACTCCGATGAACATGCCAAGGGTTTGGTGAATATTTTCAGTCTCCTGTGTTCTCTGTATTTCCCACTGTTCCCTGATAAATCAGTCACTGATAAACAGCAGTTTGTTTGTTGCATTTCTAAGCAACAGAAGCTGTTAAGCTTGCTTCTTTCTAGTGTTAACACCTACCTTCCCTCAATGTGACAGACCAAATCATTAGCTGAGTAAGTAATAATACAGCTATGCTAGCCTAAATAAGAACGTGCGCATTAGATGTGGTTTTTATCAGTATGGTACCGGATAAATATTGCTTACACTGCAGGAATCCCAGCTCTTATTCACAGATATCAGAAATTTACATGAATGATGCAAGGCTGGCTTAGCCTTGATGCTACTGTAAGGGATACAAATAAAAGGGAATGAGAAAAGAATCCTTACTCTCCCACTGACCATCACAGTGGAGGCTCTATGAAAAAAATCTTACATTGTATCGAAAGAATTAAGTATGTTGACTCACCATTCTGAGTCCTTTGTCACAAAAGCAGAGAAAACAAAAGCAAATATTTCTCCTTTAAGTTTACAGTTGCCTTTATTTACACTAGTTATTATAAGATTCCCTGAGGAAAGAAAATAACTAATGCTACCGTTTATCTCGTGAGCTTCTGAATGACTGAACCATTAATATGCTAAAAACATCAACATCTTATAGTTTATATTTTGATTCTCCATGTATTGGTGTCAGTAATGTTATATGGAATACCTATTGTATTCACTTTAATGAGGTCTAAATGCATTTACTAGACCTGTATAGAAAAATGTGCTTGCAGTATTAAAATAATTTTATTTCCATTTAAAATCTGTTACCATAGTGACCAATCACAATTTCATCTGTAGCCTTGTCTAAGAATTGGTTGTAGGCTTTATTTTTGCTTTGTTTTATTTTATCTCCTGCAATCTGTGGGCCAAGTATTCATTTAACTAATTTTTATTCTTTTTATGATCTGTCCTTTTCTCAACCATATTCTCAATTAAGTCAGTAAGAGTTCAGACTGAGTTTAAAACAAAGGTCACGACTTTGGATCTTCCTTTTCAATAATTATATAAGAAATAAAACGATACTATGCTGCACACTGTGTTCTTAATTTTATCATCAACAGAGCATGCTAACCTAGCATAAGAAAGAGTCCTGAAGTATCAAAAGCCTTGGGAGGCTGGTACCTTTTAGTATCAATATAATAGTAATGTCAAAGATATGGTGAATTGCATCTAAAGCTGAAAAGCACTTGGAGAAAAGCCTTGCTATTTCAAGAAGGTTCTTTGTAACCAAGCCTTTTAAAAAATCAGCCCACTTATCACTCAGTTGCAGTCCTAATCTTTTCAATAATGTACTTCCTTTTGAGAAATGATAACTTGAAGTGGTGTTTATATTCCTGCTTGAGGCATGTGTCTTCTTCCAGGGAAGAACAGTCTATGGAGCCTGCATACAACCCTGTTCTCTCCTCATGAGGCTGCTGAAAAATTTTTGCACTGGGAGAGGCAGTGAGAATGTTTCTGAAGCAACAGTCAGTAGGTAGGAGAGATGCAGTTATTCTTTTTTTTGCCATCACCTTTCTCAAGATCAGCCTTTTTTTTTTTTCCCTGATGCACAGAGAAGCACAAGAAAACTATGCAAAGATAGATAAAAGCTGGAGCAACTTAGCTGGGCGGATTAGGTGACTCTTGCAGCATGACAACACTCTGATCAGACAAGAATATTTTTTCCTCCATTGCCCAAATACGTGTAGCTACAGTGTGGACATCTGACTGCTGAGTTTGTACTGTCATCTCCTGGGAACATCTGTGGAGGTGTTTGTAAGGTGCGATCCCACCTGTCTGAAGAGGGAAGTCAAAACCAGATCAGACATACTCAAGAAACACCAATTTTCCTCCATTAAGTACAAAGAAAGCTGAATATACCCTGTTTCTAAAACAGGTGCCTTGGATGCAGAACCTGATGTCAAGTGCATGTCAGGGCCCTGAGGGCACCTACAGCCCTGGCAGTTTCTGGTCCCTGGGACTCCCCAGCCCTGCCCAGGGCCCAGAACCACAGGGCCCAGCTCCCCACGGCCCTGCCCCTGCCTTGGGCCCCTCCAAAGGAGATCCACCAGTGGGCCCATGTCCTGGCCTGGGGCTGGGGCTGCCCCACCACCCCTCCAAGAGCTGGTGGGGTGGGACAGGCTGCCCCTGGTCCCCAGGGAGCACCCATCCCCATGGTGCCCTCACAGTGTCACACAGGGACCCTTAGAGTCATGCAGGAGAGAGGGCTCACCTTCAGCCAGGTTGTGTGGCTCGTTATGGTTTTCCTCTGGTCTTCACGCTCTCAAGTCTGGTGCTGATACTTCTCCCCACCAGCTGGCTCTGGCTGTCATCTTGGCTCCTTCTCATTCACATCAGTGATGTTTAATGGCTAAATGGGAAAAATCAGCGTGACCTGAGCAAATCCCTCACACCAAATCCCTCTCCAGCCAGGAGAAATATCTTCACCACCATAATCTGTTTTGTTGTCGTTGTTGTTTTATTTTGTTTTCTTAAATTCAGACAACATCAATTTTTCAACACAGTTTTCTCTTCTGGTCAGAGTCCAGCTGCAGTGTAACTGGCTCCCTGTTTTTGGAGATCTGTGCTGCCATGGCAGGGCTGTCTGAACCTGCATAAAGCCTGAGCAGATAGCCTTCAGCAACACGTAAACCACTGCCAGGCAGAAGCAACTAGCAGGAAGGTGAAGTTTGCCAACAGAATAGGCTGATAATTTATTGCCTGGTCTATTAATGAGTAAACCAAATAAGTGGTACTCTGCAAGGGCCATCAAAGAAATACAAGTGATGAGGAATGAAACTGAGGCAGCAACATACAGAGTTCAACAGAGCCCTTGTGAGAGGGTGGCTGCCAAGTGGCATATAAAATATTCCACAACCTCCTATGTTAGTAGCATGTTCTCCTGTGTTTGTAATAAATGCAAACAGCAGTCTGGTTGCTTCAATGGTTGAATCTGTAAAGGCAAGCCAATCATGAAAGTGATGGGAAAGACTGAACAGCAGTAATGATTTATGTGAGGTTAGTGATAATCCAAACACACTGCTCTCAGCATGGCTGTGCATGCAAAAAATTGATTGATACAAAGAAGATTAGAAGCATACAATCTCTCTCTCTCTTTTTTTATTTTTTATTTTTTCTTTAGAAACCAGTTCTTGCCAGCTCTGCAAAGGAGACTGTATGGGAAAACAGAATTAACCCTCTGTGTTTCAAACAGCAGGTTCTGCTTCCTGTGTATTGCAAGACAGAATTTCAGCTGGTATCTGGGCTAGTTTATCCCTTTCTCAATAAGGTGGCCCTTGGTTTGGTGATATAGTTTCAGCCCTGACCACCGAGAGCTGCATGTATGTTAAGTCACTTATTGTAGATGCCTGGATGAGTTCCTCATTTTCTGGAGAGTGGGATAATGGGATGTGTTGTAGCATCTTTTTTGAAAGACATACAGATGTTTTAAAAATATTTAAGAACTTTTAATTCTCTTGAGAATGCATAATATTTAAAGATGAAAATACAAGACTGGTATCTGCTGACTGTTTTAACTAGCTTTGACTCAACATATACAATGCACAACTCAATAATACTTTTTCTAGAGACATAGTTCTTAAAATCCACTAGTATTTTAAGTTTGCTAGCACTGAGAGGGTAAATTTTTTTTCTTCTATGCATGCAGCATTGTAGGGGTTTGTTACTAGGACTTCCAGATACAAGAGTAATATAAACACAAGTCAGATAAAGAAGTTTCCAACCTTCTTTTAAAAGTAAATTATAGATTTTCCCAAATGCAGTATTTTCATCAATACTTAGTTTAACTAGTTGATTTTTAAAATGCTTAGTAAAAATACACAGAAATAAAAGTTGATTAGTAAATAAGGAATGTGCCATGGTGATACTCGAGACTACTTTCAAATCCTGTGAAGAAATAGAACATTATTTTTCTTTTATTATTTAAATGTCTTATTTGTCTAACACCCAAATCAAACTTGTGATAAAAACAACTGCTGTGCTACTCAACAGAATAAAATGAATTAATTTCATCTAACCGCTCATCAGTGCGTAAAGGGAAAGTGCAGTGAAAGAACTAGTTACCTTGTAACTGATTCTTAGAGGATAGGTCTACTATAAAAAATCTGTATCAAAGTCAAAATTAAGCAATGTCTCCTAAAAAGTTGTTGGCAGCCAAATCCTAACAGTTTAAACTACACGATACCACACTGCTCGTGCTGTATACCTGCTGAAGGGCTGCTAGGACCAGCCACCCAGGGTACTCAAAGCAGATGATGAGAAATATCAGTGTTTCTGGGTATCAAGGGTACAACACTCCGCTCTGTGCACCTTCTAGCTATTTGTGTTTACCTTGTGATGATATTAGGCAGAAAAGGCAAAATCTGGTTTCTTTTCTAGAAAGTCCATCGTGGCCTGATGGAACTCATGTACAACCTGCTGTTGAGCTGACTGAGGTTGAGAGCAGGGTGGAAGTTCACATCAGGCAGTACTCTGCAGCATCCCATGGATGCCTTCTCTATCTGCCACTCGTATTTCACCTCCTCCAGCAAGGCAGAGTGCAGAAAGGGTGTTTTTGGACTATGCAAAGGCTCTGGCTCCACCAAGGCCACATTCTTTGCTCCTTGGCACATGTTTGCATGCAAGAGGCTATGATGTAGCAACTCAGTGATTTCAGTGAGAGTTGGATTGGATCCTAGATTCTTCCCCATATTATCTGCTCACAATTCATGCTTAAAAGAGTAAAATAACTTATGAATCCACATGAATTATACCTTTACATGTACATATGCTGTTACAACAGTGTATATCTGTGTATATGCATATAACATTATATCTGAATGAAAGTATTTTGAGAGCTAAATAGTAAGAGCATTACCATAAATAGGTAAACCATCTTGTGTTTAGCAGGATAACTACGGGAATCTGTTTGCTTTTTCAGACTTGCAGTGAGTATATTTTAAACAGACTCTTCCATGGGGCTAGTATCGGTTGTGTTTGCTCTTCTAGCTTAAGTAGATGTTAGCTGAAAGATTTTACACATTATTTTCATCTTAATTCTACTGGAGAGAGGGTAATCATCCTGTGTGTAGGGACCAGATGTTACTTGCATACTCTATATTTAGTTGTCTGTCTCACCCTTTATACCCTGAGGATTAGATATCGGTATGTTTTCAAGTCATTGCTTTATGACAGTATATTTAGTTTTCACATCAGTTGTACCAGAAGGGTTTGAAATTTCAGAAAACAAATCTAGACACAGACAAAAACAATAAAGCAATACCTGCGTAAAGTTCTTCCCACTGAAAGCAGCGCTAAGAATGTGTCATTCTGCTTGTTTGTGCTTAGGCAGGCTCGTGGGCTGGGTTTGCAATAACCCAGCATAACTGCCAAATATCTTTTAAGACTATTATTCAAAATTGCCAGAAAATACGAGCAGAACTGATTCTGTTACTTCTCATGCACTGACTCTTCTGTCTTGCTGTCTTGGCCTCCAGACTAGTTTGCCTCCTTCTAGGTGTGCTTCCCATGCTAAGGGCAATAGCTGCTCATTGCAGTGCTGCTCTCAGGCTTGTAAACACTTTGCTCTGTACACCAGTAACAACATGAATAATGAGGAGTTGTGGGTATGTGTTTACCCATATAAACAATCTCCCGACCACAGCAAATCTGTTTTCACTGAATCTGTGATTTTCTCACTGGTAAGGGAAGGACCTTAGATGGAGCTCCCTGAGCACCCTGACGACAGCCCTCGCCTCTCCCTGCACATCTCCTGCCTGCAGCTGTACATGAATCTGTGCCTTCCCGATAAGAGCGTGGCTCAGCCAGCTCATTGCACACTGGGTGATCAGGCCAAACAAGTCCATCAAAGTCTTGTTGCCATCTCGCCTGGAGGTGAGGATGTTCATTTTGGTCTCTGATGATCCTGGTTCTCTGAATATCCCAGCCATACATTGCCTATAGTCTATATTCACTTGTACAGTTTCATGCTGTGGCTGCCATCCCTCCAGTCAAGGAGTATGAAGTACTTTCCATGACACAGAACTAATGATAATTCTATTATAATGTTCTGCTTTGAAGGTTTCCTTACCTTTGAGTCTTGTAAAAGCCTTCACAGGCAACACCTACACTTATGTATTGGAAGCAACTCCAATAATACAAGAGTAACCAGGACTTGGAGCTGTGAGATTAAATCAATCTTGCTGGTGTTAAACTGGATTTACACTGATGTAAATCTGAAAGTAGGCTTTGGTAAACATGTGGGACAGTCCAGAAAGCGGGAAACCAGGTGCAGGAATCATAGTTCACGAAGAAATGAGCACTTCTCTATTTATCCTACATTTCCATTCCCTCCTTTTCTTTATGCTGCATGGCGCCAATACAATTTAAGAACCCCACATTTTATAAATAAGCTGCATATACTAAAACTCTTAACCAAAAAATATCTATTTTATCACAAAACATCAGAGCATAGTGTGTATAATAGTGTGTTTGTTGCAGGGTATAGGTGTCAAGGCTATTTCCTTCCTTTCTTTGTCTTAAAGTATTTTAAAAGCTGTAGAATTTTAAAATCTCACCTTGTATCTTTTTACTGAGATATTGTACGTGGAAAATTCAGTGCTTGAATTTTATTTTCTGAGAAACTTGCCTGTTACTTGCAATGCATAAAAAATTATGGTAGCTTAACTAGTCATTTCCCTCTCATTCCTTTTCTGTGTCATTGGGTTGTTCCACTTCAGTGAGAGGCTGTGATGGCATCAATACATCATCGTGACCCCAGCAGACAGCAGTGAGCCTCCTGCACTGTGAAACTAGGACAACTGAACATCCGTGTTGGATGTCTGCTTGTAAGGCTGGCTGGACTTCACCTCACCGTCCACCACGGAACACAACTATGTGCCATGCCTTGAATGCTGCATGCACCGGTGATCACACCGGTGTAGCTAAGCCTCCAAGAGACACTGGCAGTGGTTAATATTTGACAGTGCTTCAAATCTCACTGTTCAATGTTGTCCTGATGGCTTTTTTTATCTGAAAGAGCATAAAAGTAGTGCGCACAGAATGCGTTGATAACTCTCGGTGCAATGCTTTTGTATTGCCTGAGACCCCTAATGAGCAGAAGAGTGATGATGACAGGAACATGACTCACCTTTACTTGTATTTGAAGTCAAGTGCCTCCTTTATTTCACACACAGCTTTAATCTTTCAAAAGCTGCATGACCCTCTCCCTCCTTTGCATGACTGTTATCAGCCATGGTGTTTGTTCGAGGCAGCTTGCAGCCAAGACAGCAGGATTTCACCTGTAAGTCTTCGGTATTGTATTGCAAGGCACACCACTAGCTCAGCATGCTTCTGCCTGGAAAAAGGCAGCATTATTTGCTTTATGCTTGTGACAAGGCTGAGCCATGGCAGCACGATCAAAGCCATCAGTAATACTCTGCACACCCAGTGCTCTGTCAGCAGCAAAGGGCAGATTGCCTGGGAGGACCTCTTTGACTTTTGATTTAGCCTGGCATCTCTCCAGCTTAGCAATTCTGCCACCTATAAAATAATTAAAGCAGCTCCCTTCACTGCTGCTTCCAGATGCAGCAAGAAGTATTGCTGCATAGCAGACAGTAAACAAGAGCTGTGCTAGGACATAGCCTTGCTTGGGGCTGTTTTTGACAGTGACAGGTTCTGACATCTTGTCATCACCGAGAACCACCGCATTACCCCGTGCCATCACGAAATAAGCAAAATATGTTCACAAACTTATTTGGACGTCCAAATTTATGCATATGCCTCTGGGCTGCTTGTGGCTGACAGTGCTGGAGTCTTTGGTTAGCTCTGCAAAGGCCAGGTAGAGACCTTGACTCTGCTCTCCTCAAACTAGGACGAGGATGAAAGCCAGACTGTTTCTGCAAAAGCCTTTTCAACAGCCTCACGAACAAATCTGTTGATGTCATTTTGACATGGATTTTTCTCAGCAGTTGAGAAAATCGATATACCTTGGTGTCACTGCAGGAATGTTTTTAACCTTTTTCTTTGCAAAGGCACTAAGAATCTGTATTCTTGAACCCATTGAGATGCCAACTCTTCAGTAGGTAATTATCATAAATTCCAGCTTTCTAACTAATTGGTGCCACCATATTTACATATGATGGTGAGGTGTGAGGAGAGACTATGCTTTGCTCTGTGACAGCTGCCCAACAGCTGTAGGAATCTCTGCTCCCTGCTCTTGAATAGGGAGCAGAGAAGTATTTTTTTTTCTTAGCTCTAACAGAAATGAAGAACACAGGGCTTAAGAAATTGCTCAGATCTTTGAGTAAGCAATCTGCAATTTCCCTTTGATCAGCTAACGGGGTTAAAATGGTTTTAGGCCACAGCCTTTGCAGAGATTTTTGTAATTTTTATGACTGGCAGCTTTTGAAGCTCTTTCCCTCATTTTTATCTTTCAGTATGCAAGCCACAGGCTTTGCTTGTGCTTCCTGCCTGATTTCATGGTAAGCAGTTTGCTTGCTTGCCAGCTTTTATTTTTACCTGAAGTTGGTGCAGTACCTGCATGTCAGCAGCCATCTGCTGGATTTGCCCTTGTTGTCAGTCCAGTCCTATGATCTGTGTTCAGCAAAACCGATGGGTTCAGTTTAAGATTTCAGCAGTCTTTCTTTGAGACATTTCACTCTGTGCTGCCATGTTCTCCTTCTTTCTACAGTTAAGCTGTAGCAGCTTCAAGGCTGGTCTTCGGTTGCCTCCTCATGTCTACCTCGTCTTCATGCCCACATGTCCTCTTCCGAATTTGACTCAGTATTTGTAAAGCAGCTCTTGGACAGTGCTGTCTGACTCCTCACTGCTTATGGATTGGAATTGCCCTCAATGCCCTCCACAGCTTGGGAATTGTTGCTCTGTAGTCTGTGCAATAATGATCTATTCCTTAATATTTTTGCAAGCCTCTTCCATCTATCAGTGAAGTAGCATATCAGGAAGCTTTCTAAATTATTAGTTATTTATCATAGAATCATAAAACAATATGGGTTGGAAGGTACCTTAAAGATCACCCAGCTCCAGCCCCCTGCCATGGGCAGGGACCCCTCCCACCAGACCAGGTTGCCCAAAGCCCCATCCAGCCTGGCCTTGAACACTTCCAGGGATGGGGCGTCCACAGCTTCTCTGGGCAGCCTGTGCCAGTGCCTCACCACTCTCATTGTGGAGAATTTCCTCCTAACCTCTAATTTAAATCTCCACTCTTTTAGTTTAAAACCATTACCCCTTGTCCTATCACTACACCCCCTGACACAGAGTCCCTCCCCAGCTTTCCTGCAGGCCCCTTTAGGTACTGTCAGGCTGCTGTAAGGTCTCCCCACAGCCTTCACTTCTCCAGGCTGAACAACCCCAACTACCTCAGCCTGTTTCCATAGGAGAGGTGCTCCAGTCCCTTGATCATCCTTGTGGCCCTCCTCTGGACTCATCCTAACAGCCCCATGCCCTTCCTGTGCTGGGGCCCCAGAGCTGAACTCAGTGTTCCAGGTGGGGTCTCACGAGAGCAGAGCAGAGGGGCAGAATCCCCTTCCTTGCCCTGCTGGCCACGCTGCTTTAGCTGCAGCCCAGCAAACAGTTGGCTTTCAGGGCTGCAAGCACGCGTTGCCAGCTCACATTGAGCTTCTCATTCACAAACACCCCCAGGTCCTTCTCCTCAGGGCTGCTCTCAATCCCTTTGCTGCCCAGCCTGTGTTTGTGCTTGGGATCGCTCTAGCCCAGGTGCAGGACCTTGCACTTGGCCTTGCTGAACTTCATGAGGTGCACATGGGCATGTTTTGTATTGATACATCCTGAAATAATCTGAAGAGTCTAGTCTGTCATGTCTGCATTGTAAAAAATGCAGCAAAAAAAAAGTTTTAGCTTTTTAAAAGTTGCTTTGGTAACACACATTGTGTTTCATTAATGATTCGAACATGATGCATTTTGAAATAGTTTGTTGTGAAATCCAAATCTGTGTGGACACAGCTTCTGTATCTTATCTCTCAAAAAAGATGATACGTGATAGAGAAGCAAGCAAAAAGGGCATATCTTCCACAAGTGAGACATTTAAGGCTTCCAAAGGTTCTAGTAGAAATGATTTTCTTTACCTTTAGCCATGTGACTATTACCTTTTGTTTACTCAGTGAGCTGTCTAACGTCCTACTGTGAGCAGAGATAGAGAGGAAGACTAAGCATCTACGGAGTGCTACTCACCTGGTTGTCCACATGAAATGAATCCCCCCCAACATGTTTACAGGGGGCCTCTCTGCTTTCCTTGTCGCTAGAGGAGTCTAAGTGATTAAATCAGAAGACATCCCATCTCCCTGCTCTGCTCACTTCCTGCACTCCCCTGCTTGTTACATCTTCCCCTGACATGAACTCTACAGCTGATTATGTGCACACAACTCATTTCAGCTCTCAGACCTCATTCTACACGGCAGGAGGTCGCTCCCAGGTCTCTCCCGCATTCCCCAAAGGCTCCAGAGAAATTGTAACAGACCGAGGAGCAGCGGGGAGTGAGCAGCAGGGGGTTTCCAGCATTGCTGCAGCTGCTCGGCCAGCCAAGGGGGTGCTGGGGAGGGGGCTGCTTGGGGGCTGACAGTGCCTAGGGGCTGAGTTACGGGGTTACGCTGAGGAGGTAAGCTGGAGGTAAGCTGCCGAGACAGCCAGGCTCTTCTCTCAGTCAAGGGGGACTTGATGGGCAGAGACTTCAGGGGAGATTCACTCCGCCAGGCATCTAGAGAGTGGAGTTTTGTGCTTGGAGTAGTCACTGGAGGCTCCTTGTCTAATGAACACAGAGAAATGGCCACTTTTTAGGGAAGACCTGCTTTATGCTCCTTTCATCTGAATTGCTACCTCCATGTAGCTGTTTTCCTGCCCTGACTATACAGACTGCCTAGGTGGTATGATACCAGCAAAGAATGTGATAAAAGCACTACTCACTTCAAGAGGAGACAGGGAACTAATTGAAAGACATCTACCGAGAGTTACTAAACAGGCAAAGCTTTGTGATCTTACATTTTTATATTTTTGAACATACATGTTCATATTTCCAAAAGTTACATGTGACCATAGAGAAGGCAAAGGGTAAAGGGAAAGAGCAGCTGAGGGAGGGCAGCAGCCCTGCAAGGCGTGCAGTCCCAAAATGCTGAAAGCCTTCTGTGTGGGAACCCCAGAGGAGAGCAAGGGGAGAAAGCTGCTGGTGGGAGTGGGGCAAGCATCACCCTTTGGGGATGTGGGATCACTTTTGGGGGGAAACTGAGACGTTGGTTCACTTTTGGGGGGAAAGTGGGACGTGGGGTCACCCTTTGGGGGAAAGGGGGACGCGGGGGTTACTTTTTGGGGGAAAATGGGACGTGGGTGCTCACGTATCCCCGTGAGGGCCCGAAGGCAGAGGCACCCCACCAGCACCACCGCGGGGCCCGGGGCAGCGCCGTGCTCCGAGGGGCGGCCCGGGGCGGAGCGGGGCGGCCAGGCCCGGCCCGGCCCGGCCCTGGGCGGAGCGGAGCGGGGCGGGAGCCGCTCGGGGCTCGGGGCTCGGGGATCGCGGCTCGGGGAGCGGCCATGGGGAAGCTGCTGGCGGTGGCTCTCGTCGGGATGGCGGCAGCCCTGGCGGCGGAGCGGCTGCTGGCCTTTCGGTGAGGGACGGGCGGGGGGGCGGGGGGGCCTGGGGAGCTGCCGGCCGGCGGGCACGGCCCCTCAGCGGGGCACGGCTGCTGGGGCCGCCGGTGGCACCGGGAGCGGGGCAGAAGGGAGCTCTTGCGTTATTTTCCCCTGGTTGACACAGCCCCTGTGTGGGAGAGGTCTCCTCTGATCTCTGCGGACCTTTTAGGACCTCTGTGGTCCTAAGGTTGGAGTTAGGTGATCGTGGAGGTCCCTTCCAACCCGTTCTGTCTATGCGTCCGTGCCCTCCAGCTCTCTGAGCCACACGCCTGAAGTAGTTGCAGCTAATTGCAGAAGGAGGTCTGCACTCCTTGCAGCCAGCCCCCCCAAACACAGGACCCCCCCAGGCACAGGTGTGCGTGCACCTTGCGCTAGGTCCGTGGCTGCCGGCACCGTGCAATGTCCGTGGGGATGCCCCCTCCCAGTCCCAAGAGCAGATGCAATATCGGGAAGCGGGCAAAGCCAGGTAATCCTGTGAAAAGCAGGATCCCCCAGCGTCTGTAGCACTTTCCTTCAAGCGGTGTTTTCAGCAGCACAGCAGCGGCCTTAAGGCGGGCAGGGAGCTGGGCGGCGTGCGGCTCGTGATAACGGCGTGCCCTGCAATCGTGGAGGCGCAGCCCTGAGAGGAGAGCTGCGGGAGTCCCAAATTCCCCTGCCCCCCCGTTACCCACCCCCTCCCAGAAGGCAGGGATCCAGCAAAGCCTTTTTGCTTTTCGCGTGAGTTGTGTCTACACAGTATGACACAAAAATCCCTGAAATGCTCAAAAGATAAGGCTTGAAGAACTGTTACAAGTCCTACAGACCTAATTCTTCTTAAATCGGGTTTGTTTATGCATCTGTTATGTTGCTGATAGCTGCAAAATGCTCTTGAGTAAGACTTGCGCAGCGGAAGAGAAATTCTTGTGTGTTACGGACTGAAGTGACACAGATTCTCCTGCTGACAACTTGGAGTTGCTAATTCTTCCCTGAAGAAAGCCCTTATCAAATTTATAAAATCCGAGGGTGAATGACGCTGTATTGCTGGTTTCCTCAGAAGGATATACATACAAGACATTGTTCATATCTACATTAACACAATGTCCCTGTATGTGTGTATATATGGGCATATACCAATTGTACGTATATGAACAGTATCTATACGACCAGTATCTGTTGTTCGTACACGTACACAGCGTTATCATTTCATAACACTCCGTACTGACACGGCCTCAGCTTGCGCACTGCTCAAAGCAGCAGCGTGCTTCCAGAAGGATGCTGGAGGTTCGGAGAGAACTGGGCACAACACCAACAGTTGGAGGTGATTTTCAGTCCTGTCAGGAAAAGGAAAGTTCTGGGACTGCTTAGTCTTGAGAAGAGGAAAAGTGAAAGAGAGAGAGGCCTTTGAATATGTAACAGGCCGCTGCCCAAGGAGGGGGAATGCCCGCTGTGTGCGTCTCACAAAGCGGGACAGGAGGTGGAGGACTGAAACTGGAACAAGGAAGCGGGTGGGGAGAGGTGCCAAGCCCTGGGGTGGCACCAGCTGGCAGAACTCCTGCTTTTCCTGAAGCTGCATCCCCCCAGTCTGCACGTCCGATGTGTTTTGGAAGGCCAGCTAGCTATCTGGGCCATCTGGCTTAGTAGCCAAGGCTGCCCGAGCTAGATAAACTGACACATTTTGAAAAAGCCTCTGTATGTGCTGTGGGCTTGTGACCAGTGTCCTTTTGAATTACTCTCATGCCAGTTCACAAAGTGTTTCCCTGGGAATGCCGTCGGGATATCATCATCTCTGCCTGGCTGCTGGCTGGGTTCCTGCTGTGCTTCTGGCGCTGCGGGGCTCACAGACCACCTGGGGAAGGCTGCTTCACCTTGGGGAAAGCTTTTTTAAGATGAAGGGACAGGGAAATGAATCCTGAGAGTCCTACTTCCAAGTTCCGCTTGTCATTAGGACATGAGCAGTCCTGCCTTGCAACAACACTGTTGCTGCTTTTGGATGTAGAATAAGAAATGGAGCGAGTAGCCGCTGGTGGCCTGGCCACCAGACGTAGCCGGAGGTTGGGGTGGAAGGTTGCCCTCTCCTTGTCTCAAATGCTGGTCCCAGCTGCAGGCTGCTGCTGTGCTTAGGTGGCCGAAACCTGAAGAAAGCCGACCCTTGAATTATTTTGCCATTTTAGCTGTGGCGGGTGGCACAAGCTCATGAAAGCTTGTGAAACTCCTGAAGTGGGTCAAGCTCCTGGAGGTACTCCGTTCAGGAGAATCGCTAAATCTCTTTAGGTCTGTAACCACAGTGGTGGTTTGGAGCAATTGTTGTTGTCAGGTCTGGGTTTTGCTTATTCAGTAATTTACATCTGATTCACCGCTGAGATATGGCAGGCAATAAACTAAAGACACACCAGGCGTGTTACTTTTTTTAGAAGTGGCTGTGTGCTGTCAACCTGCTCTGTTCTCTTGCAGGAACAGACTCAATGCTGCACGGGAAATCGACCCCGTAACCCTCCCGAATTGCCAGCTCATAAAAGGGATTGGTATGTATTCAAAACCACCGAGTACACTGCTTTTGTCTGGTCTTATGCTGAAACAGGTTGTTAAAGCCAGCTTCTCAGCCTGATCCTGAAAGCACATTTGACTTTCAGACACACTTTGCTGCTTGGGCTTTCAAGCTAGGGAGAAGCCACAGGGAGAAAATTATACTGAAAAACTAGTTCGTTTGGCATCCTACTTGTTGTATCCGTATTTAAAGCTTCTGTTCCCTTTTTCCTTTTTTTTTTTTTTTTTAATTGTATTTTTTGGATAACAAGAACCTTGCAAACACGGCTCCTTTGCTAAATCACTGAGTTTATTTGGCATTCAGATGAGGGTGTTCTGGCTGGTGGGGCAGGTGCCTTCAGGTGGCTGTCAGCTGGTGACAGCTCTAAGACAGGCCACGCTGCGAGGGTGGAAGCCTTCAGACAGCTCCACAGGCATGCGGTGAAGGAGCTGCCCACCAGCTCCATGGCATCCCCTGGCTCAGCTCCTCATTTTGGGGACGTTTAGGAGAGGACTGGTACGGCTCGGTGCAGACAGCAGGCAGAGCTCAGCGCAGTTGCACAAAGTAGCTGTGTGGTTTCAAAGACCAAAGGGTCGTATTTGTCATCTTAGTCTGGTTTGTGAAGAGGTTCAACAGAGCAGCTGAAATGTTGACTTTGTACTTTAGGTCACGTGTTTAACATGGGAATGTTTCTAACTTTTTTTTCCTTCTCCCTTTCGTATAAACCGTGTATAAAAGTGATAGCTTTGAACATGCCTTCTGTGTCCCTTTCCCCCAAATTCTATTTTTTAAGCTTCATAGAGCCTTAATGGCCTCTTTTTCCCCTTCTTTATTATTTTCAGAAATGTCTTAGGTTCTGTTGAAATTTGCATGGATTTTGCATGGGTAATAAGGTCTTTGGACGAGGCTTAAGAGCCTCACCTTTCAGCTTGCTGAGTCACTGTGTTGATTTCGTCAATCTTGCTTCTTCCTCATGTCAGGAACATCTTTGTAAAGTCAAATTATGGCAGTGAATGAGTGTGTACAGAGTTCCTTTGCCTGAGGTTATGCGCAAAAGAAGTCCGTAGAAATAGCAATTGAAAAAAACTTGCCAAGTCTTCAAGACTGAGCTGTAACTTACTCAAACAAGACTCAGGATAGTGCTTGTTTGATGATGATGACTTGTATGCACATCATTTCTGAGTAATGCTTTTAAGGACATCACTATCTCCGTTTTACAAGTCTTTTGCAAAGTGCTTGCTCTGTTGAGGGAAGAAAGAGAGCTGGAAATCACAACCGTAGTTTTGTTTAATTTCCAAACAATATCTCATTTTTGGTGCCTGACATTTACGTGGGGATTAGGTGAATTCTGCAGACCCAGGAGGCTGCAGCAGATCAATTTACAGAGCTTCATTTCTGCTTCTCCACGCACTCCTATAAAACACCAGCCCTTCACACGGAGCTGCGCACCTCGCCCTGGCTCCGCTCTGTCCTTTCTTCAGAAAAATCAAAAGGCGAAGCTCGCTCGGCAGGTCTGATGTGGTGGAAATGGAAACAACAAAGGGTTGCTGCAGATTTAAAAGTTTGCATGTCCATGCAAATGTCTTCTGAAGTTCATTTCATGTGAGTGGGAGGGCTGAATTACTCAGGGAGCGAGTACTCAAGTACTCAAGATGCTGCATAGGTAGCACTGTTCAAACCAGGGCTTCTGCCCGGATCTCTAAGCTTGCTCACGTGGGTGGCTTTGTTTAAGATGTCTTTGTACGTGTGCATCTTGGTCCTCCTGGGCCTTTTTCCTTTAAAATTCTACGACACACTTGACTAAACAGTCTGTCTTTGTTTTAATCCTTAAAATACTCCTTGTAGCCTCTTAAGTGGGACATAGGTAATGAGCTGGGTCAGCTCTG
Organism: Heteronetta atricapilla; assembly: GCA_011075105.1. Classification (NCBI taxonomy): domain Eukaryota; kingdom Metazoa; phylum Chordata; class Aves; order Anseriformes; family Anatidae; genus Heteronetta; species Heteronetta atricapilla. Next base: position 26,214,718 of record CM021732.1, on the reverse strand, counting down.
AGCAAAATAATCTTCAGCTATCCACCCTGCACGTGGAAACAGGCATCTGGTGCAGTCTATCGCAATTACGTGAAAAGCCATGTGTCAGTGGTAAAGGAAGCAAACCTGGAGTAAATGGAAAAAGTCTCTAGAGGACCTTTTATTTCTGCACAGTTTCGTCCTGCTTTCTCTCTCTTTTTTAAGACTTTGATCTGTTCTGCTTTTCAAATATTGTGCAATATAAGCAACGATGCAAACATAGAACAAAGAAACAAAAAAAAAAATGTAGCTCATCCTAAATCTCATTCACAAATATGCGGAAAGGGATAGATGTGTTGAATAAACACTGTCCTCTGAATTTTATGGGTGTCGAATCGTGCTGCTGCTTTATGGTAAGCTAAGCATGTGCCCTGAAGTAACTCCTGAAGTTCAAGAAGTGACTGCATAAATTGCTGGAGAAGGTTGTATTTTGGAATGATTCCTGGGATACAGGCGTGCTATTCGCTTCCTTTGGGACACACAACTCATTTTTCGGTTAGATGCATCAGCAGAACACCGCATGCTGAGATCAACTAAAGAACAGAATAAATCATGCCTCTAGGATAGACAGCAACTTTTCTTGGGATCTTGATTTTTTTAAAACACAAACCACTACCTATTCAGATATTCTGGTGGACAAGCCCTCGGCGTGGCACGGCTGGGCACTGCGTTGCCCAGACTTCAGCTGGTTTTGACACCTAACAGGTCAGTTCCTCTCCCTTCTGCCGCGGGTGCCAGAGGGTGCAGAGCCCTCCCATCTCTTCCCCCCGGCGTCCCCGCAGCTCTCTCTCCCTCTCCAGCTCCTGCAGGGTGCTGCTGAGCGAGCTTTTTCCTGCTTTTCCAACCGTGCTCGCCCTCTGCCACGCACATCAGGAGCCCAGGAGCGCCCAGAATTTGCTTTGCTCTGCAGTTTCTGGCGGCAGTGAGTGCTTCTGCGATTTCTAAGCAGTGGGGCAGTGCTCTCGCTTCGCTCCTCTCCCGTCCTGAATTTGTGCTTTTAACCATCCACTGCCAGTGAGCTCTCTTGTCTCCGTGCTTGGCACCAGCTCGTTCAGAGGAAATAAATTACACCTCATGCTATTTGTTCGCTCACCGGCGTGGTCTGCCTGTCTAGCTCACATCACCACGAGCCTCTTGACATTTATCTGTGTTACCTTTGCAGCAATCCCAGCAAGTGGGGAAGTGCCACCAGCCCCATTTTATAAACGGGTCCAGGCTTGTAGAGCCCAAGAGCTGGGGTAAAGAAAAGGAGCTTGTTGCTTAAACCAGCACATCAGGAGAGCTGAAAATTCAGATTTTGGTCGAGAAATGCCAGCTCTAAGCACCTCTGTGCCTGCTGCCTTCCAGCCCAGTCAAAATTCAGAAACAGCCAGGAGGTGGGGAGATGGGCTGGCCCCACACAGCATGGCTCGGCACCTTTTGCTCTGAAGAAGGCAGTGATGTTCAGCTTGTCAGTGCAGTGGGTGCTGCAGGGGGGTTGTGAGGCTGTCCCCATCCCTTGTCCCTCTAGGGGAAGTCACGACACTCTCCCCAGGGCTGTGCTGGGGAGGAGGGTGCTTCTATCACGGAATCACAGAATCACCTAGGTTGGAAGAGACCTCAAGATCACCGAGTCCAACCTCTGACCTAACACTAACAGTCCTCCACTAAACCATATCCCTAAGCTCTACATCTAAACGTCTTTTCAAGACCTCCAGGGACTCCACCACTTCCCTGGGCAGCCCGTTCCAATGTCAAACAACCCTTTCGGTAAAGAAGTTCTTCCTAACATCCAACCTAAAACTCCCCTGACGCAACTTTAGCCCATTCCCCCTCGTCCTGTCACCAGGCACATGGGAGAACAGAACAACCCCCACCTCACTACAGCCTCCTTTGAGGTACCTGTAGAGTGCGATAAGGTCTCCCCTAAGCCTTCTCTTTTCGTCTTTGCTATAACCTGGTGCTTCTGGCACTTGCCTGGACGGGTGAGTTCTGGGATCCAGTTCCTCCCCGGGTAAATTACATCCTGGCTGGATTACTGCCGGGACAATTGGGACTAGCATAGAACCAAGCTCTTTGCTCCCTGGAGCACCAGAGCTCCAAAGCCCCGTCGTGTCACCAACCCTTGTGTCTCGCTCCGCTGTAGGCAGCCCCTGCAGGACTGCAGGACGTGGCTTGGGAAGCCACCAGACTGGGATGGCCCCGGTGTGTCGGGATAATGTGAGGCAGAGGAGTGTGATGGAGCAACCCACGGGGTGCAGCCGGCCTCTGGAGCGTGGCTCGTCGGGAGCTCTGCTTGTGCTGCTGATTTGCTGGGAGTGCTGAAAGGATGGGATGGCAAACGTGCTCCTGAATCAGACTAAAGCTCTGTGGAGAGCACTTGATCAAAGCCTGAATTGCTTTAGTGCTCCTCCTGAAGGGCTTTTATTTTATTTTTTTCTTAGCAGGGAAAAATATTGCAGGAGCTGCAGGAACTGGCGATACTGGAAGTGATTACCCACAGTTAAAAATGCGGTCTGCCTATTCAAGTCCTCAGCTGTTAAAGACAGAGCAGGTTCTCAGCCAGTCGAGAGCTTTAACTAAATATTTGGCTATCCATCTTAATGAAGTGTCCCAGCTCAGCCACAAGAGTTGGCGTGCAGAATTCCCTGGCTTGCCTGGTGTGAGCACAGGGGCCGAGGGATTCCCGCAGCCCTGCCCCGACAGCCCCTCCACCTGAACCTGCACCGAGTGCTTGCTGCAGAGCTGAACATCCCACATTGCCCGGGGGCTGCAGCACTGGGGGCACCCCAAAGCCTCTGCCGAGAGGGGGTGACCCCAGGGCTGTCTCCTGGCCAGGAGTGCTGCTCTTGCTTTTAATGTTCCACCGAGCTTTTGTTGTGCAGCCGGATCAGAAAGTGGCATTCCTGTGAGCTGGGATTGCGCTAAATGGGAAGTATATTTTTTTCAGCGGAGAATGTTTAAGTTGTTTTATCTCTTTCTTGCAGAAAGGGGCTCGGAAGACATCGACATCCTTCCTAACGGACTGGCTTTCATCAGCTCCGTAAGTGCCCGCGCTCCCTTTCTGTGCAGGTGCTGGCCTGCGTCGTTGTCTGCAGAGGGAGGAGGTGCAACCCGCAGCCTGGGCTCCTTGTCTGCCAGCCTGGCTGGCTCCTTGGGAACAGCCCGGTCCTCAGACGGCTTCACCAACGTTTCCTTCTGCTTGAGCAAGTGCCTTTCTCAACACAGAAGTGCTGGTGGCGGCTCTCACGCGTGTATCCCACTGCACTTGTGTAACCTTGAGTTTCTTTCATGCTGCTTGCTTGAAATGTTGAAATGTCAACCTCTCCCTTGTTGAAAAGGTGTGTCAGCTCCCCATCATCTTAAAACAGTCCACACGAAACACAGATTTCATGTGCTGATTTTGTTGTTCCTGATGGCTGCTTTTAGCCTCTAGGCTATAGTTTCTCAAGCTTTTCTTCATAATCAGGAGGCCTAGGGATTATTTTCTAAAACAAAAGCTGTTTATTTTTGATTTCTGTGCTCTGGGGACACGCAGAGAGCAATATCATTGCAAAATTCATGGCAGAAATTGTGAGCTGCCACAGCACTGCCACTCACCATGGCTTTAGTTCATTTCTGCTGGATGCGTTTGGCTGTGCTGGACTTCCAGTTTGTCCCCCGGTGTGTCAGTTCTCCGAGCGGTCTGAAACACGGGGAGAGCCTGGAGGAACCGTGCTGCCCCAGAGAGGCTTTGAGGTCAGATGACAGCCCCGGGGGGGTCTCGGTTTCTCCTGGGTGCAGCGGTCCCATTCCTGTCCCTGTCCCCAGTGCTGTGCTCGGTGCTGGCTGAGGGGGACACTCGAGGTCTGGCAGGAATGCTGGGCGCAGCCTTTGGGCACCGTGGTGGGGGTGGTGGCACCTTGGTGGTGGCAGGAGGACACGGCGAGCTGGGAAGAGAGGCGGGGGGAAGGCTGTCCCTCCTGGGAAGGGCACAGCGCTGGTGCCACCACAGGGTAGAAGCTGGTGCCCTGTCCCCAGCAGCGTGGCTCCTGGTGCCTGCAGCCCAGCTTGCTCCCTCGGCTCGGTGACTTCAGCGTGCATAGGGGGAGCAGAGCCTGTCCCTCTGCCCGCAGGTGGGCTAGAGCAGAAGGCAAGCCTGATGCACACTTGCAAAGCCCAAACAAGGCTCCAGCATTTTCAGCCTTGCAGTGCTCCTCGTACTTATAATCCAAAACCAAGTTATTATATTTTGATTTTACAGGGCTTGAAATACCCAGGACTAAAGAGCTTTGCACCAGACAAACCAGGTGAAATATTTTTGATGGATTTGAATGAAGAGAAGCCCAGAGCAGTTGAGCTGAGAATCAGCCGTGGGTTTGACCTGGCGTCGTTTAACCCTCATGGGATCAGCACTTACATTGACAAAGGTGAAGAGAGCTTTGACCTGATACGGTATTAAATCTCATCCTAAAGGGCAATGGGAATCCCTTTGGGGTTTTGTATTGTAATCCCACTAGCCTGCATGCACTTGGTGGGGCCAAAAAAGGTTTTTGGGCATTTGGTCTTTTGGGATTCTTTTCTAGAGGTCAGCTGCAAACTGCCTTTGCATGTGGTCTCAGCCTGTCAGAGACAGAAAGCTGCCCTGTATATTGAAAAGGAAGAAAACACAAGAGATGTTTGAAGAGCTGAAAGCCACACGAGGTTTATTTTGCCAGCTTACATCTGTCTCACCCTTGAGTTCAAGGGCTTTCAGGAGACATGCTTCACTGACTAGCAGTGACCAGACAAGAGGCAGCGAGTGCTCTCCAGTGACAGGCCATGGCCACCACTGAAAGATCCTTTATGCTCTCTGCCCTCTCTTTTTCCCGTCCTTTCACTGAGGCTTTTAGCAAGGCAATTAGAAGTCCTGCAAAGGCTAAGAGAAAGAGACTCATTCCTGCAGCTTCACCTGCATCGAAGGCAGGTACCCTTTAGGAGAAGTGCTACTGGAGAAGCTGGTTGGCACATAATTTAGGGTCTCACCAACAGAGGGACTGCAGCTTTACAGGGAGTACAAGAGAAGGCTTGAGGGCAGCTTTCTCAGGTGAGGTAAATAAACCAAAGTGCCCAAATTTGCTAGGGTTCCAGCCCTCCTTTTCAGCAAGCTGTGGCTCTTTCATAGACCCAGCCACTGTAGGGCATCAGATGGCAAAACCCAGTGGCCTGGGCACAGAGATGGTGCCCTTACTTAATTTCTCCCTTGGTAAAAATAGTAAATATCTAGTTTATATGGCTGTGCTCCGTAGGGTGAGCCCAGCCAAAGGGTAGCTGGAGATCTGGGTCCCGTTGCAGTGGCATCCTGTATTGCTTTGTTACTCGTCATTCTGCTTCTGAAGAGCCAGGGGGGAACTCACCAAAACCAAACCCAAAGCGTTCCATGCTAGTGTTGCAGAGATCTAGTGAAATTCATCCTTTCTCCATTTCCTTCTTTAAGATGACACCGTGTACCTCTTTGTTGTGAATCACCCGCACCAGAAGAGCACAGTAGAAGTGTTTAAATTTGTAGAAGATGACAATTCTCTTGTACATCTGAAAGCCATTCGACATGACCTTCTGACAAGGTACTGGAGCCAAATATAGTCTTCTCCCAGAACAGTGAAATCCAGTGTAGGATGATTTTGGGTTTAGAGCATTATTAATACGAAATATTTTCTCTTTAATCAGCTTTCTGGTTTCTCTTATTGATTACTTGTTATCCTTACCATTAAAAACTGTGTTCCTCCAGTCTCTTCTATAATGAGATTTTTAATAGTTGTACCACTAATCACTCGTAAGCTCCACGACAACTGATGCCAGTGAATTAGCTTGGTTTGGCGCTCACTTCATCTCTCATGTAACCCAGTCTCAGCTGACTGCAGATATGAATCTTCAGATACTCTATTATTCTGAATTTCCAACGTTGTAAAAATAAGCATGCTTTTAGCTATTTCTTTTTCCATTTCTTTTTTCATACAGAATTTTCTTGGTCTGCACTAATGCAAAATGACTGTAAGATAAAGGTAGCCTGAAAGATAAAGTTGTCACAACCTCTACTGTTTTTTTCTGGTTTCCAGCTGAATGTAATTGAAAGAGAGAAAAATTTCTGTGGGCTTGTAGACAGGTAGCCAGATCTCCAGTTTATGTCCTACCATCCTGCTCAGGCTTCAGCACTGCATAGTTCTGGACCTTTTTACCTTTCCTTCTCCCTCTCCCTCCTCCTCTTTTCCCTTTTGTCATTTTCTCATTTTCCCTCTCTTTTTTTTTCAGTGTGAATGATATAGTGGCCGTGGGGCCAGACAGCTTCTATGCTACCAATGATCACTATTTCTCCGACTTCATCTTGATGTTCTTGGAGATGTTCTTGGGTTTAACCTGGTCAAATGTTGTTTACTACAGTCCAAAAGAAGTTAAAGAAGTAGCAGCTGGGTTTTATTCAGCCAATGGAATTAACATTTCACCTGATAAAAAGTAAGTTTCTCCTTGCCTCAGATTTTGTGCAATCAGACACAAGAATCCTGAAATCCTGCTTTGGGCACACAGGACCTCTGTGGTCAGGGGCTAAACTGGCTCATGTAAGGCAAGGTGCTACCTGTAAAAGATAAGCGATGCAAAGGGTTTGCAGCACAGAAGTCAAAAGTCTTTAACTGCACGCCGTGTTTCCTGCTCTGCTTGGTGGTTTGTGTACAACTGGAGCAAAAGCTGTTGCATTTTATCCAGCTGATACAGAAGTTTGTGCATATTGCTTGCAAGGATCAAGGGGGAAGAATTTCTGAAAGTGAGGAATGCTCTGCAGTCCTAAAGCTCGTACCCCGGTTAGCCAGTCGTGTGGCTTAGACAGGTGGCCTTAAATTAAAATAAATAAATAGATCTGGGGATATGACAAACCAAGGCCTGCTTCAGTGTCATAATGGAAGAATTGGCACAGCGTGAAGCTACATTAGTGTCCCAGCAGGCTGGCTTTGGTTCAGTGCACTCTGGCCTGCTTGAAATTTCTATGACTATGCGAGGACTGTGAGCTGGAATTCCTTGCAGGAGGAGCTGGGTTGACACGTGAGGAACTGACTGTTTTGGGGGTCTGCTTACTCATGCACATTGCTAAGAGGTGCTTTCTTTTGAAGGTACGTCTATGTTGCAGATATATTAGATCATAAAGTCCATGTTATGGAAAAGCATGCTAATTGGAATTTAACCCATGTGAAGGTAAGGTGCTGCTGTTCCCAAAGAAGAGCTACGTGCAGGTTTCAGACAGCTTAGTCCCCATGATGCTCCACCTCTCAACCTGCTCACGTGTGAAGTGCTGATCTGGAACAGCTCCTGCTGCGGGTTGGTGCCCCGCTGCAGAGCTGCAGGTCTTCACCAGCAGGTCCCCCCAGCAGCAGAGAGGGATCCTGGAGCGCTGCTAGCGCCATGGCAGAAGGCTGCCTCGGGCAGCGTGGGTGAACCCACCAAGCACTGATAAAACCAACATGAGCATGGCTTGAAGGCAGCTGAAGGGGAAAGCTCAGAGCAGCAGGCAGGCTCCCAGCTCGGAGGAGGGGATAAAGCGAGCTGGGTGGGGGGAAACGGCCCTAGGGGAGGAGAGAATGAAAAGAAATCAGTCTAGGTTATGTGCAAGGAGAGTTGTGCATAATGACTGAAAATAAGACAGGCTTATACTTTGCGTCCAGGACTTCTGATAGACTTAATGTCTCTCGTGTTTTCTCTCTGTTTTCTCCCTGTGTTGGATAGACGCTGCAGCTGGACACGCTCCTTGATAACTTGTCTGTCGACCCTGACACTGGGGACATCTGGACAGGCTGTCATCCCAATGGGATGAAGCTATTCTACAACGATCCAGAAAATCTTCCTGCCTCTGAGGTGCCTTTTGGGAGATGTCACTGGTCTCTGGGCTATGTCCGTGCCAGAAAGTGGCATTGTCCAAATCATCCTGGTTTAACTTTACATAGAAACAGTGCCTGGCCGGTCTCTGTGCCGGCAAAGACCATGCTGGCTCACAGCTGAGAGCTTCTGCTCTCACATGGGAAACCAGAGCAGCATTCCCTCCATTTACAAACACCAATTCAGACCCTTTTGAGACAACAGAACAATTTCCACTTAGCAGTTCAGTCAGTCTGGACTCCTTAGGCTGCTTTCTGTGCAGCTGTGGCGGCGCAATCAGGTTTTGATGAACTGTGTTAATTACTGAGCCAGCACCTCTTTGCCAAACAGAAGCACTGACTGAGCACAAAGCAGGGCCAGAAGCGTTCTCTCTGGAACGATTTGTCTGCGCAAGTGCTGCTCATCAGCAGGTGACCCTGCAGTCAGCAAGGCCCTGCTGGCGGAGCGCTGCCGGCAGGGCTTGCAGGTGGCTGCTGGCCGGACATTTGGTTTTAGAGCTGTCTGATGCTCCCCGTAAGACACCTGTCAAAATTATCCTGTTTGATAGCAGTAGATTTAGGATAGAGGGCAGTTGTTTACTCTGTCTGGAGAAAGAGTGGAAATAAGGAGATGTTAAGTATCTTTTAGCCTGGAGGAAGATGTGCACGCTCCTCATGCTGGGGATGACTGCCGTCTTGCTGCCCTTTTGCACAGCCACTGCATCCAAATAATCGGTCTTCCTGGCCCGTGCTTCTCTAAAGCAGACCCCGTGGCCCTGTCACAGGGTGAAACTGCTGCAGTACGCAGCAGCTGATCCAGCTGATTTATTTAAATTAACGTCCGGATGTTCCCGCTGCCCTCGGGGGGATTTCCACCCACAGCACTCTCAGTAGACGTGTCCCCCTCTTCGGCAGGTCCTGCGCATCCAGAACATCCTCTCGGAGGAGCCATTGGTGACGCGGGTGTATGCTGACGATGGCTCCGTGCTGCAGGGCAGCTCGGTGGCATCCATCTACGGTGGAAAACTGCTCATCGGCACCGTCTTCCACAGAGCCCTGTACTGTGAGCTATAGCTGGTCCCGGGTAAGAGCTGTCACAGGGGGAAGGATTTAGTTCCTTGTGAACTCACCTAGTCTGTGCTAGATGTCCTAAGGATGAGACTGTGCCAATAAACGTTAACCAGAGCCATGGAAATGCATCGTAGCCTTCCTCTCCAGAATGAGAGTCTTACATAGCGGTAAAGGAAATGGAACTCAAGGTGAGAAACCAGCTTCTCTTTAGCGTGGAGTACCTCACGACAGTGACAGAGGGTAAAGCAGAAGTTCAGATGACAGATGACTGAAACTGTCAGACTTTGAATTGTCTGTTGTGACTGGATTTCTGGGATTTGTCTGAGAAAATTGGTTTTGTTAATGAGAATTACTAACAACCAGTCTGGTGTGCTTTCTTGGCACTGACCCTGGCCTTTCCTAGGGACTGTGCTAGGGGTTCTTTTTCTAAGCCTTCCTGATCTGGGCTTTCCCTAACACTTCGGAGATCAGTGGAATGATATTTTAGGCTCACTTCTTCCCTCTTCCCCTTTTAAACCATTTCATAACATTACTTCACTTTCATGAGTCTTAATCCTGCTGAGAAAAGAGGGGGCATCGCTCTGGAGTGGTTTCTTACTGAGCCTTCCAGAGGGAGGCTGAAGAAGACTGTTTTTTTTTTGTTTGTTTGTTTGTTTTTAAGGAGCAGGAAACAAGTCCCAAAGACCTCCGGTGAAAAGCGCATTAGCTGTTACTGTCTGTCACAGCACAAAGAGCTTTTGTGGGTGGTTTGCCACAGTGACTGCCACCAGGTGTGGCTCACAGCTATCCTGTGCTGAGCCCCAGGTGGTGCGGAGCTGATTTCAGCAGGTGCTGGGTTCCCACTTCACGTTCACCCATTGGCACTTACCAGCAGTGCTGTACTCTGCCCTGTTAAAGGACCTAGCTGGGTTTCCATCGACTGATGTTTTTGGGGTGGTGGTGGTTGGTCGTCGTTTTCAATAAACAGAGTTAAGCGTCCTCTGCAGCTGGAAATCAGTTTCGTGCTTTGCAGCGCGCGCTGCAGGACCCCGGTCCTGCCGAAGCCGCCGTCTGAACCACCGCTTGCCTGCCCCGGAGCGAGCTCTGCTTGCCGTAGCACGGCTGTCCTCACACACCCAGCAGCTCCTGCAGCTCCTTGTCCCACCTCCGATCGCTGCTCCTGCTTTGTGAAGGACATCGATGTGCAGCTGCCGGCCTTGCCCCTGTGCTGCCCGGCACTGCGGGTGCAGGGAGCTGTGCCCACGAGGCGCTCGGCATCCCACCCGCAGCGCCCCACCTGCAGCAGCCCTGCCCGCCGTGTGCTGCAGGGGCCTGGTGGTGGCTGCGGGTGGGGACGGGCGCCTGGGGCTGTCACCACGCAGCAGGCTGCCCTGCCCTCAGGCACAGCGCTGCGTGAGTCGCTTGGCACACGCTGCCCACGGCTCCTCTCCGGAAACACCCGGCCTTACCCCGGGGAGCTGAGCGCTGCCCAGGGGCTGCCGTCTGCCGGTGAGGCTTTGGTAACCAGGCACACATCCAGCTGCAGCAGGGGTTCAAGTTGTTTGCTCGCCACAGCACACGGACTGTCAAGTGAAGATCAAGTGCCCCTCCACTGCACAGAACTGGCCCCAGATGAGGATGATGTTTGTCTCATTCTTTGCAGGACTCGGCTTTAGCACCAGCCAGCAGCACCCCGTGCTCAGCAGTCTACCGCAGCTCTGCCTTTGCTGCTCCTTCCTTAGCCATTTCTCTCCCCGCAGGATATTTTCAATTTCCCGGGGAAGCGGCGTGCTTTCCTGCAGGGACCTGCGGCCACTTCCAGCGCTGAGGAACACGCGGTGTTCCCGGAGCAAAGCAGCAGGACTGGTCTGAAGGAAGGGCTCGCAGTGCAGAGAGGCTGGGCTATTAACTCGCTAGTGATTAGCCACCAACATGCTGAGCTACCTTTGCAAAATAATTACTTTGTGTCACTCTTTGTGCTCAAGTTTGAAGCAGTGGTGGTAACACAGCAGGGACTAGTCACTGTTTTGGGACTACATTTATGCTAACCCTAAGCCTAACACTAACCCTTAACAGCCCTAACCCTAACCCTAACAACCCTAACCCTAACAACCTTAACCCTAAACCGGGCATTTCAGAAGCCAGCCTGCAGGTATCGGTGACCTGTACAAACTACAAGGACACCAGTGTGCTGGCTGCAGGCTCAGGTGGCTGCTGAGCAGACACATTTTACATGCAAGTTTTGGACTTAGAGCCTCAGTGCTACAATGTACCTATTTTAACTAAATTCATCTGGTTCATGGGTTGGGGGTGCTTTTGTCTTCCTGCAGGTGGTGGCTGTATCGGCAGAAGGAAACATTCGTGATTCAGCCACAGGGAAACCCAGCGTGGGTTAGGAGGCTTCCCATCAGATTAAGGGCCGAGTACTTGGCCTAGATTTGGGCAGATGTAAATCCTAGGGGCTGGAATCACTAGGATGCCCTCCTAATTCAATGCTTTACTAAAATAGAATAAATAAAAATAAAGACTTAACTACGATGTTCAGAAGGTGAACTGTACTTTGACTGTGTAGAACGTCCACTACCGCCAGCCTACACTTGATTGTAAAATGTTCAATAAACCAAACCTGATGCAGGTTCTGAAGACAACCATCAGCCGGTGTCAGTGTGAAGGCAGCCTACCTGAACATCAACCTGCAGCAAGACTCAATGTACATTTCATCTGCATATTCAGATAAAAAGGCTGTTATCTTTCCTTACCCTATTTTTTAAACCTCATTTAACGTAATTACAGACTGTACATGATCCAACCTGATGCCTGGGAATCACAGCCCCCTGGCCAGGAGCTGGGATCAAAGCACTCTTCGGCAGCGAGCAGAAGGGAGGAATGAGCAAGAGGAGCAAGGCTCCCCCCGCTGCGAACCCGGCACGTGCAGCAGCGGCTGCCCCCCGTGCCTACCATTTCTTGTGTCTTCCAAACGACCAACAACTGGGCAGGAAAGTGAGGACTCGGAACAAATTCTAATAAAGATTCAGGATTTCTCATTTTATTGCATTCGTTGTCTAACAACAATAATACTCATTGGCAAGAAATTTATTTACACTAACAAATTAACTTCAAACCACAAGGCTTTGTTGTTTGTATTTAAACTGTAAGAAAACAAAGGGCCACCATGATGTTTTGTTTTGATGTCTCCAAATAACTAAAGAAGAGTATTTTGGGGAAAACTCAACCATCTATAGAAGTTCTTATTAACCAAGCACAAGGGAACAAGCTCAGACATGGCACTACTGCGTCTTTCATGCAGATGATTAGACACCAAGATGTACAAACGAAAAGTTCAGGATCAACATGCACTTCATATACATTTAACCTCTTTAAAAAACAACAGAAAAAAGGAAAAAATCTGAAGCGCAACCACCTCTTTAACCATAGAAAAAGGAACAACGTAAGAAGCCAATTTTTACAGTGAGCACAGTGCATTTTAGACCCAGCTCTGTCAAACCATTGCTTAACGCCTGCGGCAGAAGCACCAGTCCCACTGCCCCTTGTAACAGAAAGCGTGCTTTGTAATGAGGGACTGGGCGGCTCGGTGTCACGGTGATGGTGTCACAGCTTTGAAAAATCACAGTCCTACGGTGGGGAAGCTACAGTAAAACACGCGGAGGAGGTTAACGAAAGGGACCGTGCAATCCCGCCGTCAGCTGCGATGCCTGGGTACGTCACGGTGGGTGTCACGCACAGCCCCGCTCAGAAACGAGCTGCTGAAAGCGTGCCAACAGAACCCAAAGTTAGGTTTAGAAAATACAAAGACGGGTTTTTCTTCCCAGAACAGTAACACGGACACATCAGTCCTGCCAAGCTCCCCCTCACCACAAAACCACCCCGAGGCCAACACACAGGAAGACCTCCAGGGAGCACCGTGGGGATGGTTTCAACAGAACTCAAAATCTCGCCATCTGCAAAATACTGGCGACCCTAAAAAACAAACAAACAAACAAACAAAAACACAAGGGAAGCTCAGGGCGAGGGCTTCCCTCCTCCACATCTCCCCCAGCCCCGCGGCTCCCAGCTGTTGGTGAAGGGGCTGCATGGGCAGCGATGGCCGGACCTGTGCGCCTACACACACAAACCTGCGTGTACCCATTTCAACAGAAATTGAGCCACAAACAACCCAAATGTTTCGTTTCTAGAATTCCAATTTATTTCCTTATTTCCAGCCACTACCAAAATGAAACAACCCGAAGTGTTCAACTCCTCTGTGCACTTTGCCCAACTCAGCTGGTAGGGAATTACAAGTTAATTAAGCATGTGCCTGCTTTTTTCAAACTTCATTTTTTTTCAGCATTTTGGCCCACGGCATGGGTCTCCTGAGGCTTTGAAGTGAGGGAGAGCATGGAATGAGGGAAGTGCAATCGAAAGGGTCCAGCCTCTCCGCCACTGGGTTTGATGATACTGCAGGGGAAGTGGCCACACCTAAAAATTGCGAGGTCGGGTTTTGCTTTTCCTCTGTAAACACACGGCTAAACAATTAACACATGACTTCATTCTTGCAAGCTTCCCTTACATTTCAGCACTGATAAACAGCATGGACTGCACTGCAGGGTCTTTAAGGAGCGCAAAGCCTTCCTTTTGGTTCTCAGTATTGAGATGGTGCCTACAGTGGCGCTTCTTGGCGATACGTGGCACTTCTTGGCAACCAAGTAGTGATCCTTCTCCTTCCTACTATACAACTGGCTTCTGCACTAGTAACAAGAGTGGCATTCCTTTCCCTGGCTTTGCATGGAACAGAATTAACTCTCCAAAATCACTACACAACATCATCCACTTCTTGCTTGCCAGAAGGTGGAGGGGGAGCAGCTCAGGAGGCTCTGACGGAAGCTGCAGCTGAAGCATCACAGATCCTGGTGCTGGGTGTGGAGCCCCTCTGGATGTCAATGAGAATGGAGGACTGGCAAGCCTCGGAGGAAAGCTGCTCAGTAATTCTAAAATTCAGCTTTTTATCACTGATTTTGTTCCACTATGCAATTTTAGCCTGTGATCTAGAACAGGCTCTGCTCACAGCAAGCACCACCGGTCCTGCTCAGATAGGGGAAATGCAAATGGAACAGCCTGGGCTCCTTCCTCACCTCCTGGTCCTGATCTGCCCAGGCAAACGGACACCTCGTTGGGAGTTTAACTCATGTCAGATGGCTGCAGGCACCCCACGTAGGAAAAACTAGCTGGAAGCAAGTGACACCAGTATGTCTGGCAGAGCTGGATACAGCCAAGAGCCACCGTGCTCTCCTGAGCCTCAGTGCAGGACTTCAGAAATAAGGTGCCCTGCCTTGTCGCATCTCTTATTTCTCCTTTCCAAAGCTCCACGTCCAGCTAACTCCTTCTGCATATCCATAGTCAGCATATCCAGAACGGCTCTAGCTCCAGAAATAAACGGGCAAAAGTAGGCTACGGTTACATCTGCAGGTGAGCCCAAAGAAAAACTCTTTCCAGTCATTTAGCGTGGAGCATTTGTCTCTTCTTACTACACACACACAAACCATTAGGCTGACTTAGCACTGGTGTACAGGAAATCAAGTTGACAATGGTGAGACATCCTCATCTTCTGCTTTGTGTATGTCATTACACAACACAAGGGAAGGAAATGTAACACAACTTTAAAGATCCTAGAGAACAGGAATACAAGTTTCAAACTGCACCGGTCTTCAAGCCTGTAATCTGGTGACAATTCCGTATGTCCCCAAGATGTTACCACACTTAATAAAAGGAACCACATAAATCTCTGTTACCACAGAAAGAGGAACAAACTCTTGACACTGCTTGGTTTCGTTTGGTTTTTATGTGCTGATCAATATGCATTTTATGGTTTTATTTTAAATTAAAGCTACTGCTTTTTAAGTTAGATTTTTTCTTTTTTTTTAATCAGAGACTAACAAAGTAAAATTAGCACAAAGCAATAAAACCCACCGAATACCTAAAGGACTGAAGTCGAATTAGCTATTCTGCAGAATAAGAGCTTGATTTACAAAGAAATTAATGAGACAGTGTTTTAAGCAGCAAGAGGGAAAACTTAAGTGTGTAATGCCGAGCAGCCTGCCCAGGTTCCTAGGCAAACAGAGAACACAGAAGAGGAACACCACCGTAGGTTACTGCATACAACCACTTAAACATTGTAACGTAAACATAAGTTAAAATCACTGAATGCATTTTATCAACATTGTATTTAAAATATTAAATTTCCAGTTTCTTCCAGATAACTTCTCTTGAATATAAATTCAAAACCTCCTAAAATAACAGAATGCGAGCTTTATGAGGCTATTAAACATCTGTATATTTTTTCTCCAGCGAAGAGTGCAGAAAGATTCATTTCAATGCGGAATTCTTGTTAGCAGGTACATTTTTTTTCCAGTGGTCTGTCTCCAGAAAAATATCACAAGACTTTAGAAATACTATGAAGTATCTCTTATGGTAATTTCATTTTTGTATTTGAATAGAGCATACATCAGAAACTTGTAGAAATTGGATTTGGAAGGAAAAATAAAGCTAAGACTAAATAGATCTGTTGTGTGTTAGCTTTGAATGAACTAGACTGTCAGTTGACAGAGTGTTTTACACATCAAAGAAATTATTACAAAGACATTTAACTCTAAACATTGCACCCCAACTGTTTCAAATCTGAGCTTCAGAGAACTCGACAGACACAGATCTGAATGCCATAAAGGACAGAGCAGAAGAGAAGCCAAGCCAAACGAAACAAACATTTTCTTCCAAAGAACTCAATGTTGGCATTTTTTAGGCCGGCAACTGTTAGGTTCAAATTTGTAAGTGTGCATCAACGTCTTAAACAATTCACATGTTAACATGACTAACTAGATGGAGACGGCAACTCGCAGGATGCACAAACGCAAAGTGATGCTTTTCAAATACAAACACTGCTGCGCAGTTAGCTTTGACCAGGAGCAGTAATGTAACACCTTCAGCTTCTTGTAGATATTTGCTGGTTGTCTTTCCATTCCTTTCAAGAAATACTGAATATTTTAATACTGCTCTCAAGAGGCAGTAACATTATCCACTGCTTCTGTCATAGTCAAAACTACTCAGCAGGCTTTGCCAATGGCCTCACAGACTGGGATAATAGAAACCTCTGACATATGTAACAAGCCCACTGTTAAACCACCCAAATACTCTACAGCCTACACTTCAAAATTCATGTTTTGTTAGGGATATTCTTTAAACACATCAATCAAAATAGTTAATACATCGCAGCTTTGGATTTAGTAACCTTCACCTCCAGGGCAGCATTGATCTTAACGGTAATGTACTGAATTTAATTTTAGCCAGAATCCCTCTTCTTCCTCTTCTTAAAGTGCACTTCTGTAAAAACTGAAAGTCTTTAGCAGACTCTGATAATGTTTCCAATGACAGCTTCATAACAGCACAGCACAAAACTTACACTTCCAATACTTATTGGAGAATGCATCTGAAGATGTGGTGTTTTTCTTGGAAAAAAATACAAAACAAAACAAAATAAGCCCAGTTTCCTGTTCAAAACACATGAAAAAGAAAGCGGAGTGTGCTATAAGAAAGTTGCCTACACACTGGGAGCACAAAGAAATTTATACAGATCTATATGCTGTGCTCTAGTTAGAAATTCATCCTTGCTCAGATACCTAAAGGATAAATGTTATCCTCAGATTTCTGTGTAAACCCACATAATCATTTAAGGCTTTGCCTCCTTCCTGGATTAGCTATTGTACAGTTAACAGAAAGAGTTTCACCTCATGTCTTTTACCAGGGGGGATATCAACTCTCCTGTCTTTATCTCCAGTGTATATTAAGAAGTCACTGAACAGTTGTGTTTCCAGAGCAGTGTCGCTTCAAGGTACTGATGCAAGATGAAACTTACTCCAGTAGACGCAACTGAGTATCAAAACCCAGCAGAGAAGCTGAAGTTCCAGTTAGAAAGTTAGGTCAGCTCCTATCAGGCAGAGAACGACTCCTTTTACCCAGCTGAATAAGCGTTCACTGCCCGTCCTGTTCAGAAGAGGGGAAGCAGTGGACCATGCTCCTCAGCATCATGCTGGTTATTGAAGTGACCAAATACACAGAGCTCAATAGAAAAGAGTAGTTTGGAAGGAAACACCGCCACACAAATATGAAATCTGTTAGTTGTCAACAACAACAAAACGAACCGAGGGGCTGGGACTGTTTAACATGGCAACAACAACGAGCGTGAACGGGATATGCGGGAAAATAAAACTACACGATATAAAGTTCCCTAGTCGCTCTATTTATAGCCCCATCTCTCTGTACACACTCATGTGTAATGAATGCAAGAAAGCTGAAGGGGCAACAGAGTGGATATGAGTTTCTCTTCCCCCAAGTGCCTCCACGTTACTAACTCAGCAGCACTCCTGCTCATCACTGCTCATTAGTGCCCTCTGTTGCATCTGATGAACACTTGTCTGTTTTCTTCGATTTCCTCTGCAGTTGCTCTTGTTCTTTCTTCCGAAGCTTTTCCCTTTGCTTTTCCATTTTCTCTTGAGCTTTGCGAGCTTTCTCCAGGGATGCTTTCATTTCCTTTAGCTTTTTTTTAATGATTGCTCTGTCCTGGGAAGATGTCATACCAAGAGCCTGAGATGGGGAAAACAAAATTAAAAAAGAAAGATATATTCATATTGTTTAATTCATCACCAATTTTATCATGTTCCAATAATAACTCTTCTCAGGTAGAAGAATATCACAATTAAGCAAATTTGAGATATAGTCAGATACATTACTGAAGTGAAATTAATAACATTTTACACCTGTACTACTTCCCATGCTTTCCACTTGTACAATATTAAAGAATTAGATCTCATTGCAACCAAATATTATATTATTCATTATATTATATTATAATATAATGATAAATTATATTCATTCCTTTGATCAAACAAGACAAAGAAATATTAAAGTGTTTGCCTAAAGCCATCTAAGTCTACACAGAACACGACTTCCCAATTCTCATAGCTGTGTCTTAGTCAGAAGTTCACTTGCTGTCTTCTAAACACCCTAGAGTTAGTGAAATTTCAAAAACACCAAACTTTGACTATCAGATATGCTGAGCACCCCACAATCCCACAAGTCATTTTGGATGACACCAAGCTCATATTTTCACAAGAACCAATGCATACTTTATACATCAAAACTGTATTTAGTTCTAAGAGAGTACAATTGGTACCCAGCCTCCAGTATCACAGTAATCCATTTTACAGTTGCTACTCCTGATGCATTTCTATTTACAATCTTCTCTGAATCACCTTTTTGTAGAAAGGAGTTGGATGAGAAATACATGCGTGCAAATACCACTTATACATGCTACTGTATGATTTGTGCATGCAAATATGGGTACATTGCATGCACCCAGAGTTTTCACACAGCAAATGCCCCGTTTCTGGAGCTTCTGAACCTATGTGCACATGAGAATTTCTCATAGTGCTGCTGCAGCTTTCTACTCCCTGTTTATTATTCTAGTCTATCACCACTCCACAGATGGGGTCCTCTGCTTCCTGGATTCTCCCTTTTCTCTGAATTCTTGCTTCCTTTACAATTATCTCCATTGACAATAAATAATACAGTTACCCCTTAAGTCCAGCCAGGCAGTTACCTTGAGCTTACTCCCATCCAGCTGAAGAAGATGCTCCCCGTTGATGTTTTGGGCACTGAATTCAGACACATACTGTTCAAGGTTCAGGCTCATCAACCAGTGGGAAACCTGCTGCACGCTCCACTCCTGAACAGCCCGGTTCTGGCACTGACTGTGTTTTGGAGACTGTCCGTCATCCAGGATCTGTGACAAAAACAGGCTGTGTTATTATTAAGAGGGAAACACCGACTAGAGACAGCATTCGTCTGTACAAACTGCCAGCGTCAGAGCAGAGGTGCCTGTGCTATCCTTATATTGCTATAACAACTTCATGCCACTGTGTTACATCTGTACCTAACCAGACACCAGAACTGATGCATGGTACCTAAAAAGTTTCGTATTTATAAATAGAACAAGAAAAAGGAACCCTAGCACAAGCAGGGGCTGAAATGGCCAGGTGGCACAATTTAAAGCAGGTACGCTCCTACACCATCTCCAGACTTTTATTCCCCAAATTACAAGGTTTCTAAGAGATGCAGTGAATTCTGCATTCCACGTCCTAGGCACATTCACTGATCTTTATGTTGCGTTTAAGCTATAAAACAGGAAATTCAGGGAAAAGAAAAAAAAACTCAGAAAACCATTCTGAAGTTCAAAGCAGTGACACCGAACAGCCAGCGAGACCGATGCTACCCATGGAGGATGGGGATGACACAGAGGAGCGGTGAGGAACACACAGCAACCCCCCAGCCCTGTCCGTGCTGCAGAGGAGAGCACAGACACGGCACCAGGAGGGGCAGGTGGGGCTTCAGCTGCTTTAGCCCCCCCATGTCCCCTCTCTGTCACTTCCTTCCACCCAGGGTATGACGGTGGGGCCTGAGACAAAAGCTGCTCTGTCCAAGCCCTGGTCAGCAAAGCAGCTGTTCTGGGCTGCAGCAGGTGCCTCCTGTTCCTACAGCTTTTCCACCGGGTTAGACGATGCTGGAGCTCTACCAGCTTCTGGCCACCCGTTTTACAGGGACAGGAAAATGAGGGTTAAAGCTCTGTCTTTTCCTTCTCCTGTAGCCAGCAGGAGCTGAGTGCCGCTGATGCTTGGCCTGGTGGATGTGCTCTGACACAGACCCTCCTCCCCCTTCCAACACACACAAAAACTGCACTTTGCCATGGCCTCGAGAGGAGAGAGGAACTGAAGACAACGTGAGAAGAGGCAGTGACAACTGCGTGTTGTGCTCCAACGAGGGGCTTTGCCACACGACTCGGTAAAACAAGAGATGCAAATCTGCAAATGAGACGACACATTGCCACGCGATGGTCACACAATTCACCACAAGAGCACACTGGTATCTCACCTCATCATCAATCATATCCAGGCTCTGAGTGAGGGAGCAACAAAGAAATGGGAAAGAAAAGCATTATAGAAACAAAATACAGAACATGTAACAGCATGTAAAAGTTTGGGCAAGGGCAGCACCAAGAGTTGCAAACAGATATGGCTACTCAAAAAACAAAGAGATTTCTTTAAAAGAAAATTATTTCCAGAAGCAGAGAGATTATGTTGAAAGCTCAGCACACACATGGTTTGGCAGCTAAGCCTGAGATTGTGCCTGTGAAACCCCTTGAGCTCCCGGTCTTGACACACTGGAATCAATGGGCCCTTGCCTGATGGCTCCGATTGCAGGAGCAAAAACTCCTTAGTGAGAGGACAACAAACCACAGGCCCAGGGTTCCCTCCCTACCCTCTCCTTTAGTTGTTTTGTCTCCCTCAGATAATTATGTCAGATCTGCCCCAGAAGCCTGAGCGAGGGAGCGCTCTCAGCAATGCCCTACAGCGGGTTCAGGAGCAATGGCAGCCTAATCCCCTGCGAGGTGGCTGCCCAGGTTTCCCCTGCAGCTCTCACTGACCTTGCTGCCTTTTTTACAGGCTGCAACTTGGGACATGGCAGAGGAGGGAGAAAACACATTTGTTTTTACAGACCTGTTCGGACTTGGAATTTTAGAAGCGTCCAAGTAGAAAATCAAACAAGCCAAATGAAAGCATTCCCCAATTTTTAATTTAATGCTCCTGGGAACAGGGCATTACCACAATCAAATACAGAATGTAACTCAAAGGAAAAATGATAAAATAATGAATTGTATTATCAAGATAGTATTAATACTAAACAAAGTATTAAATAAATGATCTCTTTATTGTTTTCAGTAATTCAAAGAATATACAGATTCCTGCGTACCACTCTCCTACGATTCTTACAAACTTTTGCCCTTTATTATCTGCACTAAGTAACCTCTAAGGAATGGTTGGTCTTGCAGACTTCCATTTTGGCAAATGATGTTGGCATGGAACGGCTTTCATTCTTTAAACCTATGCGAAGCATGCCAGCAGTAATAGCACAAACTTAACTACTGTCATTAAGGGAAAAAAAAAAAAAAGATGCTTAAAGTTCCTCCTCTCTAGAAAAAACCCTGGTTCAAATCTCAAGTGAGAAATATTAAGTTCGTAATGAGTGTTTATACGAGAACAAAAGAGCAGGTTTCTTGAGTCCACAGGACACATTGTCAGCTACTGTCAAATTGCATGGCTTCACTGACAATTGAGATTAAAAAATAGAATTGCAGAAACGTGTTTTCAATATATTATAGTCCATTCAATTCTGTTACCAATTTATGGGGTTAGGAATGCTTTTTTGCATTGTCACTGTTTAAGCATCTAGTTTGATGAACTGAGCTCAAATCCACTGTGTATGTGCGGAGCAAGCACAAGGAGAATGCAAACTGAACTAACACATACACATTCTGATCGCTGTATACACAGTCAGGTACAGGAATACACAACAGCTGCATGTACAGGTCATCATTATTTTAATGTATTAGGGTAAAAAATAGTCTAGGTAAGGTACCATACATTTCAACCATACTTATCCAGTTAGACTGTATCTTTATTATCTTAAAACTGTCTCAGCTATGTCTTTTTTAGTGTATGTACATACAGGTCCACATATACATATTCAGAATGTAGGAAAAGTATATTGAAATATGTGAGGATAGAAAATCTCTTAGGAAACCAACTGCATTTTACAATACTGCATAACAATCCTATGATAATACCACAGGACCTTTATTTAAAATAATCATGATATGAACAACAACAACAAATATATCATCTAGAAACCAAGATTCATTTCCCTCTCCCCTTCTATTGCCTCCAAACATCCCTTCATTAGTTGAGTAATTATCAAGAAAAATGCCATGGGAGAAAGAAAATGACTATTTCCCATATTAAACAATTTCACCAACATACCTCATCCGATGACAGTGCTAAGGAGTGTGAGAAACCTGGGGTTTTAGGCTCCGCTCCTAAACCACTCAGATCAGCTGAACTTGTGCTGCTGGGGCTGAAATCGTCGTTGAACGTGAAATTCTGTAGAGAAAAAAGATGAGTTAGAACGACCAAACAAACCCAAACGTGTAGCTAAAAGGGAAATTTGCTTTCTGTCTTCCAGCTTCGCATAGGTCAGGAGTGATATCAATTATGTACCAAACCAGTAACAATACACACGAGGAAGCCTAGTATTTTGTATTGTTAATGATTTACAGAATACACTATATTTTTGCCACTGTGTATTTCAAGAGACATCTTTGCCAGCTTAATGTCTCAGTGAGCAGCAAAGTGGCCTGAAAGCAGTTTATAGACTTCCTCTTAAGATACTGTCTATCATCTTGGAGCTGTATTATGGCTTCTGCCGGTTAATCGATAGCATTTCGCTGTCCTCCAAATATTTAGGACAAGCATAAGCGCACGCAGTAGTACAAAGAATAGGACAGAGGATTAATTAGCAGAGAGAAGTGAAAACTGCTATTGAAAGAACATTGAGAATATCCTGTGAACCCATTTCTGATTCTTCCCTCTTTGCCTATACCTTCAGAAAAAAAAAGAGAAATTGAAAATAAAAGAGATCTTCAGATATTGTATTGCATGTTATTGACTGAAATAATAACCATAAAACATTTTTTTCTTAAGAATAACAAACACCACACCTGGTAGCAAAGAATATCAAAAGCGTGTACATTTTTTCAGGAACACAGCAAAATTACCATCAGAAGAATACAAAAATTAACACGTTAGACTGGGAAAGCTTGATTTGGGAACCATAAAAAAATCTTAAAAAAGAAAACATAATATTCCATTTACATCAAATATATAGTTGGTGATACAGACCTCTATTCTCTTTTGAGACCTCTAATTTCTACCCTATCACCTAAATGAGTATCAAACGTCATTTATCTTTGGCATTCAGTTTTCCAAATGTGAAAACTAAAAAGAACAACAAAAATGTAGTCTTTTATCCCCCCAAAAGACATTTGACCTATTTTATCTGAAAAAACAAGCCTTCCAAAACACCACGTGCTGATCCTCTTCAGTTTTGCTGGAAATCCATCTGAATAAGTGGCATCATGCTGTGCTTTAAATCCTAAACAACAGCATAGATGCTGTTAATTTAAGAACTTGCAACCTTAACACAGAACACCAAAAAGCTTTCCTGTTCAGATTTCTCACACCTACTTTTAGAATTAACGTCCTGCTTTTCCTATTTCTTTGCAGTAGACAAGACAATCTGAGCAGCTTTCTCAATATGGGAACTTGTAGCCCACACAGCACTCTTAGGCCAGGAGTTCAACAACTCCAACTCCCGTTGTGTGAAGAACATTTTTTTCCCTTTTAAGAATTCTGAGTTTTTCTTTTAACTCTATTTTGTGCTTCACTTCTACGATTAATTTTAGTCTTTTAATTGTCTGTGGGAAAAACACAAGATAGTCAAGGCCTGCTAGTAATAATAACGAGAGAGCAGGATGAAGAAAAACTGAACAAAACCACCTTCACAGTCTCACAGGAACTGTAGAAGGGTACTTTTTTCCCAAATTGAAAAATATTTTTACATGTTTGTTTAACAGCACAAACAGGTTTTACATGTCTAATCCTCATCTTTCTTTTAAAAAGAAACCAGGTAGCTGATTATTATTATTATTATTATGTATCTTGAGACTTCATCTGTGGCCTTCCCTGTCAATCTGACTTGCATGGGCCAACCTTGTGCTGCTCTCCCTTCCGTGTGGCACAGCCCCAACTGTGACTTCCCATGGCTTCGTGCACAGCAGAAGTAAGGTATCACAAGCTTATGGCACCAAAAGAAAAAGAAATACCCATGGAAACAGCAACTAGGCATGTGCATACGCATACCTCTGCAGCAGACAGAGAAATTAGATTTCTGATTTCCTGTACATACAGTTGAGAACCACATCTGTTTCTTCCTACCAGACCGATACGAAAAGTAAATTGCTACAAGTTAAGAGAATATAGGCAGAGAAATATTTTCCAGAAGTGAAAATAAACATGAAAAAGCTAAGTATAGCACTAGAACTGAGGGTTATTTAATGAGTTATCATGCTGAAACATTCATGCACATAGAAGGGAATCACACAGATGTATTAAATCGCAATAGTTCGTATTTGTAGTTCAAGCATCTTCATATATAGAATTAAATCCAACATCCAGCATGCATGACGAGCATATTTCATTACTGAGGGAGAAAAAGGCAAATGACTGACAGCATACAACATTTCTTCACTTGCAAACATCTCATTTGAATACATTAAAAATGGCTGGGTATTCCCACAATCAGTCCTGAAGAACGCAGAGAATATCTACAATTGAATACACAAGCCTAGCATTTGTTCAGTGGATCCAAATGCTAATTTCCACTGGCACCACTTGTTTTTGTTACAGCACAGCACACCACGGTTAGTTTACTGAATTAATGTACATTAAGAGAAAGACAGAGTAAAAGGGTAGAATGTGGAATGGTACAATGATGGAGATGCTCTGCTCAGGTGAACTGTTACCGTACAATGAACACCATG
Source organism: Heteronetta atricapilla (assembly GCA_011075105.1). Taxonomy (NCBI): domain Eukaryota; kingdom Metazoa; phylum Chordata; class Aves; order Anseriformes; family Anatidae; genus Heteronetta; species Heteronetta atricapilla. The sequence goes on along the minus strand of CM021732.1, from coordinate 26,190,277 downwards.
CACTGTTTATTGTAGTACTAACATATTGGCCTGTTCTTTTTCCAGAAACATGAAGCCAATTATGCCACTCAACACAGTGGGAATAAGGTAGTTTTATTTTCTACCTTTGACCCTTTTTTAGCTGGACTTATATTTTCAGAGGAAGGTTCGGTTGAGCTGGTAGGTGATGGCAGGTTGCTGGAAGAATTGGATCCCTTGCCACTCTCTCCATACCATATGAATGGTACACAGTGTGGGAGAGAGGAGGATCGCTCTGATAAGGATTTAGTGTTTGCTGATTTCTGCAGCATCTCTCTGGTGTTCCTGTTTAAGAGAAAGGAGCAGGAATTTGTGTTAGACTAGAAAATATGAAAAAATGCTACAGAGGTAGTTAATTGTATAAAGAGTGACATTCTACGTAACTGTGACTAATCACCAGAGGGGCATGCAGCTGGTAATGGCATTCTTGAAATCTCTCTTTTAACCAAAGAAAAAAATGTGTTCTATTTTTTTTCTAACTCAAGCTCTCTCAGCTAACATGTACCCTGCAAATGGGACAGAAGCCAACTCAAAAGACCTGTGTTTTGTTGTGAACCAGCTCTAGTCAGAAGCTACACATTGTGCTGGTGCTTTTCCAAGCCCTGCTGGTATCTCAGCATGATTAAATAGATCAGAGAGCACTGTCCCAAGCAGGCTCTGGTTCCCAGACAGGTCATACTGAGATTTGGACAACAGGCAGAATGAACCAGGTGTGCCTGTATCCACTACATAGATGTACCTTGGTTATAATACCTAAATACTGATAGAGATCTTGATTTAAAAATTATTAAATATTAAAAATACTAATATATAAACACCTACACAGTATTAGTAGCTTCTCTCTTTGTACTAACAAATGTTACAATGGATAATGTGATCAAAGGTATCAGTTATGAAATAAAATGCCTGAATTATTGGCATTTTATAAATATTTATATCATGTCAACAACATAGTATGCAAATTGAAGTTACCTATTCCAAGTGCCTACATCAAAGAACTTACGCATATGGCATGTTCTCATATTATCTATATCAACTTCTATATTAATGTTAACTAAGCCTGCTTCAGAGCTTGAAATTTGTACTGCCCTTAGCAGCCAGCAGTAAACTGCAATCATATAAATCTCCCCTCAGCTTCCACCTTCTGGACAGCTCCTAAATCATGATGAACATAATCCCTAGCTCTGTGTATTGCGAAACCTCTTCTCTGTATGGATGAAATTGAGGTTGTCAGAAGGCCCCCAGGCAGTGAAGCAGAATAAGAATCCTCTCTCCCTTTTGCTATATAAAGGTAGGTATGTCTGACACAGTCCCCTGCTCCCTCCTCATGCTCAGATTCTGCTTGAAAAAAGAAAGAAAAAAACAATGATGTTGCTTGAATCACCTAGTGCTGGCATGGGGATTATGTACTTTCTACTTAAATGGGAGATTTTTGTATATATTTAACATTAGTGGTAGTCTTAGAAAATAATTCAGGATTTTCTTCCACACATTTTGAGTGCTATTTTTTGGCAATGGCAAAATAACGCTTGCAATATGCATCTGACAGCGTGATTAATCCTATGACAATCAGTTGCTCTTATGGACACAAGTAATTATAACAGGATACTGCCTTTTGATCATCTTCCTTCTTTCAAAGATCTTATGCAGCTTTGGAATATAAAGAAAACATCCCCACATTATTCTCAGACAAATTCTTTGGAGTTAGTAACAAAGGAAGTGAAACTAGTGTTTAAAAAGTTATACTGAAATAATAACATTTCAGCTTACAGAGACACAGTGAGGATTAAAAATGCTTATGAATTTTGAGTTTGAAAGCAGTATTAAACTTTGGTTTTGGTAACTATCCAAACTCAGAAATATTCAGTAACAAACAATACAATTAACTGACATGTAAGATGGTCTAATAAGCAACTGATCGTCCTATGCTCAGGTCTGCTTCCTCTAAGGAAGGTAACTGGATCTCACAATCATCTGTGACATACCATGTTGGTGTTAGGAACATATGAAGTTCTGTGGGGTGTGCTTCCTACAAACAAGTTTATATTCCTTTCTCCCACACTGTGTTTGGTATTTAAATGCTACCTGGTGTTTAATGCCCTGCTAAAGGCACTAGCTGCCTTGCAGCTATGCACAGGTGCAGAGAATTTGGTTTAACAAATCTCTCTTTTCCTCTCTTCCACTAAGGAAATAACAAGCATTAACTGCAGGGCACACTGCAAGCATTTCTGCCAGTGGAATTTTGACTGCAACAGTTTTTCTGTCACTTGCATAGAGGTGCTGACATAGAGGTGAGTTCTCTGAAGATCCCACCAGATCCGTGCAGAACACGGGTGTGTGCTGCATTAGAACATTGACAATTCAGTACAGCGTGCCTAAGGGGTAACTCCAAAGTCTAATGTTTCTTTTGCTTCTCTGATTTTATGGAGACTTGTCACTGGGTCTCCATGTGTTAGACTGTCAGCAGAACTCCACAAACTGTTACATACTGATTTTCAACTGCATACATTTTCTGAGTAGCATTTGAACTTTGCTTTCTTTAGCTAGCTCTTCTACCATGTAGCTTTTCTTTTGCATTATTTCCTGTTCAGAGAGTTTTTTGGTTGCTATGTCCCTTGGACTTTCAGGATGTGTTATGTTTGCTTAGCATTCCCACATTTAACTGAATGCTTGCCTTTCATACCTGGAACCAGGTAACACCTGGTAACACTTTGTCTGGGACTGTGTCAGACTCACCAGTACATGAGGAGAGGCCTTCAGAAAAAATCCACACTAGCTTTTGCAGACAAGATTGCTTCCTGCCATTGAATGCTCATTTATTCAGAGTCTGGATGCTGATGATGTGCTCTCATCAGATCTCACAATTCCTTGCCTGAGAGATGGTGACATGGCCAATGCAGTCAGCATTTTTCCCATCTACTTTCAACTTATGATGTTTACCTTCAGAAACAAACTCTTCTGAAAGCATTCCTGAAGTGGGTGCAATGAAGCTGTAGTGAGTATCTGCTGCTCACCCTCACTCTGGGGGCTTTTTCCAAAAAACATGTGGAATTGCATTAAGACTTCTGAATCAATGGTATTATTAACTTACTCTGAGTGTGTATGTGTCTTGTAGGCCAGCTCTAATAACATATTTCTGCAAATCCCATCAGTGGATGCAATGGCCGAAGTGATGCAAGCCTCCAAGTGTTTTTAGATTATTGGTTAGTCTTCTCTTAGTTAAGAAATCTAGGTTTGTAAACTTAGAAGGTTGCCTCAAAGTTTAAAACACATTGTCTGAAAGCAGTGGGACTGTTAACACTCCCAACTGCCAGGATGATTAGGTTTTCCCAGTGTTTCTGGCATACCATTTCTTGCATGCTCCATCTTTTACCCATACCTACTGCCACAGGTCACCCTAACAGCTTCTTTCTCTTTCCGCTTCTTGCCCTTGTTTGAACTCCTTCTCAAGGGAGCCCTACAACAATATTAGAAAAAATTAGGAAATGTTTTTTGAAATTTTACTTTCATTCCTTTTATTAAAAAGTATATTTTAAGTAACAAAATGCTTACCCAAGATCTGCAAGTTTTCGCTTTAGTTTTTCTGCATGCCCTATAGTAGGGAGAGTTGATCTTGCTGCCTGGGCACATGTGGCACCATCTAGGATACATTCGTACATGGGAGAATGTACATTATTATTATTTTTAATTGCTACTGACAGCTATTCCACTTTCCATCCAGAACAGTTTGTATATCTGTTCGTAATTAGACACATACACAATTTAAATATGTGCATTCTTCTCATTTTTAAGAAGATGGTGTGAAAAGGATTACAAACAGATTAATAGTTTCACAACTTGAAAATACACATGAAGGAATCTTATTTTAATCAAAGAAAAAAGTTAATTTGCTCGAGCTTTAGTGAATATGTAGTAAGACAAACAACAAAAAGGATTTACAGGTAAATGTTACATATTTCCCCTTTTACAGAAATCATGTGGTATGTGCACTCTACTTCAAAAATGATTGCTGAAATCCTTTCTTGAACTTTGGAGCAGAGGATACTTCTTATGATGGACAAGCTAGGTGATAGTTATCTGTTAACTACTCAGCTAAAATGAGTGTTTAACTTGAAATACAAACATTTCTATTAATAAAAAAAATAAAAGTATCTTAGTCAAGAAATTTGCCCTAAGACCTCTACCAGTTTCTGATGTTTTCTACATAAACTGCTAAAACCTGAAGAGGAAACACACTGCAGTACCCATAAAGTAAAAACGATGACTCTAAGTATGCAAAACACCCTGTGAAATCTGCATGGCAGCTACAACATGCAGCAGCTGAAAAAATCAGACACAGTTTCTGCGATTGTTAAACACAAAGAGTGCCCCCAGATCTTCTAGAGGGAGCAAATGAAGGTCAGTTATTTGTGTCACTTGCAATTTGGTGACTTTACAACGCGACCTCAGATTTACAGTTGCTTTTAACTGGAAACACTGCTAGGTTTGTGGATTTCTCCTAAGGAGACTGACAGAAATTAAGCCCTCAGAATCAGCCCAAAATACCACAGGACAGTGTATGTTGTTTGTGGATAATATTTGCCTTAAGATTTCATTCAAGTAAAAAATCCAATGTGCAAGTGACTCATAAATCATTACGGAAAAAGCAGGAAAACAAGCCTCTCGAGACATCCATGCTCTAAAGGCCATACTATTTCTACTAACAAATGGTACCTTATGTTAACAAAAGCATTCAAGAAAACTGACAAGTAACCTCATGTCAAAAAACAAAACAAATAAAAGTTCCCCATGAGGAAAAAAAAAACAACAGAACAACAGAGTAATACGAAGAATGACAAAAGGCCAATGTCTCTTGAGAAGAAACCCACCCCACGGGGGGGTGTGGAGAACCTTAGGCAAGGTGTACTTTGCACTACCTCTATGCTGTGCACACTCCTGTCTTTTCTCCTCAAAGATCTGCTTATGGTTCCTCTTTCATCTTTAACATATGCTTTTCATTTAACCACTGTCAAAATTGCCACTTTCAAGACTAAAAGGTTGCAATGCCTCTTTTCACACTCTGTATTCACAGCCAAGTGGGACTGGGGAGCCGGGGGGGTGATGGGTTTTTTGCGAAACATCTTAATGAAAGCAAATGAAACTATAAGATGCCCTGCTTTAGTGGTGGGCAAATAACAAAAACATTTAGTAACTGGAGGTTTTGCTTCTGTAGTAGCGGAAAAAACCCGTAGAGCTCCCCAGGGACACGTAGCAGCTACCAGCTACAGCCAGCTCCTGTCAGGCTTTTACATCACTCTGCTCCCACTCACACACAGCTTGGCCCAGCTGGAGCGCTTTGAATCATGAGGATTTGCTGGGAAAAGCATTCATGCTGGCTATGAGATACAGGGGAAGGTGGATGGACTAGGCCCCAGTAACAGCTTCAGCTGAGCTTTAAACCTACAGGAGCTTGCATATGTGGAGACACATACACTCGTGGCAGAGGCCACGAAGCAAGACTGCAGGGCCTGGGCAGGAGGGACATTTGACCACCATTTGACTGGTTCTTCAGCATAAATCACACAAAAGCCATTTAATCTATCACTTTTGGCCTCCGAGAGCTGGTGTAAGTGATCTGCAGATGATGGATGTGAATGGAGCCTAGCCCTAACTTCTTGTCTCAAGGTCACAACACAGCTGAAGTCAGCCTCACATCAGCAGAGGATTGCCCACAGCGGTCATCTCAGCTGCCTTGTCAAACAAGGTTGCACAAAGCAATCAGAAGTGAAGAAAATAAATCAATCACACTTGTACATGAAAAAATCATGCTTAAAGACAAAGCAGCAAAATTTTCACCACTTTGCGACAAAACTCATCTCCTGACATTTCCGCTTGTCTACAGTGTTCAAGACCTCATAAGAAAAAAAAGTGTGAGCTCACTTCTGCTAATCAGAGATTAATCAGTGGACATGCACATGTACTCTTTCTATCTCTGAAAAAAAAACAACACAAAAACAACAAAACCCAACTAGCTAAACACCCAAAAGCACTGGTTGTTTATGTAATGATCACAGTGGGGAAGGCATGATATCCTTCCTTATTTAGACATGGGTTATTTTTCAAACCTAAATTGGGAAGGAAAAGCAACATACCAGGTGGAATATAATACCCTATTCCTTACAATATAAAGCTAGTCTCCACCAAATTTTTATCAAGATATTCTTCATACATCAGATGCAAATGCAGGAGTTATGACTCCACTGGTAGAGTAATCGCATGCTTATGCTGAAGAGTCAGGAAAGTCATGTTCTTATGTTCACATCCTTATTTTTCACTTGCAAAATTCAGGCTTGGAATTTAACCCTGATTCATGAAAAAGGATACAATTAGCAACTACACAATTAGACTAGCAATTTCAGATCCCATCTAAAAATGCCAGCATATATTAACCTATTCTAAATTAGACAAAACTTCATTAATCTGTCTTTAAAGAACTGGCATGAATGCCCTGTATGCTGATGAAGAAAACATAGGTTGTAAATGAATGTCAAGTCTTTTCATTTACATGGACAAACAAAAATCCTCATCAGGTTGTTCTTTTCAGTTAATTCCACTTAGTCAAAGACTATTCTGAACCTATCCAGGCCTATTACTGCAGTTCTTACCCACAATTTTATCACGTATTTTAGCTGTATGTTACAGCTAGAGAATGGAATGTGCATAGGCAAGAATACTAATGTGGTGTAAATTGCTAATTCTGACTTTGCAAGACATCTGAAACAGAGGGCTCAGCATTCTGTGCAATATTGTATTGTTAATGCATTGAATAAACAAGTATTTGAGAAATGTACCTCAACTGGGTATGACTGCATCATGTTTCATCCAGTTTACATTCAAAGAATCTGAATGAAATAAATAACAATGTGGCCAACTTGTCTAACAAATCACTCCTTTTCTTTCTATAAATGCAGCATCTCCAGCCACTGACCTCTTGTTTAATCTAGAGTCTGTTGCCTCTCTGCAATTAAAAGCTACAATCTGTTATTCTTGCTTTACTCTCTTTCTGACCCTCCAAAAAAAGCATCTAGCAGTGCCAAAAGCACATCATTCAAGTAAGTACAATATGTTAGTCATGTTTTTAACACTAAAATGTCCCGAGGCCCAATAATTTTATGTTTTGAAAAAAACAGAGAAGATTTTCTTAATGGCAACTTCCCAGTATCTTTTTCATAGTTCTAAGAAAGAAAAAAAAAAAAAAAGAAGAAGAAAGATAGCTGTTCCTGAACTCATTTTAACTTTGTCCTTTTCTTATACCATCATACGAGGACAACTGCAATTTTCTGACTTCCAGGTAGACAAAAGAAGTTATGAGAAGATGGCCTTCTGGTTGCTACGGTCGTACTACACAATAGAAGTTCATAAATTAGATGTAAGTGAGCAAACTGATGCACCAATTTATTGTAAAAAATAGTAATACCTTTATCTTGTAAAACATTCCTGCCAGATGGGTGATGCAAAGGAGATGCTTCAGAGCTGTGCCCAGATTTTGAAGGAGAGGAAAGTGGAGTGTGTCCCCGAGCATACAGGGAGAGGACACCTCCTTTGTGCTGCTGTCCTTCTTCTTGGTTTTCAGTTAGGTTGTCAAGTGAGATTGCTGCACTGCTAGCCACTGGGGAGAGGGAGGAAGCACCAGAATCTGATGCTGGTGAGGATGCTCTCATACATATGGGCAGTGGTGATTTTGAAATGTGCATGGGACTACTGTAACTGTTTGACGGCTGTTGGTACAAGAGATTATAAAGCAGGTTATACCATTTAGTAACCAATCAGAGCAAGGTTTACTTTGAACATGCACTTCTTTTATTCATTATTTATTCTTCTATTTGTAAGAAACACTTTAGCAATTCATGTCATTCATTACCTTTTAATACCACATAGTGTTGTTTATTGATATTTGCTTTCAGGCAGAAGTCAGAATCAGATAAAACAACGAGTAAATATCGTATCAATTGTGTTATTAACAAACAGAGAAATGTAGGATTTAAGTTCTTTTCACCTCCTGCATAAATTAAAGAACCCACTTTGCATTATAAAGTACACATAAATCAAGAAGACCGGGATTCCTGTTAAAAACAGAAGAAAAAAACAACAAACAACAACAAAAACAGGTGTGCTGACTCAAAGGAGATGGGACTCACACATCACTCAAGGGCATTCATAGTGAACTGGCCACAGAGGAATGCATACTGCCTTTGCTACAGTGCAAGGACAAAGACAGGGGATGAAAAGACTTATAGGGGCAATCTAGTATTCCAAAGGAAGTCTGAGAGAGAGGGCAGAGTCCTTCTCACCTTTCGTTCAAGGCTGTCCTCTCCATCAGTTGAACTGATGCTGTCATAGAGCCTTGTTCTTGTTGGCCTCTGCCGCTTGTTCTTCACGGAAAGCTGAGCTCGAGTTTTCAGAGCTTTGGAGTCCAGTCTCTCTGTTTCTGGCACTGCTTCATTGAAATCTGTAGGAGAACATGATTTAAAGCTGTTTGTAAAATATGTACGTTTTGGAATTAAACTAGTTTCTCCTAGGATATGACCTGCAATTGCTAACACATGCACTTTTAATGTTTTACTCACACATGTATTTTTGGAATTGTTAATCGATATGCAAAAACCTAAATCTGAATTACTAACAGATTCAGATCTAGTAGCTGCATAACAAAGAATCAACTGCAGATTTTAAAATTCAATAGATTATTCCCATTGTTACATGGGACCACACCAAAACAATGTCGTTGTTAAGCACAGCTGCACTAGCCCAGAAAGCAGGTCCCCTGTACTCCCCCAGACCTACTTACTTGATCTACAGAGTGCTCCCCAGTCAGGGTGTTAAGCAGTCTCATTTGTTATCTCCTCCCTTATCGCTCTGTCCTCAGAACCCTCACCTCCTCTTGCAGATCCTTCTTTGCTTTATTCAGAATTCCTTCAAACTCCACAAACGTAAGCAAACTTTGCTAAACTTAAGTAAAATGTTGCTGTCAGCACCATGCCTCATGGTCCCTAATACAAACCAATTAATACGAGCCACCTGACTCAAATACAGCCTTGCCTCACTTGCTCTAAGATCACATCAGAAGCTACTCGGACAGGCTCCTTTCCTTAGTGGGAGTCTAGAGGCCACGATTATTATTGTGATTATCACGATGTACTGTAGTTGTCTGTTTCCAGCCTTCCAACAGCAATGTATTTTGACAAAATCATTAGCGAGGTAGTGTTACAGCTTTGCAGAAAGACCTCAAGAGAGCTGAAATAAATTTTTACTGCAGGCAACTGCCAGAGAATGTTCAATAAAGTTTATCATGACAGTCAAAATGAAATGAAATTAATCCATCCAGGAGACCCACGAAAGGCACCCTGAATTACAGTTATTCAAGACAGGAATGGGAAGGCCATGTGCTGTGTGTGTACATGACAGAAGGGACTCCGTTTCTACCTGATCAACTAAACAAACAACTATGCTGTGTTGAGCAGGACATGGATTGTTAGGTCTGTTATTATGCTGATCTAATAGTTCAAAACCCTGTGGGAAATTTACAAGCAGTAATTATCCCAACAAAAATTAAGAAGACAGTCATCAGAAGACCTGTGTAAAAGCTGGGAGATGTACTCTACAATCCCATTTCTTAACCCCTACAGAGTTGCTGTACCTTCTGAACAGCTTGGGTTTGTGTAGGAGATGTTGTACTCTACCACATGTACTTCAAAAGATTAAAATGCAAAGGAAATCCAAAGCTGCATTATTGTTATATATCAACATAAAAGAGCTGGGCACTGTCACTCTCACACTTATTCCCTGTTGTCTTCATACATCTAACTTTCTGCTGGAAAACACAAGAAATGCTGTTTCATCATTTTGAAGACCAAGTAGTATTACATATTTCCCCTTTCATCTGCTGCTCAAACAGCATTATGTGAGAAATATGGGAGAAATATTTCATATAAAAAAATGGAACTAAGAAGCAACTCATCTGCCTAGTTTCAAAGTCTCCCCATTCAAGAATGCCTTGTGAGGAAGTATACTAAACACTTCATCTATGACTTGCCTCTACAAATAGAGCTGACATAACTGCTGTTTGCTTCGCTATCAATCATTATTCAAATGAAATATGAGAATTTCAGCAAATTTAACATTTTATAAGGCCGCAATAAGGCAAAACATTTTTTTTCACATTTTATGCCAGACAAGAAATAGATTATTTATGGTTTCAACCTTCTTTTTTGTTTGCAATCCTCAAAGTACAAATCAAATCAGAATCCATTACACTAATTTACTTGTCTAAGTACTGCATTCCTAACACACTAATTAATTAGCAGATGATCCTCCTGACATCTTTGCTTTAAACAAAGACATTTAGCTTTAAACAGAGACATCTTAGCCTTGCTGAATCCATCAACTTTAGTAAAGCAGAAAATTTCCCAATGCTTTCCATGCCATTGTGACCCTCATTCTCAGAGAATATGATTCAGCCACGGGTGGAAAGAGCTTGGTGACTTACTCCACCACCAAAATGGAGAGTACTTGCTTTCCATCTGTATCCACAGCCCCTAGCTCTCAGTGACATCCTTCCACCCCCTCAGAGGATTTGGACCTCAGCTCCTCTTCAAGCTGATTGAAAAGAGTGAACCAGAAGAAACTATCCAATTTTAGTCTGACACTCCAACTTCTTCTCTTCTTAAGTTAGTTTTCTGTTGTTCTGGTGAACTGAATGAGTGCACCAAGTGTCCTAGTGCTAAAGCAGGACAGTGGATGAGGCAGAACCATTTGGTCAGACAAAGTGATGGTGTGGGGTCTCCTGTTTCAGCACTGATGAGCTGTCAGTTTAGCTCAAACTGTCTCTTGAAATCAGAGCCACAGAGTGACTTAGTAAAGTCCATTACATAGCTGAACAGTAAGTCTCATTCAAAACTCATTTCTTTTTGCAGATCAATGTTGTCTTAAAGCACTGCAAGACTTCCAGCAGCACGTCTTGCTTTTCTTCTTTGTGTAAGAGTTAAAGTCTAGATACAGATGAAACCAGAAAATCATGTAAAATTATGTTTCTGACATTATTTGACAGGATAGCTGTCTATTGTCACAATTTGAACTTCTCATATTTTTTCTTTCAGGTGCACACACTCCCATCCATTCGTTCTGTTCATGGCTCAAATTATGCAAACCATCAACGTGGCGCTGCAAACACTTATTTAACTAAGCGGTCACGTTGGCCTTGGTTAAGCAAACCACCCCCTGGGCCTGGAGGTTGCTGCTCCCTCCATCCCAGAGCTGGGCTGCTGGCTCTCAGGGCCAGCTCTCAACTTAACCTTGGTTCAGCCTGCTGCAAAGAAATTGCTCAAAAGCATCAGGAAGGGCAGTTTCCTAGGAATCTTCTAGCACACTAGGGAGCACGATAAGTATCTCACAGGATTGTTTTAACAGGTTCGACATTGTTCATAGAGACACTCTAATTGGACTTTCTTCGATGGGCCTTGAACCACTTCACTGCAAAGGGCTTCTCTCTGCATTATTTCAGAACCACTGTGGAGTGGAAAGCAGACCTCCTGTCCTCCCACTGTGTTTCCATGATACATGCTGATAGATTTCAAAACAATCTTCCGAGACCTGATGCATCCCTGAGCATCCCAGGACACCCAGCACAACCATCAAAGTGGCTCGAAGGGGCATTTGCACAGAGATCAGCAAAGACTGTCCAAGCTGGTGTCAACACCGAACTGTCTAGGTTTCACATCTTTGGCTCCTTCCAGATCATCCGTGAATAGCTTGATTCTCTGCTGTGGACACAGCTCCTGACCACTAGAACTGAAGACTTCATCAGCTTTTCTGTACTCTCAGAATAAATCAAATATTTGTAAAAGAAACACAACCTGCAGGCTTCTGGTATTCCAATGCAAAACAAAGGACTCTGGGCTGTAGCAGTTTTGATTTCTCTCTGCAGCTTCCACTGATGTTACTGGAAGCCCCTCTATGGGGTTGTGTTACAGCCCGAGGAGCCAGGCAGTCTGACGCCATGTCCCCACCGCCAGACCACCTGCGGGCAGGGACGGCCGTGCTCCTGTGGGCAAGGCGGGCCAGTGCATCTGTTGGCTAGACCCAAATGTATTACAACACAAGAATATAACAGACACCACAGTTCACCCTGAAGCAAAAAATGATACTTGCTTGTATCATTTTAATTATCAGGATACCAGAAATATGTGCTTTTACATGAGCTGAGTTTTAGGGAAGGCCTAGCTGCAAACTTCAGAGTAAAAATGACAGGATGTGGCTGAGTACATGCAGTCTCATCCTACAAACCTAAAGCTGAGGCTGAACAAGAAGTGTGCATTATATTCTCTGGATAAAAACTAGGAAAGAGACAGCAGTGATTGTATCAATGTCACAAAGGTGTAAAACACACTGTGCACTCAGGGAATCCTGATCAACCTCCAGAGACATCATGGGCTTCACCTCTTGCCCTCGATAGCTCCTCTGCAAGAATGCACGGGGTGATTAGTTATTACACATATTGCCAGACAATTTTAAGTCCTTTTCTTAAAAGGCTTACACAGGAACAATACGAAGATACAGGCTCTGTCTGTAAATACTAAGTATCACTGCATTACAGACCGACAGAGACTTCAGACACTCTGATACAGAATTTACCGGCAAAAGTATAAGGAAGTCAGAGTGCCACAGCATGTTTAGAGATCTCTTTATTCTAAAGAAGTCCTTTTTCTCTTATTAGAAACACAAATTCAGCCTGGAATCTAAGATCTAACTATGGCTTTTCTACTTTCAAAATATCATTGATGATTATCTGTTTTTTCTATCAAATAATTTGTTTTTGTATTCAGGTGGTTAAATTTGGGCAGTTTAAAATTCACAGATTGCCTGTTCTAACTCTCAGAAGCACTAACACTGGTCAACATTTTCCCAGTGAAAAATGGCAGCTCTAAGAAATTGAAAATTTTAATGCAAATATATCAGTTGAAAAATATGATTAAGAAGTACTGACATAGAGTTTTAATACCTTATAAAGATGCTTTTTGATTCTTTTTACATGTAGAAATTCCTTTCAAATTGTATACAAAAAATAAAAAGTCTTATCAGAATTTAATTTTGCCAGCTTAGTGAAACAGAACATTCTACTGAACTGCACAAGGTACATATTGAAGAGGATGTCTGAGAATGCATTTCAGCTCCTGAGCTGTTGACGTGTGCTGACACTGCTAAAAATGTAAACATGATTTCTGGGAGGTAGGTAAAAAAAACATACTTTCCTTCCCTGATGCGATCTTCTTGTAACGCTTACTGCGTCTCTATGCAGAAATACAGACTTGTCACCCTGAGTGCTTTCCTGAACTTCAGAGACTTCAGGATAATAAACACTTGTTAGAAAGAAAGAGCTATGTGGAGATCTGTGGAAACCAATTCTACAAGGTCTGTGTATCACACAAATACTACTTCAGAAGGAAAGCCCTTTTTTATGTACATATGTTAAAATGTAATTCATATTGCTTTGTCTGCAGAGCAATACTCAATTTGTTACTCCACACACAACTAACTGCTAAAATAGCAATTTTAATAAAACACCCCCGTGATTGCTGGAAATCAATTTAATTGGTAGTGCAATGCAATTTTCTTCACCAGAAAAATAAATGATGTTATAGATTATTGAAAATGAAAATATTTCTAGGAATGAACTCTGGTGGTCCCTTGTCATAATCCCAGCACCTGATTTCACAGACTGTCACTAACTACACAGTAAGTATTGCTCCTGCACCAAACGATTTCATTCCAATGCTGTGAATCTAACATTGGCTTCAATTCTGCATATACCTCAACAGTAAGGAAACACTTGCAGTTACAGAATTTAAAACACTAACTAAAGCTATGTAAGCTATGTGTATTTTCACTGCACAGTCTGAAAAAAATAACAATTATATTTTCTATGCAAAACAAGTAAAAGTTATAGTTACCCTGCCAATAGAATCATAAAATCATAGCACCTATCCACATCTTACTATTACCATAAATTGTTTTGGCTCTTTGATAATGTAGAACAAAGTCTAACAATTCTTGTGCTGTTAATCAGGCTGTGCTATAGACTACTATTATTTTAATGAATGAACCAGTAAAGAATTTGCATTTTGTTCACAAAGGGCTCCATCCTGAGAAATGGTGAGCTCTACCTACACAGCTGCTTTTGATGTTAGTACCCAGGTGGGATCGGAACCTTGTAGAGATCCATTCAAAATGCTAAATTTAAGCTTCTTTTTTAAAAAAAAAATCTGGTAACTTCACTCTTGTTTGATCTTTGGTGATTGGGTAATTAAGGATGAGTTTAGGAATGCAAGAAAGCACAATTCTTTCCTGTTTTATTAACACATCAGAAATTGTGGAATTAAACCTACATGTTGATGGCATCTCACTGAAAATTCATTTAAGTTTTATGAAATCAACAATGGTCTTTATTAGCACATGCTAATCATTTCCATTTTTTAATGAATATTCGTTGTATAGTATTGTCATTATTTGGTGAACTCTGGAAAAACAACAGCATTCCTGTGTTAGTGTTTCCTTTAAATCCTAAATGATAACCATACTATTTATGTACACATTACAAGAGTTATGGGTTGGTTTAAACAAACCTTGACTTAAGCCATCCAGACAGGACACTTGCTTAGTATCTAGATTTTCCACAGGATCTCCTCTAGAAACTTCTCCAAAAGATGTCTGCCTTTCAAATATGTTGTTGTTATTGTTAACCTGGCTCCCATTTTGCTTCAGTAGCCTGAAAACTTCTGCTTCCAAGTCTCGTATCTGAAAGAAATACAACACATTTTTACCTATAGCACATACGCATATATGTTTTTTTTCTATATTATCAGACAGAGTTGTCTCATTCACCAAACCAATGAGTAAATAATACTCACACGAGCTTGTAAGCCTTGAACCTCTGTAAGATGTGCTTTCTCCAAATCTTCTATTTTCTTTCGTTCAGCTTCCTGGCGTTTGATGAAGTCAAGTTCTCTTAGGGAAAAAAAAAGAAAAAGTTGTGTTTGCTGTCATCAAAAAGCAATCAGATTCAAACAGAAAGTAAAATGTTCTGGTGTACTATATGTCAGACTACGCATCAGAAAATTCTGTCCTTAACAAATATTTTACTATTAACCTAAAAATAAGTATGAAACTGCAATTAGGACATCAATTATTTATCATTCTATATCAATATGCTATGTGAAAGTACAAAAATTAAAAAAGTAAAAGTCTCCATTCTGCTCTGAGAAATGGGATAGAATCTCTGCTTTATGAGTGTATGACTGTACTTTCTCAGAAAAAGGACAGCCACAGGTTTTCAGGTACAAATTTAATTTTCTAGTAAGTTTTAAGGAAATCTGTTAGGTGTTTTTATGAGTCTAAGATAGTTAAAAACAACAGACTACATCTTTTACTAATATTAAGTGGAATAGCAACAGAAAAGCTATACAAACTCAATCTATCTATTTTTCCTACTTCCTTTTACTTTGAAAATCTAAGATACTTATGATAAAAAGCACAAGACATACCAGTTAGTTCTGGAACAGTCATAAAACTCCAATATGGGTAATGACATTTTGAATATCTTTTTTTTTTCATTTTTTTTTTTTAATGACAGTACATTTACTTCTACACTTCCAGTTTTCACTTGACATTGCTGTACATTTTAGAGTATTCTTTTTTAAATGACCACATTTCAGCATTAATTAAAAAATGCTGCACAAAAGAACGTTTGGGGAATGGAAACCATTATAGAAATGTAAGATGTTATTATTCTTGCTAGCCATCAGGGAAAGGGACTGTATGAAACAGAAGGGGGCAGGTAACCATCAGTTAGCTCAACAGCTCAAATAATCCTGGCATCTACAAGAGGAAGAAAAATAAGATGGAAAATGTAACAAAACAAATTGCTTTTGCATGTTGCATTAATACAAAGCAGGAGTGAATCTAGCTGATATGTCACTATAAATTGCAGCAAACATTTCTAATCAAATGCTCTACTATGATTACTCTTGGTTATTTACAACCACATTTAGTTATCTACTAATCCTGAATCATTCCAATGTGGAATAAAACAGAATAAAGCTTTATTTAGTTATAGTTATATTTTTTCAGCAATACTAAACTAATACTTGAATAATACTAACATTTTTGTTTTCAATGAAGAACTTGTGGTTTTCATGATAAAAATGTGAAAAATGTTGTTTACCTTACAGGAATTTAATAGTGGGTTGGTTTCATATATCAAAATATATAATATACATGTTTCCTATCTGGCCACTAATGCATTTGCTGAGCCTGGCGTAGCTGCTTACTTTTGCTGGAAATCCTTGATTAATTTCTTTGCCTTGTTATATTTCTTCTCCAGAGCCTGATACTGGCTTTGCGTCTCCTTGAGGTGCTCATTCACTGTGTGACACAGGGTTTGTGCCTCAATCCAGTAACTCTCTAATTTCATCATCCTCTCCTTATTCTCCTCGATGTTCTGCTGCAGTTGCGTCTTCTCCAGCTCCCACCTCACCTTCTCATTCTCAGCTGCCTGCAGCTGAACAAAAGTATACATGCCAGTCAGTAAAAGGGTGCCAAGTGCAGCCTAACAGATTAGGATGAGTTCAAACGACAGGAATAATGAAAATCACTGATTAACTATAAAAGTAATACGCCAGCAGAGAAAAGAGCATTTCGAGACTAACACATACACTGATACATACGTTACTCTTTTTCATAAAATGAAGTAGAACCTTTGCTCTGTGTTACAGGGCAGCCTCATTGATTCTCTGAGATACACTAACACATTTTAAAATGTCAATAGTGGAGTATTTATGTAAACTGCAGGGTTAATCAGCCAGCATTGCTAATGAATTTTGCTCTATGTATCTTGCTCAGGTGTCAGAAAGCTTTCATACTCTTTCATAAGATGAGAAACATCATATATAAGGAGGAATTCCAGATTCTATATTTAAGAACAATTTGGAAAACAATAGAAAAAAAAAGCCAATTGTGTCTAATCTAACTATCTGCTTTTTCTCCCAAATTAGAAATTCTATTGAAATCTTACAATGCCTTTTTTCATATCATAATTTGGCTTAGTCTAGAAAGCCAAACAAAAGAGGCTGGAAGTAAAGTAGAACAGAAAATTTAACATCAGGTCATAACCTAGGATTATTTTCAGTTTAAGCAGGCGTTGAGTTTTGCACCTAACACTGAAACTACACCAGCATTATTATGAGGACAAAGAGAACCTGTTATATTACTCTTGTTTTCTTTAAACTTGCTTACCACGTTGTAAGGAGCTAATATTAAAAGGAAAACATATCCTTACTGTTGTAGATTCCTGCCCTTAAATGTGCTAATTCTGTCAGACATATCAGCACTGTTTAACTTTCTGATCAGTGCAGTTCCACTGCTATGTCCACTATTTGGCAACAGTGAAGTCAAGTGTCTTTCTCCAAGTGACCTCAAAGAAGCCTGAATTTTACTATTGAATCCTTAGTGCCCGTGTAATGCTTTTTTGTTGATTTTTTGTTGTAGTTAGGTTTTTTAATTTCCAAAAGCTAGCTGCAAGTTTCAGCGTTTGGCACCAAATAAGGTTAGGGTATTTTTGCTCCCAGAATTTATGGAAGGAAACCCTGTCTTACATATCCCTGTTTACTTATCAAAACTGCTTCATTTTCTCTAGGCAGTTCTGCTAGCACCATGAACGATGCACACAAAACTAGAATAGGCGGTTTGCAATTTAGTGGTAACACACACATAAACTAGCCACATTTTCTTTGGCTCTATTCAAAACACCATGGAAAGAAAGCAGTCCAACAAAAAAAGATGTATTAACCCTAATCTTGCAAATGGATTTGCATAGATGAATGTTTACACCCACGCCATGAAGTCAGTGGGGCTTGGCACAATCCCAAGGGATTGACCAAGCAGCTCCAATTGCTAGATTGGAACAGGAAAGTAGACAGGAGAAAATATTTTTGACTTTTTGAACTGAAATAGTACCACAGAAATTGTTATTACAGAAAATAGTTGCATTCAGAATTTGATTTTAACAATACTTAATGCAAAATTGATAAACGCTATGCAAAATGCATGGTGAGTGCAAATGGTTGCTAGAAAGAAACAATCATCTAAAACATTTTTCTGAAGTACAATTTTCTCTTTTTCTTCATTTTATTTCCTTTATAATGTACTCAAACTGAAAAAGAAGGATGTTATTATAAAACCTAATTTTACTCAACAACAGAATTATCAGTTGACTTCCCATAAAGCTTATCCTAATACAAAAATACAATTTCTTTTTATTGCTATTGCAAATTCAACCTAATAACTAGCAACCAATTGTGAGATGTTTTCTGTTAAGCTGGTAAGAACATCTAGAACATCTATTAAAGAGAACTGCAACAGTAAGAAACAGCTCTTTTTCTTCTGTATATAAAAAATAATTTAAATTTAAAACCTTTAAATATTTTTTTAAATGCAAAAAAAAGGAAACTAACATAAACAGGATATCTCTAGTAAATAAAAAATCTACTAATTTAGGCTTAAATATTCAATCCAAATAAACTTAAAAACCTGAGAAAATGCACTAGAATTGTAAAGCTAGAAATCTGCTACTTAGTCATTATGATATTCCTTAAAATGTATGTTTAATTGAAGCTACACAAGTTGGCAGTTTCTCTTAATAGCAGCACTTAAGATTTTACTTGAAACTTTGAATAGAGAATATACAGCAAGACAAGATTTAGCTGAGCCACTGTGTTTCTTAATCTGCCTTTAATAAGGACGTTGATTTCTCCACCCACATAAAGATACATGTCTTCAGATCTGATTTTGCATGAGAGGAAAAAAATCAGCGTGTATTAACTGCATATTGATTCTTACCTTCGTCTTCAGCTTCTGAATTTCAGCTTCTGTAACTGCATGTTTGATTTGCAACTAAAATTGAAATATAAAATAAACAAGTGAAGTCACAGAGTACTCCAGTATTTTTAAAGCCTGTGCTGCAAGTTGAATACCTTATTACATAGCAGAAGGCCTTGAAGAGTGCTGCAGTGCAGTAGATTGTAAATTAAAATGTCTAGCTTGCAAAATGACTCAGACTGTGCAATCTAATTAAAGATAGGATGCCATCTAACCACTCATAATTTCAAATCAGAACATCCAATCTGTTTAGCAAAACCAAATGTCTTCTGCTTAAAAAAAAAAAAAAAAAATCCTGCTGGGCTTTGCTCTTCTCTGATGTGAATGTGAAGTATGTCCCAGTGCTGTCAGAAAGTCCCTCGATACTGATTAAAGCAGGCATATTACAAAAGAGCAAATACAGGAATAAGTGATTTAACAACTAAGGGAGTCGGAAAACCTTGAGGGGATGGCTCCACATGTTTGCTCCACGCAAGAAAAAAGGTAAATTGATGCTATCCTTCCCCACCATTAACTTGAATTACTCTGCTCAAGCTAGCTAATTTCAAGTGAGAGCAGTTACACTGGGAAACAGTAAAAAAAAAAAAAAAAAAAAAAAAAAAAAAAACAGGAAACAGCATACAGGCACACAAAATGACTGCAAGTAGATTAACAGCCCAGGCATTGTGCTAAAGGTTGCATTTACATTGCCAAGCACCGTGCCACAGTAACAGGGGATCTGTGCAGGGAAATGGGGGGTGCTGAGGACCTGGCACCCAGCTGCACGCTTCCCAGGGGATTTCTTCTGGATTAACCTACATCAGTCTCCTCCCCCCAAAACATCTTTGAGTTTAGTTTCCCCCCAGAGGATTAATATTTGCCTGTTCCAGGAATACTCTGAAGCAGAAACTGAAGCAGTTTCCACACTCCCAGTGGAAACGATCGTATGTACGCACGTGTCCGACAGCGGCCTGCACCCGAATCCCCGCTGCTTTACACGCGATGCTGACAAACTGCTGGCAGGCCCCAAGCCCCTACATCCAAAGCACTGCTTAATCTGAACCTGCGGCTTGCGTGTTGTCGGGTGAGGAGCAAGGGCACGGGCAAAACCTGAATTTAGCTTGAGCTAACACTGCAGGGAAGATGAAACTGTAGTTCATTATTTATGAATACCAGGAATAGTTATGGAAAAGCATGTTTTACATGGTGGTTACTACTCTTACAAGACTAAAGGAAGCCTTTGGGAACAGTTTATGTTGAGCTGGTGGTGCGCATGAGGGACTTGCACTGAATCACAAACGATCACCTCTTACAAAGCAGCCGTTACATTCTCAAAAGCCAGGCTGTTATTAAAAAAATAAATAAAAGAAGGTACAAACAGTTCAAAAGATAAGTTATTTTGGGGAAGAGGAATAATTTTTGAAATAGCAGGAATTATCGCAGAGCTGATCGGTACAAGCATCCTTGAGAAAGGCCTAGCTGCTTTTGAAGTTCCATTTCAGGGCACCTCTTGAACCCACTTCTTGTGGCAGCGCGGGACACACATACTGTCAGACAGTTTGGTTTGCAAATCAGCCTCAACAGATCTAGTGGATAAACCTAGTCCCTGTTGCTGGAGCATTATTGAATTTATTATGGGAGGAATAAAGGAGCACTCATGCAACTGGTTCCACCTGAGGAACGGTTCAGGAATCTTCTCCGTCCACCAGTCATTCCTTGGTTACTTTCTCCAGAGGAGAATGTGAGCATTTCTAGTCCCTGCGGTTGTCAGCTGTTACTTAAATTGACCTCCTGACTTTGCACTAAAAAGTATTATGAATGCTCTGGTGCAAGATGTTACCTGCAATTTTTGAGCTTGCTCAGTCTGTAACTTGCAGAGACATTGATAACTCATTTTTCTAATTTTTCAATTTCTGTTGGTAGTGAAAGGCAATGACAAAAAATTACAAAAGAACGATCTCAAAATGTTATGGTGTTTATATAATGTCCAGACCTTTGTTTAGTTCAGGTCATTGAACCTCGCATTCAAAACCTCATTGTTCTGGAGTGAGGTGACATCAGGGGAAGGATGGACGAGACAGACTTTGCCCTTTGCAGAGTTAATAATGAAATCAAAAGGCTGACTCAAAGCCTTAGGCTACCTGCTCACAATCCATTCCCATCTCTAAAAATCGCACAAACCAGTAAACAGCATTTATACAGCTTATTATGACATACAAATAAACTCCAAATTGTTGCATAAATGGCAATCTGCTCAGGTACAGATGGTTTTAGCAGTTATTTTTACACTCTCTGTTATCAAGTTAAAAAAAATGAATATCGAGCACCCAGTTGGATCATTGAATCTGTACATGGTACAGCAGATCCCACTGAGGCAGAAGGAAAAAGACACTTTCCTGTCAAATAGACAAATGTATAAGGTGGACAACTAATTATGCCTGCAGAATATATGAGAAATACTAACGCATTTATGGGTTAGACTGAACAATGGGCAAGGTGAATGATTTGACAAGGAAATTTGGACTCCACAGTTAAAAATACTGATGCAAGTTTTCTAACAGGAGAACAAATATACTTTACTTTGTGTCCTATATAAAGCCAGACTAATTCTTGACAGATATTATTTTGCATTTTTGTTTCCTAAGTCAATATAAATCTGTGAAGGCTTCATTTTAACAAAAGATATTTTGAATAATTTTGGGCAAATTAAATTTCAAAGATGTCTTAAAAGCTGATTTTCTTCAAAACAATACAACTTTTAAAATATGTTGAAAGAAAATAGATTAAATTCATCCACGACTGCGAAAGGTAGAATGTAATGAAAAGCTAGTAAATGTTAAATACCTGGAGTACAATGCAAAAGAAAGCACCCAACAGAAACAAATAATATACATAAATTATTTTGCAAACTCATTGCATATAATAACGCTATATATATATAATAAATAATTTGCATATAATAATCTCTTTTCTATAGATGTCATTAAGATGTGTGAAATATAACATCTAATTTTTACATAAGATGTCCCTTCTCCCTACAGATCTTATATTTCTTCAACCATCACAGCTAAAATAAAGCTTTTAGCTCTTTCTATAAAAGAACTTAAGGAAAATCAGTCTCATTTTTTCTGTTTTACAGCCAGGAAAACAAGACATGTCAAAATAGGGTGATTCACCCAGGAATGCCCACCTCTATTCTGACTTCCATTCCAAAAGCTAAGCATTTTCAAAGTATTTGAGCATATTTTTCTTTCCAAATACTGAATTCAACTAATTAGGTCAAACTATTATGTTTAAAGATTATGTTCAACCTACTTGTTTAATACTTTCATTAATCTCCACAGTAAGAACAAGAAGGAACAGTTATTCTTTAAATACAATTCCAGAAAACACTGTGTGGGCTTGTGCAGTGTGATCGTGAACAAGTCCTCTAGTGTTGAAGAAATTCAGGGCAAATACCAAGAAAAATACATGCACTCACTCTGCAAGAGCCAACAAAACGCAGCTGTGTACTGTTAAATACGATCAGCAAAACAAAAGTGGCATGCTCCTAACAGCGATAACTGTGTGGGTTAGTGAAAAAGAGTCCACTCTTATGCAGGAACATTTAATGTCTTCTTCTCAGGCTCTTATCTGCACTTAATCTGAAGGATTCCAGAGTCCCTTAGTCTGAATTTCATTTCCTACATCTGCATTTTAAGGCCATTAAGCCAGACAGGTCTACAGATAGCTGCATATCAGTTTGGACACGCTCAAGTACCTCAATAGCCCATGTTGATGGAAAATGTTTTCAAGCATAGTTGTACAGGTAAATTATTCAACGGTCAGTAGCTTGTCCATCACGGCACCTCTGCTTTCCATAGCCTTGTTGCACTGGCACAGTCAGAATGGCAGCATTTTACTACCACATTGAGAAAATCACTATGCACGATGCAAAGTATTAGAACATGAAGTCAACTGTGCTGCTAATTTGAGCACCCTGGACTTTGAAGTACACAGTGAGAAAATTATCAGATAACTAAACTAAAAAACTTTCAGGAAACGATGATGAAAAACAGTGAGTGTCCAGAAGGTAAAGAGAACACCAGAAAAAGGAAAATCTGGTTGCTCAGTGACTGATTACTTTTTACATATTATTCTCACTGAAGACTGGTAACAATATACTGGTTTTGAGTGGAAGGAAAGGAAGAAGAGAGGTCAGGGGAAGAAGAACAAAAAATGAGCCTCTCTCTTTTCAAACTTGTCTGGGCCCAGCTAGCTTCTGCTGCCCAAATCTCCTATGACAGTCTGGCTCCTTACAGCCCTTCCATCTTCACTGCATTTAGAAAAAAAAAAAGATCTTTATTGCCATTTATTGTCTTTATTACTCTGGGTTTGGATAAATCCACCTGTTCCATGTCCTTATTTGCATCAGAATTCAGGAAAGTTCAGCAATAAACCACATCAAAAGCACAACCTAAAATACGGAAGAAATGTTTCTCAGAACTTTGGTATGCTACAAGAGCTTGGCAGCTGTGATAAACATCACTGATAAAAGCTTCCGTTAGTGCCAGTGGATGCTACGCAAACTCTACAACCACAGAGGTTTGGTAAAATGCCAACTTTAAACAGGTCTGCTTCCCCTGTATAGCATCTTTTAAAACACGTAACTAAACATGTAATACTGCATACATTGATGAGTGCTGCATAATGGTACAGGAACTATGAAGAGTGCTGCGTTTTCACTGAAATTTAATATTCATTATTTGATTTTTGTGATCACTTTTGATTGGAATCTTACAAAAAAAAAAGGAAAAGGAAATAAAATAATAAAAAAAGCAACCTGCTAACCTGCTGGTAATTAATTAACTTATACTTTGTCTTCCTGGTCAAAAATGTAAACTAAGTGCTGAGGCAGAATAACTTTTTGTTCTGAAAATTAAATTATCCTCCACCAACACAACAGTCCTTGAAAACTGATGTTAAAAACAAGAAAAAAGAAAAACTTTGAAGTTCTACTTCTTTTAAGCAGAACTTTTTCAGCCCTTCAAAAGTACCAACTACACAAACAGCTAGAAATCAGTTCTAGTATTCAAGAGAAATAACAAGCACAGAGCAATGGGATTGCTAGAAATCTAATTCCAGTAAGACATTTCAGAAATATAACTTACCTCTTTGAACTTGTGAGCTAGCTTGCTTGTGTCCACATCACTGGGGGAGAACATGTCATCGTTTTCAGGAAGATCAAACACTTCAATAGCCATGTCACCTCCTGGAAGGACAGGTCCCATGTCTTCATCTTCTTCATCTGTAGCATATTCCCCTGTCTTAATTTTATAGCATTTAAGAAATTCCAGTTATCATCTTATTAGGCAGACTATTTAAAGACTAATAAAGCTATTGGGCAAATACAGCATAGTGCATACAAAAAGGGTTATATTTTTGCTTAGCTATAATGCAAGCAGTTAGAAATTCTATCAGATAAAATATAACTGCACAGCAGTATTTCAGAATGTTAAGAGAGAGTAGAAAAGAGTATCATAAGCACTACAGATTTCTAGGGGCCAGAGTTACTGGCTATACAGTTTTCATCCTTCTACAGATGAAGTTTTCTTTTCCATAGGAAGACCTCTCCCAGTTCATTTCAAACTCAACGAGGAATCTTTTACAATCAGAAATGGAAACCAAATAGGATGGACATGATTTTGACTGGCCTTTTTAAAGCCATCTGGAGGTAGAAATTCTCCAGTGATATTCCACACTGAATTTGAAAATCCATTGGTTTGTTCTTTATAAACAAATTCATGATATGCAAGTGACACCCACACAAAAAGACAACAGCAGAAAAAAGAAACCAAGTGTCAGAGACAAGTTAAGAGACAAGTTAAAAATTACAGAATTTTCACTCAGTAAGGAGCTGCTTTAGGTAGTTTTAAACAGGAAATGTGGGTGTCTCTTGGGCTAGTAAACCACGAGATGTGAACAACTTGCTGACAAAACTTAAAAAAAAATCATAACCCACAATCAGTATCTCCAGATTAGAAAAAAAAAAAAAAAAAAAAAAAAAAAAAACACAATAAAATTGAAGAGAAAAGCTTGAAATATTAAAACCCAAGTTGCCTAGGCAATCTTTCACACATACACCTGTACTCATCTCTTCCTGTACCTAATGTGGCTGGATACCTCTCTGCTGCAGTGGGGCTCCCTCTGCAAGCTGCAGTACATTGCATACAAATCACAAATACTCTGCTGGCTATGCAAGTGTGTACAAACATATTATAAAGCAAATGCTTCCTTCAGGGCTACATCTGGATTTATAAAGCACAGGAATAAATAAGCACATGGAAAAGGAAGGGTGGGAGAAAGACTGCAGTCCTTCACAGGTTAATACAGTAATGCTTGTAACACTGAAGTTTTGACAGAATTACACAAGTGTTTCTTCATGCCCTTTCAGCTCCTGATGTGAAGGTAAATAATATTAGTATCAGAACTGTATTCCCAGTAGTGCTCAAGTTATCTATTAGTGCCATTTTTGTCAAAACAACTCTTCAAGAGGCAAGAAGTCAGATGTCCGAAGAGTTCAAATCTCGACTTCCTACCTTAATGTAGCTTCCCAGCTGTCATTTAAACTTCCATAACTCTCTGTCATTTAAAAACTTGTGCATGCAAGCACAATGAGTGTAGATGCACAAGTGCATCTGCGCACAGAAATAAAAGAGATGTGTGTACACATCTTACAATATGGCGAAACACTTGCAAATATAAACATCACCACTTTTTGGATAAATGGCACATGATTTTTTTTTTTAACTGCTGAAGTTAAAAAAAAATAAACACAAAGCACATGGAAAATAAGAATGATTTGGTAAAGTAAGTGTTAAAAGACCCGCCTATACTTTAAAAATGTCACTGATAAAGTGAGCAATTTCTTAGTCTTTATAGATAAGTCTTTAAGTCTTTATAGATAAGTGGGTATATATTGTGCAATTGAATATACACTAACCATTTATTTTATGCATTTTACATGTACTAAGAATCACAGTAGTCTTCAAAAAAAAACACCCCACAATATTAGCAGATGTTTTTACTTCTTTTTCCTTATTTAAGACAAAAACAAAGAATACAATTCACCTCATTCTGGAGTTTTCAGACATGTTAGCACTACAGCTAGACAACATTTGAAATTATATTAATCATTGGATCTAAATCTCATACACACACATAAAATCTTGTAATCTTATTACAAAAGCTTGTAATAACTTCTGTTTTCTCTTAATCCCCCATGGCTATATGCAGTTTCTGTCTAAACATAAAATTATACTGCTAACTTTCCTTGCATTTTCCAGGAACATGCAACACCACTTTCACACACTACCAGGGAGGCGAAGAGCAGAACAACTCCAAAATCTTGATGAGATTTCAATTAAATGAGTTATTGTGGGGACAAAATACTAGCTTAACTCATGTACTGTCAATTTTGCAGTCACTGTCCCTGAAAAGTGTGTAAGGTGATATGCAACTATCATTTCTCCATGAAAACAAACAAACAACAACAAAGCATCTTGGCAGGTCCATCTGCAGTGGCAAGGAAAGCTCTGAAGCATGTATAGAGGAGGCATCCTGGCTCAACTGTGTGCGCTTAATAAAGCAAAATATTAATTTCATGCAAAATGCATTTTTAGTAAAAGAGTTTAGTTAAAACTGATGTCTCCACAGACTTAAACTAAAAAGCAATATTTCACAGAAAAAGAAGAAAAGAACATTTAAAATGGACTAAGTTATACTGGGGAAAAATTCAAGAACAGGCAATATTCTACTGGTTTCAGGAGCCCCAGCGTTTGAAGAGGCACATCAGGCACATTAGAATGAACACAAAGGAAAATCTTGCTGTACTGACTGAGTGTTGATGGGCACAGTCATTTTTGTTTCAATTAATACAGAAAGTAGTAATCAAAGCCAAACTCTGCAATTTGGTGGAGTAAACAAGACAGCGGGATGACACAAACGCATTAGAGAGCACAGAAATAAATGGGACTTCTGCTCATGTCTTCAAAAGATGTTACCATCTTACAATCACACGAAGCACAAATAACAGGTTCAAAAGAACCGATGTATGCTTTAAAGAAACAGAAGTTGTAAACTACAAAAAACATACTTTCCCTAAGCGAATTCTCGCTTTTACATAACATGAACCTACTAAAAGGTTGTTCAAACCCACTCCCAGCAAGCTAGAATGAGAAATTTAGTGTTTTACAAAAGCAGCCAGACACAGACTAAAGTTACTTAACTCCAAAATGACAAATGGAGCAGCAAGCGCTTGAGGTTCCTCACAATTCATTTTGTTTTTATAGTTGACAACGATATTTGTTGTACAGTAGCTAATGAAAACTCACTTGCTCTTGAAACAAAACCTCAGTCTCTTTAGTCTCTACAGGTGAGCAAAATTCATCCATGGAAAACAGGTGAGCAAAAGTCTTTATTGTTTTGGTAGTACGTAGGCCTCATGATTTCCCCATATGCAGGAATAGCTTCTGCTCCTAGCCATTTCATTTTGCTATGCACTGTCACAGCAAGCAGCATGAAACTATCTTTATGAACATGAACTGCATTTCCCACTTTAAAGGGGAAAATACATTATTCACGTTGTTTAACTGTGTTGTAAATTCTTGAAACAGGCCGAGTCCTCACAAGCACAATGGAGCAGCAGCACCAGCCAAGAAAAGGCAGACAGACCTTTACCAAATCACCATAACAAAGGGTGCATCAAACTAAATGTATTGAAACTCCCTACAGTCAGGGAATGCCATTTGAAGAACTATAAAACTAACTCGAACCCACCTCTTCATTTGATATTTCTGAGAGTTTATACTAAATTCTTTCAGAAGAGCTATATAATGCTATCGTATCAATCATTGCTTTTACAGAAATGAATCATGATGGAAAAATTGCACTCTGAGAGGCCTTGTCTCACAAATGTATTCTTTACATTTTAAGACATTCAAGCACATTGCACCATTCTTCTTTTTGCCTGTTGTGTGATACTCTTCAGTGGTTTTAATGTTGCTTTCCTCTCAGAATATCTTGATAAATAAGAATTAAAAATGAAAAAGTACTCAAATGACTATTATTGTCATTAAAATACGTAAAGATGTTGTTTCAAAGATGGCATACAACTACTTGTTCATCACCAGAGTGAACAGCATATGATAATAATTTCATGTCCTGCCTGCCTCACAATATCACTTCAGGGCAGCAGGTCATCTGCTTCATGTGACTTTTGTCTTTGCCTATTGAACATAAAGAAGATGGTATCACATTCAAACTAAAATTCCAAGAAATGTCATAATTTGACTACAGCGTGCCCAGAACACTGTGTTAACACAGCAAAGTCAAGAGCTTTCAGTCAAGGATACAGATTCAGGTTTTATTTAGCATGCTAGGTAGGTAATACAGCACCTATTTGAAAGCTTTCAGGTCTTGTTTTCTGACAGGATACAACAAATTAGAAGGATGTGGGATTTTAGGAAGCCAGAGGAATTCGTGATGAGTAAATGCTGCAGCAAGCTACCTAGAGGCAGCACCTGAAATGACATACTGTCCAATATTTGAGCTATCAGCAGCTCAGAGGGAAATGACTTTTACTGTATGTACTGCTAACGCTGCCAGACCTAAGTAGTACTTGAGAAATTGGGAAATTTGAATTTGAGAATTCAAATTCAAATTCAAAGTAGAACTTGAGAAATTGAGAAAAATACTGCTGGTTGTGCTTCACTCATAGGAACATACCAACAGATTGTGAGCTGCTGCACATTTATCCTGCTTGCCTTTGCATGGCTCCCACCATGCATACCTTTTCTTTTTGGAAAGTGTCACTTCTGCACAAGTTTCTTGTCTTTGCGTGCAAAGACGTGAATGATGCAGCATTTGAAAGCATCTTACAAGCTGTGACAATATGCAAATCACTGTAGTAACAGATTCTCAAGTATATGCAGGACACTTCAGGGTTCACACTGCTTTTACAGTAAATGGTGTTTCTTTTGGAAACATAGTGTTAGCATGAATCTTCCCCGCCAAATAACTGACATGCAACATTCCTGCAAGGTGAATGAGAAATTACAGCAGGCAAACAAATATCTAATTCAGCATCTGACTGAAATCCAATGCATGCTGATTGACAGAAGTCAAAATTTTCTCAGTATTGCTGCTATATTAGAGAACTCAGATCCTTCTAGAATAATTAGATGATGCTTGGGTTACAATGAAGACTATTAACCCTCGAAACAGAAGAACGCCAGCCAGCTGGTGACACAGCAAAATACCAGGACCTGAACATGCCTGGAATATGGTCTCTTCCTGTGATTTGATCAGCTCACAACTTTAAAAAACACAGCCATGTGTAGTGACTCTAGGACTCAAACACAGATTGCTGATTTCCTGCTCAGGAAAGCTGATAAGCTATTGCTGTCTTTGAGGTAGTCTTTGAGGCTCAGAATTTGACAGCTGCAATGGCGGGTTGAATAATGATAATTATCTTGTGTAATTATGTAGTGGTGTAGTTGGAGATCCATATTACCACATTTTAAGAACTGTATGAAAATGAATGGGATGGTTTCATAGCTCTGAGACTGAGCAACTCTTGTATAATTCTTTGTCATCTATTCTCAGCATGTCACATCTTACACTGGCAATCCAAATTTTCCTGAGCTTCATACAGTCAGAATCACTATCACTGTGAGCAAATGGACTTGAAAGGGCAAGGCTTTTGGTACATTTGTGGATGTATATTCATTCAGACACTGTAAACTGGTATTTTCTTGCCCAAAAGATGCCTTGCTTACCAGAGACAAAAAATGCAGGGCTGGTGGTGGAGCCTGGCATACAGCCACATTTGCCCCAGCAGAGTAAGGTAAGCTCAAGTACTGATGTTCGTATTTGATAGTAAATAGAGCAGAAGTGTTTGTGGTGATCAAAAATGTCTTTGTACTATGTTTAATGTGCATAAGAGCACATTACTACTTCCATTGTGACAATTGCCTGGTTGCAAGTTACGTGAGTTTACTTGCAAGGCACAGTCAGGTGACAAAAAAATAAACCACACTGAGGATTTCTGCAGGCTCCCCATACAATCTGCTTCTTTATAACACTGTCAATTAAGAAGGGAAACATGAACCACTGCATACTTAACTACACTCCATCCATCTCTTCTGAGAATAAGGCTTACCACCCATCTCCCATACACCATCATGTGGAAAATGGGTATTAAACTTCGGTGATCCCAATGCTGTTTGTTTTTGAGAACTGATGCACTCCTGCATTTGTTATGAAGCCTAATTCCTTCTCCTACGAAAAGCAATTTTTGATGACACTCTGGATCTCCAGCAGTAGATGTCTTTTCCTTTCTTCCTCTTCCTTCCCTCACATACTGCATAGAAGTCCCATTTGCACTACATAACTAATGGGCAAAACATACACATCAGTCACAGATGTGGCCATCACCCCCTGTGTAGTGCTATAACAAGAAAATGATGCCTGTTAATTATTTGTACTACCTTCATTTCTCTATGAGTAGAAAACACTTCTTACATTTAACATTTTTTGTGTTAAAAATTTATGTGGGGAATGGATCTAAAGAATTTTCAACTGCTGAATTGCCAGAAGGACAACAAAATACATCACAGAAAGTATCTGATGCCTTGTTACTCCTATCCTGTTCCACTGCTGTGCTGGTAAACCTTTCTATGGTCACCTGCAAGAAAGTGTCACTGTTAGCATCAACACAGCAACAATACCTACTGAAGGCTGAGGTACACCATCAGTATTGATCTACACAGATTTAACAATGTTTTCTTTATTGTCAGATGCTGAGTTCTGACATCTGCCTGGCACGCAGGCAAGCAAACCAAATCTTTGAGATTTTTGCAGGTGGATATTCACTATGTAAAAAGCTTAACGCATCAACTACCCATGTAGGCTGGCCTTCAGCTACACATCCCTCTATGTGTATGTAAGATATTTAGGAGACAACTCTCCTGTCAACAGAAAAGCCATCAGACTATATTTAAGATAAAAACGATGTCATGGGTCTTCAAACCCTGATGTCAACAGCATGCTGCAATGAGTTGTGAGAAGTCTCATTTTCCAGCGGCTAAAGGGATTTGTCTCCTATTTATTTCTGACCTATTGCTAGTTTAACAGTGTGTTTCAAAATACCCTCAGCCAAGCGTATCCTTGTTTTACTTCAGAGTATTTTTCTCCTATTTCACTGTTTAGAAGCCTTGTCTCAGGACCTGAAGGAATACTAAATTGAATTAAATGCATCACATAAACTATCCTATCTCCCCTTCTCTATCTTCTCCTTTCCCAAATAAAAGAAAAAACAAAACAAACAAACAAAAAACAACAACAAAAACAATCAAACAAACAAAACTTAGGCCTGGGCAAAAACTCGTTAATACATGGAGTCAGAGATTTCAAATAATATTGTTCACAATAATGTGAAAAGAAGGTGGTATGCTTGGGCTATGTGGAAGAGATTTGTTATACCAACTGCCTTTTACCCTAATTTAACCTAGCAGCTAATTTAGGGGTAGCATAGTCATCTCTGAAAAAGATCTCTCATTAATCTTTCTAATTATCTTGATATTCAGGCATACTGGGAATTTTAAAAGAGCTGGAAGAATTTATGAAAAATAACTGAATAAAGTTGATAGCTTCAGAACCTTTGTGGTGGAACATCAGGCACTAATCATGAAGATCAATAAATGCTTCAGACAAGGTAGATTAATTCTGCATTCTGCAGAATAGCTGTTCACGCAGAAATAATAAACAGTGGATGGAAGAAGGAGCCTTACTGGGAATTTTCAGAACATTTCTGAATGTTCTGAATAAAGAAGAGCATTAATTATTCCAGGAAAAAGTGAAAGGTCTAAATCTTTCCCAACCTTGTAAAAGTTAGAAGGTGACTTTTACCAGTTTTCACACACACAAAAAAAGGTTTCAAAACATGCACAAGCAGATCAGCTTTATTCCCTGATTTCAAACAAAGCAGGCACCTTCAGAAGAGCATTGATTACAGAAGCATCAACCAATTGATATTTGCTTTTATGGAACAAAAGAAATCTTCTAAATCCATGTTAAAAAGCTTTGCAGTAACTTTGTTCTTCAAATCAGATTGACTGCCAAACCCTAAAACTCAGCAGCAGGGGTAATTGATGGGTGCACAGTTGACCTCTGAGTGACAATTAAAAAGCAGAAACCAGGAAAATAGAAAACAGAACATTTAAAACCACTGCATAATGAAACACTAGAAAGCAAGTTACCTCATCATCATCTGCATCATATTGTGCATAATGCTGTTCCAGGAGCTCTCTCTGGCGGCGTTCTTGTTCTAGAGTTTGGCTAATCAGCTGTGCAACCTCACTCACTTGTCCTGGTTTTTCTCGTCCAATTACAAACCTATATTAAAAAAAAAAGAAAAAAAATATTATTCCTATTGTTTTACCAAAGTTCTTGATTTTTTACCTGTGTTTATTCTAGAGAGTGGCATTTTTCTTCACAGATACATGGCTGTGATTGCTTTAATCATGCTCTGTGGACTGTTTGCCAGAAGGGCACGTGTGCCGGCCACTGAGTGAACAGACCACCACAGTATTTGTAGGATGCAGAAACAAAAGTGACGGTGACCACTAAAGCATTCACTCCAAATTTCAGTAGAAAAGATTTATTGAGGTCGAACTTCACAGATACAGACCCAGAGCAGGGCAATTTTTTAAAAAACAGTATCAGCTCTTCCAGTCCCTTAAAAGCAACCCATTTCTCAGAGGCCTATGGCAGTGCAGAAGCACAGTACCAGTACGGACAAACGTCTGACAGCTCGCAGTGCAAGGAGCGTGTGCTAGGGTAACTTCTTTCTCCATCTTCTCGTACAAGACATTCCTGAGCTTTTCCATTTGCCTTTCTGCAGTCTACAACAGAGAATCTATTTCCACATTTTTAAACCTAACAGATACTGTTTCCCTAACTTTAAACTGAATTTAAAGCTTTTATTTCATAAACTTCTGTTGCTAGGGAGTATTTTTCTCCACTGTGAGCTATCACTGAACACTGGAAGTGTATTTCCTTGGCTTAACAAAAGACAATGAAAGTTACCTCTTTCTTGGCTGAGACTAACAATTCTGCTTCTCAGTTTTGCTTTCCACAACTGAAATTCAGAATTGGCTTTGATTGCAACCCTTTTTTCAGCACAATGGCATTACCATAGTTAGGTACTTTGCTACCTGTAGTATTAATTATAAAAATACATGATATGGTACTAACACTGTAAAATACTGAACAAAAGCAGGATTTAAAAACGTAAAGTTCAAGGAGTATTTTCTTACCAGGTTAGAAAGACAATTAGGCAATTACAGATGAAAGAGGTATTATGCAGAGCTGAAAAGCATAATCTAGTGACATACTGCACATGATAAACTATTTGTTTCCACAACATCTGGCTCAAAATGATATATTTACTTATTATTGGAACGAGAGGTAGAAGTGTGCGTTATATCCTGTGTTAAGAAAATGATTTTGATTAGTACTGCCTCTTGCTGTTAATGTCATTTGGGATTTGGCATCCATGCATCAGCCAAGTTCCTTTGAGTGGATGAACCTGAATCCATTTTGTATGCCAAATGATTTGTCAGACTCTATGAAGTCAGGCACTACAGAAAGGAACACAACATGGAGAATATTTCAACATCATCAAAATACGCAAGTCAATAATTACTTCCAAAAGGATAAAAAAGGTGAGAATGAGTGACTCTATTTGAAACAACACAAGGTGCTCTGAAAATAATTTGCATGAAGGTGTCTTAGTTTTAAAACATTAATAAAAAGTAGAGCAACAAACAGAAAAAAAAAAACAACGAAGTAAATAACATCACCATTTTAATCTTGATCACAGCAGATCACAGTCTGGCACTCACATGCTACAATTACAAAACATGACAGCAATGATAAAGACCTGGGGCTGAAAGAAAAAGAATGTTTCTTCATGGCCTCTGTTCTTCATCTGTTCTGCACACTGACTCATAGTCGGATCCTGTTCCCTCTGAATTTTAATTTTACAGCCAAGTATTACAAAGACTAAAACAGCCACACTTTCAGTCTCAAATGGGAGGAACAATGAACTTTCAATATTACTATATGCAGTATAAAAGGATTCAACCCATACTTGCCATGTACTTCTCTCTTCTATGTAAAAAGAAATTAAAAGAGAATATGGAAAAATAACGTCTACTTTAAATAAACATCTTAAGCAAGGTTATACATGAGTGTATTATTTGTACACAGTAGAGATAGCTTATTTGTAAACACACGAGGGAGATCACAGATGTGGTAAATTATGGAACCACAAAAAGTGATGTAAATATCATATTCCCTCCTGCCCTCTGCCTGGTAACTTCACCTCCGTTGGAAAATAAGATACTCAAAATACTTCACACTATCATTTGGAACACTGAATGCCTAGAACAGACAATATGTAATGCAACTTAAGTTTGATATTTCCTGATGATTTGGGATTAATTCATGAAGACTTTGTAGTTTTTACACTAGAAAACAAAAAAAATCTGGTTTCCAGCTGAACTCCATTTGCATATTAGGAATGGTTTTGACACTGTAGACTGTATTGCAATAGTACTTCCATACACACAAGGAAGTTTAGGTAAGATTTTTTTTTTTCTCATCCCAAAGACATACACAGTTCATGGTGATTTTCAAGACTTGAATCATATGTCAGAATGGAGTTCCTCAATGACACCTGAAGCTGTTAGATGACACATGAATAAAAGCATCAAAGCAATGACAAAGTATACAGAAAATGCTTTCCAAAACAGAAATATGCAAGGGGTCTTGATTTCCCTACAATTTATTGCTTTAAAATGAAATGTTTCCAAAGTGTCTTAAAATAGATATTTAGAAGCATTCAATCTGTGATTGATGTGAGTTCTAGGTACAGGATTGCAAACTTATGAAATGGAATATAATGTTGCAAACAATTACAATTTTTACATACAAAACCAAATCTTTTGACATGTTACATTCCATGACCTTAATAATACTAAGCCATATATTACTTAATAAAACTATACTATATATTATAATGATGTTTAACCTACAACTAAAATAACCCATAAAGTATAAATTTGTAAATGAAAGAGAGAAGAGTAAGTATCCTTCTCCTAGAAGGAGAAGCAGTTATTAAAATGCTAAACATGAATTTTGATCTTTAAGCCCAGAATGGCTTTAAATACAACTATCATAATCTGAAGTGCTTAAGTATGCAAAAGAGACATAAGGTTGTGATTCACTGACCAGAAAATTAGTCACTGAACCATAATATGCACACTTCAGCGAAGTGGCTAATTATGTATTTCCCATCACTCCGCCTCACTAAAATTAAGCACATGCATTTCAGACTTGATTAATTAGTCTCAAGAGCCACAAGTATTATAACAAAGACCTATAAATTCTATCAGCAATAATGTCTTTAAGAAGCTGGTTATGTTTCTGAATATGAGACAAATTAGGGTTTTCAAACCTTTAAACCTCGTCATGACAATATTCCCCTTAATTATTAAAGCCGGGAAACACAAAGTAAAACCCAACAAATCTGCAAAGCTGTACTACAAGCCACAACTATACGAAATATCAGACCATTACTGATTATTTCTGATGCCCACAAAACTGGAAGACAGGAGAGAATGATGCTGAGAAACAGGGCATAAACTGACCTTGATACTCAGAGCTGCACATGGTATAGCTGAATTACCAGCTGTGAAATATTCTCTGTGGTTGTGGTGCTAAGATAAACAGGGATAATGCTAAGAACATAATTAGTATTTGACTCTATTTCAAAAATAAGAAAACCTGAAGAATACAAAATCTGAAGAAATTGAAAATTAAAACGTAGTATTGGTGGCTAAGAAAAACATTCTACTGAAAATGGCAGCAACACCAACATCTCCTGCAATCCAGGCAGGATTTAATGACTTTAAAGCAGACCCAGTATATGACTTTCTGCATATTTCCAGCTTTTATTAAATAACAATCTGCAGACTTGTGCTTCTTGAAATAACAGGTGCATAAATATATATATATCCAACCATGGGAAACAGAAACATCATTCTAAGAATTAATTTAATTAAATAACATTTCCATTTTGCAAAGTACTTTCATACTAGAAAATGGGTAGAGCCACCAACTCTGTGACACAAACCTGAAGCTCTATAGCATGGATTTTTAGTGACTTATTCTCAGTGAAGTATTTCTCCTAAAAATACTTCAAGCATTATGTGCTCAGTTAAAAAAAAAATAGCTTGGATTACTTAAATACAACAAAAATTAATTAAGAATAAAACAGAATCACTTTAAGAAATAAAGAACAGGCTTTTACTGCAACAGGATTCACAATGACATTTTGTCTTCTAACCCTTCCTAAAATATAGTTTGGTCAATAAAAAATGCTTAGTAACTTTCATTGAATTTGGGGGATTTTTTACAGATTTTTTTGAAGACTGGTTTGAAAAATGGCTTCCCTCTGAGCTTTAAAGCACAAAGCTGCTTCTGCTACCATTTATCTAATTTATTTCAAGATGTCTTTAATTACCTACCCTGGCTGCTTCCATTACAATAATAACCATATAATTAATCCAAAGAGCTAAAAGTGGTATGAACCCTGTAAGAAGGCAGTTTTATTTAGTTTCAGCAGTGCAAGCTGGAACTCGTCACTTCTTCACAAGATGGCAGCCTGAGACACGGAGGTCACAGACCGGACATCAGGAATTCACCGACTATGAGGTGCAATTACAACTGTTCAAATAACACGACCTGAAATTTTAGAATAATTCAAGCTCTTTGAGTCACTGAACAGTTTGGGATGTATGGGAGCTCTGGGCCACCCCAGCCTCCCCCAGTTCAAAGCAGGGCCAACTCAGCCCGTTGGTCTGGAGCAGTTTTGAGTCCAAGGATGGAAAAATTCTGCAGTTGCATTGGGCAACCGGTCCCAGCGTTAGAGTTACCTCATAGTGCTTTTTATTTCTGGATAATATTGAGTCAGGATTTCCCTTGGTGCAACTTCTGTTCCCTGCACAGAGAGTACAAAGACTCTGGGTTCACCCTTTCTACCTCCTACAAGGTAGCTAAGGCAGCTGGAAGACCCCTGACATCCCATCCCACTTTTCTTCAGACTGAAGTTCTTTCTGCCTCTTCTCAGGGCTTTTTCTGTGCAGCTGCTCCCCAGCTCGCCAGCCGCAGCTCACAGTGATGTGCAGGCCTGTTCTGCTCCAGGTGCAGGGCTCTCCTTTGCTGGATTTGATAAAGTTTCTGCCAGCTATTGCTCCAGCCTGCACAGGTCCCTCTGTACAGCAGCTCTCCTGTTAGCCTACCAACCAGTCTCCTCAGTTTCTTAACACCTGCAAGCTTCCTAAGAGGCTTTCTGTCCTACGTCTGCCAGTCCACGCAGTCTACCCTTGCATCAGAGACAAGCACACGTACAGCAACCTGCAAAGCCGTTAGCTGGAACAAAGGGGAACTGAGGGGGAATGGCAGAAGGAAGTAAACGAGGTTTGCCTGGAGATTAGCGATGGCAGTGCCTTGAAATGAGCACTAGCAAGCGAACAACTCTGCCTGGAGATCAGCACCCAAAGTAACACGAGGAAGTAACCATCATCAGGAGGTGAAAGGTGCAGCGACTGAATGGAAGTCACCCAAGGTCATGTAAGAAATATCTGATGCAGCTACCCCTGCAATGCCCAGCTCAGGATGTTGACATGAAAAGCCACCATGAAAGAGAGAACTATGGTGAAGACCCTCCACAGAGTCTGGAGAAACAGCTGCCAGCGAGCTCAACTGCTGCACAGAAACTGTAGAGCCTCCATCCTTGACCCCACAGCCAGGATGAAGTAAGCTATGTGCTGTACCCCAGATTTGACGATGGACAGCAGCACCCGAAGTTACCAGTCATTTCAGCCAGTTGGGTGCCCTTTTGCCCAGTCAGCACTCAGGGCGGGTCTGTGGGAACATGACTTGGTGTGGCCATGGCAGGAGCTGTAGGTAACGTGTAACAGTGACGAACCGAGCATGAGATGCGTGTGCAGTACGTGCTGCCACTTGCTGTTGTTGTTGAAATCTTATTTTACTAACTTTGCTTATTTTTGAATTAATTTTAATTATTAAGTATTTCAATTGAACAAGGGATTGATTATTGATTTCACTTGCATAACCATGCTCGCACTGATGGATCAGCTGCCACAGCACACCGTGACAAATCTGGTATATGGTGTATGGGCAGCAGACGCTGAAGCCATATATGAACCCTTGCAGGAAATACGAAAATGGCCCTGCAAGAATGCCTAGGTCATTAATAAAGATATTAAATAGTACTAACCCCAGTATTCATCCCTGAAGGAATGCTACAAGTAACTGTCTGCCAGTTGGGCTTTATAATACTGTCCATAAATAAACCTCTAACACTCTGGACCAGAAGTCCAGACTTTCCACTCATCTTACAGACGCTATCCAGTCCCAATTTCATCAACCAGATAGAAGGATGCTTAAGGAGATCATGCCAAAAGCCTTGCTAAATCCAACTTAAAATCTACT
This sequence comes from Heteronetta atricapilla, assembly GCA_011075105.1. Classification (NCBI taxonomy): domain Eukaryota; kingdom Metazoa; phylum Chordata; class Aves; order Anseriformes; family Anatidae; genus Heteronetta; species Heteronetta atricapilla. Next base: position 26,151,691 of record CM021732.1, on the reverse strand, counting down.
GCTCTCCCCTCAACCATAGAGGCAGTCGGTGGAAAAAGTGAGGCAAAGCAATCACAAATTTATCTCTAATTTTTCTGCATCCATGGTTTCCTTCTTTTATTGCTCGAAACCCTTCTTGTTGCCCTTCACATTCTCCACTAGTTTCAACTCTGGCTGAACTTCCACATTCCTAATTCTGTTCCTACATGCTTAGCAACACTGCTACACTCTTCTCAGGTAGCTTACCCCTGCTTCCACTTTCTGTGAACTTTGTTTTGAACCTTAGCTGAGACAACAGTTCCCTTCATCCATACTCTTCTGTCATACTTGCTAAAAACTACTGCACTACTTTTATGGTCCAAGGAGGTGTCCTCAGAGATCAAGCAGGTCTCTTGCGCTCTTTTACCTTCCAGGGCAGTGTCCCACAGCATCCCGCCCAAACAGATCCCTGAACAAGACAAAATTGCTCACCTGAAGTCCAGAGTTGTAATTCTAATATTCACCTTAATTCCTTTCCATGTTTTAAACTCCACTATCTCATAGTTCATGCTGCTAAAGCTGCCATCAACCTTCACTGAAGAACTGAACAGTCCTTCCCTATTTGTTCATAACAGATTTAGCACACTGCTCACCCCAGTTGTCCCACTGAACACTTGTTTCAAGAAGTTGGTTTTAATATACTCAAGTATCCTGGATTAACTGCACCCAACCCTGCTGCCCTCGTGGTAGATGCTGGAGTAGTCTAAGTCCCCTGTAAGTCTCTAACCACAACCTCTGAAATCACATGTCCCCAGAGCCTTGTGACATATTCAGGGTCTTCTTCAGCAGCATCAGTGGTGTTGGTGGAAGAGCAGCAAAACAACAACTTAAGGGCCAGAAAAGGCTCAGCAGTCTCTCCACAGAATCTTGGATACAAACCCCTGATAAACTATGCTACTATCAACACTAAAGGGGCATTAGAGTCAGACAATTAGAAAGTCATGTAAAAAACCAGCAATATTAATGCACTTAGATTAAATATTTCCCCTAGAAATCAATTCTAGGCCAGGGCCTCACTGACACATTAGCTTTATTCAGAACCACTGCAAAGTTAGCCAATGGATTCAGTATCTCAGCACCTCTCCAGGCTGTGGTTCTTACACTGCTCTGCACTTCTGAGAGCGCTACCAGGGAGCGCTCTCTCCTCCAGCCAGTCTGACAGTTTCCCAACACAACACTCATATAACAGTTTTTCTTGTATACCTGATAATCATTTAATCAGCATTCTCTATAACACCACACAAGCCTTACAGGAACGGCTTCCTCAAAGAAACAAACTTCTAAGTCTATGCTTTAATGTTCCTGAATGCAAGTGAAGCACGTATGTCAACTCTGTTCAAAAGGTGCAAGTCTCTTCTGGGAATGTTTCTACAACTGGACTGTATTTTGGGGTGAGATCTGCCTTCCCTCATCCTTACCCTTGCTAGTACCTGTGGGAAGCCAATCCAGGAAGGAATTGCATATGGGTCAGCAGTAAGCTACCAAGTTAGGACTGCGTCCACACTCCAGATAATTACATGACCCAGACTCTAGCCAAGCTGAACCACACTCATAGCACAGTTCAGGTGCATCTAAATGCTCTTATAGCACCATCTTTGTGACTTGCTGAGTTATCCTACAAGGATGAATGTTGGGGCTGTCACAATGCTCTATCACATTTATCAAGGTGCACCAAAACTTGCTGGCAACTTCCACAGCAAAACATATTTCTCTTAGAAGGATGAAAGAAATTAGCTTAACAAACATTTATGGTGGCATTTTAGTTGCAGTGCTATGTTACTATGTTTAGATTCAACTGACTTGAGGATAAAGTCATTCAAAAACCTGTCAAGTTGTTCCTTTTTGCAGAAAAGGAAAAGAAAACCCACTCCTTATGAAATCCAGCCTGACTAAATCTTATTATTTCATGTTACGTGCATTCCAAAAACAATGCTCTACATACCTAGCAAAATAGTTTATATCTCAGCTAAAATGTTAGCATGAAGATGTATTTATATATGTCATGCTTAAACATAGAATATCCTGTCCAAAGGTGCAAATATTCCAGTAAGTAACTTGCCATAAAATTCAAACTAGCAAGATCTCAGGACACAGGGGCTATGTTTATGCCAGTAAATTCAACAGTGCCAGCAAGGGCTCCCAAGCACTACTAATTGGTCATCTACACTGCTAAATCACTGTAACGGTCTCTGGAACTATTTGGCTCAAGTTAACTAGTACTCTACCAAATAAAACTCACAGACCAGGAGGTAGCGCAGACTAGGAGTTAGCTTGGATGTTCCCAACAGACGATTTGGACATGGCCACTCTGCTCTGCAAGGCGAAAACGCTGAACAGTGTGAACACGGAGCACTCTGGTGCCAGCTGGCTTCGGCGCCCACGGGCAGTCTGAGGGACGCTGAACCTACTTGAACAGGCACAGCCGAGAAATACAGACAGCACTGCTGCACATCCAGCAGAGCACTGATGAGCACAGTCTTACCTCCCCAGAGCTCATGAATTATTTTTCATGTTATGTTCAGCATGCTATGCCTAGTAGTCTTGTGGCATGGTTACTGGTCCTGATAGGTTTCATATAATTTTTTGTAATACTGCACTGGAATCAACAGGAGAAATTCACATTGTTTTGGTACAAGGCACCATAAATTAAGTTTCTGCTGTGTCCCTGATTCAGGTTTATCAAAGACTTAACATTATCTGCTCAAGAATCAGAACATCCACCAAGCACAAATGACTTCTTAAGCAGCTCTTTATAAAGTCCCAGCATGACAAGCAGCACTGCAGAGCAAAGGACTTTTCTTTCCTTCTTTCTCTCTCCTTGGCTCCAGTACTTGGACTCAAGGAAACAGATAATGGCAAGAAAAGGAAGAACAAAAACATCACCTCCAGCCACAAAAAAAAAAAAAAAAAAAAGACAATTTAATCCAGCTCTCTGAATCAGACACAGAGGTAGCATCTTTTGCTTTTGGCTGCTGTCTGGACTGGAAAGAAATAGAAATCTCTCCTATCTCTCCTGTGTCTTCCGCAGCATGGATCTGCATCGAGTACAGAGAATGCCAGCAAATGTTTAAAGGACACAGTTGTTTCACAGGACAAGAGCAAAGGCAGAGAAATTAAGAAAGAACAAGAAAAAAATCTGCACAGGCAGGCACACTGAAGAAAGAAAAGATGATTGTCTAGGAAAAGGATTCACAGAAATAAAGCAATGCTGTTCACACTTACCGTGAGCAAATATAATCCCCACAGGGGTAGATGGCTGTTGGCTAGATCCTGCTGTTGACTTCATCTGTCCTCTATACTGTCTGATTGCTTGCAAAGACACAACTATTTAAATTACCTTTCCAGATGTTATGATGTTAAACAAAAGTAACAACATGCATGCAGATTACTGTTTTCTGAGACAGTATATTTTCCAGAAAGAAATCAGTTCAGTGTTGGGGGAGGAATAAGCTGAAGAAAGAATAAATGATTTATCAAGTTTGTATTAATTAAGAAGTGAATATTTTAACTTTCTGCCCTTTAACTGCTCCCTGCGTGAGAGCTATCTAAAAAAGTAAAAACTTCATTCTTGAGTTTCAGATTTCATTTGCACTACAGTAAGAGATGAAGACATTAGGCTATGAGCTGGGAATATGGGTTGAGACAAAGTCCTACTTTGAATTAAAACTGTCCAGATAGGAAAAGGCACAAAATGGTAATAACTGATCCTTTATTAGAGCAGAGAATAATTAATAGGAGAGACCCTCAGGGTTTGACTGCTATTGTTGGAACCTCTTCTTCAATGATCTAGAAGATTAATTAAACAGCAACACAGCAAAATTTGCTAACTAATTATTTGTTTCTTTAACATAGGAAGATTTTGAGGCATTGCAGAGGAGTTTGAACAAGAGTTGTTAAATTCACTGCTGGGTCAGAATTAATACAATTAACTTCAAGGTGTTGCCTATCAGGAGAAATGTTACAGGTTTTACCCAGGTTCTGTGGGGTTCCCTGATAACTCAGGAGCTGACTAGGAAAGCACCAGGAGAGCAACCGCTCAGTGCCTAGCAACAGTTTGGGAAGCTGAGAAAATGCTTAGTCGCATTCAGAAGACAGGATATGGAAAGGAGGACACGGAATTTAAAATTTGCCTCTCTAATAAGACTCTGAATTTGCTTAAATCTCTTAACAGAAACCTTCACAGGAAAGCAGTAATGATAAAAACATACAAGCAGCATATGAAGGACTGGGATTTTCAGATGAATTACTCTCATATAATCCCCTTTCTTCTTATCAACCCAGTAGGACTTTCTGGCACCCTGACCTCTTTTCCTGGGACCTTGTGCTTCCCACATCTGCATAGGCATGAATCTTTGTCTTTCGTGAGGCTGCAAAGTGAAGTCAGATCCCCCCAGTAACTGTTCCTTCATTTTCCCTACTGAAAACACCCACTTTTGTACTAGGAAGGACTGAGACTAGGTATATATAATAAAAAGCTTAAGTTTTATTTGTGAAATAATTAACTTTTCTCTCTTATGGGTGTGTTCAAGAAAATACAAAAATCCCTGGAGGCATACAACTTCGCATGTGAACTTTCTCTAATAAGGTCATTAGAGTCCCTGGCACCCTTGCATTATGATGAAGAACCGGGGGAAGAGCAAGGTCACCCAGGCTCACGATCACCCAAGCAACTTCAAAGAACTTCAGGTCTGCTACTCAGCACTGCAGTCCATGAGGAAACAGCAAGGTAGGAAACAAAATAAGCTGGAGAAGCTCCATGATAGGATAGGATCTCCACTGTCAAGTTACCTCCTTATCCTATATTTCATGAAAGGAGGCACCACTTGCAAGCTTCATGTTGATGGATTAGGTCCTAAATGGGTCAGAAGACACACTGACCAATTAGTCGCATTAGTCTGGTGCTGCCCTCTGACTGTTCCATGAACCCTATTAGAGAAGGGGCGACACTCAATGAAATAGAAAAACAACATAAACTTCAAAAGAAAATTCCTCCTTTACACAATCAAAGATAAGATGTTAGTAAACTAAACAGTTAAGCAAAATTACAAAGAAGACTTGATACTTATGTGAATTAAAATAGCATTCATAGTTGCATTTGCCAGATTAGAGTCACGGGGATACTAATTCTTAGCCCTAAAGACAGAAGCTGATTGCCAGCTGGGATTATGGAAGAATTCCCTCTCCTTCCTTCGTCTCATAGGTTACCAGACTCCATCTGGTGGGTGCTGATTATCTGCCCATAAAACATTGTAAGAAAGAATCAATGAATTTGTGATTAGAGAAGCCAAATTGGTTTGGCCAATGATCTTCTATTATGGTATGATAAGTCTTCCAAATAGTTCATTGCTTGAAACACTGGGTAAGATAATAATAGATGCTTATATTTGCTCACTTTCCCCCTCCCCCTCAACTAGAACAGTTCAAAAGGTAAAAGTCATGTCTTCGTTTTCACAGATCCCTTACCATGTCAGCTACAGACAGTTTGGATACATTTTTCTGGCAGAAACATTGCAAAATCTATTCTAGGTCAATGACTTCCACTGTCAGGATAATTCAAAATGTTCGGAAGGCTCAAAGGAGAAAAATAAATCACTCAGTATTGGCATTATGCAAGCTTCCTGAAGAGATATTGACTGCATTTACTGTAAAGAATTAAGAAGTGGCTTTAGTGTCATTACATTCACAAATGTCCTTTCCTCGCAACTGATCCCATGTAATAAGCCTCGCTACAAAAACTATCATGCACTTTGACTAGATTCAGGAGAACACAACTGTGAATGTGTTATGCTGTGGTTTACAAGCAGAAGGTGATGCCAGTGAAACGCACACCAATCTGTGTGTGTGCAGGATACCAGGCAGAAGAAAGGCACACGCATTTATGCAATAATCACGACAATGACTATGCTTATTAAAGCAATTCCATAAAAATCACTGAACTGACATTGTTGAATAGCACACGTGAGTTAAGTATGTGTGCAAATTCTCCTGTGAGGGATGGATTCATGAAGCTGCCTTGTCTTGAACTGGGCTGGGTGTCTATGAGTGTGAGTACGTTGCCTATCCACTTGTACTTCAGAGGAGACACCCACATCAGGAAAGGCAGCAGGTATTTGTACAGCAGGTCACCTGGAGGTGCAAACGACCTTTTCCAGTACTCCTGCCTCCCCCAGTGACATGGATTATTAATGGCAGCTGCCAAGGGAAGGACTGCACTCAGAGGGCACTAGAACTGCTCTTCACAGTTCCAGCAGGCAGCAACTAATGGCTGGGGGTGTGTGAGGGAACCTGCCCAAAAGATCCTCTTATATTGCTCCCAAGGCTCCAGTTCGAACAGAGCGGACACCAAGGATTTTTCCATCTCAGCTCTACCACAGGTGTACCTGGGAAAGAGAATCTGACAGAACACAACCATTCTCTCCACAAAACACATAGCAGTCAAGGCTCTGGTATCATACAGGAAAGGAAATCAATCAGCAAGATACAAATGCGTTATTTTCTTTCATATCTAAATTCATCAACATCAGCATCAACATCAGCTCTAGCTTACTTAACAAGCAAACATTTAAACCTACAGTAAGAACAAAACCATCAAACCATCCTGAAATCTCTGTCTCCAAAAATAAAAGCTTTCTGGAACCATTTCTAATTTTTAACAGCTAAAAATCAGCACAGTCCGTTAGTGTCAGCAGAGCATCTGACAGTATGGCCATCAGGACCTGACAAGAGCTGGTGCCACACAATGCTTAGCAATATCATCAAGTCTCACTCCCAGTTTGTAGGAAACCAGGAAAAAAGGCATGCATTTCTCAGCCAGTCTGTGTAAACCAGAAGAGTAATCTTTCTGATTTTTTCTCCCATTAAGTTTTAAATGAAGCAAAAATAGTTGCAGTTGCACCATACTCTAACCATTTATTTCCTCTAATTATGTGTACATGAGTAAGAGGCTGCTAACCAGACAGCATGCCAGTATGCATATAGATCCTTACACATCTATTTTATTTAATAATATTTAAGTATAATTTTTACTTTAATAACAAAGTAATTTTAAAAAAAATCTGGTTGTGATACTAATGCACACGGTCATTTTTCCTGTGAAAATACAGCATCTTAAGCTCACTTACGAGGAAAATACAGAAGCTCACACATCTCTCCTTGATAAACGAGACCTGTCAGAAACCAGTGATCCTTGCACACAGGATACCTACCAACCTAGTGTTCTTGACAATGTGAGCTCCACAGCAATGGAGAAACACTTTTTGTATTACATTATTTTATGACAAAAGGGTCTAGATTACAACCAGTCTGACTGTAATTTATACACCATGAGAAGATTCTGTGTGAAAATCACTCTGCTTTTCTTCCTTCCTCCAAACCCATTATTTTTCCATAGAAGCAAGTATTCTATTCTGTAACTTATTCAATCATAATTTCACAGATCAAGCTGATTATGTGAGTCCTTACCTTTTTCTTTTTGTTCTTTTTTTGAATTAAAACATCAAACAGAAAATACATATAACATTTGCTTTGTGTACTGAAACACAGAAGACATTATTCTCTGTCATAAGGATTTTATGTTCAGACGTCCCAGCTCTGCAGAAACCTAATAAAGTTGATACTCATTTTTATAGTCAACTTGGTAGGAACACTCACAGCATGTGTGTCTTCACAGAAATATGACCCACGTAGCTACAACCCTAAATGTTACATAAAATATATATTCACCTGTAATTATGCTATAATTTGAAAGATTTTTTTCCTAAATAATCTCTTTAAAAAAAAACCTTGCTCAACCACCTCCACAACACTTTGCAGAATACACATTCCAGTATTATTCCTTAATGTTGTGCCGGAACAGACATGGGATTTCTGTAGAAACCTGCATTTAACATCACTGGCTGGGAGGGACTGCACATCTTACATCCAGTAGTTTAGTCATGGTTCAAAAGAAGTCAGCCCCAAACTCATCAATTAAATGATTCAGCTGTACTCACTAGAGAGGAGCTGGAGAGCGAACTGAAGGGTGCCTACAGAATGGTTGCTGCTTTGCAATATGCCAACGATATTTCTGGAATTATTTTGTAGAGTTAAATGTTTGCTGAAATTAACAAGCTATTAAGCAGAAAAACGATGTGACAGAATATGTTTTTAAATGGCAAAACACTTCATTTCTCAGGAAACACTGTTCTTATTCATTTACAAACACTTCACAGTCGTATTTACATTCATTTTCTAGGGTACTAAGTATTTTACAGATACTTGCAGTGATGCCTTTCAATTAACCACAGCCTAGGATCAGACAGTCAGAATCTCAGAGATGGTGTAAGGGACATGGAGAGCTCAGTGAAAGAATACTGGGCTGTTAATCAAGTCAGTACTCTCAACACAGAGGCTGCACTGGGGAGCCCTGGTGGGCTCACTACCTTACTCCTCCAACCCCGGGGCAGTAGTGTGGCCAGCAGAGAAGGGACAAAAACCTCTATCTTCTACCAAGATGATAGACTGACTCTCCTATTAGAGAAGCCAGGTAATCTCAAGCACTCAATCACCACTTCTTACTTCTAGAATACTCACCTGACTTTTCCTTTGGTGTTTCTAAGAACAGTTGCAGCAAAATTTTGTGTAACGCCAACCAAACTGATGCCGTCAACTTCCACAATTTGGTCATTCACTTGGATCCTTTCAGAGGAAAAACAAATAGATAAATAAGTTACAGAGTTCCTGGTGAATTCTCAGCAAAACTCAGCATACAGATTTTTTTTTTTTTTAAATTTGATTTTAAACACAGACTTTAAACACAAAGTCATTCATAAAATGACTGAAGTAAATATCACACACGCAAATCAAAAGACTTGCTTCCCTGAATTGAGACTCTGCCTTCCAACATAATATTGGCAAGTACTAGGAAACATTAGCAAGGGAGCAATGAAGAATGTATCTGTCTGCCCTTGCACATATCATAAATCCAGGTTCAAAGTTACCACTACAATTAACTGCATCAATCATCCAGTCATTTTCCCTGTATATAAATACAGCGATACAAATTCTTGCATTTGTCATATGACTTAAATTAAATGAGATACTTGAACAGTTCTTATATCATTCTTTCCGAGGCCAATCTTGAAAAACAGCATAAGACATAGCTCTGGTATTTCACGCTATTGGAAAAAAATGTGGTATTTAACTAAAACAACCTGCTCATCTAGAGAGAAGAGCTTGTGCATCAGACTTAATTGTGACCTACTCTCTTAAAATATTTCATCTAACTTGCTTCAAAAAGATGAATTCCCAGTGTAAGAGCAATCATGGAGCACACAACAGTAAGATCTAGGGCTGTTTTAACAAGGACTATCTGTTTGAAACCAAATGCCAATTTCCAGTTGATACACTGTTCGATGCAGGAAAGGTTAGGAGGAATATAAAAAGCACTGCTTTATCTGAAACAGGCATAGCTCTGAAGTCCCTAGAGCTGGCATAAAAATCATCTGGATTACAAATATTTGGAAGGAGGACTACTACATTAAACTGCCCTCTAGAGATACACAAACTCCTACAGCTTCAAAAATGAAAAAAATAAAAAGAAAAAGCATCCAGAACTAGTCAAAGTGAGCAATTTTCAAGTACTTACAGGGATGTTACTGATCCAAACAATACGGTTTACAAAGCAACCAAGAAACAGCTTTGAAAAATTTCCATTTAAATTATATGAAACTAACTAACTAAAGCTATTTCATTTCTTAGGATATCTTAGTGATAAGTTTTCTTTTCAAAGACACATTTTCACAGCAGAGGCCTTGAAAGAGGCTGAAGCATTTTGACTTGGGGAACATGTTTCACTGTGAAGTCTGAGCTGATGCTTTGCAGTTGTACATGTGTTCAAGCGGTATCTTCAGTTCTTGGGACTCTGCTGATGAGTAAGAATTATAGGATTTATTCTTTGACAGCCTCACAACACAGAATGTCACTGTGTTCTGGGAAGGTTCTCCCTTCTGTACATAAGAAGCTCCTATCTTGAAAATCACATCAGGCATTTAAATCTCATTTTTTTTATTTTTTATTTTTATTTTTTTTGTGAAGCATTTAATATATACACCTATCATGTTGGTATCTATTGTACTTGGATACTGTATAAATGAATATTTGTACTGTAATTTAGCAAACATGAGGAGCAGTCAGATGGCAGCAGGTGTTCCAGGAAAGGAAGTTTAAGAAGCTGGTGCCCACTGAGGGGGAAGCTGTCACCTTCTTGGCAGAAAACTAAACGATGGAAGAAGAGATTCCTTTGTAATGGCAGTTTAGCTCCAAAACTTTACAAACTTCACTATGCAATGCTAGTACTGTTCACACAGATACACAGCACATTATTTCAAGTGAGGAAATATCATCTTAGAGAACCATTGTCTGCAGCTTTGTCCATAGACTGCAACTGACTGATTCCATTTGTCTTTCAGATTTTGTTTCCCCTTTCTTGCCTGTACAGCTCCTAAATTCATTTCCAGCTCTTACTTTTATGACCATTGTCTTCCAAACCTCTCTTTTGATACATACGCATATTTTAATTATACATAAGCATGCATATATATCACACAACATGCAATTAACATAATTAGAATTCAAATTATATAATTAAGTTTAATTCAGAAAGAAGTTCCCTGTCTGTTGCCATGTAGTTGCTGCACTGCCCTGACTAAATCACTCTCATAGCCATATTCTCCTGGTACTTTCCCTTTGCTGTGGGCAGCCCCCCTCCAGCCCCCTCCCAGTGCAGCTCCAGACTTTCCCTGGATCCAAACCCAGCCTTAACCCCACCGCAGGCAGAGCACCGAAAAAGCCACCCCAGCCACTCTCTAACCAAAACCTTCTCACAGCCCTATTCCCTGAGGAGCCTTCCCCTTTTTTGTTGGAAAGCCCCCTTACAGCCCCCTCCACCTGGGGCTCTCGGCTTTCTCCGTCTCTCAAATCTAATTTCCAACATGAAGGAAGAATTAGACTCAGCTTGGCAAAGCCCCAATTATAAAAGCTTAACTGCTTTTATCACCAATGAAATTGGTAATTTTTCTGATAATTATTTTCTAATGACCATAATTTAAATCCCTGCCTATGTCAAACAGCACTTCAATAAACTAGCAACTATAGAAGTGAACCAACTGAAGTCAAACAAATACTTGCCTAACCATTGCTCTGTGTGATGAACTGAAAAATGTAACCTGCGCAGAGGCAAAGTTCAGAGTATTTTTCAAGTTAGTAACTATGTAATGTTTCAAAACAGTTGCTCTTGATGTTCTCAAAATACTTCGAAATGACTCATCACCATATTCACTTCACAGAAAAAGCTATCAAGTTAGCCAAGAAAAGATTTTATTTTTCTTATTCGCTCTAATGACTGATTTTCTATTTTACACACTATTAGTAATCACCCTTATTGATGTATTTCCATTTGGATTTATCCCAAAGCACCCTCCTTGGTTAAAGACTGCCACAAAATGCCTTTTAATATGACAACTACATACTTTATACCTCTTAGTTTTTATCAACTTGAATCAAACCTGTGCTTCCCAAGTATTGAGAAACCCAGACACCCTTTTGTACAGATTCCAGGTCTCCAAGTACTTTCTATCATGATTTGATGGGTCTTGCAATAAATGATGGGAATTATCCTACAGATGCTAGAACTGTAGAATCAGTTAGGTTGGAAAAGACCTCTAAGATCATCCAGTCCAACCTCTAACTTAGCACTGCCAAGTCCACCACTAAACCATGTCCCTAAGCACAACATCCAGACATCTTTTAAATACCCCCAGGGATGGTAACTCAACCACTTTCCTGGGCAGCCTGTTCCGATGCCTCACAACCCTTTCAGTGCAGAAAATTTTTCTAATATCCAACCTAAACCTCCCCTGGTGCAACTTAAGGCCATTTACTGTAATTCATTTATTGCAATTTATTTTAATAATCATAATTTATGTATTGCCATTTATTGCAATTTATCAGAATACTTAAAATGATAGCTTCAGAGAGGCTGCTTCAAGACTGCTCTTCAATTATTCAGAGTATCTGATCCAACCACTGAAATACAGTTTCATTTCCTGTTTGGAGACTTTGATTTGCTATCAGTGTTAATGATTAACTGGGCTTTTCACAAAGATGAAGTTAACAGGACCCTTTACAGTTGATGCACTTTATTACAGCACCGGCTGCTCCTGACTGAGAGGATTACATATCCCCTTCTCAAGTGAATGATCAGTCAGGCTCTCAAAGAAAATGAGAGGGCTATTACTCAGCTGACTGAACATTCAGCCAGTTGAAAACCAACACAAGTATTAGAATAGCCTAAGAAACATATATATATATATTTTTCTCAGCTGACAAGCTCCTTTCAGAAGCCATCTAGGGAAATGAAAGAAGAGCCTCGTAATTGAACATTAACTTCTGCAGCCCACTCAAACATGTGAATAATGAGAGGAGCAGAAAATACTGATCATCGCAGACCAAGTGTGAGCTACTCTGATTTTTAACCATAGATTTTCACACAGAATGCCAGTAGTGAGCTTAATGCCTTTTGGCTGAGCTCAAGCATACCTTTCAGAAAAACTTTCACTTAAATTTGAAGTAATGAATGAATTTATGACATCTTGAGGTGTCAGCTTCTTTACTTCCTGATTTTTTAAACCTGTGATAAATCAGTATTTGGCATTCAAGCTGGGGTCTTATTGCCAAAATCAGTTAAGATACCTTCAAGCCCAGTCTGGAAAAGACTATGCTTTCATAGTTTCGGAGCAATGCTATTAAACTCTGCAAACCCCTGACAGGTAGAGTCTTCTGATTTAATTTGTGCAGGGCTTCCACAGCAGAACAACCTTCTGGCTGGCACTCTACGTACACAGCACGGGTAATACACACCACTTCCATATATTGCACAGGATGAAAAGTTATAGGTATTCATCAGTAAGGGAAGTGTTATTGCAGTATAGTTTTAAGAAGACAGCACAGACTTTAATTTAGAGTTTATTCTTACTCTGTTTACCTGTAATTGTGGTTAGTATTGCTTGTAACTACTATTACTAAACATTATATGAGTCTGTTTTTATATAAGTAGAGAATGCATAATTGCTGATATATCAGATAAGTAATATTTTAATTGTATGCAAATTTGCAAAGGAATAGAACAATAAATTACATGGATTGGAAGATGTTTAATAATACCTTTTGTCATTAAAACATTACCCAGTAAAGTGCTTTTCTAACTTCTAATGAGAAATTATGGCCTGATTGTGGCAGGTACTGTGTAATACAGAGACAACTCTACCCCATATGATAAGAAATACTGTATGTTCAAAAGAAATTCTTTGAACTGCGCGTACCAAGTAAACAATTACACAAGCAGACAGGTTTTCAATGAGTATTGTAGAAGATGACAAAACCCAACCCATGCCTTTAATGGGCAAGATTTATGGTGCGGCTTCCTATTGCAATCAAGCAATGCAGTTTCAGTGCTGCAGGGGTGAAAACTGAAAGTTGGAGCAGTATGCATATTTAGAAATACAAAGCAGCAATCTATGTTACTAAGCTTGAAAGGGAGGTGCATTTAATAAAAGTTAATAGCTCAGAAACACCAAACTATTTTCCTAATCACATGTTGAGCAGAACTCTTTTTCATAAGTACTGATTATTTAAAGCTGGTTTGAAACCAAAAGAACGTGGGACCTCAAATCCTTTGAAAACTAAACTACCTTCAAAAGTAATGCACAATTTGGAATCTCCAGCTTTACTCACATTAAAGCATCTTGCTTTTCAGGCAGTGACAAACACACATCCTTGGAAAATCTGTTCTCCTTTAATCATTTAAATTTTGCACCAAACTCGTGTCTTTTCATATATAACTTCAGGTATTTGAACCATACCAATAAAGTCTCAGAATTTTACAGCTTTCAGTTATCATGGTATACATTAAACTAACAACTCTTTCTGAAGAAAAACATAAAACATAATAATTACTGCTGGGAAAGTTTCCAAATATTGAGTCTAATTTACCTGCCATCTCTTTCTGCTGCCCCACCTTCTGTTACTGTTTTGACGAATATTCCCAGTTTTTCAAGGCCTGCATCTGCTCCGACTCCCATTCCAATAATGCTTATGCCAAGCCCATCTTCATCTGTGGAAAAGGCAAGCAAAGGCAGAAACTTCTTACATTTGATTTATATACTTACCCTGTAGGTAAACATCTATGCTTTGGTTCATCTTGATTTTCCATGTAAATGATGTTAATTCCTTTTGATTCCCTTTCAAAGTCTTGTTATTCTATTATATTAATTGCACACAAAAATATTGCCTTTGCCATATGAGGAGTTTAGAACAACATTCAAGATTTTTATTTTGTCAGTGGAGAATGAAAACACCACATAAACCACTGTGTGCCATCGTGTGTCAGGGGTGTGACATGAAGCAATTTTCTTAAGAAAATAAAGAATTGCATGTTTCTTAACTGCTTCTTTAATTCCTTATTTAAAAATTCTTGAACTCCAAAAAGCCCACGTGATTAAAATGGATTCATGGAAGTTCAGGATAGGCTGTGTAAGCATGAGTGGACTTCCACAGACCTGTAGATAGGTCTCACATGAACAGGAAGGGACATTCAGACTAAATACCTTTTTCTAGTTCAACTGGGAAGAGCTCCAGCTTTTCCACACGCTTCTCAAGTTCATATTCAGCTGATGCAGCTACTGGGTCAACTTCATCATTTCTTCTGTCATAGTCTTCATTGGAATATGTATTGAAAACCTGTGGAAACAGACCAAAAATCACTCAACTACCTACTACAGAAAAAGTATAAATTTGTGAAAATAGCTATTGCTTTTGTCCTGTGATGTTGCAGAGTTTGAAAAGGCTTTTTAAAGGCTTTTTTAAAACAAAAGGCTTCTAAAGCTTGTTTTCATAGTTCAGATGCCAGAGTTTGCCAACCTAATTCACTTAACTGCCCACATTTGGCAATAATGAAAGAACACTCATTATTAGCTGTAATAATTTTACTGAATTTCAGTCCCACACTGTATCATGTTTGTTAAGTCAAAGAAAGAAAAATAATTTTCCGTATCTCCTCTCTCCTCTTCACAGGCACCCTACAGAAGACTGTATTACGCAGCCACAGTTCTAGGTAGAGCTAGTTAGCTCTACCACAGTTTCTCTCATGCTGCACCGCAGTGCATGGCTACACAGCTGTTCAGAAGGTGGCAGGAGGCCTTTTTTTTTGCATGTAGCTGCACTTAGAGGCTACTCATTGACTGCCTGCAGAGCCGGGACACCAACTTGCTGCCCAGAGTCATGCCAAGAGCCGAGCTCCTCTCCTCCTGAGGCTCACCTGCCAGTTCCACTCGTCAAAGACAGCAATGGATTTTCAGTACAAATTAGGTACCTATTTCAAGAACAAAGACTGGTGTTTAATGTGTTACTATTAAACGTAGGTAAGTGAATACAGACAGAAAGAGATATATCTCAGATGGCAGTCTAGAAAAAAAAGAGATAAACATCATGATTAATCATGTGAAACAACTTTGAAGGTTTCTTTTTACTGCCTTTCAATGATAATGACAGCAAAAGTGAATTTAGAAAAAAAAAAGACAGTACGTTACTCCTGACCCTGGAGTCTGTTTCTCTCCTATCCAGCTGTTTGTCAACAGAGTCTGTGAGCAACTGGCTCAATTTCTGAAACCAGATGGATGCACTTCATGCTTAGAGAAAACATTTTTTTAAAAATAATCCTGCTTTCCATCTAAGCGACAAGCCAAGTGAAAGGAAGAAATAGTGATGATCCACCTTCACTGGGGGATGCTGACTGTCCCAGAGAAGGTAGATAAATTTGTGTCAGGTTTACTTGGCAGACCCTCCATCACCTATAAACGAGTAGCAGTGCCAAGGAAACCTTAAAAATACTCTGGGAAATGGAGGAAGCAACCACATGCAGGTATTGATACAACTGTCTCATGCAATAAAGTTCTCATTGAAAAGCTGCTGTAATAATTTACTGCACATTAAGGTGTTTTAAATAGTGAATGTATTCATGTTGCAGTACAAAATACTATTCTATACCACCATAAGTATAGTACCTGTGTTATGGCTAACACAAAACAGCTGCAAAAAAACTCCCAGCTTTACATAAAGTTGTTGCTGAAGCAGAAAATATATTTGTACCCGATGGAAATTTTAATTCCTGTGTTTTACATCAATGGAAAACATTTTAAAAGTTGCCTCTTCCAAGAAAACTGACATGATGAACATTTACAAGAACCCATAAATAGATCTTGTATTGTTTGTTATCAATATCGATGCAAGAAAAACATCTGTTTTAACTAAATAATGATCCTAAGAGGCCTTCACAAATGTATCTAAAAGATATGGAAGACAAGTCACACACTTAATGCTGTGTACTGCTGCTTTCGAGCCCTTCCCAAGACTCCTGTTTGGGGACACGCCAACTGTATCTGCATCCCGTGCTCTGTGAAGGCTGTGACTGACGCGTTACCTGCAGCTCCTGTTGCTAGCCCCACTCAGCGTCTGCACTGCCAGTTGCGATGTAAAAACAGAACAGAGGGTTTCCCTGTGTGCTTAACAGCCTGACACAGGAATTCTGAAGAGCCTGTTGTTGCTCTCTGTTTTTCAAAGACCTCTTTCACACAAGGTAAAGCATTCTTCACGCTACATATCCCTGCTTGCTGCTTGTCTGTGTGTCTGAACACTTGAAGAGAGGAAGAATCATGAACGTGTTTTTCTACGTAGGCAATGGCAAGCTAGAAAGCAACCCACAGATCTAACGTGTGTAGCCCATATGTAGTGAAAAAGAAGTAGGTACAGGACAAAAGGGCATCCCATTTACCTTTCTGTTCAAGGCAGGCGTCTCTTCCCTGGCACAAGACTAGATCTAGAGCCCACTCCCCAGCACATCAACTTCTTGGTGTCATACTTCCAAAGGTGACTGTTAGCACTACGGGGTCCAAATACAATTTTATTTACACTGACAATCAGCATAAGGATCAATCGGTGAAGCTATACCCAATTGCAACATTAGTGAGCTATGGTTTGACCGCAAAGCCCCTAGGTCTGAAAAGCAGCAGAGTCACAAAAGCAAGTGCAGGTTAAAAAGCACTGCTGTGAGTTTAGCTTGGATTGTCTAATTTATCAACGTGATAAGAGAGAGAAACGCGTGTTTCAGCTGTAGACCAGAGCTGGATGTTATCAAGGGAAATGGAAGTACAGTCACCAGATGACAAAGCATGGCAAGAGAGGCAGGTAAGTATTGCTTGCAGAACACAAGGATTAGATGAAGGTGAGGTGTGGGGAAAGATTTTATCACAAAATGAGTATGTTTATTTCTCGATTCATTTTCATCATGTTAACTGGCCCCACTCGTTTCCTTTTGTTCAATGACTGCCATTAGTATATTTCAGCAGCAGCTTCCGATTTGTTGCAAAGAGACTGGATATGCTTCAGGATAGTTTTCTTTTAAAGCCTCAAATCATATATCAACCTCTGGTTTGTGATGATATTTACTGAACCAGATTAGACAAAAAACATGGCTTATAGGCTCTTGCATACTTTTGTGGAATATCTGTATACGAGAAGTGAATTAAAGATTGTGCTGGTGGTGAACACTGTTACCATTGTCTTTAAATACAACATGCCACTCTTACCTGTTACCTTATCTAAGCATTCAAAATGAGGTTGTAGGATTACTGATAGCATCAAGGTAAAATAGTCTGTGTTTCCTATCTGGCATTTACTCACCGTATTTTGTATTGGTCATACGATCTTGCCCGCTGCCCTCAACATGTGTTTTTACAGGAAGAAAGAGGAAATTCTATTATGCCATTTACTTCATTTTGCACGATCACATTTAATGGTTGACTGATTCTATTAAATGAATCTACAGGTATTAAAGCTAAGAAAAGGAAATTTGTGCTTGGAAATTTTCTTTCCCTGTGACACAGTCTGTCCTCCATAGTAACGAACCGCTTGTTCCTACAGACATGAGAACAGTCAGTCAGGACTTCAGTTTGCTAAAAATATGAAAGTTATGTTTTTTCCCCCCAAAGTGTGCTTAGTTTAAGTAAGCCTACTTCACCACGTCTGTCACCACTGTGTTTCCTAGAGCGTGCATGGGGCTGCAGATTTACAGCAACTCTCCCATTCCCTTGATCTACTTGAGCTGGTTCTGCCCTCACACTGGTTAAGTACCACTTCAAGGAAGTCTACTGAGCTGGTACTTAAAGAAAGCTCTTTTTCAGGAATACTCAACACATCATCTCAGTCTGTGTTTGTACCTCTGAGTATTTAGAAAAAGCAAGTTTTCACGGAATTAATCTGTGATGTTTACAAGAATTTACAAAAACACTCATAAGCACAGGACCTAACCGACGCTCAGGCTGAAGGCGTGTGTCAAGAGCAACAGCCCCTGGGGAACTGACTGGCTCACCCAGACACAACTGCTAACAGAACGGGTTTCTGTCTTCGCTAATGTGAAAGAGAAAGGGTCATCAACAAGTCATCTGGCACCAAAATGACGACAAACTGTATGATCCAAGAAGCCAGTATTAGTGACGGGCACCCCAGGTGGCACGGCCAGCGAAACCACACAGACACACGCGTGAGCACTTGCTTTTCTTTCCGAGAGCAGAGATGGAGCACAGTCTAGAAGACACATCGCTAACTGTAACAACACATGTTGCAGATCCTAATTCAGAAAAAGAAAAACATTCTGGATCTAGTACTCATTTTAATGAGTAAGACCAGAAAAATGCAACAGCAGTTGGAAACTGATTCTTCTGGGGGAAAGGAGAAGTTGTATAGGAAACCAAAATTGGAGCGTTTTCTTCTCGGAAAGTTCTCAAGGAGCAAGAATTTTTACAGAAATTTGCTGGCAGTAATCAGGAGGTAGTAACAACTTTTTAAGGAAGTAAGAAAGCGGATGAGCTATGAAGAACCACATGTGCTATCTATCCTCCCAGCTAGCCATGCTCAGAGCTATGTTAACCATGTTATCAGTGCCATATGCTGTAAACCCTGCAACATAAAAAACGACTCGCCCCATGTGTTAACAAAGTCCCAAACAAACGGAGTTTATATATCCAGTCCCTGGAAATGTTTATACTGCCTTGGCATGCTGTGCCAAGGAACAAGACCCGATCCCTGGCCCAGGCTCTGCTGACTGCCTGGCTGTCTGTGACTGACCCAGGGCCTAGTGCCCGCTAAGGGGAATGAGCTGTGCGTGAGCTGCGTGGTGCTGGGCTGCTCCTCTTTGCAGCTGCTGTTCTACCACATCCGCAGTCACACACGGCTCCAACACGCTCACAGCCTCTCTTATGCACAGCTTGTGATCACACCAGGCCGTTCCAGCTCAGGGGCCGCTACCAACATACGCTGGTGACCACTGTGTAAGTACCTCCTATGAAGCCATGCCTTCCACCCACCATTGCTGTTGCTGTGATAATGCCTACTCCTCATGCTTCAGTTCAGAAATCAAAACCAGCACCTAAGATCCAACCCACTCGGCTGCATCACCATGCACGGGAAAGCAGCACAGCAGAAAATGGCACAAACACTTCCAGTGGACATTCGCCTGTAAGTCACGTCTCTGGCACCAGTTCTGGGGCAGGGAGAAGTTGTCACAGCCGCTACCTCACTGTAACCATGCCATGTAAGAACAAGGGATCGCTGCTTTTCCCCAACATTTTCTTATTTCTGAAAATTCAAGGGCTTTTTGGTTTTGTGGGTCTTGCATGGAGCCATGGTTGCTGCTACAGCAGTCACATAGCATCCAGAAAATAAATGTGCCTTCCCAGAGAAACACCTGATGCTCATCGCTTCAGTGCAAGATGCTTGCTTTAGTACACACAACAAGCTCCATCAGAGTGATAATTATTATTATTAACCTCCTCGTGTGCTATTTTTAAAACTTGAACAATTTGGCACACCTTTGTTACATATCTTCCTTGCATAAGCAGCAGCACACAGATAAATCATCTCCCTCCACATCCTGGCAAGAAGCCCTGAGAAGGATCAGGTGTTCTTTTTGGTACACAACATTACTGTGCAAACATCCAACGCAGGAAGGTGAATAATTACAAAAATGCCTTATAGTTCATCTTCTTATAACGCATCCCCAGGATGTGCTATATATTTCGTGGCAGGGTATAAAAGGGCCTAAGTGCTGTGGAGATAACGACAGAGGACTCTAATGTGGAGGGAACAAAACTTGGCACAAAGAGTGTCCGTATTTGGGGAGTGCAGATCTTACGAGCACAAACTCTGACCCTTTGCATCCTTCATTTTCTCCCCCAGGTGAATCAACTTTTTTGCCCTGCACTGAAATTGGGAGAAAACTGAGAAGTACAAGCACTAAAGAGACCAAATCAGCCTGATGTTATGGATGCATCCTCTGACAACCTTCATTACAATGACAGCAATGACAATTTCCTTCTGCTGGTTCTGCCACATACACCCCATTAACTTTGGGAAAAGATGAAAACTCTGAAGTTGACTTTAATGCAGGCATGGATGAAAATGATAAATATTCTGTATAAGAAGCATTATTGTTAATTTAATTATAGCTACAGCTGGAGTTTCAGACTGTCTCGTTTCAGTGATTGCACAGACAAGTTCTGTTTTGACTGGTAGCAAGAATACAAATGAGGAGACATTAATTACACCATTTTGACAAAGGACATTCAGAAAAACATTACAAGCTGTGGATGACACCTTCAATACATTCTCAGGTCTTTAAATCTCCAAAAGCATGTAATGGCACCTCCCTAGCACCCCTGAGGAGAACAGCTGTTTCCAGGTTTGTTGCAAGCTATTTCAGTCATTTTACTCTCAGCTCCTATTTTAAGAATATACTAAACTGGACTGCTGGGCTTTCTCCACGAAGGATGAAAATTCTCTTGTGGGGAGAGAAGAGAGGTAGAACAAATGTTGTTCAAAGAATCAGACGTGTTTATGGCCATGGCGCTGATCTGCTGTGCTGCACTCCACGCACACGCAGTTCGGAGGAGTGTTCCTGTGCTGCACACTGCAAAGGCAGGAGGCAGATGAAGCGCTGAGGACACCCCCTCCTGCTGTGCTTAGGAAGCTAAATAAGAGAAAAAAAACACAGTTTGACCATTCATTACCTACTGCTTCGCAATCTCCTAACGTCAGAGTGGAGAGGAAATCTGACCATGTCCAAAATGGGTGATTTCTCTTTGCTTTTCTTTCAAAGAGCCTTTTTTCCTGTGATGTGGTCCCTTTGTTAAAGCAAAAAGCAGTGAGTCAGTGAGAAGGAGCCGCCAGGGGCTCCCTCCAACCCTCCTGGCTTCGCGCTCCCCTAAAGCCTGCGTGGGCATCAGCTGTCACACACGCTTCGGCAGGGAAGCACCGAGGAGATGAGTCTTCCCAAGAAGCAGTTGCAGGGATGAGACACAGATGGGAATTAGACAGTTGCAATATTGAAAGAAACTGATAGTCTAACAGCAAAGTCAAGTCTGGGCTTTCCCTCAGAAAGCTCCGTAGGAGAAAGATCTGTTCTAGGCTGCCTGAAGCTCTGGCAAAAAGAACTGCACGAGTATTTTAGCCACTGAAATCCTAAAAGTATCTGGGCCCCAGACTTCTCAATCCCACAAAGACCTCTTCTTACACATGACAGAGCGCCAGGAGCAACTGCTGCCACGCATGATCAGACTACTCAATTTTTGGATGCAATGCTGGAAAATATTATCTCCAGATACTCTTTTAGCCAACTAGCACTCACTATCAAGTCTTCTGGCTGTTAGCACGGCCCTGAAGACTGTGCCTAGTAAAAACGAGCTGTGGCACCGCTGCCACCACACCTCAGCAGGCATCCAGGCAGCTTCACTCCCCTGTCCGCAGCAGCGCGTGCTGCGTTGGCCAGCCCGTGGGCGGAAGCACCCAGCTGATGCTGACCCCAAAATGTTCTGTGCTCAGCGCTGCCCACGGGGACACGGGGGCACCTCAACGCATCCGCTGATCACTTGGCATTCGTCACGCCTCTGACATACCTGGGGTTCTGCTTCCTGGTATGAACGGCCAGCCAGCCAGACTTCATTTTGAGCTCATTTCACTAACTAGTAGCTTCAGTTTTACACAAGGCAGTTTCAGGCCCAAGCAGCGAATTGAAATTGTTTTGGTGGCGCTGATGGATCATCTCCTGGTATCAAGGAAGAAAGGGTGCTCATTCTCTCTGACCTCACTACTGCATTTGGTAGGGTTAGATCAAGAGGTCCAACTCAGAGGGACTGCAGGGACTAAAAATAACCCAGCTAAAGTGCTCGAGTCCTTCCAAGAAGATTGCATCAATGTAGAGCAGTGCAGGGAATAGCCAGGGAATAGCTCTTCCACTCCAAATCCCTTACCTGAGTGTTTTTAAGCTCTCACACAGTGATATTTAAAACGTTTGTACCATTTATGGTTGGATGGAAGTCTGTCAAATATGTCCTCATCTGTTCCCCACCAGGTCTCCTCTTAGCTGGATTTTAGGACTGCAGCACTTCCTAACATTTTTCAGCTTTCTGATCACTCTTAAGTCCTGTGCGTACACCTGCTCTGAACTCCAGTGTAACTTCAAATAATCCCTTTTGTAAGAGTTAGCAGTTAGGAAAGAGCCCATCAGAGCAGATAAATAGAGCTCTTTTTACTACATCAACTGCATTACGTTGTATTTATTGACATGACACTTAATGCTCCGGTATAGACAGATTTGATTTCACTGCCATATTCTTCTGCAACTCTTCAGTGAGATTTGACTTCTCCTACATTGATCATCATCAAATTTGTGACCGAGTTTTGTTCGCCATTTGCCCAGACAGTTTGAAACAACTCGATCACTGTGACACCCCACTGGTAACCCTACTTCATTATGAAAAGTGACAACCTGTCCTACTCTTTCTTCTTCTCTTCTAACCTGTTACTACATCAAGCAGTGACCTTTCATTTAATCTGGTGACAGTTTAATTTTCTTCAGAGTAATGAAGATGCAGTGAACGTCTTTTTGAAAAATATCAGAGTACCAGCCAGATCTCGCTTACCTTCTGTCCCACTAAAGCCTTTGCAGTACTGTAATGAAATTGTGAGGCATGACTTCCAAATATGACATGATTACACAGTCTGTACATGTTTCCAATTATTTTTATTATAGAACTCCTTCTACCAATTTGCCTGGCATATAAACTAGCAATCTGTGGTTTTCTGTCTTCCACTGGAGTCTTGTTTTTTTAAACTGGTATTATCTTGCTGCCTTCTTGTCCTCTGGTACGGAGGCAAAGCAGTACATTTCACTCTGTACTTAATACTCCGGTAATTTCACACTGGAATTCATTTCCAATTCTTGGGTAAATATAATTTATTTCTAGAGGTTTATTACTATTCATTTTGTCAATAGTATACAATTTCTTCTACCAAACTTTGAGATAATTTCTCTACTTAGAAACATCTTAATACAGGGACTTTTTGTTATTGTGGATAGCAATGCAAAAAGATTCATTAGCTTTCCTGTCAGGGCAAGTAGTTTCTCTGAGCTGTACTGTAACATCCTGGCAATCATTTGGCTTTACCAGTTTTCTAGCAAGCTTCCTATTCCAGACTTTTGAGGTTTTATGTTTTCAGCAAATCATTCTTCAAAATCTTTTTTTCCTCCTTCTTCTGTTCCTGCAGCCTCGCATACTCAAGAATTACAGGCTGCCAGGTCTTGTCTTCAAGTTATTAAATGACCTGAGTTGGGATACTTAAAACTGGCTTTACTGTAATTTTCATCCCGTATCTTTAATACATAAAATGTCCTGCTTTTTAATAAAGGCATGACTTGTTTGAGGTAATGCTCTTACAGTGGCTAATCCAAGAGGTGGGAATGCTGCTCCCTAATGGCTTCTCTTCTTCAGTAATATCCATCACTATTTGTGTACCAGAGAAAAACAGGATGTGCTGCCGATATGTGACTGTGCACGCAAATTCCAGAAAAGAAACTCCACTTGGGGAGAGGATCATAAACATACACAGGATGCATCTCTGGCCCTGCTGAAGGCACAGCTGCCAAGGCACACATCGCAACACCCCGAGGAGGGCAGAGTGGTGGTATCCACCAGTGTCTGTCCTGCCAGCGGGGGAACAGCTGTCCTGAGTCTGGACCCCTGCACAACCAACTCTCGCTCCCAACACATCTGTTTCCTATCTCCTCTCAATGTACTCTACAACATTTTAATTGCAATATTCTCTAAAAAGATTATGTTCGGCTATATTTTCAGGCCAAATCCATAGTGTGTCGAGCTTTACTAAATACAGGCGCTAACCTAAAATCAGCAGTAACTACTAAATTATATACTCAAAAATGTCAAAATTACTTCACAGAATTACAGTATTGAATAAAAATATATTAACACCTGCTGTGCCATGAAGCCAATATTTTCCATTTCTACTGTAATTCATAAAATTAAACTATTATAAAATAGAAGGCAAATCTCATTAAGCCTATTTATTCTCTGCATTTTCAGTTAATTTATTTTCTAATTAAGAAAATAATCTAAACATATTTCTAACATATTCTTTCTGTTTCAAGGATAAATACCAAAATCTCTTACTTTTTCTAGTAATAGTCCTTCTCGCCAAGATCATGTTTTGTAAAAGGTATCAACTTTTTTCTCAGCCCCATCTTCTCTCATAGAATGCAGTAAGAACTCTCTGTAGCTCAACTTTGACATATTGGTATAAAAATGTGGCCTTCTTGGCACCTTTACATTAAATAGTAGGACAAATTTTCAGATTTCTATTTTCTGTAATCTCAAATGAGATTTTCATCCCATCCCATACTGCTACTTGGAGCTCAGTTCAAAGTGTTTTTTTTTTTAAAAAAAAAAAAGATCTGTTTTTATTAAGTAATTTCCTAGATTCAGAGAGGTCATTCACCCTACTAATTATTACTTATCCATTTTGTACTAGTTTTCTTGCTGATGTAATAGTTTTATTACAATTTACATAACTATTTGTCCACAGGGCAGAAAAATACAAAATCACTGCTGTTGGAAATGAGATGTGTGCCCCATGCGAAAACTTCATACTGTTACTCTTAATTAAGATAGGTCAGAATAATTAGGAGGTAAAAATAAGCACTAGTGCTGAAGAGTAACACCAAAGTTTATACAGATCTAATAATATGGAATAATGATACAGAATAAGCCTAAAAAATGTTCCCAGTCATCATTAGTTTTATATTGTGTCATTAGAGATGAATATTATATGACAAAGATTAAGATCACCTGAAAATATTAAGTTTTCACATCACTGCTACACAACTCTGCTCATTAAAGGTAAGTTAAAAATTTAAAGTAATAAATAGCCTTTCAGATGTAAATATTCTATATTGTGTGTGACACTATAAGGATGATCACTGAGGAGATAAAGAACTCTCTTTTCTTAGGGTGAGTTTTCCTCATGCTTGAAGGGACTCGTTTCTTTCTGAAAACACTGAATCAGGAGAAAAATCAGTTCAATCCTTATGAAACAGAAGTTGTGTGGAAGTATCGCTCTCCAGATACCAATTCTTGTTTGGCTCCCTTAATGAGCCCAGGTTAACAGCACTGCTGCCTTCTGTACGGGTGGGCACAGAAACCCCTCTGACTTCACCTGTGTTTTTTTATTGAGGTGTATTTTTCAAAGCCTCAGCCTCTTTCTTCCACGACAGTGTGTATTGCTGACCCTGACGGAGATAATCTCCAGCCCTCTGCTAATTACCCTCATGGTCATTGCCAAGCAACATTCCTCTTTTTCAGAGACTTTGGAACATGAGATCCCTGCAAAGCAAAGCGAGCCAGAACAATACTTGAACAAATGATCTTACCGAACAAAAGCAGCGGAGATGCAGCCTGCCCCACAACTCCTGGTGAGGGCGGTTCAAAAACAGAGGCTGAGAAGGGCAGAGAGAGGGTGCCCTGCAGCTCAAGAGCGAGCTACTCCACCTGTGTTCACTGAATGCAAACTCAGGCTGAAAGGGAACTTCTTGGAGGCTGTAATTTTAACAGGGGTAAACTTTGCAGTGGCAGAATGGGAACTTTCCCATGCTGCATCCATTTAGGGTTGGTCAAAAGCCCGCTGAGAGCAGCTGGAACTGCAGCCCTGCACCAACAGTCTTCCTGGGGGGTTTCGGGGACTTGAGAACACGATCGACGGGTCCTTTGAAACCAAATTAATACTTATATATGTAACAAGCTATAAAAGCCTCAAAGCTGATCTGAGGAGTCTAGTCTTCCTTATCTATTCCTGTGCCCTTGTTTGCCACCTTGACCTAGCACACAGAGAGCTGCGAGGTGGAGGCCTGGCTCGGGTCGGGGTGAGGCCTTGCAGAGGGCTTGGCCTGGTCCCTCAGGGAGCCCCTGGGGAAGCAGCAGTCCCACCCCACCCAACTTCTGGGACAGCATACACGCCATGAGCAACACAGAAAACAACATAAATCTTTTTTTTCTTTTCCACACAGGCAGCAAATTATGCCCTTCAGAGTGTTGCAGGCAAATATGCTTCTAAAGCAATGTTGGAAAACCTCCAGGTATTTCCCCATGGCAACAGCCCCTAATCCCCCCAAAACCAGTTCCCTCGATGGCAAATACTGAATTACTTCAATACACAATGTTTTATAACATCTCTCCGCTCTTTTATTTTCTTTTTAAACTCATTCTCCATGCTTTCAGTATGCAACTCTGGGTAGTATCTGGACATTATTACACTTATCTTTTGCTGAAAGGCAGACTGAGGAACGGAGCTCGCTTGTTCGGAAAGGCTCACCGTGCTCAGGCTTTGCAAGACCTCTGCTACTAAAACACTGCTCTCGGGAAATCCACAGCTTTCACAGCTATTAAGGTTGCTGTGTCTCAGTTTTGTCTGCATAACTGAGTGAAACAGCATGGTGCCCTGAAACCTTCAGCTGACAAAGACATCTCAATATTCATAGCTGAATATTCATTCTTTTGCATACAGTAAGTGATTATAATGCAATGAGTTGGTTTCTTTTTTCCCCTTTCTGTCCTATTTTTTTCTGTCATTACTATTACTACAAATTGGAAATTCCAATACCATCCTGTTTTTCTCCAACGTTCATGTAATGGTACATGCTAAACAATTTTCACTGCATTGTGTTTGATGAATTCTGCAGATTTTAGATTTAAATCTTCTTGGGCAGCACACTACTTTTGTATAATGCAGAGGATTATTGGAAGCACCACTACAATGGGATGAAGAAGTGATGAATGAGGTGACTCCTCAGTATCTTAATCATTATATATGAATCCCATGGAGACTTTTTAAGTTTTGTGTACTTTTAGGTATGCTTCATATGAAATTCCTTCCTTTGTCCTGACCATGCCTTTTTTTAAGTCTACTTTGTATTACCGAAAGTCACTGACAAACGTTGCACTTGTTTAAATTTTCCACTGCCTATTTTTGTTAGTGATCAGTAGTTTAGAATTAGAGAAGTAAAAATGAAGGAAAAAAAAAAAAAAAAACTTCTAATTTTCTCTCATATAGCTTGACAATCACATGCAGAAGAGCCCAGAGACAAGCTTCGCTGCACTACACTCCCAGAAAGCTCAGGGTTCCTCAGAAACCCTCTCTTGCCAGACCTCCTTCACAGATCCTAGATAGATCTAGGTACAGGAATTTGGCAAGTTACTGCCTATAGCAGCCTGGTACCTGAAAACTTCAGCTGCTTTGGCTGACTGTAAGTCCACTCCTGTTTTGGGGCAAAGTAAAAACATTGGTCTAGGCCATGAGAATCTCTGCAGTGAGGTGAAGAAGCAATTCCAAGCATACATTTATAGCTATGCTACATTAAAAATATATATTGAAATATCAGTAAGAATATTTAAGAACGAAATTCATTTCAAATGCAACAGTGGATATATTTTATCACTCCTTTGGCATGCCCTTCTATTGCCAAGGTAACAAACTAGCATGTTCAAGAACTCCTTGTATTTCTGAGTGTGAAAATAAGCATGGAAAAGAAAACATTTGTAGTGAACTGAGTTTGACAAATTAATTAAACTACAGTACAGCCCTATGACACAGCCTGTGAGCCAGACCTTTAGCATCTGAACAAGTTCAAAGGACAGGAGAGAATGAAGCAAAGCTACAATTTCTTTCGCTAAACATTTATTCCTGAGTCTGCTGTGGTATTTCTTCCAGATCCTTGCATCACTGCCAATTTGCATCGTAACTGAGGGTGTTATTTTTCTTCTGCCTTCGTGAGTGCGACACACGAGCTGGCCAAGAGTAAAATACTGTTTCTGGTACCAATTAGTACAGCCTGCCATACAGTAGCGATGTCACCATGAATCAACACTTTAGCATTTCTTCTGCCAGCAACCACTCGCTCCCTCAGTCTAGAAGTCAAGGCGTCCAAATGCAGAGTACAAATGCCACTGATGTTCCCAGAGGCAAACAACTGAAACAAAATATTGAATATTCATAAAACATTCCTAATTCTAGCTGAAATGAACCTCATCAGAAGAGATAAATAATCTGCATATTTGCCAAAAATAAATCTACAGAAATAAAATTTGACAAGCAATTCATTCTGTTCATTTACACATTTCAGAACTGTTAGGAAAATAATTTGGAGAATAAGAACTACGCAAGAAAGTGATCATGTACATTTGAAGATTTTCTGAATAAATTATGCAGAGGCAATTCATTCAACCCTGGTTTTATTGTGAAATTATGACATACATTATAAACTGAACAAAGAATGAACACAATGGTATTAATATACAGTGCTATGTACCCTTTTATAGCAAGGAAAAGAGCAGGGGTGGAAAAAAACAGATGGATATTGTCTGACTTGGTATCCAAGCTTCGCAATATATATCTGCACCTGTCCTGCTTTTTAGAGGTGCAAAGGTGCAACTACCCAGAAGGTTTTATGACTCTCCCATATAGATTGCCTCATTCCTACCTGATAGTGCACTTGGTACTAATTAATACTGCTGCAGATGCAGCAAAGCCTCAATCACCAACCCAGCAAGGAGGCTCTCCAGCACTGTTAACCACAAGAGCTTCAGACCAAGGCACAAGAAGCAAATGCATATTCATGACACCCTTTGGTGGAAGCCCTCCTGAATCTCTAACATCATCTCACCATTAGCTTTCACAATAACTACGTCCATATAAAAATAAAAAGTGAAGAAATGCTTGGCTATTTTTTATTTGAAATATTTACTTAATGAATTCTTCAACTGAGATTGTCTTAGCAACATAAAGATTTTCCCACAGTGGGAAATTCTGTTATAACATAGTAAGATAATCTCCAAGATGTGATACACGCTTCCTTTGCAGAGTGCCAGCACAGAGACTACTCATTACTTAAGTACGGGGCTTAAGAGGTGAAACGTAGCTTAAGTATGACACTAGGTATTAGGCAGCCCTTCCACCACCCTTCTGTACAGGGTAAAGATAATCCCCCAGCTGAAGGTAGCATGTTACTAAGGGTATTTACTTTCTACTACTAGCAGGTACTTTTGCACATTGACTAAAATGCTCATGATTCTAAACAACATAAAGGCTTTTCTACGCTATTGCTATATTCATGTTAATTTTACCATGCAACAATATAAACAAGAGCAATTAATGCAGTGTTGAATTAATTTGGTAGGAGTGTTGCATCCACTCCCACCAAAAACCAGCCGTTCATCCTGTTAATGCCATTGCTTGTATATAAAAATGGACAAACAGGCAGAAGCTAAGAGGATTAAAGGAAAAGCTTCTGTAACGCAGCAAAAGGTTTGCTGTATTTTGTAAACACCCTTCCAATGTAAAGTGCAAGGCAGCAGTCTCGGTGCCAGATCGCTACTCAGTTACTTCACATCATGGACTTACCAATCCCTTAATTGCACCTGCAGGAAGAACTCATTTTGGCTGATTGCATTTCTTCTAATGATAGTTTCACATTCACACTGTTTAGAACAATGAATTGCATTCTAGTAAGATGTAAAAACTGCCTGGAGTAAGCAGGAGAATGTTTATCCATTAAGCATTCCCACCAAGTGTATTGTATTACAGTTAATCACTCCAGTGCTTCCAAAATCGGACAGTTTGTATTTCCAGAGGAGTTTATTCTCCCTAATGCCTCCCTCCTAATGCTGTACGCACGGTAAGAGAGACTGACAGAAGCCAACAACAGGGGTTCCCTGATCTGACCACGAAACTGGTTCAAACATGCCAGCTGTAAGTGCAATTTAAAAAATGGCATTAGCTGAGCAAGAAACAGAAGGTTGCAAATGTGTGCATACAGTAGAGCCGAATGAATAGACAAAGAGAAGGAAGGATCACAGGGCTAAGCTGGTATTAATGAATAAGGCTAGCTCTGGATGAGACTACAGCAATAATGCCGCAAAGTGGGGATTCAGAATAAATACATTTAAAGTGACTCGATTCAAAACTGGTTTGGGACATTTTTCAGCTTCAGCGTTTGCTACAACATCAGCACAAAATCTGATACTATTCCCTTGAAATCAATACTAAAATTGACTTTATCAACCCCAAGAGGGGGAGGTACATGTCTATTCTATGATTGTTTTCTACTCTACCCCTTATACTGTGAAAGAAACTAAATGAGCATAGAAACTACAGTGAATCTACAATGAATTTTACTTGCATGAAGTATTTACACAATTTTACTCCTTGTGTTCAGATTTTCTGCATGAATTCTGATTTTGTAGATGTTTCCTACATATCAATTTGTGGTGGATTTGAAACGCTGGAGAGCCAAATGCAAAGCACAGCACCTGCTGCTGTGCATCCTTACAAAATCTTTGTGGAGCTACATGGAGCCCAGGCTGCTGGCACCAAAGCTTTCCATACAGCCCTCCAGGTTTTCCACTGAAGACATGGAGGAAAGGCTCTCATGCTGCTTTACAGGGATGTTACTGCTGTGACTCTACAAAACAAAGCGAAAGACCTTGCTGGCCCCATTGACACCACCTCCTTGTGCAGAAGGGTGAACACGAACCTTCTCCACCGATACCTGATGGGAGAGGAAAGAGTTCTGACTCCTGCCATGCTCCTGTCATTCAACATGCATTCACATTTAGCTTTGGTTTTGCTTTGTAAAGCATTTTGGTATTTGGTTGTTGCTGTGGTTTGTTCCCCCTGCAGGAGCACATTGCTTTACTGTTCTGGGCTTGGCCACGCATCTCCTTGTGCGTGTCTGCACGGAGCCAGCGCACAGAGACAGGCGGGCAGAGCAGCAGGTGGGGCACCATGTCCATACCATCCACCACTGGACATGAAGACAGACACGGGCGTGATCTGAGCCCACAGCTGCCCCTGCCTCCCACAAACAGCAAAGGCGGCCATGGAAGTAGAGGTACAGCCAAAAAACTCCTGGGTCTTTGTAGCAGACTTAACTGCTCCGAGCTTTCTGATTTCCAGGCTCAACCTCTTGACTTGCTTCAGGCAGAAGTAACTAAAGCTCAAGACAAGTATTCCATGCAAGTGAGGGAAAGTAAGATACATGGTGTAGCCTTCTGTCCAGCTTTGCCCAAGTGGAGGAGGAGAAAGCTCTGCTTATCATTTGCAGAAATGAAGAACTGTAAAAGCTTTGGCAGAGCGTCTCCCCATTATGCCAGCGCGGGGAATGAAGCAGAGACGTTCACCGGAGGGTAGGCCAGTTACTTCCCATACAGCTGGTACTGCTGGTACTCACAGAAACTGCATTCTGGTTGCAAACAGCTGCGCATTTCTCTTTAAAGTAAAGCAGACAGCGTTTAGTGGAAGCTGGACACATGCCAGACAACAAATTAAAAGGGATATAATCTGTGTATGACAGCCTATAAACCCAGTACAGTAAGCCTTGCAATAATCTTAGCAGGATTTTAAGAGTTACCCCAACCTAAGACAATGAATAAAGAGAAAATACACAAAGATCTCTAAAAATATGACATTGGAGTATTTCATGTTGATCAGTTTTTATCATCTAAAAAAAAAAGCAAAGATGTGATTGTTGCCTAAACTATCATTTGAGGATAAATCAGAGGATTTCAGCAAACTGACCTTACAAAACTTTGCTAACATACATTTAAACAGATAACCTACATTTAAACAGGTAACAGATAACGTTAGCATTTTTTAAGAATCTCTAAGTAAAAAAATGTGCATGTCCTTGTCCATGCTTTTAGCAGCACGTCTTTTACAGCGCTGTCTTACAGTTACAGTTTTCAGAATACCGATCAATGCTGAAAGGCTCCTTTTTGATCAAAATATACTTGATTTA
Organism: Heteronetta atricapilla; assembly: GCA_011075105.1. NCBI lineage: Eukaryota > Metazoa > Chordata > Aves > Anseriformes > Anatidae > Heteronetta > Heteronetta atricapilla. Next base: position 26,119,389 of record CM021732.1, on the reverse strand, counting down.
ACTTTTGTAGATCAAATATAAGCAAAAATAGAAAATGTAAAATAATCTTTGCAAGTCCTTTGATATTAGGAACAAAAGTCAGTACTAGCTCAAGAAAACCAAAGGCTATGAATTTAACATTCAGTGGCAGGTTGTGTGTGACAGAGGCAACCAGTACAAAGCATATGCAACTCCTGGATGCTTTTTACCCCTAAAAATACAATAGTGGATAAAGGCATTGCTTTGGAGGAGAGAGTTAGAGACAAGGTAGTGTGAGAAAATAAAGATGTGGTTGGACATAGAAACAGTCTGCCAAGCTGGTAAAACTTTTATCTGGAAATCTTGAATTTTAACCTTACCGTTATTGATTAAACACTCTGAAATTCTATTCTAAGGCAACAAAAGAGCACCACTTGCTTGCAAACAAACTATGACAGCGTAGCATAACTTGATTATTTTTAAAAGGCCTTTCTATTGTAGTAATAAACTGCATAACCACAACCACAGTTCTGTCTATAAGCCAGCTTGAATTTTAGCTTTCTATTCCTTGCAGTTAAATAAGAACAGAATCCACAGTGTTTAAAAGGATGCTATCAACCACTTTAGTCTCGAAGGAAAGAAATATTTTCACAAATTATTTGACAGGCAAAATGATAGAAGGGTTTGCCCAAAGTAAAGATTCATGCAAACATACACATTGCTCAAGACCAACAGGGTCAGCCACACACAGGTTGTGCAGGTCCCCTGCCTGAGTCTGGACCAAATATCACACAAATTGGACAGAAGGACTCTGCAAATTTAAGATAAGTTCCCTCCACTTTTTAAAAAATTAAATTGCAAAATATTGCCTCTTTGGAATTCAAAAATCTCAAGAAGCGTGAACACCTCCATTGCAAAAGGCACCATAAACTCAAGAAGCTACAATAAAAAGGAAAAGAAAGGCAGTCAAGTTTTAAATTGCAACTGCAGCACTGGGGAGTGTAGGACATTTATCACTTTACTTAACATTCCAAATAACATTTTAATCTAAATGGCTGAACGGTTTTGCTGCCGCAGGGAACATCAACAACATGCGGTTGTTGCAGAAAATGATGCAGAGAACTGGGGGTTTTATAACAACAACAGTTACTGAAACCTGGGTGCCGGCACTTTGAATTAAAACCAACTTGAACGGATCATGCACGTTTATGCCTATTTCTCATGAAAGGTACAAGACATCCCTTCAACTCAAGTTTTTTAAAAATATTTTATTTGATTGAGCAGGTCTTCTGAAAGTACTATTAGAGTAATCTTCCTTTACCCACGTTTATGTTGAAAGCCCACCTGTATTACCAGAAGGGCAGCTGTCCTAATCTGCATCAAATTCAAGCTTTCAAATGGTGAAGATACGCTATCTTCCATGCCCGAAGCTTCATTTTACTTATGATAAATCTCATAACTCAATAAAGAAGGCACAATAAAAATACAAAGTGTAATTCTTGTGTCTTTATGCTGTTAGGGCAAGCTAAGAAGCAGGAGATTTACGGAAAAGCCATCTTGCCTCTGTTTAGGAAAGAACTTTTATTTTATTAACCCAGGAGATTTCTCTGAGCTTTTTTGAGGACAGGTGCTTGAAAAATACATGCACAAAATGGGCTTTATCATGTGCACACAAACTGAATTTTGGATACAAGAGTGGTTCTTCAAACTCAAGCTTTGTAATGTTCTACCCAAGTCTTACGACTTATACCGACTTCTGCCAAAACGGATCAGGACAAAAACGCTTCCGCTGAGCAGCATTAATAATTTAAAAATGCTTCATTAACTAAGGACCTATGCAGGGAATCAGGAGCTAGCTAGCAAGGGGCTACTGCTATCTGATAAGCATCTCAACCACAGCAGCACTGCTCTTGCCTAACAGACCACCTGCAATGGAGATATTGCCCCTCCACCAAGGCTGGAACCCCTCAGAGGCTCATTAAGCCCTCATGGTTGTGAAACAGAAAACCACGAGCCTACGTCTGGGGACAAAGCAGGCTAAATCTTGCCCTCTGGAGTTAAAGCAACACATCCAGGACTGTCGCAGCGTACCATCCAGCCTCAGTGCTGAGGCTGGAAGAAGTTTTTCTCGGGTGATGGGTATGAAAAGCAGTGTGATACTAAGTAGTAAAAGCAAGCAAGAATATTAGACTTTCTAACTGATTACTGACAGGGTGAAATAAAATACACACCAAACTGTTTGTGTTACCTTCAGCTGAACCAACAAAGCAGAAAGAGGAAAAAACCTCACATCTTGTAATAAAGCAAGAGGAGGCACCACTCTCCATGGGCTCACTCACTCCTGTCTGCTTTCAATAAGGCCTTAAATTAGGTTTTTAAAGAAGAAAATTTAATCCACTGATTTAATCCGAACAAAATGTTTCCTTGTAATGACCCCTTAAGCAACGTAAACCCGGTAGCATGACTTTACATTTTGAATGTCTTTTTTTTGCCTGCAGCTTGGGTCTCCAGGTGGGATGCGGTGCCCCAGCAGTTCTGTGATGTGCATTTGTGCAACGCTCCGCATGGCATCCAAACTCCTCCTAACAGTGCTGCAAATGACAGAGGGGAAAGATCCAGTTCATCTACCCAACAAGCACCTGGGCACTGGCTAACAGCAAGGTTGAAGGTATGCATTTAGCACAGAGTGAGGCTTGTGCCTGACTGCACAGTATCGGGGAAAAGAAAAAATTACTTCTGCAGCTTTTTCACCAGAGGGGCTGTAGCGGCACAATTTTCTGCATGAAGCACATGATCTGAAAACCAAAATCACAGCTTCAAAAGAGCCACAGCAGTGGATTTTTTTTTTTTTTCCAGTGAGATTTAGAAGCACATCTAAGAGAAATGGAACAGGAGAAAAATAATGTATTTCTGACTAACTTCAGTCTGAGGGATCGAAAACCTGAGCGTTACCTAAGAACAGAATGGGGCTGGCAGATACAAAAATGTCTTTATGTGAAGGGACAGGGTTATCAATGGTACTCTGTATTCTAGATCCAAACTATATTGTTCGAATAAAATCAGGCAGGTTAGAAAAGTAATATATAAATGCAATTTCCAAAATACATATTTTATTAATTATTTTAGCCATTATTTTTAAATCATCTTTTAAGATGATTGAGGCACTACAGCCTAGCTTACCCAAGCAAAGGCACCCACTGGCTGTGCAAGGGGCAAGGAACATCCCTGGTTTCCCTAAGGCGCGTTCCAGCAGGCGCCGGCTGCCGGCTGCGAGCAGGGCAATGGGAGCGATGCTCCTGGGACGCCCATCTCAGCAGTGCCTGCAGGACGGGAGGGAAGGCCTCACCTCCTGCATGTCCGAGGAGTAACTGCAACATCTCTGGGTGACTTTACCCATCGAGCAAATGAATTCATTATATTTAATCAAACCAGTGTCAAAAGGCGAATACTGCTATCTGAGGAGCCTTGATAACCTAAAATATTCTCTCATTTCACGACTGTCGAAGTTTTACGCTGTGAAATAAAAATATTTAAATAGCAATAAGAGGTGTGTAATAGAATACCAGTAATCCATCGCACTTGCCATATCTGAAATACCTTTTTGAACTGCCAAGTGAATGAACGACACTGTCTGGACAGCTAGGCTCCAAGCGGAAGATGGGCGTAAGGGCTCGTCCTGCCTAACTATCACCTGGCTGCTCCATCTGTGAAGACAATTTGCAGCGCTAGAGCAGCTACACGTTATATCTTAATCACATGCCTCTGCAATGAAATGATCAGCATCAAGTTCTGACCTGAACGTTTCATGCATCAGTTTATTTTCCTAGAGGATGAGATGAATGCAGATGAGGAATTGATCACATCCTTACTGGTCCCCTATCTGTAACTGAACTGAACTCGTCAAAAGCTTACTGTATTTCATTATTTGTTTATATCACAGATGAGACCAGAATTCATATTGATTTTTTTTTTTCCTCTGGAATAAAGCCAGAAGAGCTCAAATTAGAATGAGATATTAAAAACAAAACAAATGAAAAAAACAAACAAACAAACAAAAAACACCTTACCATAACCTGCCGGTAGAGTAATATTTCAAAATAGATATTTATAACTGTCCCAATATCAAATTATATACTATTATAATACTGTTACATGAATGTATTTATTGTTTTTTCTAGCCATCCATTAAACAGACCTTATTAAAAACGTTTTCCCAAAACACACTTTTTTCTCTAACTTATGATAGCACTTTGTACATCTAAAAAGCCATTGCCTCTCTCATGAGACATTCAGCAATTTTTAAAAAATCCATATTGCCTCCTCATTTACATCACATAAACACATTTCTAATATTCAAAACCCAGAAAATTCATTACATAATATCATACTGCTCCTGCAAACTATTTGCTGGATTTAACAGGTAAGGGTGTATGTAGAAACATCTTCATATAGGGTCAAAACGGATGTCAGAAAGGATGCAGCCTAATATAAAAGTTTTAAATACTGCTGTTAACATTGCAATATTCCAAACTATTTTAAGTGCCCAAAATTCACATTTCAAACAGACATATTTTAAGCCAGATTTGGGAAACAGGGGAAAAGAGGAAGTTGAGAACAGACCAAACCTTGTATTTTTAGCCTTTTGTCTTGATATTGCCAGTAAACTCAACAAGTAGATGCTCACCAGTTCTGTAAAACATCTGCAGTAAAATGATGCAGGTATAAAAACAACTCATGACAGAGCATGTCTTTGAGTTTTGTGTATTTGACAGTGTGTGCCACCATTAAATGCTTATTCATAAAGAGGCTTTCATATAAGCTATGTTAGGATAATTATAACATGATAATAGCTATCACAATAACAATTATTATACATAATATGTATTATTAATGTGATTAATGTATTATTACATAATAATGGTATACTCTAATTAATTTAATGCATTTTATTAATGTATATTCTCATTATATTATTAGTAAGCAGCTACTGTGAAAGACATCCAAGTTATATAATTATTTCCCATTTAGCCAAGGGCTAAACTCTAGGAAAATACATATATGTGTACACATGCACTCATTAATTTTATTTCAAAAAATGTGGCCCCCTCAAATTTCATTTTATTACTACTTCCTCACCTTCCATCCGGTAACAGAGGAGACAAAGTATTTCACCAGTCAACCTAACAAATAGTAAGCACTATTGGCATACATTCTTGATCCTATAAGGGCTTGTGAGTCTGAAAGCTGTGCAGTGGATGGAAGCAGAATTGAAGGAAGAAAACATACAAGTTCTTGTCATTTAGGGCAGATTTAAGTATGTAACTTTTTTTTTGATTTCAGCCTCTCTCCCTCCAGTCCTTGTGGTGAAGACATGGATCTGGAGTCTTCCCCTGGCACTACATTTTAGACACTGTTTTGTACCAGCTGATAAAACTCCAAATATCTTTCCCTTCTGGAGAGAAACATACAATGATCCCACAGAGGACCACGACGTGGTCAGCAACCCATGGGCTGCACAGAAGGTGACCCAAACAGGTAGGCTGGCAGACCTGGGTACGAAGACAAACCATTTTTTTCTGTACAATAGCCACTTACAAGTTCTGCTGTGAAATTAAAAGAAAGCAAATGACATGTGGTGGTGTGTTTTCCCAAAAATGAGGAATACTCCAGTACTTCGTGATAAGAACATGACTTCTTAAATAAAGCCTGCCATGTGGCCGCTGGTCAGACACAGTCTAGTAGAACAAGGAATTACGTCCTTGGCTTTGTAAACTGAAGGCTTGTCTTTAGCAGTTTAAACATCATTGTTTTAAAAGATTCCTTTCTTTTGACAAATTATTTTCAGGAAAATTATATATATTTCAAGTTTGCTTGCAGTTGGAATATCAACAGGCTGGCAATCTCCTTTCCCTCGCAAGCCCATGACTGCAAGTACTGAAATAAGCACAAGGAGATCAGAAAGCCCTAGAAAGATAATTACTTGAGCAATAGTTGGAAAATATGAAATATTTTTGAATACAAAAACAAAGTATTATGAAAAGTGCCATGCACCCATGCTACAGAAGTTCTTGGGTAAACTATGACTGCCTAAAATGTTCTTTCAACAGAAAGACAACTGAAGAAAAACAGGCTGCAGAGACAAGGGATTTTGGAAGCTACCAAGGCACACTGAGATGCTTGGCTGGAAGGTACCCATTTGCTACGTTCTGAGGCAAATGAACTGCTGCTTGAACTATATAAAAACATGCACAAAAATAACCTAAATCACCTAATGCCCCGTTTCGTTCTACAGGCCTTTTGTAGAACAATCTTTTGTTCTACAAATAGATTATGCGACATGAACACTTCTTTGCCTTTTTCTCCAAATTCCTCTGAAGAAATGCAGAAAGTTTGAAAATTCCAGGTGTAGGTAAGGTGTCCAGAAGCAGAGAACATTAAAACCACATGGTAAAAGAATTAATTAGCAGAAACAGCCAAAATACAAATTTAAATTACAAGCAAATTGTTGGTTGTGCACATTTAAGTCAGAAAACACATGTGCTGAGAGAAACTGCTCAAACTGACTGGTCAGAAGCGCAAATCAAAGAGCTCCAGGCTTAGCTGGAGTGGTCAAGAGTGGTTTCCAGAGGGTCTCATGAGAGCCCTGATCTGTATGGAAACAGACAGGTAAGCAGAAATGGATGAAAAAAGACAAGAATCAGATATGTGACTGAAACACTGTTATTTCAGAGCTACTAGCAATGGCCCTTGGGGTTCTCGGTAGCTAGATATAATAGAGAAAGGAGTCCCAGTATAATAATGAGAGCGTAAGGAGAGATTCAAACCACCAACGCTCCCATCGAAACTACTCTCACACCACTGGACTAATGCAAGCACACACTGAAACAAGCTTCACCCCCTGAAAAATCCATTAACATCATGGCAAGTTCAAAGGCACTCAGAGCTGCCTTCCAAACAAGACACAGAGACATTTCCAATTCATTTCAACAGTCAATATCAGGCCATTATCCAGTGGTTTGCAAACGCCTACCACTCCAGCACTGAAGATTGTTCCTATGCAGGAATCACAGGCATACGCTGAACTGGAAAGTTCTGAGGCTCCTCCAATGGATCTTCACCTGATAAGACATCTAAGCTACCCTGGAGGGTCCCAGGTAATGCATACCTGTTTATTTCGTTTCAGGGAACATCGGCCTTCAAGTATAATCAGGCTTCTCAGTGAGGCAGTAAGTCTAGTCCTGCCTGCAAATGTCATGTTTCTCAATTACTAGTACATAAAATGCAACGACGAGGTTATAGGCATCTGATGCCAAGTTCACTTGCAAAAAATTGTTTGCAGACAAACAGGAATAGCACAAAGATTTTGACTAATTCCTTTTTGCCCTGTCCTACTTTCTGACCCAAACACACAAAAGGACCAGGATGAATGACATACACCACCTATCAGAAATTTTTAATTCAAAATTATTTTCTGTATTTTTATACCAAAGAACAACTAAACAAGGCTACACCGCTGCCCTTTTCCTTTGTAAGTAAATATGGGGAAAAAGTTACTCGTTTGTAAAGCAGCATGTGGTTTCCTTCTTCAGCGTCCGACACAAGAACATTTCCTTGCCTTTCCTATTTTTCTTTCTTATTTTTTAACATTAAGCTTTTAGGAAGCACAAGATACACATTTTCTGCACTTTAGAACAGATGTTTTCCATTTTATTTGGTTAGCCAGATAATCCCTTAATTAAATATCTACATAGAGAACCCTGAGAACTGAATTTATGTTTTAAATCACATATTCCTCTACTTTGTTATTTTGCATTCACTCACCCTGCTATGTAAGAACGTTGCATATAAAAATCTGCATGGCAAATACGAAATGTCCTGATTCTCAAAAACAAATACAGAATTGTTTTACAAGATCATCATTTAAGTCACTGTACTTGTATAATTTATCTGTATTTCTATATTAAAGGTGAAACAAACTTAATTCGTCAGCTAATTGGACAATAGTACTTTTAGAGTGACAAGTAGAAACTAATTCCCAAATGTTGCTCGGACAGCAAAAGCATAAATGCTGACCAGCGAACAGCCCTCATATTGAGCCTTTTACTCCCACTGCTTACTGAAGACATTTTAGAAAACACACACAAAAAAACAACAGTGGCTGTTATCCCTTAGTTAAAATGCATCATGTATCTGTACAGCAAACTGAATACTGAGATGAACTGTTTTAATGAAAGCATTCTTCAAGATATATTTCCAACATCATAGCACTGCATTTTTCTCTATTAACTTTTAAGAGAGACATTTTTCAAAAAATAATTACACATTTATAAATCACAGAAAAATGACGTCAACATTTCCTGTTACGGATAGGAGATTCATTTAGCATTCATATGGGAAAAGTATTTAGAAGGCTGGTTATCCATCCCTCAACATACTTCTTTGGAGTAAAACACTGGATCAAACCCACAAACACATTTTTACTGAAGTAGAGAGGACTGCAAGATTAAGTTAAAGCTGCAGTATCTGTACCCTTTTCCAGGGCATCAAACATGAAGTAATCCTATTATTTCCTAATACAGTGACTAATTTATTTGGCGTGTTAAAAATACCAGCAGTTCACCTTTGCTCACCAGTGAGGATCCTACAATAAACTGCCAGTGTTTCATGGCATCTACCAATTCTTGACTGTGATTTTATGTTCAGCAGTTAGTTCTCCTATTAAAATCCACGAGGTAGTGTAGTTATTAAGTGAAAGAAGATATGTGAAAAACATATTAAACATGATAAATTTAAAAAGACAACCTTTCCCCTCCAGAAATGAAGTTTGTAATAAAATGTCTAACAAACATGTATAAATATAATATTTATATTATATTATATATAATATAAATGCTGCAGTGAGGGGAAGCACAGAAATCTCTGCACAGCGCGACACAGTTCTCTCTGGCACTTTCTCATGGAAGTAAATGTTATTATTACTTCTCATTTCAGAAACCTCATACTCTGGGTGATTTATTTTCTCTTCCCACTACCTGTGTCAATTACCATGCATATATTAATCTATAATAAAATTATTTCACTGTTGATGTTGATTTATATTTTTGCTTTTATTTTACATATTTACATATTATATACAAATATTTAACATTTGTATATTGATGTTTTCCTATTAGAATATTAAATGCCTATATTAATATATTTTTTAGAAAGCATGACATATATAAAACACAACTTTCACAGTGAAGGAAAATTTGGATAAAACACGAGTAAGTCAGTAATGTATCTAAAATAAAGGGTGTTGTATTTCTTCTCAGTAGATTTTCTGTGGTTTGGGTGCTTTTACTTGAAAAATGATCGCTTGAAGAGTCTCCCAGAATCTCCATGGAGAATCCAGGACAGACCACACCAACCAGCACGCCAAACGAACATACAGCAGTCCCAGCCTAGTGGGCTCTCAAATCTGCTACAAATCATTCCTGGAAAGAGAATATCATGGAGATTTTAAATTGATGCTAAAGTTGGTGTTGGCTGACTCAAGTGGGTCTGTAGGCGGTGTGAATTCACCGCACAGAGAACTCGTGGCAGCGCTGGAGGCCCCTCAGCTGGGGTCGCAAGCCTGGATGAGGGATATTCCTAGCAGAAGGCAGGGAAGATATGTCTCCATGAGGATGCTCAGACGTGGGAGCAGGTTGCTCAAAAAGGTTGGGGAGTCCCCTGGTCTCTGGGGAGAATCAAGGCTTGCTGGGGCGCAGCCCTGAGCTGGCCTCAACCTGCTCTGTGCCAGGGCAAGGGGAGCTCCCCAGGTCCCTTCTTTGTAAGTTTAACCAGTCAGTGCTTCTGCAGATGAACACAGCAAAATTCGGTGTTTACACATCAGGTAATTACATTTAGCAACACACCAGCGGTCAAGATTGAGACAAAACCCCAAATAAAAGCTGTAAAACCTCTTCTGACGTGTTTCCTAAGAGTGAAGTACCACATGTTGCGACTGGCCGTTACCTGCCACAAGGCCTCTCGGTGGCCCTGCCTCCTTCCTGCCTCTGAAACCTGGCTGATGGACTCAGCCCCAGGGGTCGACCGTCTGCTCCGCTTCCTCACACCACACGTGTGCCTTTTGGCCCGCTCGGTGACGGAGACTTCTCTCCAGCTGTGCTATTTTTGACTGCTCAGCGCAGGCCTTCCCTCTGAGGGATGTGCCAGCCATCGGACGGATTTAGATACACAGCTCCCTGACTTGTGAGGGAAACCAGGCAGCCAGGCTGTAAATATCATACTGGTGCAACTGGAAAAACAATTTTGTGCCTTGGACATGGGAAGCCCTTCTGTGAGGAGAAAGGGTGAGCGTTTGTGACGGGCTGCAGTGAGGGGCAGCACAAATCTCTGCACAGCGCGACACAGTTCTCTCTGGCACTTTCTCATGGAAGTAAATGTTACTATTACTTCTTATTTCAGAAACCTCATACTCTGGGTGATTTATTTTCTCTTCCCACTACCTGTGTCAATTACCATGCATAGTTCTCGCATTGTATTCAATGATAAAAGAGTATGTCCTAAAGCCCCTACGAACGCCCACCTATCAACAACATTTCATTCTGGGATGAGTGGAACTCATCAATTAGTTAAGGAATTTCATATTTCACCCACATTTTTTTCACCTGTGAGCCCTGTCAGACAATCCTTTACTGTGATACTATGGTTTTAATTTCTTATAAATAATAATGATGTATTTGTAATCACAGAAATGTACTCTATTAGCTATTTTAAAATGGCATCCTGTAGGGGATACGTAGTCCATGAAACTCAAGGGTCAAGAACAACTCAATAGCATGCAACCCTGCATTAGAAAAGATTTTATTATTTATTTCTAAAACATCTGAAGTCTGCATAAAAATTCAGCTCCCCATGTTTAACTTCAAGGAGACAGAAATAGGACTGCCTACAAAAATCTTCCATTTTTTTACAAGCCTTGCTGGAGAGCATGAATTTTCCTTTTGTATTGTTCTTTTTGCTAGGAAGCCTACTAAGATAGCAGTACTTGGACTACTTTTTAATTACTGCATAGATATTGCTGGGAGGAAAATCTACTAATTTTAGAGATTAGTATAATTATTTAACTAAAACTGCCAATGAAAAAAGGGGGAAAAAGTCTTGTATTAAAAAAAAATAATAATACAGAAGACTGATTACATCAGTGCTTGAAAAATTTGCATTTGTTTCCTGTGGGGTACTGTGATCTACTCAGACAATAAAAAATAAACAGACCCTGCCGTAGGTCCAGTATGTGGTCAGTGAAGGGCTGATATATCAGAAAAGGTTTAACCTCGTCTCCCTCGCCTGTTGAGTACCTAAGTGGCTTAGCAATTTGGTTCACTCTACAAGTTCAGTATTAAATACTGTGTCTCCATGCAGTTGTCATTGCAAGTCCCTATGCACAGGAATCTAAAGATTGCTAATGATCTGTAATCCAAAAACAGAAATAACAGAGGTGGCTAATCTCTTTGTGAGGCACTCTCCTAAAGATTAACAGATGACTAGTCTGCATGAATATTAAAGACCAAAAGCTGAATGGAAGCAAGTGACTAAAGGTATTGTTTGCTTTGCCTTCCTTTCTTAAAGACATATAATTAATTAGCATTATTAATTAATTGGCACTTTTGGAAATAAATGGAATGAAGGAGTGTCCCTCATTTGTTCACGGTCTGGTTTATATAGAAGGGTATTTCATGCATCCTATCAGGGACAAAAATTCAGGACACTATTATACTTAATCATACAGTGCAGATATTCTCTCGCTCCTCTCTTCCCTGTTTGGGAGAACAGCAATATTTCAGGTTGTGCATGATGTGCTTTTTCTTATCTTTCTGCAGTCTCCTAAGGTGCATTTTACGTTATCACTGCTTGCATAAACACGGTGCTTTCTCAAATGCCATTACTGCCGACAACTACCATCACAGTTTGACGTCAGAACCACTGGGGGGTCAAGTGCTTCACATAAAATTTTAATCTGTTTCCAAAAACATTTCTTTTGCATCACCATTGATGCAATTTCTGCAAGAAGCAGAGGAGAAAAACATGAGCTTCAGACTGTTACACTAGATAATTCAGAAAACTGTTCAGTAGCAAACCAAGGTGTTAGCAATAACCTATGAAGACTGAACAAGGTAGTCACACCGGCTAGAGGGATAAACAGAGACACAGAAAGGAAAGTTAAAATTATAAAATAAAAAATGGACACTGAATTAAGAGACAATAAAACACTGAATGGCATCTTCTAAAATAGACTGAGATGTTTCTTTAATCTCTTATTGATAATGTAAAGATTGTCCCTAGAAGATACCTGCCTCTTGCAGACAGGCCTCTCTGCTTAGCATGTTGAGAAAAGAGCTAAGGCATCCTTTCAAACAGCTGCACTTAATTCAGCAGGAAAACTCCTCTGCATTGCACATACTGGTTAAATGCTCATACACCTTCAGGCACAGCTCCCCTGAGCCCTGGCATGGCACTTCTACCCCTCGTAGCACCAAAGCCTTTTCACCTGCTAGCTCTCGGAGCAAAACGTCCCCTTGTGTTGGAGCCGCTCCTTCTGAAACTAGCAGGGAGAGCACAAAGGCTTTGGCTCTTAAAAGAACCATGTCCTTGTACAGAAGCTGTCAATTCTCCCATTTATAGTGTTCCTAGATATTTTTGTGAAGCTATAAAAAGTACCTCTTTCAAATACATTGCGCAAAGAAGGAAGTCAAAGTTTACTTGTCTGCCTAAAGTTAATTTCAGAAGAATAAAATTTATCTCTTTCATTACGGAAAAAACTATCTACCATCCTATGCAGACACTAAGAAAGGTAAATCACTGAGGGCACACTTCTTCAGAGTTGCTTGTTCAGATCTTCTGAGCACTCGTCCAGGCGCTAACCCAAAGCCCAGTGGCACTTCTGGGGCTCTAATTAGGATTCTGTTCCCTCAACGGAAGCTTCAGAACAGATTTGCAAGACAAAACGAGCTTCCCACCACATCGCAGGTCGGACCAGTCTCAGCACCAGTCTCAGCAGTGCCTTTTATCCTGGTGGTGATGGTGCTGACCTTGAGTGTTTCACATTTGGAAGAGCAGCCAGGACAGCCCACCTCTAACAAAAGGACCTGAGAGCAGCAGAGCGGTCTACCTCATTTTTAAAAAATTCCTGCCTCCTGTAAAATCTGGATGTACTCACAGCTACCTGACTCGGAACTAGTGAAGGTTTGCTTATTTAAGCCGAGGCCGAAGCTGCAGCCTGTCCGGCGCTGTGGTCCTGCACAACCACAGTGTTGGAGGCAAGGCTGGGAGACAGAAGGCAGAGAGGGAAGAGATCTGGGAAGACCCCCTCTGGTCTCAACAAAAGGCTGCTGGGAAAGGATTCAGACACACTCAGCGATGGGACAAAGGACCTTTGAGTTGAGAACAGCATCAGTTCATTGCTGCTCCACAATGAGATAAATGAACTCTCCTTCTTGAAGACAACTCCCTCAACAGAGCTTTCTGGCATCCTTTTCTATCCATACCCTTTTCTGGGCCAGACGCATGGAGCCCATTCCCCTTTCCCTACCCCTCAGCTCCCCCAAAACACTGCAAACCTAGGCTGATAACCAGAGGTGCCACCAGGGACTGCCATGCTCCCAGCGCAGCTAGTACTCCCAAAGGGACAAGATTTCAGGCTGTATCCGTGTTGGTAAATAACAACTAATGCTAACGATTTAAAAGCACAGCATGCCAGAGCTTGTGCCCAAGTGCAAGCCCTGCTTAGTCTCACAGGACAGGTACAGCTTTGCAGAGAAATGTGCCTGCAGACATCAAATAGGCCACTGCCATTTAAAGGAATACCAAAGATACCAAAAATCGACTTGAGTCTTCTTTTAATAAAAAGGGATGGGTCGGACAAGAAGTGAAACCAAATGCAATTAACCTTCAGAAAGGCTAGCGCTGTAAGATAAAACAAAAGCTGATCATATGCAGAAGGAAGATGTGCCATAAAACCTAACCTTGAATCAAATATTGCCAATAAACTAAAGCTGACTTCCAGTACATTATTATATACTTCTATGTCTCTAAAGGCCTTTACACCCTCCACAATAGTCCACTGTAATTGTCACATGGTAAAATCAGATCTGTTGAGTATGCAGGAACTTGCTCCCTTTCAAAATGTTATGCTGCTTACAAAGGATTTTATTCATTAAAGAGATTAATAGCTGTTCTTTGAACTCTCTCTCCTTCACCCAAGTCTGTGCGGACTGCCAGGCCACTGCTGACTGAAAGAGTGAGAAAGGCTTCGGGAACTCGCCTGGGAGGACAAAAGCGAACTTACATGAAAATCTTACTGGGTATCAAAACTGAAAATAAATTCCCAAGCAAATATGTTGTCCTTATTAAAAGAGGCAGGCCGTAAAAAACACATTTTCAGTAACACAAGACAAGTATGATGGTGATTTCTTGCTCTCCATTTCATGCACTTGAGAATCAGATGATTCAGTCTGTGGTTAGGAAAGCTCTTAGACAACCATGAGAAACACATCACTACCACAGACAGGTAAGCAAAGACCTTGTTGTGTTACAAGAGTTTATCCCAGCCACAAGGAATCCACAAGAAGACAAGCAAGGGCATATTTAAGCAGTGTTGATCCTTAATCATTGCCTTGCTTTTTGGGAGGCGTTGTTCACGTAGGCTCCCTGCACAGATATGAGGTAGTTATTGTTAAAGAACACAGAAATTCTTTCTTCTTTTTTTTTTTCTTTATAAATGTTTTATTCACCAAACTTTTAAAATTACATATTAAAATCACATCAGAAACCTACTGGGGGAAGCAAATATAGTAAATTTGCATTTATTCAAACATTTAATTTTATATGAATTCTGATAACCACATCTGTATGAAAAAGGGTCTGGAAGAGAATTTAAAGGCCATGGATAACAAATGCTCACTGCAAGCTGGGTTAAGTAGCTACATTCTTTCAAATCTAAATAGTTAAATTTAAGTAATTAAAGAAAATGACAACGTTTGGAATTGCCATAATGTTCTTAAAATACTAAATCCATTTATTCTAAATTCAAACCCAAATAGATAATCTCTAGCATTAGAAGAAGCTTGAGAAATGTCATCCTAAGGCTGTATTTTCCCAAAAATGCTTTAGCATCTGAAAATGGCAACTCACTGCAGGATAATTTTCTTTCCCCTTCCTGTAGCTGTAGCATTGTTACCCTGATTTTGGTTCAAGAAGCGACATTTAGGGAAGCCCAGGACTCGTGTTTTAAGAGAAGCTAGTCTGCCCAAAAAGTAACAATGCCAAAAAATAAAAAATAAGAAGGATCACTGTGAACTAGTGGCTTCCAACTTAGTTTCTACCTTGGCATGCCACCTGGGTGTTTATTCAATTAAACCTCCTGATAGTTCCCATTAAAACACCGAACACCTCTGATACATGGCAAACTTTGGTCAGAAATGGAGACGACGAGACAGCCGTCGTGTACGTCACACCGGCAGAACCTCCCAGGCTGGCCTCAGCAGAACCCCACCACGCTTGGCTCAGCGCTTACCGCAGGAGCTACCAGCTAAACGACGAATTCATCTGAACTGAATACAGTCATAATTAAGCACGGACAGAAATAAAACATCTAGCTGATTTGCAGCTAAACAGCACACGACAAAATAAAAGCAGCTATCACAGCACCAACAAATATGTAAATGGATGCTAAAGCACAACTGCGAGCCTAACGTCACGAAACTTGGGGCAGAGGAAATCACTGCTTCTGATAGTTCTGCCAGAACCATTTGCACACCGAGTTTGTGCCATAACAAGAAGAAACTCGTTAATAATGGCAACAAGAAGTCAAAGCAACTAATAGGGACTTCTAGGATGTTTGCCCAGATGCAAAGATCCTTCCTGCCCGAGCAGTCTGAGGTGCCATGGTGCTACGTCAAGCTGACAAGCAGCTCTTCTATGATTGTTTGAACATCTGGAAGGCAAGAAGAGCCTGCATGTTCTCATTTCCTCTTCTTAAGGGACAATGGCTAGCTCTGCACATAAGAATTAACACTAAAAGTCCGGAAGTAAACAGTACTCAAGGTATTTTAAATGGAGAAATCACATTGCAATCAAACCAAAAACAATAGCTAGTTACGGCTTTCAGAATAATGAGAGTGGTGTGCAACAAAAATAAGGTTATTGCTTTTACTTTACACAACATGTACCCAAAACGACAGCAACACTTTACTGAGCACTTCCCGCGTGCACTACAGTCCATTTCACAGATCAGGACATCTACTCTTCAAAACCCTGCTTGCCCCCAGCAAGACCCTGAGGGCGCGCAGAGCCCGCGCTCCAGTGCAGGCAGGCTGTGGAAGATGAAGGGCTGCCGGCCCCAGGAGACACCAAAACTCCTTATGAAAGAGAACTGTGGAAAACAGACAGACAAAACACGTGTAAAGCACATTTTCTCCTCAGGTAAGAATTCAGTCCACCTTCCATTCCAAGTCCATGGAAGACTTGCCAGCAGCAGAGAGGTTGCTTCATTTCTGCTGCTTCTTTTTCAATCTGCTCATTCCAAATTAGACCACTACTGGAGATTTTTTATTACTCTCCCTTGATCGTGGACAGGTGAAGTAAATCCAATAACTTCTTTTCAAGTCTAGGAAGAGATATTCATCTAGAGATGTGAGGAAAGACAGTTTGCTGTTTTAAAAAATATATGCAGTTAAAAGGTAACACCTTCCGCGTGTCTAGCCACTAAATCTTGTGAACAGCATTTTCTTGCCATATTCTATGTTCGACTGAGAATTTCACTTAATATCATAACAACCAGAGAGTGGTACTGAGCAAAGTAGGAATCATGTTGCAGACTGGCAGTACCCTGCCTCCCTCTCAGGTCAGTGTAAGAATAACCACACTTACTCTCTTTTAATGCTTTTCTCACCAGACATCCACCCCGAAGCATGAGACCAAACACTGTGTTTTAGCAACCTTCTGGAAATGACTTTTGGTGCAAGAAAACTGGAGCAGGGGAGAGGCTCCCCCGGCAGTGAGGCTGCTGGGGGACACGCTGGGATGCTGCTGCCCCAGGGACAGACCTGGGCTTCAGCTCCCCAGGTCCTGACCAGCCCTACCCATATTCCAGGGGGGAACAGAGGATTTTAAAACAGAGGTCTGCATAAATGTGGTGTTTGAGCTTAGCAGCAGCAACAAAGCAAGATGTTGAAAGGGAAAAAACAAAAACAAAAAAAACCCAACCAACCAACCATTTAAAATGATGGTTTTCATGTGTCTGTTTTACTAAAAGCCTGCATCCAGGTGGTGACCCTGCCCACCCGTGCACTCCAGCAGGATCCATGACACCACCAAGGGCTTTCCATGATCACTAACATGTGAACTCAGGGAAAGGGCTATTTTTGTTCCGTCACAGTTCCTTTACTGGCTCTGATTTTCCCTAAGCAGCTCAGTAGCTCAGCAGAATGCTCCGGCTTATCAGAGCTGAGTGACTCTGCTGAACATCATAACCTTAAAGCAGCTGAGAAGTGTTCGCTGTTCCCTCTACCTCACCCTCCTGAACCTCTGCTGTTTCCAGCCAGTACAAACACGCAGTAAACATCCCACTAAGTATGTGCCAGGCATATTAAAACGTATAGAAGTAGCCCCAGTTTGTGTAACTACAAGTGCTCCAGAAATCCTCAAGGGTCAGCTGGTTTAGGTTACACGCCCCACATTTTCTTTCCTTCTATTGTCAGCCATTAAAAAAATCACAAAACCAGAAATACATGCCAGAGAAGGATAAGGGATGTAACTGTTCTCGTAAAGGAGATAAAAAAAGAACAAGGAAGTATAGCACACAACAGAAGGAAGCAAAACAGAAGTGACCCCTCGAAATCCTTAACAATGAACTCTGCTTGTATTTAAGGAGATAATAAGGTGACCAACCCATCGGAGTACGAGTACAAAGCTAGGTGTAGAAAGTGAAAGACCAAGATTTCATTACCCAAACAAAAGATGCCACTAAACCTCTGGCAGGAAGGCAAGCGCAATCCATAAACAGGAGCACCACCAGGCAACTTGCATGCTATAAATACCGAACAAAGAAAAATTATCATTCCTTCTTTGTGATAGCTGCCACTAGATTACAGCAGTCACATTAGCAGTGTAGATGCTCAGAAGCAAAACGACAAAAATACCCACTGAAATGGCCTTTGTTTTTCAGGTGTTTTAATTACCACGCCGGTTAGGGGTGCTGCTTAAGTCCACTCCTAAATTAATTACAATTCTAAGCTGTGTGTTCTTCAGCGCAGGCAAATCTCCTAACTCTCATTGTGTCCACGAACTAACAACAGCACACTCGAAGGCTCATTTAGAAAATCTATTTCCAGTATAAAATATTTAACTATCTTGGGGGATTTACTTTGCATACAATTTACCTACAAGATCTTATATATTTGTTTTTGGCTGTGCATGAGCTCTACCTTCTCCCAAAGCAGACAGGAGGTTGGGTTTGTGTATTTTTTTTTTCTAATTTGAAAAGATTAAATGAATTTTGCGAGTATTTGATTGCTCTTCCTTAATGTGTACACAAAAGCACTGTGCTATGTCCTGTGCTGCTGTTCTTGAAGCCGGTTTTCCACAAGCTAATTGCTCCACAGCACACTGAAACTTCATGTTCATGCATAAGCGCCTTCCTGATTAGGCAAACTTCATTTCAAAAGCAACTCAGAAAACCTGTGACAATTTACTGAAGGCAATCACATCGGTAACAATGAGAAACTATTTTACTGCGCTTCCTGCGCAGCCTGCATTTGGCTTGCTCTGGTGTTTTGGAAAAGTGGGAGCTGGTTCAGAAAAAGCAAAACAAAACAGGACTCTCCATCCAGATAACATCAACAGACACGCAGCACTCCTCTTTCCGAGTAGTTTCGGTAAATCCGTAGGTCTCACGTAAAGCTTGAAAACAATGAAAGCCACAGCCAACCTGAGGCAGAATGGGCTTGGTTAGAGAGAGGGAAATGCTGCAGAGGAGAATTAGCTTAACAGCTGGGTTATTATTAACATCTCTTCCACGTTTTGGGGACCTAACACAGAAATGTAAAGCTGCAGAACTATCTCACTGGGAAGAAACCATCTGCAGAAACCAATCCAAAGAAACTTCTGCAGGGAATGTATGCTAGCACAGCTGGCAAAATCACCGTCTTACAGGAGCAAGCTTAAAGTTCGCTAACTTTGCTTTTAACTCAGGATATTTCCTTTCATTTGTGTAGCCTTTTATTTTTTCCTTTCCTGTCTGCTTGTGCTTTAAATAGCATTCGTTGGCCTGGGACGACACAGAGTCAGATTTCCTGAAAAGGGACTGTGATTTTCATATCGGCAGCATCTGATACTGTGTGTTTCCGGCAGATAGAGCAGGAACACCACCTGAGTTCTGCAGTTGTGCTCTGGATGTTAAGTACCACCTGAAAGCCTGAGAGATCACAACCCTGTGTCTTTGTGCCAGGTAAACTGATCTCTAAGAGTCTGCAATAGCTAGCTCCTATTTTGTGCAATCCCGATTAGCCCTGTAACTCGGCCCTGTGCTGGAGGCAAAAGCACGCAGCCCAAGCCCAGCAAAGGTGGACTGAAACCAGAGGTCAGCAAGAGCAACCCGCGTCGTACCTCTGGAGCTCCTGGCTCCTCCTGGGACGTCTTATCTCCATCAAAAGATCTGCTCTTTCTGCAATTTGTGATGAGCACTTTTCATAGCACAGACTAACCCTCAGAGTCCGTGCTGCAGCAGGAACTGTGTGCATATGTCAGCACGGTACCTGATTTCTGAAAAATATAAAGATAATGTGGAGATGATGACAGATTTATCCAAGCCCCTGTGTAAACAGGATTCAGAGAAACAATGTTAAACTGAGTTATGTGACTTGATACAATCAACACCTTCCAAAATCCAAACCAAGAGAGAACACTGTAGCATTAAGCTAAATTACTGAGTTCAAGCGCAGGTTATCCCCTTCACCTTTAGTCATAGCATAAATCCCTTTGGAAAGTATTAGTTTCTTGCTGCTTAACAATGATGTTTAAAAACAACTGCATATTCAACTCAGCAGGCCTTTCCAAAATCCCAGCTGTAGCCTCGTGTTACTACTGCCTTCTTTTGACAGATAAAGTTGCACCTAAGGTTCCTGTAAAGTTTTCAGATACAAGTGCGATAGGACCCCCAGAAAGAGAGGCACTCCTGGAAACTGCTTTGATTTTCTTCTGCCACTGTCTCCTCCCATTTCTTTCACTGGAATTACACTTGTTGTTGTCCCTGTAATCCTCCACCAGTCACCCTGCTGAAGTCCTCCACAATCTTCTCCTTTGCCCTGTATTTTCCCATTCTCCTTACACGACATTACAAGGCAGCGTGTTTATGCCACGTAATTCCAGGTTAGCGAGCTGGCTTTCCTCTCTAAACAATGGGAGCAGCACCTCCACCCCATGACTCAGAGCAGAACCCTGCCGAGGAGGAGCATCCATCCAAACGCACGCCCCCAGGGGAAGGGACCACAAGTGCCTGGCAGAGGCTGCAACCGAGGTGAGTGGTTTCTAGACGCTGCACGTTGGAGATGTTCCTATGCCTTGCAGAAGGCCAAGAGGGGAGAGTCAAACTATACTGTCGGTAATTCAGAGCAGGATGAAGGGCACATCACTGCTTAAAATCACAACTGTAGAAAGTGGAAATCTGTCCAGAACGAAAGGCACTGATATAGAACATGATTCTAAGCACATCATTCTTCCTTTTTTTAAAAAAAATAAAAAGTAAAAATAATAAAAAAGGAAAACATTCTGATTAACGCCTGCTCCTCCAGAACTCATGGGTCTGTATGACAAGTGATGTGCCAGAAATTTATTTAGGAAAAGCTAAACGGGGGCTTCAAAGTC
This sequence comes from Heteronetta atricapilla, assembly GCA_011075105.1. Classification (NCBI taxonomy): domain Eukaryota; kingdom Metazoa; phylum Chordata; class Aves; order Anseriformes; family Anatidae; genus Heteronetta; species Heteronetta atricapilla. The sequence goes on along the minus strand of CM021732.1, from coordinate 26,098,524 downwards.
TCAATTGCAAAGCAATCATAAGAGACAACAATTCGCATCCAGACGAACTCTTAACAACCGCTAAGACCCTTCCAACCCATTGTCAGGGCACACTGAAAGAGTTTACATGGACTCTTGGACAACCAACTTAAAGGCAATTCCTCCTTCCTACTTTTTTCCTTTCAGAACATGCTGAGCAAGCACTGCAGTGTCTCACACTTTGACCTTGGAATAGATTTTCTGTGGTGTGACATCTGCTCCACAGATTTAGGTGAAATCTTAACAAATATATTACCTATTTTTAAGTTTAAAATATTTTTCATCTGTTCACTTCTAATAGGACTGAGACGAAATCCATTTAATATCTGATTCTACAGAGTTTCAACCAGACCTTGATAGATTCACCGATCTCAGCGGCTTTTCTAAGATTCCTGGAACTCAAAAGCAGACGTAACAATTTCTGATGGTTTTCCATTTTCCTATACTGCATTAAAAATTGCAGCTTGAAGCAAGTTCTCACAGCTGAATTAATAGCTCCTGGACACAGCTTAAAATGGAAAACTCCAGCATAAACTACAGCATCAACATCAAGGTTAAATTCTCAGAGCATCTGAGCCTTTCAGCAAGGTTTTTTTTGCATGTTTTGACTGTATTTTCAAGGTCTGTTTTTTTTCCAAATCCTGTTTGGACTTTACGTGCTGGTTTTACAGAGGAGCATCATGTGAGGGCAGTTCTTCACCTGCCAACAGCGCCATTGCTCTTACCACCAGCAACGTGGCTTCTGATCCTTTTAAAAGCAAACTTGCTTGGAATTAAAACAGAGAGAAAAAGCACAAGGCTTCATACAACCATTCTTGTCTTTGCTGACAATCACAGACAAGTGTTTTGCTATGCAAAATACAAGATCCACATTTCAAAACATATATCTTTAATAAAAATGGGATGTATTTTCCTCCACATGATCAACTTTTCTCCTGAAAGTTAACAAAAATCGAGGGAAAAGGAACATCCTTCTGTTCACCCTTCCCCCAAAAGAAATAACAATTACCTTGTGGCAAATGTGATTATTTGTCTGAATTATACAGAGAACATTTAATTTAAGCAAGATCTCATTATTTAAATAAGGATAATTATTGGGCTTGCCCAAAGACATTTTCTCTCCATTGCGAAGTCATTAAGGACAAAATGGTCAGGAGCTTTTCATACGCTATGCGTCATGGCTGAATACCATGAAAACAGGAAATATACAGCCTCGAGTTTAATGGAGACAATTCTCTAAGAGCTACAAAGAGATTCTGGAAAGGTCCCTTTATCAGAATTTTTCAGCTGTTTTAAAGCATAAGCTGTATATAGTCCTCTAATAGCACATACATTTGCCCAAAGGCTGCCATCCGATTGTTCTCTTATCTAAAAATAAATTTCACTGAATGCTGCAATAAATGTTTGTACACACACTTAGTTCTCCGGTGCCTCCAGGTATTTATGTGCAACACACCACTGTGTGTGTGCATGCGCACGTACGTACTCGTTGTGCTGAATTTCTCAATGCACTCCCATTAAGGTCTTCCAACATTAAAGAAGAATTAAAGAGGCCACTTTCAAGTGGCCTCCAGGAGTTGTTTACCTTTTTGTTTTCTGAATACGTTAACAGTAAATTATTGAAATGTATTATTCCCTGTAATTCCTGGAAGCTCTGATGCAACAAACTCCTCTTACCTATCAAGGACTTCAGTACTACTTTCCTCTAATACTCTGACATGGGCTGTGCTTATTTCTCCATCTCTACGTAAAACGTTTTGGACAACACAACAACTTTCATCCCCTCCGAGGGGACATCTGATCACCAGTACGCTCCCTCGATTCCGGCACTGCATCACCTGAACGCAGCCACCCGGCTGAGTGGATGCAGATTTGCTGCATTCTAGGAAGGATTAGACAAATCACAGAATCACAGAATTTCTAGGTTGGAAGAGACCTCAAGATCATCGAGTCCAACCTCTAACCTAACACTAACAGTCCCCACTAAACCATATCGCTAAGCTCTACATCTACAAAGCATTGCACACCTTTCACTGAGTATATGGGGAAACTGGAGCCACGTTAGTCCTGATTTGGACTGAAAACCAAGAAGTGAAGAAGTTTGTTCTGCTTACTGCTGTGCCATCCACAGCATTTAAAGTATTTTTCCTTTAAACCAATTAAGGTATCAAGATCAGGATAATAGCTTGTCATCACAGTATCTACCTGAAGGTTTAAAGAACCAGACACATAACAAAAGCCAGGAAAATACATCTGATTCATATTAAGAGTCACTCAAAGTATTCTAATAGGCTGGGTATTTTTCTAAAGAAATGTACAAGTTCAGATTTTTTCCTCACTTTGGTACAGATTTAGAAGAACATCTGAGATTTTCGTAGAGAACGAGCAGAATATACCAAACTTTCACTTCAAACTAAAAAAGCTACTTTGGACAAAAATATGTAGCCAGATCTATTTTTCACCCTTTACATTCTTAGAAGAAATATTTGAAAAGGACGTTTCCCAAAAGGTTAAAGAGCACCTTACACTGAATTTAATTTCTCTAAATTATCACTCTCAAAAACACTTGGAAAATCTTAAAAATAATGGATCGCTGCAATCTACCCTAGGAATTTTGTTTGCATTCTATGTAGTGCTTGCTTTTTTTTTTAATATTTTCAACTCTCCTGAAAATCACGCTGACCAAGATACTTTCTGGTCACTGCATGCAAACACTTCAATTCTTTTTAACTGAGAGTTTGATTTAGGGTTACCTTATTTATTTATTTTTAGACAACATACCATGTATCTTTTAACAAGTAAAAATAGATATATATTAAAACCTTGCTGTGTTTTTTGCAATTTTTGTCAACAAACTCCATGAGGAACTTCTGACAATGAGTTTTCTTCATCATGTCTCAAAAAAAGTCTTCCCCAACAGAGAAATAATCCTTCTTCACAACTTAGCAGCTGTTTAATTAGCAAACAAAATGCAGCAGTAACAAACAAAGGCAGCAGCCTCCCTCCAGGTGCTGCAGAGGAATGAAGCTAAAGCTTGGGGGATGTTTTGGGATGGGTTCGATGAAGATCTCCTGCGATTTGATGAAGCTCTGCTGGAACTTGCAGGCTGCACCCAAAGGATGCTGTCCTCTCTCTCCCTTGGCCGCGTGTCTCCGTTTCCTTTACATTCAAACTGGCCATTACACAATCGCATGCTCAGAGATCCGCAACTCAGAAAGCTGCCTGACTTTATGATGACTTTATGAGGGGATAAACTGCAATATCCAACAGTCAGTTCTCTTTGAAGGTCCTGATCTCCTGCAGTTTAAAGAAGCTGAACCGGTTTTAGTGTTGTGAGTTACTTCCTCCTGCTAAGCTGTAACACAGATAATAACTTTGGACTTGGACATCGCGAACACACTTCTCCTTTTCTTAGTTACTCTTCCCATGTTTTCCCAGAAGTTGTCTCTTCCAGGCCTGCCCTCTTTAACATCTGAGACAAAACAGCAAGTGCAAGTAGTTTGCCTGCTATCGCTTCTGGCGCAGGCTAGCTGCTGCTGTTAGCATCCAGGGCTGTCACCATCCCGCTGTACAGCTTGCCTCGGATCTCCAGCCTAGCAGAGGTTCAGGACGGGAAACACAGCCTTACAGCTCTTGTATGTACCACTTATCAAATGCTGATAACAACGCAGTCCCAAATAAATCAAAGAAAATGAACAAGCTGTTAGCTATGGGGGGCACTTCAAACATGAAGCAATATGCATTCTGTCACTGAAGACTGAATAATTACCACAAGCAATTCAGCAAGATACCCAGAAAGAACAAAATGCCCTCAATGAAACAGAAATCTTACCGCCAGATGAACTCATTCTATTTGAAGGGCTCTATGTTACAAATAAACCTTAACAAATTAAATATATATATATATGTTTACACGACTCTTAAAGAAACATTTTAAATTAAGTTCTCAAGCCAATGTCAAGAACACTGTAGAGGCTTGTTTCTGTTCTGCTCTTTTTGGCAGCCTCTGGGAGCTGAGTTCATGCAAGGCTTGACCGAGACGTACTGCAGGAAGGAGCGGCAGGTGCATCCCCTTTCTGTTAGTGTAAATCCCTAACGTCTTTGCTGAGACTGGAAAAAATGTGGCCATCACTACACTTTGAGTTAGGAGAGCTGGCATTTTACATGGTACATGTTACGTGCTAAATCACAATTATAGCCACACAAAACTTGCGTCTATGCATTCGCATCTTACAGCATTTCCTCCAGAAAAAATGTGGATTAAAGTTAAGGTTTTATAGCAAAGAGTTAATTTCATGCACTTTTGCTCCATCTTACCCTGAGAAAGGACTGAGACACAGCAGCAAGCTGCAGGTACACACCCCACTCCTCAGAGTCTCTGCTACAGAGCAATTGTTTCCAGCTCCATGGAGTAACTGAACCCCAATACAACACTTCAGAGCCATTATTTGATTCACATACACTCCTAAGTCAAGAATTATTTGTTATTTCATAGGGACAGCTTGCATGGGTTCTGGCCTAATGAAGCAAAGCTATCCTTAAACTGGGTCTATAAAAGCATGCAAGTTCAGTAATTATCATCATAAGCTCCCCATTGATAATATAGAGTAAAAATTTTACTGTGGTTAAAGAAAGAGTATTTTGCACAACATGTGAGCGTATCCTCAGCTCACTGTCAACAGAACAACCAGGCTCAAGTTTAATAAAAACAACTGGTTTTGACACATACAGTTAAGACAGAGAATTTGAGGGTGAAAGTGAACTAAACACGTGTAAAAATGAACTCAAAACAGCCAAACACTCCAAAATAAGTCCTAATAAGACTTTCTAAAATACTGCAATTTAAAAACAAAGTAAAAAAAAACTCCTTTTGTATTTTAAGACCTCACATGTAAATACGCACGGATCCCTCTAAATTGTATTCCTCTCTTTTGTTTTACATTTTAAAATATTTTAGCACTAGTCACTACAGTCAAAGGAAGGGGAGCAAAAACGCTTTTCTTCAAGCCAGTACTATTATGCCTATTTTGTACTACTGCCTACTTCAGATCGTATTTATTACCAGCAGTTGTAAAAAGGACCTTTCTCTGTATAGATCAGAAAAGCCTTTACTTCTATCCTGCTTCATCTTATAAATTTGCTACCTACTGCTTTGTACTGAAAAGTGCATCCACATAGCACATTCTGTTTTATGTAAATCTGCAAACATTCGAGACGTAACTGCATGAATTAGAGGTTACAACAGTTTTAATAAACATTTCTCCTTTTATAAAAGCCTAATACTGAAATTGCATTCCCTTCTGCCATTTGAGACTTGATATTCAGTGAGTTCCTGCTTTCCTAAATTACATTTTCTCATGATACAAGTGCATAACTTTACTGTGTAGGCTGCAAATCTGGTGGGAAAAAAAACATTTTTTAGAAATGTCGAGTACTATCCGATTATCATTTTGTGGCAAGTTTTCCGCCTACATTAAAACCCACAGATAGTAAAAGTCAAAAGGAGCTGTGTTACACACCAGCTTGGCTCCAAAGGGAATATAATTACTGCTTTTGTGCTGAATTTAGTGGCTTTTTTTTAAACCACTTTACATTTCCAAAACTGAGCCCGGAAACAACTGTATTTTAAACCACTTGTGTTATATTAAAATATATGTTTCCCAGCAGCCATGTTGTAAATTTTCCCAGTTACTCTAGATTCGGAATATTCCCAACTGCTCTGCAGACGTAATACTGTTTGCAGTTGAAGATTAATGGTTAAAGATATCGACAGCACTGTTTTTTAAAAACCAACCACCGGTGCTGCAGCTGTTTGGGCATGGGATGAGTACCTCCGGCATCGCACTCCGAATTCTGGGCATCTCTCTAACCGCAGCTCTGCCCAAAATTAAGTGCTGAGTGGTCACGGCACTTCGCTTGCCACTCTGGAGCAAGGGCAGCTCCAGAGCATCAGTTCAATGACACCGAGCACTGCGGGGTAGGCAGGCAGCAGGGCAAGCTGCTTGTGTGGCAGGATCTGTTTGAGGCTGGACTGGGTGCTCTTGGAGGTCTCTTCCAACCTAGCCGATTCTGTGATTCCGTGATCCACCCCAAGGAAAATCCAGGCTCTGACGCTGCACAAATTCAAAGCCGTGCAACTCAGTTCAAAGTGGAGACGAACACAGCTCTCAGACTTGGCTTCAGGGGATCTGGGCTAAAACACTTCTGAGCGAGCAAGCTTCGGGGTAGATCCCTGCTTTGACTTGTGTTACACAAAGTGTTCTGCAAATAACAGCAGTTATTTCTTTGAGGCAATTATATGTATTTTAAAAAGAAACCCTTATATAAGCCCTTCACAACTGAGGAAAGAGCAATTAACTTGCGTAATTGTTAGCTGGGACCTGTAGTTTGGGTAATGCAGCTCAGCGTGCCTTTAAAACGGCCAGACACGGCCCGTTAAATAGCACGCACCGCGAAACGCTGCCATGGTGGGGGTTCACCCTCTTTTCATGCACACACAGCCCCGTCGCTGCAATAAACGCAGGGCAGATGGAGGCAGAGACGACCTTCAAGAGCAGTCCTCAGATGCCAGTGTTATTTCCATAAATTTTACTCCCCTCCTCAAGACGGAACATTTCTCTGTGGTATTACGGTTGGCTGAGCAGAGCTGGAGGAAATGTGAATCAAAAATCCCATTAGAGCGGCACACGTACGACTCCATACAAGTAATGAGATATAGAAATTTCCATACGATCTGTGCTTAAATACGCATCAAGGGAGGTTTGGAATGCCAGTTGAAAGGTATGTATTAATCATTAGAATAGAAAATTTAATTCCAAAAAAAATAAAAAGTAGAAATTGAAAAAAAAAAATATCTATGAGAATCTTTTTGGAAAAAAAAAAAAGTGAATAAAGATCCTGTTATTTGAATATTTACAGCTGCTCAGCATTTTATTTATTTATTTCGCCAGGGGATTTTTAGGTTAGATGTTAGGAAGAACTTCTTTACCGAAAGGGTTGTTAGGCACTGGAACGGGCTGCCCAGGGAGGTGGTGGAGTCACCATCCCTGGAGGTCTTTAAAAGACGTTTAGATGTAGAGCTTAGCGATATGGTTTAGTGGAGACTGTTAGGGTTAGGTTAGAGGTTGGACTCGATGATCTTGAGGTCTCTTCCAACCTAGAAATTCTGTGAAATTCTGTGAAATTCTGTGAAATTATTCATGACCCAGCACTGCTCTGAGGCAAAAAGTGATGACGCCGTGGTGGTCCTGTTACTGCCTCTCCACTGCAGCTTCAAGAAGGCAGAAAGGCTAACGCGTTGGGCCAGCTGCCCTGCCGTGACCCTGATCCCTAACCTCATGTTTCTGAACTCTACATTCACGATGCTCCTTTTCGCCCCTTCTCTTTTCAGCGCTTAACGTTTGTTTTATTTCAAATGGCACCTGAATGTATTATTTAAGTACTGAAGTAACTACATGTGCCAATGTACGCTCTTACTCAGTAGCTCTTCTGCACAATTAATTATTGAGAACGTAGTAAGAACTGTTCAGAAGCAGAAAGAACAACCTGGAGGCCAGCTGCTTACCTTCACCGGAGACAGGTGAGGCTCAGTCTCCGTTACTGAAGCTCTCTTTTGGTAACAAAGCAGCTACCTCACAGGAACAGCTCGTGTAGGCATGGTGCAGCAGCACAGAGTGGGATTTAAAGCAGTGCCATTCCTTTGCACGTTTTAACACACTGCAGTGCTCAATGAAGACTGGTTTGCACTGACAGAGTCAATCAACCAAGGGAACTCGGTGCTTTAATTGCTCTCGTGTAAAATTACTTTGTTCAAATGTTCCTGACACACACGGGGCAGGTAATTGGTAGAACTCCCTAAGAATTCCAAGGCTGCTCCAAACCTGAGCCTCTCTCACCTCTGAGCACCTTAATATTAAAATAAGGCACCTTAAACAGAGGATCTTTATAGACTTCTCTGCTGGATGCAAGATGAATGTTAAAAACCCTCTGTGCTGAGTCAGTGTGAGCAGACACCGCCAGGCAGTACTGAGAGGGCAGGCGGTCACCTCGTGTGACACTGAAGCACACCCTTACGGCCTCTGGTGCTGGGCCTGGGCCTTCATCTGCCCTCCTGTCCTCCTCATCGTGCTCGGTGCAGCCCTGCCTGGTGGGCACTTCCCATCCCGACCCACCTCCCATCAGCAAAGAAGGGTCAGAATCAAACTAACAGGGAAAATTAACACAGCAATACACTTCAAACGTAGGACTGCATTTTCAAAAGCATCCTGTGGTTTGGGGAGCAACTGCTTCTAAGTCTTCTGCCTGAGATGTCTTGAGCGCTATTTTCATCTCAGCGGAACATTTACCGCTCCCCTGGAATCAGAGGAGAGGTGGGTGCTCAACAGCTCTGCAAAGCACGGCAGCGCTTTTGCAAGGGAAAAAATGTTACATCTGAAACATTTAAAATTAGGAGCTCTAATTGCTATCCAATTTTAGGAACAATGCAAAACAAACAATGTCTTGGAAATAAATTAAAAAAAAAAGGGTAAATTAGCTTAAAAGAAAATGTAGGGAAAAAAGCAGCAGTTTGAAATGCACATCGTTTCCACATCCACAGACTCTCGATTTTTCATCGCCTTGGGGATGTGCCAGCATGCTGAAAAGATGAAAAACAACGTTCTTCCAAAGGGGTCACACAGGCAACATGCTACCAACCCTCAACAAATTAATAATACAAATGGTTTTACATTTATTTGGGAATACTTTCCATTAATAGGGCTCCTTGAAAAGTTGTTGGATATTTTATTATGGTGACATTTCTACTCTGTGTGCTTGCGCGTGTAATTTATACTCTACAAAAGATCTATTTTAACACACGAAAAGACTCCACTAAAACTGGGTATTTAGGTCATTTATATTACCGCAGCGAAGCGTCACTTATTTTGTCTGATACTCCTAGCCATGCTCTCATTTGCCAAGAGTGATGTTTGCAGTCAGAAAACTCAGGCACGTCAGTAAAGGCAGGCGGGATCTGACCTGAACTGGCACCAGGGTTAGGAGTGGGGAGGGAAGACTTGAATCTGCACGGCAGGCTGCGCCCGGGCAGCAGAGCTCAGCTTTCCTTCTCCTCACCACGATTCCAGGATCAGCTCTCAACAGATGCAAGGGAAGAAACAAGGAAGGGAATTTCTACTCATCAATGAAAATTTTGATTTAGTAATTCTGCAGTGAAGTATTAAACAACACAAGCAGAATATGCTGGACAGCTAGCAAAGAGTTTAAAGCCACCACCCAGGTGACCTGTGAACAGAAGCAGTAGGGCACCAAACACCTCATTTACAGTCACAGGCGGGTAAACCACAATCACTGCTGCTTTGCCCCCCTTGGGTACCCTGGGTCTTCCCCAGTTCTGCCTGCTGTTGGTGTCAGACAGTTGCCTAAAAGCCAAACCATTTTTAATGATATGGTTTGGAATTAGACAAAAGGAATAAAAACCTCTATTGCCGCAGCCTTTAGGCCTGAGGAAAGAAAGGATGAAGAAGTCACTGGCAGCATCCTCTTAAGTTTGCTAAGGACAAGCGGGATGCAGTCACTGCTGGATGGACTAGGAACAGTTCCTCTTCCCACACCCCTGCAGTACGAGCACTGAGAGGAGAGCTTTGGAAGAGGGGAGGAAGGAAAGGGGAGAGAGTCACTGAATCGCTCTCAATGCACGCTTGCCTTCGGCAGAGCCCTGGCCTACTGCCACAGGGCTCCAACACTCACAATCTTTTGCAATCTTTTTGGCGATGATTGCAAATAAAATAAAGCCCAGAAATGACCAAATTTAAAATTGTAAATGTTGATATGTAGGTAAAACTATAATATTTATTCTAAAATCTAGCAAATTGTGTCTTGTGTAATTCAAGCAGCAGTGAGTAAGCTTGCTTATGTTTGCTTTTTTTGGTGCAAATTCAGGTAACCACAAACTGTATCCATGTAGGATGCAAGTCCAGAACAATAAAACCCATAAAAGTAACAGCACATATGGTTATAACTATAACACTTGGCCTACAAACTCTTCATTTTCACTGCCTGCTGGACTTTCTGGTCTGTAGATGGCTGCTATTTTCCTTTTGCTTCTTGTTTCTTCTGTCAGTATCAAAAGGATGTCATCATCACAACTTGCCTTTATCTCCTGTCACTCTTAGCTACGGATCAGACCAATCTATACTGGCATTTCAGCTAGCGAAATTACTCCAAATCCCTTTCATTAATGGACAACTAAATAATGATTTCTCTCAGGTAGCAATACTTCTTGTCACTTTCCTGCATCCGTGTACTGATAGTGCAAAACAATGATGCATCCTAAACTGCACCAGCATCGACGGTAGCACAGTAATATCCTTAATAGTCTTCAGACTGCTTTCTTTTGAACAAGACAAACAAAAGAAATCCATTTGCTCAGACCTTTCACGAACTGCACATTTTGAAATTTCAAGTCAAAATAAAGGGCATAGATGCTGTGATCAAAGAGCAGCTGCTAGCTTAATCCATCAGTAAAAGGATCCAAACAAAAGCTTAAACTAGCAAAATGACAAGAATGCAAAACGTTGAGGCTAGAACTTCCATTCACTGCAAAGGAAAATGTTCCTCTCAAGTAACTGCAGAGATGTAAAATAATCTGCAGACATTACGATGTTTATGAATCCTCAGCTTCGAAGCAATTCATTGACAAAACCATTACAACCTACTACACAGCAAATGTAGTGTCTTTCTGGAGATTCATGCTACTTCTCCTTCACTGCTGCTAAAGAAACTGCCAGATTGCTTGGGCTGTGGAATTAAGAGAGAGTGCAATTATTTTTTATTATTGAATGGCTTGTGAATCTAATTGTTTATTTAATACAACCCGTGGTGCAGGTAGCCAAGTGGAACAGGTCTTATTTACTAAACATAATGAGATAATTTTTTAGGAAAAGTTATTGTGAAACGCCTGAACAAAGGATGAAAATTACAGTATGAGAAGAGCAGGTTACAGTCAGCTCAGAGAACCAGCATAACCAGACGAATGAAGGACTCTTCCCAGGCTGACACCTGAATTTGAGAGCAGAGTCCACTGCTAAAGACTCCTCCTGTCCCCAGAGGACTGGGAACAAAACACTTGGAGCAATGACAAGTTTATATTTGAATTGTTGCACCTACAATTACAACAGGAAGAACACCACACACCTTTTTTATAGCGTCATTTCTGCCAGGGCTGTTGGTCCTTTTATATTATCAGTGCAACACAAAGAAATTTTGAAAACATTAAAAGCAAACTTTAGTTCCAACCGAAATAAAGAATCCAACTCAGACCAGTGTTTTAACAACTCCTGAATTTATGGAATTGGCATGTGAACAGGAAAGAAATAAGATGGTGGGAGACGGGACTTTTTTTTTTTTTTTTTTTTTTTGTACATTGGCAGGATGAACACAGAAAGGCAGGAAGATGATTTGCTCCACACCTCCTTACATTAAAAGGTATTGGAGGCACTGACCACTGATGCACAGCCTCGGTACATGCTGCATGTTGAGGGTTTCTGAAGTTGCATTCAAAGCCACGAGGTAAGAACGGACCATTAAAGTCTCCTAAAAGAGATTTGTCCAAGGTTGTGTTAAACACTTAGGCTTCCCAGTTCCCTGATATCAAAGGAGCCAGTCCAGAGCAAGCTCACTTTAACCCTAGTGAGGCAACAGAGCTCAACAAAAGAACATTTTTGACTCAGAGTGTTCCAATTTTGAGCATTGGCAACAGAAAGGATAGCAAAATTGCCTTAGTGATGGTTTACAAAATTGAGATACTGATTTTCACCTACATATAATAATTCAAATTAACAATTAAAAAAACTTAATGTGCAATTTAGTACTTCTTGGCTGAATCTGATGTCCTATGACACTTGGTCTTTCCCCTTGCTGATATACTATAACCAAACTAGGAATCACTTCGTGGCCATGACTACATACTGTCCAGCTGCGTAGCCTAACTCATAAAGGATGAGTAAGACATGAGGCACCTAACTGCAGCTCCGTTGGGACATTAAAAAATCTGATTTAAAGCCAAATTGATTCAAAATACTTTTAACTGGAACAAATACAATATTCTGATATTTTAAATCAAGACTAAGTGTTTCGATTTCTCCTCAACAGTTCTTTTCAGCTACACACTATTTTCACTAAAACTAAGTAATTGCCGATTATTTTATTTTGGAGATGTAGTCATCATTTTCCAAAACAAGATATTTTTGACCAAACACATGATCATTTCATAAAAAATATAATTAAGCCAAGTTCACAGTGCAGAACTATTCATTCTTTAAAACACAGTGAATAATTGTGTTTGTTACTGTCTAAAAGTAGATCAATAGACTTCAAAACGTGGACTTCCAAGATGATTCACTCTCTTGAGAATAATGCTCCATTTTTTTAAAATAGCACTGATTATCAATAAGCAAAGGTAGTGCTTTATCAGAAAAATCTGACATCCACCAGAAGACACTGTCGAAGAAACACAATCTGGATGCTTTACAAACCTACCATCAATTTACAGACTATTCCAGACAGCCTCTACATTGATCACATAATTAGCTCATGTAACTAGTCTTACCTTGGCAAAGTATTTTGGGTTTTACCCTTCAGTATGTAGGATTTGTAGCCTTTTGGAGCACACAAGAAATGATTTATATTGAATCTTCTCTGTATTTTCACATATCTTTTTCATTTTCTTCTAATGCCTGTACTACCTACATGGAGTGGAAATCCGTGTCTGACCTCAGAGCCACCTATAACTCCGTACGTGACTCATACAGACATACAGTGCTTTGCAAGAGGAGAAAAATATACACAAGTATGTGGTAAAGTAACAGAGCATATTAATAAAACTCTCTCCAACTCTGCTTTAGTGTGGTTTTGAAGCACACTAACATTCTTTTAACTTAGGGAAGTGCTCTGTCCAGCGCTCTGTCACCCTCACAGTAAAAAAGTGATCCCTCATATTCAGCCAGAACCTCCTGTGCTTCAGTTTGTGCCCACTGCCTCTTTTCCCGTTTCTGGGCACCACTGAAAGGAGTCCAGCCCTGTCCTCTGACACCTTCGCTTCAGATATTTGTGCACACTGATAAGATCCCCTCTCAGTCTTCTCTTCTCCAAGCTGAACAGGCCCAGCTCCCTCTGTCTCTCCACCTATGACAGATTCTCCAGCCCCCTCATCGTCTTCGTAGCCCTCCGCTGGAATTGCTACAGGAGCTCCATGTCCCCCTTGTACTAGGAAGCCCAGAACTGGACTCAGGACTCCAGGTGATCAGCTATTAAAATATTGACAATTAAATAAAACTAAAGCGGCAGTGGGACTTCTTAAAACTTTTAAGATTAAACTTTTCTGTGCAGGTAGTCCTTGTTATTCTTCACTAAAACAAGGAAACCAAATTCACCTATCACCAGCTGCAAGAGGCAGAATCAGGTGCAACCCCCTTACATGGAGATAATTAAAATGTAGGAAGGCACTTTGATTTAAGCAAAGCCAGAGTTAGAGGCAGAGACAGAGTGGTTAACCTCTGAAGCCCACCAGAGTTTCCTTTGCCAACTGTAGATATCAAAATGTAAATGCCTACATCTGAGCTAGCTAGCTAAGTTAACCATGGCTAAATTCACGGTCAAGGTAAAGAAGAAACAGGGCCATTTGGAATCCAATTCAGCTGTTTCAGACATCTCCCTGAGGGATGATATTAATTACACTGACTAGGCTGACTACATTGTCATTGTCTATAATCCTTAAGGTTACCATCTCAGATCTGCTTTTACCGACTTTTCTACTGCATCTACTTCTAGTGAGGTAGCAGTCATTGTTTAACATACATTTCTCTGTACTTTAGGTCAGAAAAAAAAAAAAGAACTAGACTGTGTGGGACCATCTCAAAAAATTGAGGTAGTTTGTCTCGATGAACTTCAGAGGTACCTTACTCATCTCTACCCACGACGATGTGAAAAAAAAAATGAAATACCAATAGATAAGTAAAACAGGATTTATTTTTCTCGTTATTCAGGCTGCCTGTGACCTGAAAAGACAGGAAATCAGCTGTTAATGATGGAAAGCTGGCTCATGATACATTTGCCTAGAAATGCACATGGTGAACAACACAGCAAAGGAAGGCAAGGTGCCTAGCTGTCCTCTGTAGGATTTATCCCTCTACTTTTAGATAGTATCCACTGGTGCAAGCACATCAGAAGTCTCTGGTTCCAGGTTTCTCAGTTCGGTTTAATTAACTCCCCCGACAGAAAGCAGGATAGCTCTGCTGTAGTTTTTCATAGAGAATGAGCTTAGCCATGCTAACAGAACTATGCTCGATATCAGTGGCATTTTATAGCTGACAAATCTGTCAGCTCTAACACGTTAGAAAAATCCATAGTTCTTGTGTGATAAATCTGCCAAAATGAAGTGAAAAAGCATGCATCTGCAAGCATTAATTTCTTCTGTCACTGTCTTGATCCAGCACACAGAGAGAAGCTAAGGTATTTCACTTAGGATGTTATAATATGGACATAATCCTGAAGGCCCCTTCTAATTCTTGGACCAAACCCTGTTACTGCAGGGTACTTGATAATCTCTTTCACAAACGTACTGGAGTCCGTCTTAAAACTACTTGTATGCCTTCTATCCTCATATGAAGATTCAAGGCCCATTGGTCAAGTATTAATAACTGACCTCTTATTTTCCATCCTGAATCCACTCTCAAAACGGCTCTCTTGGATGCCATTACTGTCAGCTCTGTCCACCTGAACATTTCAGTGCAAATTCAAGTTTCTTTAAGGCAAAACACTGGAACTCTAAACAATTGCTCAGCCTAGTTTTTCCCAGTCCTTCATTACCTGTACTAGAAATACGTCAGCATGTATCTCTAAAGACACACTTAGAATCATAGAATCATTAAGGTAGGAAAAGACTTCCAAGATCATCTGGTACAACCATCCCCCCACCACCAATGTCACCCACTAAACCATGTCCCTAAGCACCAGGTCCAACCTTTCCTTGAACACCCGTCCCAGTGCCTGACTGCTCTTTCTGAGAAGAAATGTCTCCTCATTTCCAACCTGAACCTCCCCTGGTGCAACTGGAGGCCATTCCCTCTGGTCCTATCTCTAGTTACCTGTGAGAAGAGGCCGACCCCCAGCTCCCCACACCTTCCTTTCAGGCAGTTGTGGAGAGCAATGAGGTATCCCCCTCCCCTCCCCTCCTCCAGACTAAACAACCTCAGTTCCCTCAGCTGCTCCAAGAAAGAGGATGGGCCCCAACACCGACCCCTGGGACCACCACTGGTGACCAGTCGCCAGCTGGATTTCACCCCATTCACCACCAGTCTCTGGGCCCAGTCATTCAGCCAGTTTTCAACCCCGCAAAGAGTGTGCCTGTCCAAGCCACAGGCTGCCACCTTCTCCAGAACAATACTATGGGAAACCGTGTCAAAGGCTTTGCTGAAGTCTAGGTAAACTACGACAACAGCCTTCCCCTCATCCACCAGGCTGGTCACCTGATCATAGAAGGAGATGAGGTTGGTCAGGCAGGACTTACTTGCACGAACCCATGCTGGCTGGGCCTGATCCCCTGGTTGTCTTGCACATGCTCACACACCGCCTTTAAATATAAACTTGCTAGATAGACACATAGCCTCAAAAGACTTATCATATTAATCCTATAATTGACAGAGAATACAATTATTTCCTTCTTTCTCCTGAATTTCCAGGAGGTATCAGTCGTCAACCCAAAAGTGCATAACAGTACTTCTGACTGATTTTAACTTCACATCTATTACACCAATCTGCAGGGTCTGCTGGTTCTTCTTTTTCTGGATAGTTGATCATGTAAAATTTGCAGATATAAACAACCTCCACAGTTGCTTTTTTGTTAGCATCACTAATGAAAACATTCTTCAATTCTTGAGAAAGTCTATCCAGCAACTTCTCACTAGTTTCACTGCTCTGCTTTCAACACTGACATGACATACACAACCAATTTGTTACCTGCGCTACAACTCTACAGCACCTGCAGGAATAAAATCATTCTTTTTTTTCTATTTAAATTGAACTTACACCAATGCTCAAAACAAGTTTCACAGCTTCACAGAGTGATTCCAGGTTGGAAGGGTCCCTGGTCCAACCCCCCCCGCTCAAGCAGAGCCATCTACAGCCACTTGCCCAGGATAACGTCCAGACAGCTTTTGAACATCTCCAACACAGGAGACTCACAACTTCTCTGGGCAGAGCTCACACACAATCTCATACTGAAGAAGTGTTTCTTGATGTTCAGATGAACAGCAGCTACTGCCTCATATTCAACTCCACCAGGGCCCCGGGTCCTTTTGCACCCACTTGCTTTCCAGCCAGGCAGCCCCCAGCAGGTCCTGGTGCCTGGGGTTGTTCTTCCCCAGGTGCAGGACTCTGCACTTCTGGTTGAACTGCACGAGGTTCCTGCCAGCCCATTTATCCAGCTGGTCCAGGACCCTCTGGATGGCAGCAAGACCCCATGATGTATCCACACTCCTCCCAGCCTTGTGCCATCTGCAGACTCGCTGAGGGCACCTGCTGCCCCATCTTCTAGATCACCGAGGAAGATGTTGAACTGGACTGGGCCGAGTACTGATCCTGGGGTACATTGCAGGTTACTGGCCTCCAGATAGACTTCATGCCACTGATCACCACCCTCTGAGCCCAGTTCTTCATCCAATTTTGAATCCACCTCACTGCCTGCTCACATTCAGCCAATATTTCATCTTGTCTGTGAAAATGTTACAAGAGACAGTGTAGAAAGCCTGACTGAATTCAAGGTAGGCAAGATCCACTGCTCTCCCCTCACCTCCCAGGCCAGTCACTTCATCCATCACAGATGGTTACCGGGTTGGTCAAGCATAGCTACCCCATGCTGACTACTCTGGATGGTCTTGTTTATTTTAAATGTTTTTACAACACTGGAAAACATCATGTCTGTAATCAGGACTTCAGCTGATAAAAATGACATAGTTGCATCGTTTTTTAAATGTAAATTTACATCAACTGAGAATATATCATTTCAGTCTAAAGCATGTTTTTTTCTGATTTCAGGAATACATTTTTTTCCAAGTAACAAAGCAGATCACATGTGATTCACACACTTATTTTTTTCCCAGAGGCAAGGGGAAAAATAAAAAGAAAATAGTAAGAGAATAGATTCTGTGCACATTTCCTAACAACATCTTAACATTTCAAGAGATTTCTTATGAACTGTAACAACCAGTAAAAAGTCCCTCTTAAATCCTATCACCAAATCTTTGGTCTCTAATTTTTCGAATCTTAGTAGGTAATTGTAAGTGTATTAATCAAGCAAGAAAAACTGCATTACTTTCTAGCTAAGTATATAAATCCTGCTCTCAAATGCTTTTCCTTCCAATTAAGCAGTTTCTAAACTTGATAAAGCTTTCAGAGAAAAATACTATTGAAAATTCCAGAAACTCTTCTTACTCCAGATCTCAGGATGAAACCTTGTTATCTGAATTCCAGAATAAATAATATCTAACAATGATATATAAAAATTCTGTTCACCCTCAGGAAACGTTTCAATGACCTGAATATGTCAGAAAGAGGGAGAAGCAAATGACCATACTGAAAAACACGTGAATGAGAAAACAGTAAACCAGCTATTTACTGTGCCACTGTAAATAATTTTTACCACAATTCAGCACATGCTTAAAATTACTTAATTACTATTTAAAAACCATCTGTGATGCACAATATATGATTTTGCTACATACACTGTCATAAAGCATCATCTCAAATACACCAGAAGGCAAAAGCACAGATAGTTCTGCTTAGGAAGTACAATATCACTGGGAAGTCTCGTGGAGACAGAGAGCTTTCTCTTACCAACACTAATTTCCAAGAAAAGCAGCCAGAAATAACAGGTAAGTAGCTTTATATTGAGAATAAAATACCATTCTGATTTTCAGAATAACTATTATTCAACTTCCATGTTTATAGTTAAATCTGCAAAAAAATAGTTTCATAAAGCCTGATATCATTAGAATAAACTACCAGGAGATGGGGAGAAAAATCAGTATTTCTATGATGTGCCAAAAAAAAAGGAGTCAACTTTTAGTGTTTGTTACGTAAGTAAAAAAATGAAATTGTAATCGTATGGAGAAGAACACGAGATTGGCAACTGATCAGTGAAAACTGAATGAGAAGGAAAAGCTAACGGGAAAAAAAAGTAATACGTTATTCCTTTTTTGTTTTTCATTGATGACCAGAAAAATACAGCTCTCAGGAGAGTCTACCCCAAGGAAGGTGGGACTGAACCAACCACTAGATTGGGTAACAGAGGAGATGCACGGCCCATCCGACTCGCCAGCTCCAGGGCAGTACCACTACGTGTGTGCTGAAGCTCCTCGTGGTGACACTGCACAACAGCTGTTCCACGCCTGTGCAGCCAGATGTTTCTGGACTACCACTACGCAGCTGCACGATTTAACCTCCGATGTCAGCATGCAGCTTTGTGCCTCTCCATTATTTATTTATTTTGTTTGCTTGTTTTTGCCTGCAGTTGGGAGATATTTATATCTTTTCAAAATATACAATACCATTAGCCCTTGCTGCTGTGTTTTTAATGGCTTAAATGAAAAATAAGCACAACGTGTTACTTGAACTTAATAAAAAAAACTCTGAAATTCTGATACGCCTGGAACAAAGAGATTAACATGCTTCAATTAAGACAGAAGAAAGCTTGCTTCAAATTGATTTGCACTCAGTACATACTATTTCATCAGTTCAGAGATTAGATGTGTGGGTAAACTGGTTTCCAAGGTAACTGGACTAACCATGGGGAAGTCATCCGGGTGGTAAGTAATTCAAAAATTCGGAAGGTACCATGCGGAAATGGAAGTCATTGAACTGTGGCTACTAAGATAAACCTGAGATTTACTTATTTTACATAAAGTAGGATAGGATTACTTAGAACAGTGTTTCTAATGTTTAAACTGCAAGGTCATGAACGGTGCCTGAAAGTCTGCCATGCAGCCAGCAGGGACGGTACAACGAGCACAAGCATGAAATCACCGACGCACGAGCTTCAGTGCTCGTGCATCCCAAGCTCTCTCGGAAGTTTTTGCTGCAGTACTATCAGGTTAGGTACAGCAACAACACAGACCCAGTCAGCAACAGGGAATCTGAGAAGTATTATAACAGAGAAGACAGCTGAAGAATGAGTGTTAGGCCTTGGGAGGTCTACAGTAAAGTTCTGCAACAAATGCCCCTGAAAGAAAGTGAAATCAACAAACATGGGCTTCTGAAGCCTGATAATGGTTTCGTTTGTTTGATTGTTTTGTTTGTATGTTTCTTTGTTTTTCCCAAGGTTTAGAGCTCTAGGCAATGCAATTCTTAGAAATGCAGTGAGATAACAACAAAGCTAAACATTTTGCTTATTTAAATGTTTAATTCTTATATGCCTACTTCAGTATCACTAAATACAGTACTTGAAGATTGCAATTTTGGATTTCAATACCATGATTCAGAAAATGTTTAAATTGACTGTACAAACTAGAAGGAACAAGCTTTACAGCCACTAAAACAAAACAAAAAACCACCAAAATCCTCTATCATTTGGAGCAAATTAAAACACAACTGATTAATGAAATAGAAATAGCTGGCCTTAGATACTACCTTCTAGGTGTTTGCTTCTTGTCATGCACAAATTCCACAGCGTATACCAATTTGCAATATCAATCCATACTGCAACTTAAATTCAAGGCAAAAACTGAACAGTATCTATTTGCAGACAAGGTTTTCATCTGAAGACATGCACACATACACAGCTGGAATAAAAGATTTTGTATACAAAAGAGGAAATTAAATTTTGAAGAGCAATAATCAGCCAAAATAGGAACAATGTGCCTAAAAAGAAAAAAGAAAAAAAATTTGCCCCACATGTAGATGCCCTCATCCCAAACTCACACACCCTCCCAACACGCCCAGTGGCCGTGCAGTGCTTTCTGAGCAAGCTTTGTGCAGAGACGGGTTATGGGAGAGACCCCACAGAAGCACCTGCACCCGGAGGTCAGAAAATTCCCCCCCAGTGCACTACCACCCTCCTGGACCCTTTCCACTGGCAGCACAGGGAAGAAAAGTCCATTTTCTTCCTCAGAGGTGGAAGAGGGGCTTTCTGGAAAACCCATGGTGGGGCAAACACTCTGATGTGCAGCCAGGGCCCACGGTCACAAAACGGCAGGCACGTGAGGGACAAAGTCTGTCTTTGGGGCAGGGCCTACTTGGGCAGCTCATTTCATTTGTTTTAAAGTCATCACTGTGGCACACTAGATGCGATGGATTCACTGTTGTTACGCTGTGCTGTGGGAAAGTATGTTACTCTTTTTTTTTTTTTTTCAGTGCCACAAATAGCATTTCTGAAAGCTTTTGAAAAGACATGGGAAAGAAAAGACCAGCTCATATCTGAAATACTTTTCAGAGCTCAATCCTCTAAGCTGCTTCTCAACCTAGAAACAGCATCACCTACTGCAAAAATTTAGGGTGCTTCTGTAGGAATAGAGGCTGAAATAGCTTTGCACTCAATGCAAATATCCCTAAATCGCATGAAATTCTTGTACGCTTACATGCATCTCGTGTGCTAATTTTCTAATTGTCAGTACCAGAAGGAAGTTTGATACTGTACCAAGATAACCTGGCATAAATATCTTGTGCGAAAATATCTTGAGCAGATTCAAACACAAAGTCCTCCAGGTTATATAATGACTCTGAAAACTACTTAAAGAACACAATAAGGAATACATTTTCTTAACTTCTCCACAGAGAGAAAAGAGAGCCTTTTAGCTTGGCTAAGGAGAATTCACTGCACTGGGGGAAGGCATTAATTTTGGCCCCACTAACAGCAGGACTCTGCTGCAATTCTACATCTGCCCACAATTTAGTAAAACAAAAAAATAACTTAAAAAAATCATATCAAAGTCTGGGGCACATAGCAGTACAAAAGCAAAAAAGGCAGGTCTGATGATCTTGAAGATCCTTCTTAAAAGACTGGAAGCCCAGAGAGCTTCTCAATGGGATGGAATAATGTTGTTTGTTTGCTTAGTTCAACATCTCTGCATCAAGCTTCCCAGCACTTTCAATCATAGCTTAGCACAGGAAGAGTCACTGTACTCGCTGTGTAAACATGCCTTAAAACACCACAGGAAAAAAAAAAAAAAAGAGGCCACCATCTGTAAAAGTAGTAAAACAACATACAGCTGCCTCTACAGAATGGCACAGAGATGAATCAGTCATCCCCTGCAACTGCAGGAGAAAAATCCCTGATCCTTTAAATGTTGCATTCTTCAAAAAAGCTTACCAGAAGTCTGCACACAAGCCCCATCCTTAGTCGCTGGTCTAAGGAGAAAAACACACTTAGTGCCCCAAACAGGATTTTCCATACTAAATGCAGTCATGAGAGGAATTCTGCCCTTGAATTGGAAATCTTCTAAACTATGCCCTTCAATTGCCATAAATAAAATGCTGCCAAACCACCAAATAAATTCTACAACGTTATTACTTCTCTCTGTTGTACTGGATTCTTCTAAGAACATAGCTTACTTATAAATGATTCTTAAAAAATGGTATTTATGGGGGGGAGAAAGGTGTCACTACATCAAAGTGCATCTTTGATTCCTCAGCAGAAAAAAAATCATGTGGTGTTCACAGTTGCTTATTGAATGTAAATTTATTAGTAAATTCTATATCCATCCATCAGCATTTGGACAGGCAGGCTATGGAGAATTCATTCCGCTTATTTTATGTAACGTTTAAAAGAAGAGAAAGTATATGACTCCCTTGCAAGGTAAATTAGTCTCTTATCGAGCACCAACCTGCCTAGTGTAATTTTAATGCAGGTACACCGAATTTATACTGCTGCCTGCAGTAATACATAACATCGTCCCCATGATGCTCCCCCAACTCTTAAATCTCTTTTGTTTCCTGTACGTAGCTTGATACTGTAGTACAAAGCAAAAGAGTATGGATTCCGAGAATTGTAATTTGTTTCCTACTTCTATTGGCCAAGCATATAATTACATCCATGACAGCTAATATTTTCAAACAACTATCAAGTCACATTGGACTGCTGCTGTGAAGAAAGTCAGCACTATCATAAAAACACTAGGAACGCAAAGTGCACGTTAAAGCTGCTTTCTTTCACCTCCTGTGCAGTAATTTCAGTTTCATTTCTGCCAAAGATACCATTGCTAATAAACCCGCTCTTGACAGCCAGAGTTAGACGTGAGCTACAATTCTGTCCAAAGTACACATTAGCCACTTTTTTTTAATTTCTGAAGCCTGCCTTCACATTTACTGGGGAGCTATTACAATTAGAAAGGTATGTTTTGGAGGTGTTGAAGACTGCATAGAAGTTGTCTTGAACCAAAACAGTGAAGGACAGAGCAGTGGCTCAGGAACGAGGCAAGCACTTCAAGAGATGAAGCTGCAGTCCCTGGCTCTGGCCACAGACCTCATCTGCACCTGATTTACCTGCAGATAACTGACCGGACATTGTAATTGCAAATCGTGTTTTCTTTCTGACAACAGTTCATTGATATTGTAAGATTCCCCAAAAGCAGTTATCTGAATTTTAACATGTTTATTTAGCATTGAAATGCAAAGCTCTCAGTTCTACTCCTCTCTCTTCCAATCTAATCTCAGCTGCATAACTGAGAATTGCTTCATCTTCCTCTGTTTCTCGCCCTACTACGTTATCTGCGGGGCTGATTTATATTCATTATGCAGACAAAGAGATATTCTGGTCATAAAGTGAATACCTCGATAAGGCTCTGACTGTATGTCAGAAACAGGGCAGCTTGGAGACATGAATAAGAAAATCTATCCTGGTCATCCACGTTTCTTTATTCACTGATGTTTTATTTCTCTCTTTTTTTTTTTTTTCTCCTTGGGATTACACCCGACATTCAAACTGTACTTGAGTAGTAAAGATAAATATTACTCTTCCTCATCTCCCAGGCACCACTTTCAAATAAAGTAATGGGAGGAACAAGCTAAAAAGAAGTCAGGTTTCAACTGATACTGTGTTTGAAGAAAACAGCATGGAAAAGCAGCCAGAAGAGGAGTGTGGTTTGAGAAACAAACACTGTTTGTTATCACTAACTGGGGACTATACACAGTAAAGTATTTATGGTCTTATTAGCTGGTCAAAGCAAAATACAACATTTTTGTGCTGACTGAATTAAAAGTCTGGAGTTGAGCCCTTAAAATCCCACAAAATCCAAAGGGAAATTAAGTTGCTTTAGGGATGCTGCTCCACAAAGTAAGCATAAACATCACCACGGCCCTGCCCTAGGGTCGATGCACTGAGTACTGCAGCCTCTCTAACCTCTTTTGCTTCTTCCAGCTTACACCCCTAATAAGAGCTGCAGGCAGATGCCTCCCTTTACTCAGGAATCAAAGCCTGAAATTCACTCTGGAAGGCAGGTGACCATCACATTTAATGAAAAGGAAGGGCAAGATCTGACTCTCTTCTTGAAAGCCTATCCAGGAGAGAAAGAGATGGCAGTGGTATGCCGTTACAAAAAAGGGCAAGTGGCTGTGACACTCAACCACTATACTGCAGTTATATTCAATTAAGTTAAAGAACCATTTTTTAATCTATTGGCTCCTTATATATTTAAGTAGTCATTCAGGAAGTCTTAGAGCAAAAAAGCTGCCTTTGGTGTTGAATGGGAATAGACTAAATATTAAGCTACACAATCTCTTGTGTTCTTTCCAGTGGCAGGATTTGCAAATTCTTTCTGAAGAGATTGTGGCTTTGACACCACGTTCAACAGAAAGAAAGGCAGAGCTCACTGTTTAACCTACAGCATGATGTTTAGGTAGGAGCCCTCCTGCAAAATGACAGAGTAAGGTCTGCCTCCTCTTCCTAGGCACTTGCTCCAAAGATGGCTATCCTTCTTCCAATTTATTTTATTAACTGCCTGCACAAGCCGAAGTTTTTATAAATATTGATTATAGATTTGCAACACACCTGAAAAAGCTCCCAGCCTTCATGAGACAACATATATGTGCTCCAAGATCACTAAACAAGAAACTCCATTAAGCAGTAACAAAGGTTTTCCCAGCATCTTCTTGATCAGCTTAGAGTTGTGATGTGATCGCACACAGGAGACTTGCTGACTAGTAATTAATCTCATCAAGAACTGCTTTCAACTGAAGGCACTATGCTCTCTTTCATAAAGCTGATGGCATTTGTTAGAAGCTGTCACCCAAAAACACAAGATTTTTTTAGTTATACATAAAAAGTACTGAAAGCTAGAAACTTTAAGTCATTTGCTTTCTTTTCAAAGCAGCTTTCCAATTTTTTTGAATACTGCTAGATACCGAAACTGCTTCCAGCAAAGCATTAGCTCATCCTTTTGTTACCATGACATGTACCTGAAGCAGACTCTTTTTGACACAGCTCCTGTAACTGGATGAAGGGACCACCTTGCCGGTACTTGGTGTAATTAGACAGCAGGCTACATGCTCAGCACAGTGTTTTAAGACTCCTTGTAAAACAGACTGCAGTTCCCAGGGTTTGCTGCTTTGGGAGTACAATCAGAGCAAAGAGTAAAAAAGGCCAGCCCACCCCACAATGCTCAGATTTTGTTTTTTCATCACAAGTATTTTTCTGTGGCTTTCTTTTTTTGGTTCACTCTTTTCCAGCAGATGAGCTGTCAAATCTTTCTCTTACAGCAGACTGTAGACAAGCCTATACATTTTTCCTTAACTGTGATGTGAAATTGAAATGCCTTTGTAATGCAGATGCTGTGCATCAGGAAGGCAGGACTGTAAAACAGAAGTATTGCTGAGTCACTGAAGTGTTCTATAGACAAATCCACATTAAACTTCTACACTGCTGGAATAACACTGAAAAAAAAATCCTGTATCTATGATGTGTATCTTCTTATGATCTTAACTAAAAAGCACCTGACAATATTATTGCTATGCTTTTAGCACAGGTGGCAAGCGCACTGGAAATTCATGCACAGGTTCTCTCTGAGCTTTTACATTTGCAATTATGCTTACATCTTTAAGAAAAAATCCCATAAGTCATCTCAATTTAGCAAGCTTTTTAACACTGACACCATGTTTCACTTCATTACCCCACTCTCATTTTTTTATGGTCCAAACTTTTGCTCACTCACATTTGCTTTTTTGCTGTCACACACCTGTGAGAAAAGGAGGCACGGCATGTCCGTGCCAGTGCAGCTGTTATCCTGATGCACACTCTGTTCATTACTACCATAAGAACAGAAAAACTAGTGTCTGTCCACTTTGTCACTGGCATCATCACGTCTGTAGAGTTTCCCTGTCACGAACGTATGCTCATACCTTATTTTCTGTTCCCTATGTGCTTACCAAGCGGTGCAGAAGACCTGGCACATGGCTCAGTTGTGTTGTAATGACAGTCTCCAGCACTGTCATCTGTCCACCTCACGTGCTGTGGTTTGCTGGTGCACTAGTTCAGATACACCATGGCAGTGAACGCCACCATAAATTCAGGATTTCCTCCCCTTCTGCTGTCCCCATGGTTGATACTTCATCACGTGCTGTCAGAAATTCTTGCATGCAATCTCAGTGATCTGAATCAGAGCCAGTGCTGTAACTACTGAAAATCTGCTGTCAGTATGAATAAGCTAATTTACCGATCAAACTCATGACAGAAGCAGGACAAAGTGCTGTTCAGTATCAGGGAGTCCCTAAAATATCTTATTTCTGATACTAACACTCTGAGTTCTGCACCAAGTGCACAAATACGGATATCAGCACAAGCAGTTGATTCAAAGACGGGTATTTTAAACATAGTTTATTCTACAGCTGCATTTTTTCCACTTTAGGTACTTAATAAAAAAGGAGGTCTAACAGGGATTGGGGACAGTCATCCTTCTCCTCTGCTGTAAAAAATGAAATTTTGACCTTCAGTGTCTAAGTAATTCAAGCCAGTCTTTAAAAGACAGCTCATATTCAGAAAGCCAACAAGAGGAGCTGTATCTTGGAATGCCAGTGCTATGAAAGACAAAGAATTTGATCTAGTATTTCATGACAATAGTACCAGCCTTGTTAAATAGAGAACAAAAAAATACCTTATGCCAGATCACACCATGCTTATACTTAACAGAATTTTTACTACTGCCTCCTAGTAGATTTACCTTGCACTGTGAAAATGTTTGCAGATAAAGCAAATCCCATACCCTTGGGAGCATTATGTTTATCATCAAGGAATAATTTACAGAGTTTTTAAGACAAAAATTTCTCTTTTGATGGATTACCACTACAACATCTTACTAGTCAAATATCTGCATACACAAATAAGTGTGTTCTTTTAATTTTTACTTTTCTGGGTGAACAGCTGTGTATTTTAAAAAGCAGATCTACTGATAAACGCTGGCCAGGTGAAGCAAATAAACCCTGCAGCAATGCCCAGAGAATTCCTCATCCACCAAACAGTCCACCCTTTAAATCCATCTCTCTCCAATTCAGAGACCAGGATGCCACGTGGGACCATGTCAAAGGCCTTACAGAAATCCAGGCAGATGACATCAGTTGGTCTTCTATTGTCAACAGATGCAGTCACTGCATCTCAGGCCACCAGAATGGTCAGGCACGATTTGCCCTCGGTGAAGCTGTGCTGGCTGTCTTGGATCACCTCCTTGTCCTGCATGTGCCTTGACATTACTTCCAGGAGGATCTGTTCCATGATTTTCCCAGGCACAGAGGTGAGGCTCACCAGTCTGTAGCTCCCTGGTCTTCCTTTCTAACTTTTTTTTAAAACTGGAGTGATGTTTCCATTTTTCCAGTCACCAGGGACTTTGCCTGACTGCCAGGATTTTCCAAGTATGATGGAGAGAGGCTTGGCAACTCCATCAGCCAGTTCCCTCGGGGCCCTGGGATGCATGTCATCAGGGCCCACAGACTGGTGCCTTGACTGATCCGGTCCTTAATTTTTACCCACAAGCTCTCAACCTGTTAGTGGCTGTTTGGGACAATTCACAGGTAATTCCCTGTGGCTTCCTAAAGTGCTGGTGTTCCCTGGTTCTTCTCTGTCACTCAGAACTACATCGCCTTCCCTCACTGAATCTAGTTTAAAGCTCTGCTAACGAGGCCAGCCAGCTTACCGCCCAGAACACTGTTGCCCCATCTGTTCAGGTGTGCCACATCTGGTGTCAGCATGCCCGGACTCTCAAACGTGTGTCTAGAAATGTAGAACTCAAGACCCTGAGCATGGCACCAGCCACGAAGCCATTCACCTGATCCCTTTGTCTCCTCCTTCTTGGGTCCCAGTCAACAATAAAGTGGAAATTCCATGCATTTCTTATGTCCATTGCTTTCTAATTAGTTTCTTACTCATTGAAACATTTTTATGTAGATAAACCTGATAATATACTTTAATATAAAATGTATTTTAGAGCTGTATCTCTTGCAAAGAGAATGGATTAGGATTTTGGTATAAAATGATAACAAAATAAAGGCATAGAAAGGATTTACGTGAAGTGTTATGATTGAGTAAAAGTGTGATGCCAACGTGAAGTTAGGAGATAAAGTGAACGAGGACACGAGCAAACTGAGAATGAATGAAGCTGCTTTGCATTTACAAAGCTCAGTAAGTTAAATCTGACATATGTTTTCATGCTCATCTAGATCATTTGTATTGTCATACAAAAAAATATAGCGTGAGACAAAATCACAGCAGTTACACGAGCTGCAGTATTTTAATGAACATTCTCCCACAAAAGAGAGTAACTTCCAGTTAATAAACCAGCAAATATTAATTAATCAGCTCGAGTGCATTCCTGAGCACACCAGAACTGCCTTGAGCAGCTGAGCAGAGACAGATGCAAAATGCAGCACTGCTGAACTGTTACAGGCAGAACAGACATACAGTCTACGAAATTCAAAAGAATATTTTTTTTCAGTTTAAACCTGAACAAAATGGAAACAGACACAGGAATCTTTTCTGATTAACAACCGCTTCCATGGAAAAAATAACAACACACATATCACTAACAGAAGATAAAGAAATCACAGAAAAAAAAAAACACAGACAATGCTTTACCAAAATAAACTCAGTAAGAAAAAACATAAAAGGCACCACAGAAAATTCTTCAGTCTTTCCAGTGACTTTGCTCTATGTAAAACAATGACAAAAACTCATAAACTGATACTTAAAAAAGAAGCTTCTTTTTTCTCTCTACTTTTTAAAATGTAATGCAAAATGTCAAGTATGTAGCCCTGGAAAACAAGGAGACAGAGAATAAAAACTGAAATGATGTCTTAGGCCATCAACAATAATAACTGCAGCCTGGCAAGTACCCAGAATCAATACAGGGAAGGAAAAAAAAAAAAAAGAAAAAAAAAAAAAAAAAAAAAAAAGAAAAACAAAAACAAAAAACAAAAAATTTTAAAAAAAAAAAAAAAAAAAAGGCAGGCTGCAATGCTCAGATAACATCAGGAAGTCACTTGAGGCAAAGTGGTAAAGAAAGGTTCAATTTCGTTTTCCAGATAATGCCGTACCACGGGACTACTGATGTGCTGGTAAATGGCACGGATTAATAACAGGCACTCTCCAGAGCTTAGACAGACACAAGTTCCTTTGGACTATGCAAATAAAATAAGTATCAAAAATCATCTATGAGCGCAAGAGACCTGCTTTAAAAGATCAACTTTTAAGCCAGAAGTATAAAGAACAATTTGCTCTATAGTCCTGTCTTTCTGTTTTAATCCCTTTATTCAAAATGCAACTCAAAAATAACATCCCACTAAACTCTCACAGGTTTTTCTAAATTGCCATTAGTCATGTCCAGTGATACCAACTTACTGGGATATCTTGAACTTGATGAAATTAGCAAAATACCTTTTTCATCATTCTTACAAGGATTTCATAGGTAAACTCGAAAATGTTAGCAACTCATTACATTTTACTAAGTAATTTTGCGATTGTAGTGAAGCTGTACAGCACAGAGCAGAATTATTTACCAATTTAACCACAGCTTTTGAGTGCATGAGCACACCTGAGCATTCATGCTCTAATTCTCAACAGAGCTAACACAGCTGAGGGACAGGCGGTGAGAGGAGCATGTATTTAGGCTGCTGGCACGTGTGAAATGTCAGCAGGCTTTGTCTCTGGGCAAATGAACATTACCCATCAGCAGTTTCATTTTTCTTCAGGTTCTTTCTAATGTCTCTTCTTAGCCGTAAATATGGAACTAATAGCACTTTTAAAACCACTTCCCAAACCTTTTTATATTGTTAAACATTACTTACAAACTTAGGTCATTCTGTTCATCCTATACAACAAAGTATTTAAAAAATCAAAACACCTTCAAACGCTTTTTTTAGACAGTTTGATTGACAAACAGGAAACATTGCTGCGTCTAAGGTTTTATTAACAGGAAATACTAAAAGGCTACCAACAATCCTTAAGCCAAACCCACTGTCTGCTAGGGGTAATGTATATGTACACAAAGATGTCATCCAACTTGTGTCACCGCGTAAGGTGACGTCCTCTGTGCTGTCAAATCAACAGAGCTGCAGTTCTTCCCCTTGCCTTTTTTTTTTTTTTTTTTTGCAAGTGGCAAAATGCTGCATCTTCTAGATACTTCGTGCTTGTAAGTCCAGAAAAATTCAGCACTGTGACCGTGTTCTACAATGAAGCACCATCTGCCATATCATTCTACAATATTTAATAGTGAGATCCTCATTAGCAATTAAATACAAATTATCAACATTGAAAAAGAAGGGATAAAGTTTGAAGACAACTCAAAAACCAAGCCAGGACTTCCCTACCTAAATGTTTATGAGTTTTATGGGAAGTAAAATATATAAGAAACCTCTTCATCCCAGAAATTTATCTGACCCCACTCCACCATAATTACAGGTAACATAATTACAGATGATAATTCAAGCTGTATTCAGTGAGGTCTTGTTAAAATATTCATGTTTAAATGAAGGTAACTATTACAAGCAGGGAAAGTCATACAGGAACTGCTGCACCACCTTTGGATTTCCAAAACCATGGATTCTTATTGAAACAGAGAATTATCTAGGCTGGAAAAGACCTTCAAGATCATCAGTCCTACCATCAACCTGACCTGTCAAGTCCCATCACCAAGACAAGTCATAATGTGATGGAAGTCACTTAGCATATTTTACAAATGACAAATTTCAAAGAATTAATCTTGGATGCAATTCAGCTGCTTCCTTTGCCAGAGGTCACTATCAGGAACATAATTACTTTTCTGATGTAAATGAAGCCTTAATCACAGAGCAGCTGAGGATGGAAGGGACCTGTAGAGGCCACCTGGTCCAACTCCTGGCCAATGGGCCAAGGGTTGGCCACCCAGAGCAGGGTGCCCAGGCCCACGTCCAGGCGGTTGCTGAAGATCTCCAAGGAGCAGACCCCACAGCCTCTCTGGGCAACCTGTGACATATTTTGGTCACCCACACAGACCTGCTTCCTGATGCTGAGGGGAACCTCTTGTGTTCCAGGTTGTGCCCACTGCCTCTGTCACTGCGCACCATGAAAAGAGCCTGGCTCTGTCCTCTTTGTACCCTTGCTTCAGGTATGGAGTGATGATCACCCTGAGCTTTCTCTTCTCCAGGCTCAACAGTTCTGGCTCTCTCAGCCATTCCTCAAAGGTGAGATGCTCCAGCCCATTCACCAACCCAGTGGCCCTGAGTTGGACTCCGCAGTGTGTCCATGTCTCTCTTGCACTGAGAAGCCCAGCATACCCGATGAGGCTTCACCAAGGCTCAGCTGAGGAGAAGGATGATCTCCCTCAACCTGCTGGCACTAGGACACACTGCTTGGTGTCCTCCAGGACCCCTTGGTCCTTTTCTGCAAGGCTGCTTTCCAGCCAGGCAGCCCCCAGCGTGTCCTGGTGCCTGGGGTTGTTCCTCCCCAGGTACAGATGATCTTGGCCCTTCATGAGGTTCCCATCAGCCAACTTCTCCATTCTGACAATTTTCAATCTACCTCATGTCTGCTCTTCCAGCCCACACTTCATCAGCTTCTCCACAAAGATGTTATGTCAAAAGCCTTCCTGAATTGAAAGCAGACAAGCTCCATTGCTGTCCCTTCATCTACCAAGCCAGTCATTTTATAGTAGAAGATTATCAGGTTGGTCATGTGTCTTATCCATTTTAATGGTCAAGACCTACTGTGACTGTGTCACGCACAGGTACTTACAGACAGAGACTTTTGGTAGTCATTTTGGACCTACAGCTACTAAGGTTGGAAACTACTTTACTGGCCATAAGGAGAGAAGAAAAATAAAATTACAACTCGGTTTAAGGGGATTTCCCCCTCCCCACATCTTAAATATTGACACAAAAGCAATGTGCAAAATATCAAGAAGGCAGTTTTTAGGTAGCTTTCCAGGTTAATAGAGGGGATAAAACTGAGCAACTACTCCAAAGGAAAAGGGTGGGCAAAGATGAATAAAAAGCTGTGTGGTCTGGTAGCCTCATAGTCTTCAACACCATACTGAAACATTCTTGGTTTCATTAGTACACTTTGCCACATTTCTAAATACCAGCTTATAACTACTTCTTTTTTTTCCTCCCTAGAGTGCTCAAAATCTCCAGAATCAAGAGTTTTCCCTGGTTTGCCCCTATACAGTATTAAAATATTCTAAGTATTTTGTTTAATAAGTCCATGCACAATGAAGTCTACTGGCCAATTACCCACGCTGACATTAACTAATAGGTATCTTTGGCTTCTAGGAAGGCAGAGCTATCAGTAAAATACTTGAGTATGTCAGAATCCACATACCTAGAGAATTGAAATATGTCAATATCTGAATATGTCAATCTTAAAAACCACTGCGAACTTACAGAGATGTGAAGATGATTACAACCTGGATAAAACATTGAGAGGTTCATTTACCCTGGAGACCACGATCTAGATGAATTAGACAGAATTTGATAGTATGACTTTTAAGAGTCTATAGCTCATTGCCTTTAAACAAATAATGTTAATACTAAATGCATAATACAGAAATGTTATCAACTAAAAGGCACTAGGCCTACATGCAGCACAGTCAGAATATTAAAAGATATCCTTTCAACAAGAACTAGCATCTTTATGCCCTTGAGATCATGCACTGAATAATGAGGTAGATGGAAACTGCAGAGAGGAACGTTAAAAAAAAGTTACAGATGTGCACAGACTAAAAAGCACTGCTGCACATGTGGTATCACAAGGCAAACCTCTCGTAACAGCTCAATTCCACATTCACACCTTACCCTGACTTTATCATATGGAAGCACCCGAGTGGGCTGACAGGTCCCCTGCATCGCTTCTAGTGAGCAAAATTAGCTTCTGCTCTCACTAGGATACTCTCCCTATGAGAAGGACACCGGGGAACAACAGGTATCGTTTTGTACCATTTAACTGCAGGAATGGCACGGCAGGTGCTTTTTTAATAGATTATTCGTGGCCTGCAAATTCAACAGTGCTGAAGGAAATTCCATCCCTTAACAGAATTTATAGACAATGTTAGACAATACAGTAGCCTCTTAGGAGCATAGGAATAGAGAAAGAAATTGTCTGTGTCATTGCCTGCCATTACAATGCTTTAATCCTACTTGGAAAATGCTCAATTCTACCTTAAAAGGGGAACGCTGCCACTTAGCCCTCAGGTGCTTTTTCTTTATGAATATACCAGAGATGCAATTATGCTCTTTTTCAAGATTTTGCCATCCCTCACTGAGCAAGATAAATTTATCAAGCCCCCTGTTTTATGACGGAACTCACCAAGAAAAAGAAAGATTAAGAGCAGCTAGTTGCCGCAGCTCTCCTGCAAACTCGCTCGTCTGAAGCAAAATTCAGCACAGTCCTGATGAAGTCTCCTCCTTAGTGAGTTATAAAAAAGACTTTCAGAAATTCCCTACCGCTACCAAAATATGTTGCTTCATGTATCTAGAATGCCATTTCCCTTCCTCACAGCTGCATTACGCCGCGGGTTGCTGCTGTCATTCTGCGCGAGAGAGTCGCAGGGTGGCTTTCTCCTGAGCTCTCTCCCTACAAACGAGGGAGTTTGCTGTGAAACTTCTTACCCATAAATCCACCTCCACAACTCAAGTCTTCCCAGTCACCCGTATTTTACTGTAATCCTTCTGTGCAATGGTAGGCTTCCCCACTTGCTGCCATAAGCAAGTATCATTAGCATGCTTCCACTTCCGAAAAGAGAGCTACTGAAATTTTTAACAAGGTCTTCCATCTCATCAAAGGCAGATACTAATTTAGTCTGACATATGCTACCTCTCATAAATCCATCCACATGTATTCCATTTTTCCATTTGCTTCCCTGACTTCAATTATTCTTTTTAAAGTTTCTTCTATTGCTTTGCTATAGGAAAAAAAAAAAAGATTAGTGATTTTCAAGCTGCCAGAACCACCTCTACTACTCTATGTTCTGAAAAATAGCTGCTGCATTTGCTCTTTTGCAGTTAAATTACCATCTCTATTTTGATAGCACAGTTAGTTCTGTGTGTTTTGAAATATTTGCTACAAGACTTTCCGAAATACAGCTTCCTCCTTCCAGCCCCCATCAAACCTGAGCACTGTAACTTTGAGATTTAATCTTCATTTCACTGGAAGAATTTCCACTGTCAGAGTTTCCTCCCGTACACATTTATTTCACTCTTAATCGTGACTCTATGTTCAACATCATTTTTGATGCAGTTGGCGAAGGCAGAACATTAATATAAAGCGGGGATGATGGCTCTAATCACAACCTCCTGCTTACAGCATAATGCCCCGCTTCCTGTCCTGTTTTGTAGTTAACAGATAAAAAGCTTTCCACTACTTGGATCGTTTTCCTTTACAAGGTCAAACTCAGCTTGATTTCTGGCAAGATCGTATTCATGCTTTAAAACTTCTGAACTCTCTGACAACTTCCATTTTCCGAACAACCCCTTTTGCCACTCCTTGCAAATTCTTGGCTAGCTTCTGATATTCTCCTTGGCTGACTTTTCTTTTAGTCAGGTCCGTGATTCTTCAGCTCGTGTACTCTGCCTTTTCCTGGGATGCAAATCCACATACAGGTTTTCTAATTCTGAATCAAGGAGGTTCCAAGAATCCCAACGTTAGCTCCCTTAGCTCTTTGTTTCACCTAATTTCAATCTATTTCCCTATGGCTTCTCAGTCTGCATTTCCGAAATTCAAAACCTTTAATTGGAAAACCCTTTAAATTTAAACCACGTAAGCCTCTGATTTGTTCAACCAACCACTCAATGCAAACTCGGTTTCTACAAATGGCTCTTCCTGAATGTCCCCAGTGATTATAAACCCAACTTCTAAGGAACATTATTTCTGTTTAGTTCAGCAATTGTGTGTGAACATTGCATCCAGGAATAAGCAGTCCCTAGACCTAGTAGTGAAATTAAACTCTCCCCAATATATTGTGCTAGAATAATAGCTTTATTCTATTTACTGTATTCCAATATAATTTCCTGAATATTTAATATAAGAAAACTTATATGCACCTGAAATTACCATGTGCAGAAGACTCTGATTCAATGAAAACATACAACCCCACCTCAATAATGCACTTCACATATGAGAGAGATAACCATGTAGGAGACTTACTTTTTAATACCTAAAATAGCAACCTGTGCTGGAATGCTTTATCCCTTCCTTGTTGTTCTTCAACTGACAACATCCAGTCTTTGAATGCTTAGTATTTACAGGAAAGTATTTATTGTTCCTTTCCCTTACAAAAGAAATTTAAAGGTTCTGCCAAGATTTCTCATAACAAATGTAATTGAAATACAAAGCCAGGTCCCAGAAATGCTCCTTACATTGTACCAACAGCACAAAGAAGTTTTAAATTGTTAACTTTTACAAATAATGAAACTTAGCATCACAACCTCTGATTACAATGCAATACAACCTATTGTATTACTGCTCTGCAGAGTTAGTTCCCTATGCCTTAAAAAAATGCATAAACTCATGTCATGTGGCAGAATATACATAGCTCAAGCTACCCAAACAATAGCTCAGCATCTCAAACTACTTTACAAATGGGGATTAATAGAGTTGTTAAACATCTTGCTGTTCATTTTACAGAGCTCAAGTATCAGCATAGAAGTTCAGTGACTTATTCAATATTACAGGAGAAATCAGCGCCAGAGCCTAAGGCTATTTAATTCCTAGTTTCATGCTTCAGCCAAAACCACCTTCCTCTCCTAATGCTGCAACCAAAGCATGGACACAGGAACTAGAGTGGAGAAGCAAATTTAAGGAAAGAGCAATACCCTTTCAGTGATTTCAGAAGGAAGCTACACATCTTTACTTATCTGTAAAGATTCTTAAGCAACCCACTCAAAAATAGATGAATTTCTCAGATTCTGTACTCATTTTAAATATAACATAGCCTGCAGAACCTTCTGCAAGTGCTGTCTTTGACATCCTCCTCCCAGAAGTGCCCTAATTCATGCCAGGACTACTTCATTTAGAGAATCACAGGCTCACTGAGGCTGGCAGGGAGATGTGGAGATCATCCAAATTCACCTCCATATACACTTAATTGAAACGTGAATGGAAGCATGAGGAAGATTGGAGCCTGGGACTGTAAAATGCTTGTGGGCAGGTTAACTCTGACGTACAACTTCCTGATCCAAAACTATTCATCAACACTTAACAACTGTGGGTAAATATCATAGTAAATGTTGAATCAGCCAAGAAGTATTTCCTTTTTCAAAACTGAGACTTGAAAATGTTTTCAGCATAGCTTATTTTGATGTTTATTAGACAAAGAATAGTAATATTTTGGAGAGTAAAGATTTCCAAACTAATTATAGTGTCAAATTGTTTCAGACTCATTCTTCACCACAATTCACAAACCTGAATATGTTTTAATGAGAGAACTGGGGAATAACTATGGGAAAAATTTACTCCTTCAACTGTTTTTTAAATAAGAAAAAAAAACGAGCATATAGTTCCTAAGAAATTTCAAGACAGCTACAGTAAATACAACCGTCCTTTATACTTTACACTAAAGTCATGGCACTTCTTGGAAAACCTCTTCAAAGGCTCACTGGAAGAAAAGAGAGAAGCACGATTTCAGATTCCTGAAGAAAAGGTGAACAAAACACGTTCCAGAAAACTGAAGTGCCATACCACAGAAGAGAGAAAGAACCTATGAAGCACAGACACAAGTGATTACAACTCTTTTGTATAAAACTAGTCAATGCATGGAGGAGATCTTCCAGCACAGAGACCTCTTCCGTTACTGTTAGCCTCCCTCCCACCTCAGGACACCTCTCATCCCACCACAAGTTGCCCTCCCCAAGCCCCTCAGCTGGGTAAGACAAAGTCAGAGCGGTGGAAATTTGCACAGGGAGGGGCAGCGGCAGACACCAGTTTCTCCAAACAGCTTTGAATGGTTCAACGCGTACCTCGTGCCAGAAAGAGGGCACTAACTGAAGATGTAGCCATCAGCTATCAAGATACCAGACTTGGGGGAAGAAAGAAAAGTGAGCATTCATCTTCCACCCTAATTCCATCCAGGACAGAGGAAGGATGGCTCATAAAGGTCTATGATTTGGACGATTAATACATTTCCATGTGCTGAGATGTGGAACAATATGAGGTAATGAATTGTGCAGTGCTGGCCAACCCTGCCCAATTAGCTTGCAATGTTTGGGATGCAGCAAATTTTAGGTCCAAAGAAGGGCAACGAAGCCAGTAAAGGGCCTAGAGAACAAGTCTTATGAGGAGTGGCTGAGTGAGCTGGGGTTGTTTAATCTAAAGAAAAGGGGACTCAGAGGAGACCTTATTGCTTTCTACAACTACCTCAAAGGAGGTTGTAATGAGGTGGGGGTCAGTCTCTTTTCCCAGGCAAGAAGCGATAGGACAAGAAGAAACGGCCTCAAGTTGCACCAGGGGAGGTTTAGCTTGGATATTAGGAAAAATTTCCTTACTGAAAGGGTTGTTAGGCATTGGAGTTGGCTGCCCAGGAAAGTGGTTGAGTCACCATCCCTGGAGGTATTTAAAAGACGTGGATATGGTGCTAAGGGACGTGGTTTAGTGGTGGACTTGGCAGTACTGGGTTAATGGCTGGAAGAGATCTCGACAGTCATCAAGTCCAAGATCAATGATTCTGTGATTCTTTAGAGGCAACTCTGCAAAACCCAACAAAAGACCAATAAACCACAGAATTTCTGCTTTTGTTTTCATAGCAAAACATCTTGGAAAAAAAACAAAACAAAAAAACACGTTTGACTGTATTTTTCCTCATCACACTTACATATCACTTTTAAGTCTTACACTAGGAGTTTCAATCACACCGAAACCAAACACGAGGATGGGCCAGTGAGCGTATCACTGCGTAAGCACTCAACATGCTATCAACACACACGTACCTTGTTCAGCAATGTACACACTCAAGCCCACTCCCACTAAGAATACCAGTCCTTGGGTCCTTTTAGACTTTTTTAATGGACTGGTGCGGCGCTGACTTAAGCTCCCAGAGGTGCACAACCGCTCACGTCAGTAGGCAGCCACCTACTCCAACACAGACAAGATCAGCAACCATAACACACAGTCCTAGAGCAGAGCAAACGGCCTGTGGATCACGGGATCCGTGACAGGGAAATCACAGGCTCCAGCAGAGCAGAATTGCCAGTAACCATTGACTTGAGCACTTCTCTTCACAGCAAGTTGCTAAA
The DNA here is from genome assembly GCA_011075105.1 of Heteronetta atricapilla. NCBI lineage: Eukaryota > Metazoa > Chordata > Aves > Anseriformes > Anatidae > Heteronetta > Heteronetta atricapilla. Next base: position 26,060,787 of record CM021732.1, on the reverse strand, counting down.
TAAGTTTCCTGCTCAGGCAATAAGCAGAATTCAATCTTGATCAGTGTGATAAATAAAATGTTATTTGTTCATCTTCCCGCCTGTATTTCAATACTTACAGTCCAAAGCATCTCCACTTAAGGGACAAAAAGCTTCCCCTAAATGGTAACAGAATCTCCCTGCTCTTCTATTTGAGTGCTCTTCCCATTTATTTCTTAAAAATCTACCTGAAAATTCCCTTGAAAAAATAGTTTAACCATCACTGATTTAAAGACATCTATGCTGTTGAGACCCTTGAGTGGCACTCACTACCCACTCATTTCACAGGGTACAAATTCAAATGCCAATTTTGTTAATTATTTCAAAGCTCACCTGTAGAAGGAGAGAGGAGGAACAATACCGTGAAATTCACACTAAACATCTCAAGTTTGGATTGGACTTTTCATGCTGCTGTGTAGCAGAGTAGTTGAGCACAAATTGCTTCATTTTAACAAAGGCAAATTGGTTTTCTGCAGTTCAGAAAATACTCCTAAGTTGCTTTGTGTTTTCTTCTCTCTCTGTTATACTATGCATAAGACAACTTCGAAGAAAAGTATTAACAAAAGACATTATGCACAGTAACACATTAAGTTGTCAAGAACGGAAAAATTCCTACATAGTTACTGTCTCTTTGGCTAGCGAGCATCATTTCCATGCACTGGGCAGCTGAAGAGAGTGATTTGCTAAATTTGTATGCCAAAAGTGCGAGAGGGGACAGACAGAACACAAGTCCCCCTTGCTCAGCGCACTGACCACTGACACCTATTGGCTGGACAGAAACTGCTCATCAAAGGTGGATGTTGACCTCCTAGCAGCTTGCTGAATTAGCAAGGCTGTCAAAGAGGCAATGTGGGATCCCAGAGGACCACAAGCCCCTGAGGACCTGGCAGGTTTTCCCCAGCTGCCCTTCCCCAGGTCCCTGCCTGCAGTGATGCTGAGGCCGAGGGAGTCACGGAGCACAGGAGGAGAGGGAGAAGGCTAGGCAAAAGTAGCTTTTCATTTTCCACAGCTTCTGCTGTGCTTCTTCCTCTTAGCACAAGCCTTCCTCGAGGTCTCACTTCTGCTTTCCCCACATGCCCAGCGGATTGCACGTGTCTGCTGCACCTCGGACAAAAAGCATTCGCATGGGGATCTCCCAACCTCTTCCACACTCTTCTCTCTAAATGCTGCTTCTATTCTGTTTCCCTGCTATCTACAATTAAGATGCTAAAATAATTAAAAGAAATAATTATTTTACTTTGGGTAAGCTCATTAAGAACGCTCTACTCCAAAAGCCATGAAAAACGGACTCTTTCATTACTTCAGCAAATGACTTTAGAGCTTTTTCCTGATGGACTGCTTTTATCACTTGATAACACATAACATAAACATAGCATGAAGATCTCGAGAAGAGAAGTGTTTTACCTAAATAGAAAGAGAATATTCTTGTAACACTTGGGCATGACAGCACAATCCAGACAGGCCACAGTAATATACCAAAGCAGCAACACCACTGTTAGCTCTTTCAAAACAGGAAAAGCAAAATATCTTAACATCAAGAATAATATCAGTGTGGTTGCTTTCTGAATTCTTATATTGTGGAACCGTAATAAATACTATAAAGAAATTTTCTGTGCATGATTGATAAACTTTTCAGAAGGCAGAAATGTCATCTTGTCTGTTTGGACAGCCTGAGGGGGAAGGGGAGGGAGGGGGGAACTTCCATAATCCTTTGTAATACAAGTTTTCTCTACTTCATCTCCAAAAAATTTAAAGAAAACCCTCTAGTTTAATTACACGAATAATCCAGATGGAGCACAAACACTGTTTGAATTTTTGGAGAATGACACAAGCCTGAATAAAATACTAACAACAACAAAAAAATCCATTATCTTGGCTCTGAATATTTTGTTTCAGTGTCAAAAATGGTATTTTACAAGCTCGAAGAATACAAGACCATTCACCTTCTTCCACCCCTCAATAAACAAATGTGGAAACCTGGTTACTTCATTCAGATTAAGATTTCTTAATGCAAACACATATACCTTACCCTAACACAAACCACAGATGGCGTAAAAGCAGACTTTGTAAATCGCATTCCTTCATGTTCAGCACTGACACTTGTTAGTTGATTTAATAATTTTCATAAATAAATCTGCACAATAGCAATAAAGTACATTTTAATCAGAGATTTTAAATTTAACAATGTGTATATTTCAAGTACTCCACCATATCTGGCTCTTTCAAAAGCCATTTCTGGAAAAATTACTGTTTTTGCATTGTGCACTTGAGACCATTTGCACTGCTTGGAAATAAAATGCTTCTATAACATATCCCTGAGACTCAGTAGTCAAATTCTGGTGTAACAAAGCACAGCTAGGTATTCCTTCCTAGCGGAAAATACCCAAAACACCCCACATTCTTAGCTGTAATTTCAAGATACTTAAAAAGAAAGCAAAAAGAACTCTGCCACAAACCCAGCCAGGTATTTTAACCAACTGAGTTTTACCTTCCTGTAGCCTCTCACTTGCACTGCCATATACTAAATATACATAAATTAGGGTTCAGCAAAGTTTAAAAGAGTGAAGATGCTACTAGAAAAGACGAGAGCAATTCAGAAAGGACAGTAACGGCCCTCTGCTAGTGAGGGAGAACCACTCTACAACAGTACACGTATTTCATGACGCAGTGTTTAAATCCAGTGACTTTAAAGAGCATCTGAGGAGAGCTGAAGAAAAGCCATCTGATCTAAAGAAGGCACATTTCCAATGAGAAAAACACAACAACCAGCACAAAGGCCACCAAATACCCCCTTCTATGTTTCACTGTGTGATTACAATTGAGTCGCAAGTCAAAATGTGCATGTTAAAATTCTCAGACTTCATAAGCCTCGCTGTCATTCTCAATTTCTGTGAGCTCAGTCAGCCCTCACGTAGCCTAGGAAATGACACAAGCTCATCAGAGCTCAGCTTCCTTACTTCATTTAAGATTACGCTCGCTGGCTGACTGTAATAAAACCATATACCGAGAGATCCTCTGCAATCTTTTCAGAGCCGAATCCAACTGTCAAAGCGTACTTCATACAAAGCTGTGTTTGAAAATCAACCAAACCGCAGGAAAAGAACGTAGGAAACTTTACCTTAATTGGAGCACGGCTAAACTGTATTTTTCTGTTGGCTGGGATTTCATCTTCATCTGGCAATCCATTAATTTCAGAGTATTCCATATCAGGTTCGTAACAGTTATTTTCGTCGCTGTCATCCTGATCATCCTGTTCGGTACCTGTCTCTCCCCAGTCCGAGTTATACCTCGATCGTACCCTATACACGTTGTAGTCAGAGTGCATGTACACATGGGAACTCTGGAAATTATTCACATCTTCCTGCACTTCTTTTTCACTTGCATCATCATAATGGGTCTCGGTGGCATCTGAAACGGCATCTGTTGCTAAATCTGAAACTACATTTCTCGGTGTTTCTGCAGCTTGAGGTCTATCAGCGATACCCTCTGCGTGTTCGGACTGTTCCTTTGGTCGCAGTGAAATTTCTGCGTCAGTCTTTGACTTACTCCTGGCAGAACTGTCCACGCATCTTTCCCTGTCAAGTACCGACTCCTGTTGACTTACCACGGAGCTCTCAACAGAGTCAGCACTTGCTTCTGCATTCTTTTTTATCTCTTCAGTTGTTTTTGAACCTGACGGAGTGCCTGTAGACACCTTCTGTCTCGGTGCTGACGGCGTGCTATTCTGCTGAGAGTGCTCAACAGACATGGGGCCTGCAGCCTGTTTGGCTGGCGGAGACCACGTGCTGGCATCCTTCAGGGGACTGAAGCCCTCAAGGTTTGCAACAGGGGAGGAGATATTTGCGACAGTGGAGGAGAGGTTCAGCGGGTAGTGACCAGTTACGGAGTACTCTTCGTTGTTCTCTGCCTTTTCTAAAACGATTACGTTGTGTGCGTCAGCGTTCTCAAAAACGGCGCTGAGCTGACTCACAGTTGGGGAGACGGTCTCTGTCCGGGGGCTCAGGCTGTCCAGGGAATCGGTGCTGCCCCTGTGAGACTTAGAGCTGCACCACTCATCTGCAAGCTCGTTGGACGCTGCCTTCTCTTTCTTTGGGGAGTAGCGATTGGAGTGGCCCACGTCGTGAGCGTTTCGCTCAAACATCTTCCGAGTTTCGGTAAACTTGGAATAAGAAGGACCATCATGGATAGTATCGAACCTACTAATCCTTTCCGAAACAGAGGATTCCAATTTTACAATTGAACCGTCTGTTTTTTCTACAAATTCTTTGGGCCTGATTCGTCTCTGAGGCGAGGGAGGGCCACCCTTCCCCCTGGTTTTGGGGGCAACTCCCGCACTCTCAGTGGGCTCCATGCCCATCTGCATAAACAAGTTCTTAATCCTATTGACATTTGAGCCATATTTCCTTCCCCTGCTCTGAGAGGCCTCTCCTTCCTCTTTCGCTTTTTGGTCTCCATCTGATTTCGGTTTGTCAAAGGTGCTTTTCAGAGCCTGGAACTCAGTCCTGTAAGCATTCCTGTGAGGAGAGGCGCTCCGGAGGGTTGATCTCTCTCCCGAAGACTCCGTTTTCATCATGTTTACTTCAGGGCTGCAAAACCAGCTTACATAGTTTCTGCGGTGCCGCTCTCAGTCATCTGCTGCAACCGAGATTCTGCCTGGGAAGGGTTTTTCCTAGGAGGCAGCGCCCTGCAGCAGGGCCATCCTCGAGAGAAGCTCTGGAGGCGAGTATCTAAGCACATGCGGCCAGTTGCGACAGGGCAGCACGACCGAGGACTTCGGAGAGCACCAGCAGATTCAGCCTGCAACAGAAAGCAGGGTTCTCTGAATTGTCACGCACTTGCGCTTCCCTAAATCTAAGCCGTGATTTCCCTTTGCAGTTATTCGACAGATTTACAAAAGAAGTGAAAAAAAAAAATTACAAATCTCACACGACACCAACACGTGGAAACTTGTCAGCCCAAACTTCTGCACGCTGATCGTTGAGGCATCTGCAAGCTGGGGCATCACTCCGCAGCGGAGGGCTCACAAAGAGGTGCGGTGCCACGGACACACAAGCAGAGGCAATATGGAAACGCTACTCCCGTTCCCGAATTTTTCCAAAAATTAAAAATCCCAACCGCCTGAGTTACTTACGAATAACCATGGCAATACGCGCATCGACCGATACGCAGCAATTCATGCAAACGCCACGGCTCTGCTTCCCCGAGGCTCCGCGAGCCAGCCCCGGCTCCCTCAGGGAAATGGCAGAAATGCCACCAGAGGCGAGGCGCCCCGAGGGGCTGCTCCCCACAAAACGGCCCGGGGAGCTGCACCCAAACTTCGCACCCCCGGCCGCAATGCCCGCGGACCGAGGTCCGGCCGCACCAAGTCGCCCCTCGGCCCCCCGGCGGAGCCGCAGAAAGGGGCCGGGGTCGCGGCCGCTCCCGCTGCCGGGGGGCTCGCAGGGGCCGCCCCACGGAGCCTCCCGGAGCGCCCCCCCCCAGCCCCTCGGTGCCTGCCGGGCTCCGTCTCCTCGCCGCCCATTTCCTCGCCCCCGGTGCGGGGCGCCCCGCCGCCCACCCCCGCGCCGATGGCTGCGGGAAGCCAACTTCAGCCGAGGGCACGGCACCGGAGCCCCCCGACACCCACACCTCCTCCCCTCCCGCGGCGGCAGCACCTTGCGGCGGGGCCCCGGGGAACAAAAGCCCGGTGCCAGGGGCTCCCCCGCCGCCTTACCCAGCCGCCCGCCTCGGCGCTGCCCCCGCTCCTCCTCCGGCGGCTCGGCGCCTCTGCGGAGAACGGCGGCTGACAGCAGCCGGCAACCGCCGCGGCGCCTCAACGCCATTGCAGGCGGCCGGGGCAGCGCCGCGGCTCCGGTACCGCCGCGGAGCGGGGGAGGAGAAGCCGCCGCGCCCCGCCGCAGCCGCCCGCCCGCCCCCCTCCGCCTGGCACGGCTCGGCACGGCTCGGCCGGCCGCTGACAGGTGCCTCACCTCCCGGGCCAGCCGCAGTGGTTCGCTCCGCCGGGCGGGGAGAGGCGGGCAGGCGGCCGGCAGCCCTCCCGCTGCGGGCCGGCCCCGGGCGGGTACCGCCGAGCGGCGGGGCCGGGCACGGCCGCCCTCGCCTCCCCCCCCTCCGCAGCCGAGCCTCGGTGTGCAGGCCGAGGGGTCCCTGCGCGGCGGGGAGGGGAAGCCTGCGAGGCGGGAGGTGCGGCTCGAGAGCCGGCCGCCTTCCCTCGCCGCTGTGCGGAACGAGCCACTGAACCCTGCCGACACGGAGGAGAAATGCGCCCGCAGCAAAGCCGGGCGCGGCGCTGAGCAGCCCCGCCGCCGCCGCCGGCTCCGTCCGGGGGCTGCTGGAGGGGACGGGGGGGACAGGAGGGACGGGGGGGACAAGGGGGGAATCGGGCATCTCGCAGCTCGCTGCTCCGGACTGGCGGCACCACAAGCTGCTGGCCCCGCGCCGCCGGCACGGAACCTGTAGGTAATGGGTAAAACTGGCAGCCCAAGCAGGTAACGGCCGGTAATCGCATAGCAACTCCCCAGCAAAGTTCATTAAACTAATTGCAGGAAAACGGCCTGGAAAACTAGTTGTGTAAACATCCAGGAAAATGGCCTGGAGATGTGCGTTGCAAATTGTGAAAAATAATTATTAGGCATGCAGAACGAAGGTGCCAGTGGCTGAAAATGAAGACATCAGGTATACAGCCTTGCAGACTTAATTCATTAGTTTAATGAGACTGAAGCTTGGCGGCTATACCCTTAAGTGCTCACAGGTGTCGACGTCTGGTTAATCTAATTTGCACCAAGGGTGTGCGGCTCAAAATGTTCGCCTCAATATCCAGCACGTTTAAATTGACAGAGAAGCCACACACATGTTAATCGTGGGGTGTTGCGTGGCTTCCGCATGGGCTGCCAGGAGAGGGGCACAGCAAGAGGCCAGGGGGTGTCCGCTGCCCTGGGGGCCGCTGAGCATCGCCACCACGGCAGGGAGGAGAGGGGGCCTGGACAGGGAGGCAAGTCCTGAGGGTACTGGTGTGTGAGCTCCACGCGCCGTTACAGAAAGCTGCCCACCTGAGGCCCCAGTCCCAAAGCAGAAGGATGAAGGAATGCTGGTTTCACAGCTTTTGGGGGCAAGGAGACCTCTGGGTGGTTGCCTGCACCGGGACAAAAACTATCTCAGTTAACCAGGACACCCTCTGTTAAATGCCAAACCATCGCAGAGTACCGCAGATCTGAGGATCTTGGCAAAGCCCTTCTGTTGGTATGATGTTGTAGCAGAAAGCCTGTAAGAACACCAAGAGAGCCGCTTGACTATTGAAGAGACAAGCAGAGAACTTCAAGTCTCCTTGAAGAGGAATAGGGACACTGAGCAGAAATTTGAACATTTTGTTTCCTTTGTGATTTTATACTAAATATGCAGAGTGCTTGAAGATCTTAGCGTGTACTAGATGTGTATCTGGAAGAGTTTTATAATTCATATTCACAAGCAAAAAAAAGTGACACAAGCAAACACTAAACAAGATGAAATAACTGAAGCAATTTTAAAGAGACTAATTAGCACCTAATTATGTAAAGATATCCACGACCATATCCAGAGCCATAAATATTGTTTAAATGATTTTTATAATAGAAATTTTGCAAACAAAATGGACACTTCTCCCCTCCTAATAAATATTTTTAACAAGGTACCCAAGAAAACGTTTGTATTATTCCATGGCAGAATAGTGCAAACTCTGTATTATATTCTAGTGGGAAGCAGGGAAACTTGCTGATGCCTACAGCGGAAGCACACAATAGATCCCAAGCTTTCCATGATGAGAAAGATTATATTTTCATTCTTCTTTTATGTGTTGCAAGTAGACAGCGTAGCAGTTTAGGCAGACACTACCCAGCTTTCACACAGAATCTAATGCAGAATTATTTTAAGCAATGTCATGTTGTACCAATGCCCCCTCATGATCACAACAACCAAGACTCGTAGAAACTAGTGGCAATTTTGGCTGCTCAGTCAGAGACAGTTTGGACCTTATTTAGGGGCTTTGACTTTGGCCACAGACATCTAAGCTATTCAAACTCACGAATCACTTACAAAATGTTTTTCAGTCCCATCCTTTTTTACATAGTGTCTATGTTAAAGAACATTAATGTAGTCTCAAGGATAATAAAGCGTATTTTGTTTTGATTAGAACATTGCTTCTCAAGAGAGACTCTCGTATGTGAGCGTGGCCTTGCACCTAACTATAAACATCACAGTTGTGTGTCCTTTTACATTTTCAGTATTTCTGTGACAATCCGTTTAACTAGAAGGTATTTTTAGACTCTGCTAAAGCATGACTGACATTTCTGTTAATTCCTGAGGAACACTAAAATGCTGCACAGCATACTTTGGGGAAGATAAGAGACCAAGGTCCTCCTTTTATGTTAGTATAAATTCAGACTAACTTCACAGAAGTTACAGAATTACTCTGCTTCCCAACCAGTGCAAATTTAAAATCTGTTTGTTTCAGTATTTGCACATGCTAGAAAATGGCTAGAGTCATTTTACTTGCACCAGAGTAACAACTCAATTCAAACAGTCATGAATTTGCACGTATGACAGGAAGAGAGACCCCAGCTGTTTAACCTGACAGCATCACTTTAAATTGTACTCGGTATCTTTTTAAACCAGTTTTTTACACAGTCCTCCAAGACTGAAAATAATTGATTTTCAGCTTATTCTAGATGTGTGAATTATATTTACTTACAAACATGACTATTTGGATGTCACTGATGGGTTGTTTTGAGTCACTTTGGTGCTTCTCAGCTACTCAGGTTTTGAGATAACAATTTATTCATGCAGCAGAGTGGCAATGCAAGTTTTTCTACGTGGCTCAGGCAAAAGAAGAACATCATTCCATCATCCATCTCCTGTCAATGTCTTTCAAGTCCTGAAAGATAATATCTGTATTCACAGGAGTAAATGGAAACTATTTCCCTCCTCTGGTCTTTGGCTAAGAAAGCCCCTATCTGCTATCCCACCAGGCCATTGCACGGGAGGATTTACTTCCTTATACATATCACGGCATAAGCAGAATTGAGTTCTATTTTTGACACTCAGACATGATTTTTTATTACAAAATCTACTTTAAAGAAAAAGAATAAAATATATATATATTTTGGAAGATAAGGTAAGTTCAAGTCAGGGTTCCCTGTACCAGAGTAGCACCAGACTAAATTAAACAACAAATGGCTATAATAAGGAGTCGATAAGCTTTAGTTTCAAACATTTGCAATGTGTTACTGCACTAAGTGTAACTCTTCTCCATAGGAAGGCATTAATAGTTAAAAATGGGAGCTCATTAATACCGCTAATTTGGCAAGAAGATTGTGCTGTTTTTACATAGAACATGTCAAACTACTTGAAAGCTCAAGAATAGAGTCAAAAAAATAAAAAGAACTTTGTCCTGAATGAGCTGAAGAAAACCAGAGGTAATGATAACAAAACTGCATATTCTAGCAGTTTATCAGAAAGGCAAATATTAGCATTACGAGGGCCTAAACTCAGACTAGTAATAGCCTTTTCTCAATTGCACTGAGGAGACCATCACATCCATTCTCAAACATTCCACTTTTAAACCATTTAAGAAATGTACAGTTATGGCTAGAAAACAAAATGGAATTTTCAGAAGGGAAAGATGCAAATTACACTCTGTGTGCAACTACTTATTGCTGAAATAGTGGTTTTGTCAATATTAAAAGCTAGAAATCTTAAGAATGCTCAAAAGAGCTGTCTTTTGAAGCATGCAGCCTCCTAACACAGGCTCTCAACGCTGAACTCTGAATTTTTAGCACAACACAGAAAATTACCAGTTACCAGCCTAGCTAGATCGACGCCAGCTAGTTGCAGAAAATACACGATCTCACGGCAAAGGAAAAGACTACATGTTCGGTCTGTTAGGAGCTTACTAAAAAGCAAACCCTAGCAAAACTTCATGTTAGGCTCTTCGGGTGGAGAAAATATTAGAAAACTTTCCAGAAAACAGCTATGTGACAGAATGAGTAAAATACTTATTTTAGTATGGTGAATGGTACCTGTCTCATACCTTGATTCATCAAACAAGCATCATATGTAGGTGCATGGCATAGAAAACTCTGTCTCCATACCAACATCAGCAAGAAAGAGTCAGAGCTGAAAAAGTGAGTGCTCTAAGTCATCCAAACCAGGATGGCTAATATTTGCATCTCATATATTCTTGGTTTACAATGTAGAAGTGCTCAAGGCCAGGCTGGATGGGGCTTTGGGCAACCTGGTCTAGTGGGAGGTGTCTCTGCCCATGGCAGGGGGGTTGGAAGTAGGTGGTCTTTAAGGTCCCTTCCAACCCAAACCATTTGGTGATTCTATGTATCTGTGATTCTAACTAAGGTAGTTATATTTCCCATAAGTGTCCCAGTTGATTAATGAGAAGCAGAAATAACAGATTGTTGGGAGCCTCATAATAATTTCATGATTAATATTGTTTCTTAAGGTACATGCTTTCTTATTATAATAAAATGCTTTTTCTGTTGAAAAGAAAAATTTTCTTGACACAATCTAGAATAAAGAAAATAATGGGGTTTGTCAGTCTGTGCAAAAGCATTATCTCAGAGTATTTCTTGTGCGGTAAATATCCCCTTTTATTCTTAAAGAAAGAGCACTTAGTGAGCCAGAGGAAAATTGGGAGAACAGGGAGAAGTATACCGGATGCTCAGAGCTTACACATATACTTGATACAATATAACACACAAGTAAATCTGATTACTGAGTTCAGTAATCATTACCTTGCCTAATCAGATAATGTTTGTGCCATGAGGAAGAAAAGACGGCAATTTTAGCTTTCATTTTTTCCAAGTGACTGACCATTCAAATTTAGTTGTACTTTGGAGTCTTCTTTCATTCTGGAAACGACAACAGATGACTTCTCAGAGAGAGAAACAGAGGCTGGAGTTCATAAAATGCAGCACAACAGTGCTGCCTTGCAGTGTGAAATCCATTGGCAAGCAGGAAAAATATTTGTCTGGATTGCTCCACCCTGAAGGTGATGAATATGCCTGGTTTGGGGCTCACACTGTAAATAACCTGTCTCAAGACGTCCAGGTAACATTGATCTGGCTGCACTCCAGATGCATCTGTTTCACCTTTTTCCTTTTAAAAAATGGTAATTAAAACAAATACAAAACAAAACAAAACAAAACAAAAACAACAACAAAAAAAGCAACAGCTGTTTAGCTAAGAACAGTAATCTACTACTTCTAGAATGTACAACAAAACATAGCTTTCCCATACCTCAGTTACCTGCTGCATACTTGGGTTGCATTTCCCCCTGCCTTACAGGTACTGTCTTGCTAATGCACCCTCAGTGAAAATACTCTCTCAAAGCTAGATTTAGTAATCAGTTTAATTTAGTGCACAAGAGCATTCAGTACTTAATTACTATGTTCTATATGGCTATACAAAAGAAAGTCAGCTTAAAAATAGTCAGTTATTTTGGAAAAGCTGTGCTCTTTGCCAAAGCATAGAAACCCTATCGCTATGCTGTGCTGCAATTGCTGTAAAGAAACTATAAAGAAATTCAAGTTACCAGTTAGAAGTGCCCACAAAGAATAGCTGTGAGTTAATAATAAAGCACTTGTGTAAAAGGAAAGAGAAATCATAAAGGGTGACCAGTTCATCACACCATTAAAAAGAAAAATGAGAACACTGCCATCATGTTGAAACACAAAACATAAGAATTAACAAATCAAAGTCTACAAATTTACAATGACATCTTTAATAAAGGGTAAGAACACTCACATTAATCAGAATAGAATTACAGAGGAATAGGATGACATCGATATTTTATAAAACAGAACAAGCAATCACATTAGTCTGAAGAGAAAAGCCTTTCAAGGACCTAGGCCTTTGCCCAAGACAAAAATACACAGGAACAGCTCCTATAATGTAGCCAGCTTTGAACAAACAAAGCCACCAGGAAAATGGATAAAAGAAAGATCACAGTTCTACATGCCGAATAGCAGATCTAGTATTAAAAGCTCAGGTGTCTAATATATATATATAGATAAAAATCTTAGATGATGACTTTCGAGGTGAGTGCAGAGCAGCTCTTTGGCTCTCCCTATCGGATCAAAGGGGCAACACGCCTGGCTTGTGGCAGATGTTTCAGTGTATTGGTGCGAAACAACCTGGAGTGGAAAAAAAAGTATGGTTTCTTCCTTGTCCTTAAGAGTTATGTTCCATTAGTTGAGTGATTATAAGTGGAAAGGTGCATCACTAGACATGGGGAACCTCTTATCACTTCCCTGTTGAGTCAGTGAGAACACAAAAGTGAGACCAATGATAAAATGATTTTTCTTCAAGAAAAAATCAGTTGAAATGCTGAGTAGGTGGAAGCTAGCAGGAACACAAGATAGAAGGAAAATGAAAGCTTTTATTACCTGGAATAGTTCTACTTTTTCTTCAAGAAAAGGGCTGCATTCTGGAAAGCTGTGTTAGTTATAGTTAAATTGGTGCAATATAGATTTCTAGTAATCACAAAGCAGGTGCACAGCCTCTCAGACAGAAGTTACCCATCTCTAGAAGAGTTTGAGAATCCATGATTTGGATCAGCAAGCATCAGAATAAGCCTGCAAAATGGGTGTAGGCAATGCTCTGCAATCTCCTAGCTCCGCAGAAGGAGAAGTGTCTGTCTAAAACAGAGGCCAAAAGGACTCTTGCTACTACAGAAAGGTATATTTACGCACAACCCGCCCATCCATTTTCACAAAACAAATTATGTCTGATCTGGTCATTTGTAACTCTACTGTGAAATGACAAAGACACTGGAGAGCTCCGGTGAATGGCACTCGGGTCTGAGAGGGCCACTGTGTGTTCAAGTACCCCCTGTCAAAGGTGACCATTTTCATCCATTCAGGCATGGAGTCATGAGCATGTTAGCACAATAACAAGATCACTTAGTAAATAACCTAGTAGCAGGGCTCTGACCAATGCATTTATATGTGCTATTGCCTGGGCAGCAGAAGCAGATACTTCGAAGAGGCTGCCTGAGTGTGCATTTGCTAACAATTTGCAAATATACCAACACCAAGAAGCCTTTAGCGAGTGAGTGGGAGTGGATGCAGAACCAAGAAGAAACAGAATGCAATTTTTAAACTGTTTTAGCAACAGTTTTGTGTAATTTTAACAGTTACAGTGAAATTCTTTATAATGAGGTCATATAAGTTGTTTTTCCTCTGTATTGTGCTGGCGTTGCTATACATAATACATCTCTTACAAATGACCAACATCTCCAAGCACTATCTTGTCGTCTAAGAAAATGGCTGTGAAGAAGGGAGGAGAGAGTGCTGGACTGAAGGGTGAAGGAAGGAAAATGAGATTACAGGGGTTGAAGCCAGTTTAGACCTGCTACCCAGCAGTCTCTATTAGTTTCATGCTGTGCCATGTGAAAGAGAAAACACAGTGTTTAGGAATAGATGGTGAGGAGGTGGAGGCAGAAGGGAAATACAGATGGGTGCAAAACTGCCAACAACGTGTCATATTTGAGAAGTTGTTAAGGATTGCATGAGGAGCAAAAGAACTTGGCCCTTTTTATTATCCGTCTATTTAGGTCGTAATGGAGCTTTCAGATAAGGAATAAGAACGTATGCTTACATCTCTACAGCAGTTATGTCTACAACATGGATATTCTGTCTAGTGTTTGCCTTTCCTACCAGGCACAAAATTTATCTCCAGCTGGGGTGGGTCACACAGTAGAAGCACCATCTAATCAGTCTTAAAAAGTCCCTGCTGTAGGCAAACCGTTTTGCTTAGTACTTGAAGAGCTCCAGCCTGCCTCATAGTTGGAACAAGGAAAGAGTTTTCAGAAAGTAAAAGGAAAGAGGAGGCTCAGGCAATGAGGGAATGATTAGCTTTTGTGGCAGTGCTCCTCCCAGATTGCACAGAGGGCTGAGTAAGGGCAAAACCCTACAAACAAAGGGAAGTTACTGGAATGGGAGAAAAGAGCACTCTTCTGGTCTGAGAGACTGTGCAGTCAGCTTTGCACAACTGCCCTACAAGAGGTGCAAAAAGGTAGTGAAGAGACTGATCTGATCAGGTAAAGAAATTCCTTTGTTATTCCACCACCAGGAAAAATGTAAGTAGATATTTTATATAGTATGAGGTAGTAGTAGCTCATGGTGCTACTACTAGTAATGCACAGTGCCATTCAGCGAAGGAAAAAGAACACAGTGCACCAAGTCTTCAGAAACAGCTGAGAGAGTGGGAGTTGAGATCAAACCTAAATTCACCAGCACTACAATTCGCCCATGCACGATGTTCTAAGTGGTTTGTAAGTGCTTTGGAGAGGCCATCTAAAGCTATACATAGATGCATGCCTGCAAACGGGTACCACATTACTATCTTTGTAAAAAAATACGAGGATGCTAGGCATAAGTTTAACTATGATCATTTTTCACTTCCCACAACTGTAAAGCTGCCAAGTCCTGCTAGATGCCCGAGTAAGAATTTGTGGACTGCTGGAGGGAGCATGTACCAAGTAAGGGAGTTAGGATTTTATTATTATTATTTATTTTTTTCAGGTTGTCATTGCTCTCTCTTGTCCCTGGATATCAGATGATAGCATTATCATGGATGGATTATTAGTTAATAATCTCAGGAATTCTAATTATAAAAATCAGGCAAGCATCAGAACACAGGGCGCACCAGGTTGGCCTGGTATATTAACTGTTTTAAGCTTAAAAGCACAACTGAGACAACTTACCAGCAATAAATAAATAAATAAAATATTTTCTATTGCAAGGAGAAAGCATTAAATTCTGCTGTCTTAACTACTGTAAAATTCACATTGTATTAAGGCATCAAATTCTACTTTTTAAGAGGAGAAAGATTAAGTCATCAAATTATTCTAGGGCTTCATCAAATTCATTATGTTTAAAAAATATGGGACATGCAGTAACACTGTGGATGGGTAAAGAGAAGACAGAATGTATTTCTGACTATATTGAACCATTCTCATCACACAAAAGGGAAATGTCTGAAAACCTCCCAGACTGCAGAGAGCACTGGGTTGTCTGAAAACTAATTTTAGAACTCTAAATCTCTACTGTAAAGGTAGAAATACGGGCAATACACACATAAGGGTCAGCTACTTATCTTTAGGCAGGCCTTCAGATTGCTACCATTTCCTATTGCTTTTAAATGCTTTTTGGTTTTATTTTAAATAGATTTTCTGAAGCTTACAAACAGAACAGCTGAAATAGCAAATTCACTAAATAGCCAGCAGAACTACCTGTTGGTGACAAAACAAAAATTGAAAGAATTTTGAATAGTGAGGGGGCAAAGGAGGAGGCATTTTAAGGAAATACAAATGTATACATTACTACTTGGATCTTCCTTTTAATATGCTGAGTAAAACTGGGGTTCAGGTAAATAAAAGGTAAGTAAAGCAACCTCCAATGGACAGTTGCACCTTATGTTACTCTGAAGCATAAAAGAGAAAACATTATAATGATCAAAAGACAGGCTGTACAAGTTACTTTAGGATCTCCAAGTACAAGTCATCGTACTTATTTTCCCCCTTAATTTTTTTGGTGTCTATTCATACAGATATGCTTCAGAAAAACTGTTTAGCTCGGGTGTAAACAAGCTTACACTGTTTTCTACATTTATACATGGCACTTATCCTTGCTATCCTTGTGGTCTATGACCTGGCAACCAATGTTAGCAGGAATTTTAGGGATTCAGAATCTCATCCCTGGACCTTTTTTTTTTTTTTTTTTCTGACTTTACACTAAAACCTTCGCTCTTTCAACCCATCCTATTGCAAGAGGGAATGTTTTCTGCTAGTTTACACTTCGAGGAGACTGAATGCCTGCCCACCTCCATTCTTTCCCTTTCTTCCCGTCTTGGTAGATATAAGCAATTTGATCCAGTGCTCAGTGAAAATCACTGAGCAGGCAGCTTTCTTTCTTTAACTTATTGCCTTCTCCACTTCATTTTTATTGAGCATAAACTTGAAATAAATAAAAAAAAAGCAAAGCATAAACTTGAAATAAAATATCTATGTATATGCTATTAATAGTTAGAGATGCACACTATGTCTCTGATAAAACTACCTGTAATACCTTTTGCCACAGAATATATGATGATCCATGATACATACCAGCTATCCTCGTAGTCAGAGAAGGTAATCCTAGAAATCTTGAGTTTGATCATGACTTCCATTTCAGCAATATGTCAATAACAAGGTCCTCATGCATTCAATACCAAAAAGAAAATGCAGAACTTTTTGCTAAAGAAATAAGAAAGTTCTCAAGGAGATAAATCAGTAGGGGTATGATCATCAGGCCACATAGGTGGGGAAGTTCATGAAATTTTGTTGTAGGAATGAGTCATGAATTCTTCACTAAGTGATTCATCTGTAGTACATGAAATTTTAAAGAGGACACATACAGAACAGTCTGTGTTCTTCATGGAAGACTCAAAATTGGAGAAGAAAAATAGATGCTACAAAGGAGAATTAGATTTTTAAAATCAGTATGGTAATCCTGGGTGTGATTAAGAGCATGTCAGCTTAACTTTTCATCTTCTGAGAGCAGACCATAACTCATCACAAAACAGACATTGTTTTTGAAGTAAGAGTAATTGTTGCAGACTACACTGACTTAAAATGTTCTGTAAGTAGAGATTCACCCTAACATGCAAACTGTTCACACCTCATGCACTACTGGCTGCTCTTTGTTGCTTTTGGAGAAGGGAATTGGGTTTGCAGTTATTTATTTAACACACCTTACTTAGGTGTAATTGATTCTCTTATTTCAAGCCTATGGAAAATAAACTGTACAAAGTAACAAGTTAATGGAAGCCAGTATTTTCTTAAAAAACAGAAGTCTGAAATATTGGGCTATGTCACAATTACTTCTGTGTACAGTTTTCAAGCTGATTTTGTATATTTAACCAATGGCAAGCAGCGGGAAATTGCAGAGCTGGTGCTAATTTTCAAGCACTTATTTCTTTGTTTAACCAAGCCTGTACAAATTCAATGAAATCCCCACCAGAACCCTAAGTGAAATTTTAACTCTTCTCAAGCTTACTGAATGGAAATAGATATAAACCAAAACCAGGAGTTCTGCCACAAGACTGTGCCCACATAGGCAGAGAGAGAATGGTGGCCAAATCCCCATGAACAAACAAAGCATAACCTGCTCCATGGTAGGTAGGTGTAGGAACTCTTCCTTTTCCCTGCTACTTCTTAGTTGAGCTAATTACAGCTCATAGGAATCACACAGGAGAAAGCTAACCACTAAGCACCCGCTGTGGCATCATCTTGACCCCCTCCACACACAATGGTCTACCTCTGCAGGGCTACAAAGCAAAGAGCAGCTATGAGAAAAGCTTCTCCACCTCCCACATCGGGATGCCATGTTTATACAGAGAAAACAAGGAGAAGGTCATCTCCATGGCCCTTCAGCGAAGAGCCTGTAGCTTTGCCTGCCTGAACAAGGGGCAGCTAAGTTTGTGGTATTGTTCTCTTCTCTTTACCCATGCACACAGACAAGGGTTAGGTACACAGGGCCACTGAGGGAAAAGCAGATGAGGAGGGGAAGCCAACAGAGCATTTTTCTCTGAGGCTTTTGTTTTGAGAGGTCAAGGAAGCCTGTCAGCGTGGTACAAGTCTCCCAAAACACAGTCACAGAATCAGTTTTCCTAGAGCTCGAGTGGGAGTGCTGGTGGGAACATTTTGCCCCTTGAAAAGAGCACAGTATAAATCCTCAGCAGACTGCTGTGTAAGTCACAGCCATGTTACCGAGGACAAAAATGTAAACCCACTTACTAGACTAGATCATCTTCTAGCCCTAAGTCAGCGTCACTTGAGTCATTCTGCACCAGGGCATCTGCTGAGTTCCCTTCTGTGATCCTAACTCCTCTGCGACAGAAACTGAACAGAAGACACAAGATTTCAGTGAAATCAGGAACAGATCAGTCCTGAGGAAGGTTATGCTTCCAACATACCGAGTCACATTTTTTTCTTGGGTGCTGATTTTCCTCTTCCTGAACAAATTCCTTGCCTGTTGCTCTAGGATCTTCTGGTCTAAGACTTATTTCTTCCCTTAAAAAAAAAGAATATACTACAGTGAGTGTTACAATAAGCAGAAGATCTGATATTTTTCTAGATACAGACAGTGTCATTGGATGCTTATGCAGTTTGAATAATCCTGGGATATGTCATACACATTATATGTGTATGATCTTTCTGATCTTTTCTGATCTTTCTACAGAAGATCAGAAAAATAATAGTTTAAGCAGCAGCTGGAATAATGATAGATGGGTTGTAATTCTTTAGCTGCTTCCCACCATTTTAAAAGTTGAAGTCAACACTAAGACTACTCTTTTCCCCTCTTACCTACCTTATTTACACTGTTAAGGTTTACATTTCATGGATTTAAGGACTTTCAGAAATAGAGACCTCTTGTGTGAAAGACTACTTAGTGGTAATTAAGTGACTTCTTGCTAAATTCTCTAATAGATGTCTCAAAGGTTTCTGTGGAGTAAAATATATTTGGCACGCAAAATTGGAAGAGACAACATAAGACATACATTGCATCGTTTAAATAAACAATAAAAATATTATTTGTTTATACAAGACTACATAAATATGCAAGACTTCCCTGACAGACCTGTCTGGCCAGGTCATTAAAATAATTCTACTTTAATGCCTCTACCCTTCATTGGGAATCAGACTTCTTTTTTTCTTTTTTTTTTTTCTTTTTTAATTTAAAATGAATACTGTAAGTCTTGCAGATAAAAACTTGCCCCAGCATATTGACATTTAACGTGAATGTCACAGTAACAAGCTCCTTTTAAATAACTCTTGCAAGATTCTGTTCAGTCCCTTTTCTAACCTAGTTTACATTTTAAAAGCTCCTTCAAGCTTTTCATCTCATAAGGAAGTTCAATAGTAAAATACAGTAAAACAAAGGTGACTGACAAACGAGTGTGATATCAGACAGCAAGCACATAGAAAACAGATTTTTAATGATTATAAATTAGTTGTTGCTTGTATTTCTTCAAAGACTCTTAAATCCTAGTTTACTTACTGAGAACACATCATTTCCTTGGATAGATAAGAAAAAAATGCATATGTGATAGTTTTGCCTTCCACTGAGATAGAACGCTTTACAAAAGAGTAAATTTTGTATTAGTATTCTCTTACCAAGATTTTCAGCAGTGAAAAGAGCTGTATCATTAACTCTGACTTGTGCTGTGTCAAAATGAGATGAATTCCAGCAGTGGGGCATATCACGTGCCATTTAAGATGGATATAGCCATGCATTAATCAGCCAGGACTACCCAAGTACATCTCTAATCTAGTACAAATAAAAGCTCTCAAAGGGAAAAAGATGGCCTGGTACTTCAGTGAAAGGTTTCCTAAACCATCTACATTTGTACAATAAACTGCAGGAACTAAGGGTCCAGTGCAAAGAACACCACAGAATATAATCGGAGCTACTAGAGAAAGTCACTGTAAATTGCAGCTGTGATTTCCAACCAACTTAGCAGCACACTAATCTACACAAAATATTTATTTCAGTGAGCATGATAGCAGCTTACAAGAAATGAGTGTCTCATACAGGTCTGCAGATTAGTCTAATTAAAATGAATTAGCCAACTTAAAGTTGGATTTTAAGTACAATTTTCTTATGAAGGCAAGCCCACTTTCTTGGAGCGCTGCCCACATTTATCACACTTGGACATTTTGTTCAGAGCAGACATAACATTTTTGATAATATACAGTCTGTAGGATAAAGCTGCAGCAGTTTGTCATGGGTGGGCTGATCCTCGCCCACTTGAGTTAGACAGGTTTCGTAGGACTTGTGAGAACAGCAGAGAGCTTCTCTCATGATTAATAAGCACGCAGCATTGTTCGATCTCCCAGGAAACGACGCTGTTTGATTTGGGCACACTGTGATGAAATGTCAAGTGTATCAGCCCTGTCCTTTGTTCCTCTATCTCCTATCAGATGTTTAGGAACCACCACCATTTCTGCTGTTTTTATATGATGATCATTACATTCTCTCTCACTGCACCTCCCAGACCTTCAAGGTAAGCAGCAGCTCTGATACCTCGCAAAAAAATATGAAGTGTTTGAGATTTATGATTCATCAGCAGTAACAGTCTTTGGTTTCTCCACTAATAATCATCTTGCCTAAGTGTCTGCAGTCAGCAATTAGGGATCTAGCTCAGAGAACATTAGGGAACAGAGTGTTAAGCAGCCTACCAATATTAGTGTCTGGTGGCTCATTATCATACTCCACATCCATGACAAAAACCCACGAGCCTGTTTTACAGACTGTAGGAAAGAGGAGCAGACTCTTTCCCAGCATCACTTCAGTTAGGTCAGCTCATCAAGCCACACTGAATTTCAGCGATGTCCTTTACTCTTGGATGTCAGGGCTAATACAGGGCTCGAAGCAGATGTAAGAACTGGGTAAACACTTGTTTCAGTCAAGCAGAAATACATGAATAAGCTCTGCCAGGCATTAAAAACATGGAAATATTCTTCACTTGCGTTTACTTTTGATCACGAGGCCCGTATTGGGCAGTAATTTAACGTGAAGATACAGTAGAAAATCCAATACCAGAATTCAGGAACTAAATTAGCACTACTTCGCACTTTTCAGCTGTACACCTCTTGCTTGAAGGGTCTCTTTGTGCATGGCTAAGGGTGCCCAAATAAAGTGACCCCAAGACACAGTGTAACACTTCACCAGAATCACATATTCCCTAGCTGCACTTCATCTGCCACCCCATCCAGCTCCTGCATTTGGTATTTATTGATATTGCTAGTAATACAACTGGGTTTTTATCTCAACAGCCCATTAAAACACTGCTTAAATACTGAAAAATCATTTTACACTTTTTTAATGCAAGCGCCTCATTTTATTTTAGCTCCATCCACAAGCTAAGAAAAAATACTTACAATTTGAGTCCTGGTTTTTAAATATAGTAATTGCCTGCAGTGTTTAAAACATACTAATTACTGGTAACAGACAGAAATGGGATTTCTTAATTTAGTCACTGGATTAAATCATTAATCATGTCCATGTCTGATATATTATACAATGCAGAAATAACAATATCTGTTCTCCCTCAGGATCTATCGTTTCAACTAATTGGGAAAAAAAAAAATCAAACGCTATAATAATGTTCTATGCATACACTTTTCTTTTTATCTCTCCTTATGTTTATGAAATAGAGATCAAATCATTACACAAAAGTGTATGTTAAGTATTTAAGCTGTAAAATGGCAGAAAATCAGAAGATGGCAAAGAATTTAAAAATGAGTTTAAAAGAAAATGTAATTACTTAAACATATCTTGCTATTTACCTTCCTATAATTCAAGTTTTGAATTGTGTTACTTTAACAATCCATAGTACTGGTCCAAAAGGTCTCTGTAAAGAATACAGTTCTTGTCTATGTATCAGCATTTGCAGAAGACTGGAACTTTGCTACAAGATTTGTGGGACCTGCTTCCTTTTCCTTTTGGAGGTCATCTTTCGTAACAGGTATCACGAATCTTAAAAGGGCAGACACTTATCTTTCCTTTCTGTATTATATCCCCACAAGAGCGAAACTTGGTGTTCTCGTCTCTGTGACCCTTCACAGATATTCTCAGTATTTCAGGATGATGGCAACCAAATAAAGGCCACCCTAGCAGAGCATCCCACTGGAAAGCAGTGTGACTTTAGTCACTTCCTACCATCACTCTTGAGGGAGTCAGCTCCCATGGCATCGGTCATGAGGAACAACCCTCACTGTAGCCAATACTCAGTCATGGTAAGGTGCACTCAACATTGTGTAAAAGCCCGGACAGTTCACTTCTGGAGAAAAGTCAATGCCAGCACCTGGAAAGCTGTTCCCAGCATTTCTGCAGGACCATTCAGCAGCCTCTGCGGTGTTGCATTCATGAAGTGGCCCTGTACACCTGCCAGACCTCTCATCAGCTCTCCTCCTAGTGACCACAGCTCCTTCCTCATCTTCCCTGGCCTACAAATGTTTGGATTCAATAAAGAGTTTCCTTTTCTATCACTCAGGAAATCAAAAAGCACAGGAGAATATACTGGTTTTCCCTTTCACTACAGCTAGTATGAACCCTACAGGTATACAATGCACACTTGGCTTCCTTCCAGAAGCCTTTTTTTTTTTCCTTCCTCTCCTTCAAAACATAATAAGCTCTAGTGCCTTCCATTAAACACTGGAGAAGTAAATCTTTGTCCACTGGTAAAAAGCAAGATTATTATTTGACTGTTTGGAGACTCATCAGTTCTCATTCTCTGGTTCCCATGGAAACTATCCCCAGTGAAGTTTGAGAGGGGCTATGTGCACAGCAGAAAGGCCAATAATAATGGAGAGAATTAAGTTTCTGCAGGAGGAAATCTTAAGTCATTTTGAAATTTTGTCCAGGCCTTGGATCGCAAATCATAGGCTCATTTCATTTTTGCCAAACAAAAAAAGAAATTAGTATTTTGCCATGATGATTTCTAGTTCTTGAGAATTTAAAGAAAAAAACAAGCATTGGAATAAGGAAATGTATTTTCTCTGAACAGAGATCAGTGTAATCAGCATAAAACAAAAAGTACACTATTAGGCTGAAATTAGTCCAATAATAGACAATGTTTTATGGAGACTGCATATCTAATTTTATGGGTAAAATTCTGTCATCGGAGGTACATCTACAGTCTCTCCTGAATCAGTTAAACTGTTTCACTGAACCTGTTCTATAAATTAATTTAACAGAGTAAGAATTAACATATAATTGTTGGAACTGGCCCAGCATCCTCCAGAGAAAAGACAGAGGTAAGGGGCTACATTTACAAATTCAGAGGAAAAAAAATATGAGAGCTCTATTAAATTCTGATCCTTGATGAATGAAAAACAGTAGGTTCAATAATGACAGTACTTCATAAAAAATCCTATCCTAAAAATTAAATCTAATTATCTTGTGTAGAAAGAAGTTATGCAGATTTAAAACAAGCCCGATGATTGAAAGAAGTGGTTATAATGATGAGCAATGTTACAGAGACCTGACTATCAGGTAAAGTATTACAAAAATTATGATTAGTAACTATTTCATATCTTTTTTTTTTTTTTTTTTTAATGGATTTGGAAATAGAATTGGCACTAGCATGGAGCCCTACTCAGACAGAAGTTAAAGCAAGCCAGTTAAGGCTGCAATCAACACAGACCTTGAACACCTCCATGATTGTATAGCAGTTCCAAAACCATAAACTAGTCAGCTGCAAGTGCTTACTCCAAGGGGCACCTCTCATTTAAGCCTAAAAGTTTTTGAAAAAATGTGCTTGTGTGTGAGCAGAAAATGCAGCATCTTGGTAGCTGTGTCGCTTGCCTATTCTAACTGAAGACTCTGAACCCCAAGGCTCCCAAGGAACACAAGACCTGCACTGCGAACACACCAAACCTGCAGCAGGAGCCCAGAGCACTTCACAAAATGGAGAGGTGAACGTTTCCTTTGGAAACACAGGCAGAGAGAAAGAAATTGTGGCAGGCGTTCACCTTCACCCAGCATCCTGCTGGTTAGCATGCTCACTGGAAATACAAGAGACAACCAGGTTGAAGGTTTTTCAGCAAGAGGTTTCCTGCCTCACAAACGTGCTTACACACCAGACTGGAAGGTAGGCTGAGCACACGGAGGGGAGCACAAGACATGAAGGAGGAGAGGGGGTTTACCCCCGAGGAGCTACGGCCGCCACCTGAACGACAAAGATACGGGTTGCAGCCCTACGATTAGGCTTGGAGCTGAGCTTAAAATGCACAAACAAGTCTGTGAGCTGGGAGCGGAGTCCAAAAGTTACCCCTCCCTGCTGGGAAAGCCAGGCCAGGAGTCATCCTCCTGCCGGCCCCGGGCCTCCCGCATTCCTCACGGCCTACTCAGACAGCCTCAGCACCGCTCCCTCCCAGCCCCGGCCCCGTTGGGCACTTCCCCAGGGCCTGGGAGACGCAACCTCAACCTGCCCACGCGAGCAGCAAGCCCCAACAAACCGCTCCGGGTAGTGCTCGAGGTACTGATCCACGTATGAGTGGTGCGAGGAAGAGGGAAACCACCAGAGGTTTTTTCGCCTTTATTAAAAAAGACACAGAAGGATGAAAGCGAGGACCAGAGCTGAGAGAAGGAGCTTTGCGTGCACCAGCAGGAGGGGCGGCGTGCCAGTGGAAGGAGCCCACACAAAGCTAAATGCCAAAGCTGCAGAAGGAGGCAGGCTTTCAGAGACATCCCCATCGCTTTAATTGGCTCACAGGGGCTTCCTGCCGAGCACGCCCGACTCTTTCAGATCACCCTTCCCCATATGCAACATATGTCACCCCAACTGCTTCACAGAGGTAATTAGGGTGCCAAACCCCATAAAGTTATGCACAGTAGCCCTTTTTCCATTTCTTCACTTTCTTTCATCTAGCCCCTACAGAGCTAAGCTTTCCATTTGTTAAAAGAGGAAAGGAAATAAGCTTTCTATTCCACAGGGGTGGCAAGGATAAATGTGCTGAAGATCGAAATGCTCAGGCACTACAGTAATGAGGGCTGTGGCACAGGATTGACCGGACAGAGATAGGATAGAAACCTGAAATCTTCCCTATGCAGACAGCAAACCTAATGAAGGAGAAAAGAATAATATGAAATGATACCAAATGACTTGAATATAGCGCTGGTTTAAAAAGACTGACCCACCAATACTGTGGGAGGAAAATATCCCTACAGACTACAGTTAAATCACAAGCTTTCTACACAAAAGCAAAAAGCAGCAGAACCACCCTCAAAATTCTCTCCTAGTTCTGCTGCCTACATGAAGGAGAGACAGTAACAGCCTAGGCCAGTACTTATCCCCCCCCAGTGTTGCAGCACAATAAAAAAGGAAAAATTGTTTGGAACTGACACAACCAAAATTAGATATATTTTTTTATCCCCGAACTGGGGAGGGGAAGAAGCAGATGAACAAGAACAGAAGTGAAAAGCTTTGGCATAAAGCTGAGCTGGGCTCTGATTTTGACCCTGCTGCTAGAGCTGCCTAGAGAAAGACATTTCTGCTTCACAAAAGCTGAGATTTCAAAATCTGGCTTGAAGCCAAACCGAGATGGAATTTCAAAGCTTGTAGCCTCCAAACAAGAATTTTGGAAAATAAGCAATATGCTTCTTTTTCTACTGATTAATGATCCTACAATACAAAAGCAGCATTTGTTATAAAAACATAGAATTTAGACTTTAGCATCAGAATTTTCTATTTTTGTAAATGTAATTTCAGTCAAATCTATGATTTGACAAAACACTTTAGAATAACTGTATTTGTTTGATGAAATGGTCTGTGAAGTCTCTGTCCATACCTACTCACAAATAAAATACACAAATGAAAACAACAACAACAAAGTAGGAAATGGACACAGAGATCAAATCAAAAGACAAGTAATAAGCATGAAAAAAGACAGATGTTTGAAAACATGAGAATGAATGTAATACAAAGAGGCTATGTGCATTATCACGTCTCAGGTGAAAGAGTGTATCTATCCATAGATATTCAGGGTTTCAAAATGCCACCAATTGCCATTTGAAGAATACAGATATGGACCAGAGTACGGACCAGTGGAGTGTGTGTATAAAGCCTCAATAATTAAGATAAGAACAAATATATTACAGTTTTTCATCAAATTAATTTGTTCCTTTCTCCTGATTTTACTGAGCTGTCTGCTTGATCACTGAGCCACAGAAGCAGACCTCAGCATCCCTTTGTATTTACATCATTTTAGCACAGATTGACAGCAGAGCCTCACTGCTGTAAATAACAGAAGTCACAGACTGAAGCCCAGAGATAGCAGATCTAAGGTTTTCTATCCTCTCCTTCCCTCAGGCACACAAATACATTTGGGAAGTTGCCCATTTTCTGAGTCACACAAACTCTGTTTTATATGTAGAAAAAATATGGAAAATAGGAGAGATGGATAAAAATAAGACCCGTCTGGGAGAACCCAGAAGTTTCTAACATTCACCGCTGTGTACAGTTAAGAGCTGTGGAGCTGCTCAGCAGAGGGCCTAGTTTGGAAGCCTAAGGTTGCCATCTTTTGGAACTGCATGTGTAGTGTGTAGCTCCCATTCAGTGCCATTTCGTGAGGTCAGGAAGCAGCAGTAGCTTAGTGAAATAATTTATTTTTTATTAGGCAAATTGCTTTACACTGAAAAACATGTGTTTTAATCAATAGTAGCATCAGACTTCAGATAAAATTTCCATGCTTTTCTTGTAGTCAGTACATACACCACCTGGGTATACTCAAAATACTTCTACAGCTCAGTGTGAAGGACCCCAAATCAGCTACTGCCTTACATGTAAATGCTGCATCTTCTGCTTCTTGAAGGGAACATATGGAAAGGCTTTTTAACCTCCACCCAGTCTGTTCCTGTGCTCCCTTAAAGTCTCCCCTTCCTCACCTTGGTGGCAAGCTGATCTAGTGCTTACTCAGGAGTCTTCCAATTTCCTTCTTGCCATGGAGGGCCTGCTGCCACCCTTACCCCTCCTCTGCCTGTCCCATCCTGCTCTCCAGCCTCTCCCAGCTATGCAACTTGCAGTGCCCTCAAAGAAGGTGCCACCTTTACTGTCCCTCATCCAGAGTGTAGTAGATGGGACAAGAGGCAGCCTAGGACCAACATGTGCCCTTTCCAGCGCAGGCTCCAACAACAGGCAAGTAAAGTAGGCTTCTTTCCAGAATCATGACAATCAGTGCTGCTCCACAGCTTCAGCAGGAGTTGTAACTGAGACTAATGAAGTTTTCATGTAAAGATATTGCACAGAAATCATGTGCGCCACATTAGTGATGAAAATAACATCTGTATGGTGGGTATGCCTGGCACAGCTGGTGACTGAGCAAATTGGAATAAAATCCTAAATTCACTCTGTTGATACAGTTCTCTAGTTTCCATCAGACCAAACTATGTAAGATGTTGGCAAGGAAGGCCAACATGCTCCCAGGCTGCACTAAGAAGGGCATTGCTAGCAACTCAAGGGATGTGATCCTTCCTCTCTGCTCAGCACTGGTGAGAAACACCTGGAGTGCTGGGCCCAGTGCTGGGCTCCACAGTACAAGACTAGCATGGGCAAACTAGAGCAATTCCAGCAAAATGCCGTGATGCAAATCAGCAGGTTGGATTATCTGTCATGAGGAGAGGCTGAGCGGGGACTGTACAGTCGAGAAGAGGAGGCTCAGTGGGAACTTATCACTGTGTATAAATATGTGATGGGAAAATATGAAGAAGGTGGGAGCAGGTTTTTTTCAGTGGTGCCAAGTGACAGGACAAGAGGCATAGGCACAAACTGAAATACAAGAAACTCCACTTAAATGTAAGAAAACACTTTTTGACTGTGAGAGTGGTCAAACACTGGAACAGGCTGGCCACAGGGGCTGAAGTCTCCATCCTTCCAGGTACTCAAAGCCCAACTAGTCATGACCTAAGCAACCTACTGTAGGTGACCTTGCTCTAAACCAGGGTCTGAAATTCCCATCAGTTCACAGTGGCCACATACTTACTTTCCAAGCACATGTCTCTACGCCTCTCTCCCCTTGGAGGCGCTCCTTTTAAACATTCTCAAAGTTACAATCCTATCTAACCTTCAATTCACTCTGTAACTCTCTTCTGCTATAATGTCTGCAAAATTTGATGATGATTATTGGGTCGTTGGGTTGCCACTACTACTAACTGAGGCATTCTCACTGCTCTTATTAACCCTCTTGTATTTTTTGTTGTTGTTGTTGTTTTTTTTTTTTTTTTTTTTTTTTTTTGGTTATCTTGTTTTATATTTAGGGTGTAAACCCTTGGAGTTAGGACTGGCTTTTTGTTCTATGTTTAAACTGCCTCAAGCACTTTGTGCATTCCTAGAGTGCCTAGATACTATGGTAACAGCAAACAGTAGTAAAACTGATCTGTGGCTGTAAGTTTGAGAAAGTACATTATCTATCACTTTTATTTTTAGATACTTGCTCAAGAAGATTTTCATCATGGAAGATATTCATTTCAGTTAGGTTTAGCCATGTAACTGCCAGAGACCTCATGGAAAGACAGATAAGCATCATTAGCAAAGCATTCATCTCACTTATCTCAAGAGACCTATCTCAGCCTCGCATGTACAGCCTGCCCTGTTCTTTTCACTTATTAGAAAAGGAGCATAGACACCTATCATTTAGCTGGCTGGTATTAGGCAAAAAGTCAACCTTAGTCAATCTCTAGTGGAGATGTGGATTTATATACTTACCAGTAAACACGTAGCTTTGAAAATTTCTGTTTCTACAGCCTGGACAAAGTAACATAGGATTTTTCTTTTTCCCCAAAGAATGGCAGGGATGAATATTAAATGTCTTATAGCAACGGATGAATATTAAATGTCTTATAGCAACCCATCATTCATGGGATTTAGCTTAAGATCATACTTTACCACTTAACTGTCTGTCTTCACAGAAGCTGATAGGAGATTCCTATCTTCATCCACTTCTCATTGTGCACTGAACCTGTATTAACAAGCAAGCATTTTTCTCACCAAAGACTGTAAAGCTGCTGTGAATCACAAAAAGCAACTTGACTGAGCTGTTCAAGTTTCAGTTAAACATGCTGAAGATCTGGCTTAGGCTTTCCTAAAAGATACTCAAATGCTTATTAACTCAGGCCTCACTGGAGTAGCACAATAACCTAAAATTCTGCTGAGGACTCAGAAAGGACTGTTAAAATAACTCCAAACATTCTGGTAAGTGCTCCTGTAAATGGCATTCAGTATATTAGCATTTATGCTTGGGTAAGGAAACAGCCTGTTAAAAGTAATAATGGATGACTGTTGTGATATATGAAATAATCAACTCCAACAGTCTGATATTAGTGATTTATACAGCCAAGCAATTAACATCCTGCTTTTCAATATAACTTAAGCTATGCAATAATAGTGAGAAAAAATGTATTTTTTTTTCCTCAACATACTGGTCAAGGCTGTGCCGTGTCCTACACAATTTGCAGCTAATACTGAGTAAAAGACATTTAGAGAGAGAACGTTTTGTTTCTCTGTTGTGAAATTCAGTCATGCAGGGAGAGAACAAGTGTATACTATTCTTTCAGAAAAAGAACCATCTGTAATGATTGCCAAGAACGAGTCACTTGCTCTCTTAATGAAGTGCAAAATCTTGGTCAAGGGCTGGAAATAAATTTAAGTTGCATTTGTATTTCAGCAGGAACGGTGCAAAAAACCCTTTATGGATAAATATAGCCATCATCTCCACAGTTAGTCAAAGATGGTGGAATTAATTTTGGAGCTTCCTATGCTTTGTAAGTTTGTGAGAATGTAAATGTGTCATCGACAAAGGTTAGACCTCTTCACTGTTGTTTGAATGGGTGGAGAAGGAGGGGAACTGTGGCAGGCAGGATTTTGGTTCAGCTTCAGAAACTTTATCTCATGCCTAAGCATGATTTTACTCACTAAATAGACTTAGCGATCCTGAAGTGTAGGTAGATACAAAAGATTACAATTCCTTTTTAAATAAACACAGAGAAACAAGCAGGTCTTCAAACATAAATATCAGTTCAAGATTTAGTGTAATTTTAAAACTTTGATGGCAGCACACTGCTCAAGATTATTCTAAAAAATCTCATTTTGGAATATAATTTATGTTCTTCTTCTTCTTGATATGAGCTCATAAAGCCAAAGAGTTGGCTAAACTGCCTTAAGACAAGAGTTCAAGTTACTGACATTAGAAAGGAGGTGGTGATATGAAAATTAAGAGTAGCTACTTGAACTCAGGGTAGGCAGCTGAAGTAAAGCTCAATATACTTTCCTCATTTTTGTTTCTTTAGTAATTATAAAACTTTGTGTGGGATCTTTCAGAGAGAGAATCCACTTTAGCCTATGAATGTTCCCATGCCAGTATTTAAAGATGTAAGACAAAGCTCAGCCATACTGTAGCAGTCACATTATCAACACTGAAAGTCAGGCATTCATTAACTAAATAGTAATTTGATCATGTAAGCGAGCTCTAACTGCAAGATAGGGTCTTTCTTGTCACACTTATGCAAATTTCTAAACTTTCTGCTTGCAGAAGAACTGTGCACTTGCCCTATATAGGCCAAACACTTGTTACATGATTATTAAAAGTTCTTTGTTCCTAGCTCCGAGGTAGAAACAGAAGAGAAAGGTACTGAAATGCCAATTAAGAGCCATAGTTTGTTATTTCACACCTACATAAAGATCAGGATCTTCATTCTGGCAATTTCAATGGGAATATTCAACTCTGTTCAACTATACTTACCACCCAACTATGTTTATAATCTCACAGCAGTTGTCTCCATTAAAAAGGACCTTTCTGTGCTTTTACAGCTCCAGCATCCTCCTGTTTGTCAGAACAACACATCTATCATTTTGTAGTCATTCTTCTCTCCCACCATTCTCAATATTTTGCCAAGTCCTGTTGATTCCTCCTTTACAATAATATGTCCTTGGAAAATAAGTAAGTCCCTTCTCTCACTCCCTGTGGCTGAAACCTTTGTTTGAACTCTGATCGTCTTTCTTCTAAAGTTCCAAAGCTACTGTTACCTCCTCTGTTGCTTTTTACTCAGTACTCCCACAGTTGCTGTAAACCTTTTCCATAAAAGCAGTCCTTATTACAAACCATGAATCACCTCACTAGCTTCTTCCATCCTGGCAACCAAGTATTTCCAGTTCTGTTTATCCTATTCTTTCTGATATTTCTGATTGTCCTTTCCATCCTATATCCAATTGCATTGGCACTTCCAACCCGAGTCCATTCCGGCATTGGTACCACTTCCCATGCAGCAAACTTCCAGTTTCCTTCCCAAAACACATCACTACCGTGCATATGATTATTCTACGTATGTCCTTCTAGGAACATTTTTACACAAGAAAAGCAGTTTTTGAATATTCCCGAGCCAAACAGCAAGAACTTCAGCACACAGCTTTCTATGCAGCCTGTGTGACAGGCTCACATTAGAACTTCACAGAGAATTAAATACTGTAATTTCTAGCTTAATGCAGCTGATCTACTACATAAAGGTCCTCCTACACAGTCAGCTCTTTCGTGCAGAGATTTTGTCTTTGTTCTGACACTTTGCTGAGAACATGTATGTCTTCAGTTCATAGAATATCGGACATTTATTCTTCTAAAAGCAAAGTAACTCCCTGCCTCTCCTTTCCTTCCAAAAATACAAACTATTCTTCCTCTCTTGCCCCAAAAGCTAAGCAAACCTCTAATTAATGATTAAATGACTTGCATCGCTAACTTGCTTGGTGGCAATAGTTTCAAAACTTGGGGGCTGTTACAGACTTATGCACATGGAATTACATGTAACTATACTTTTATGGAGAAAACACTCAAATTGGTTCTTCTGATAGATAATATGGTCTAGCCTCTATAAAACTGTATTCAAAATAAAATAAAACTTGATCTTCTTGTATGATAACTGAGCTTATAGTTTTAAATGAAGCTATTTGTGTCTTACCAAATAATGAAAAATGATCTGTGCATGAGACTGCCCCCAAACTCCCGTGACTCAGAAGGCTGGCAAGGGTCAAAAAAACTTTAAAAAACAAGGCGGGCAGCAGTGTTCTCCTGCTCTGTTGCAAGTGCCCCTGCACTTTGTTCAGCTTACCAAGTCACTTCTTTGTACTGGAGTTTAAAATACTTCAGTTCTGCTCTCTGTCTGGAGTCTTACAATGCAGAGAAACTCTGTCCAAGTCACATCACCGAGCAGCTCTCTGCTCCACCTTCGTGTGCTGTGGACTCACGCATGGCTGTTAACAAACGTGGAGACCAGACTGGGTAAACAAACTCCGGGGCTTTGCAGAAATGACTGATCTGCTTCGGAGTACCCACTCTCTTTGCAGTCTTATTTTTAGGATTCTATTTACTAACTTGGAAAACTTTTCCTGTCATTGTTTTCCCTGAGTTCCAGAATATTCTGCAAGTTGTGTATAGCTCATTATTTTATTCGCAAAGTTATTATTTGTCAGCTGGTTAAAAATTTCTAGCACAAATAGCATTGTCACCCTTGGTACTGTAAATAAATATATAGCTGCTTTTTATCACGGCAAACAGAAGGTATCTGAGACTTTCCTTCACTTAGCTCACTCCTTTAGGCCACTTAGAATTGAAGTGCAAACACATTCCTCATTTGCTCCTCAGACCCAAACGCTTTCTGTGATCCCCCACCCCAAACAACTCTGGTTAAATCCTCAGCTTTTTACCCTTCACCAAGCTCTACATCTTCTCTTTCCTTTGTATCTCTTTATCTGCCTGGTAACCCTCACTATTACCAAAGATCACAAGCAATAAAGGCCTAATTAACCAGAGCAACCATGTGTATTAAAGGGAATGTATCAGAGAAAGGAAAAAAATACAAATGAATCAGGCTGACCTTCAAAACTTGTCCACTAATGCTTCATGACATCATTCAGGGCATGTAACTCCTTCAGCATTCAAAACTACATTACCTTAAAACAGTGCCCCTACCCAAAGAAGGTTGCCCTGTGTTCAGTTACAAAGCAAATATATTTATGAAAATGCTGTTCTTGTATAGAAGTTTAAAAGCTGAACTTTGTAACCTGCTCAGTTTTTCTAACCCATTTTTTTCCTTTTTGCCTGAATTGCCTTCCCCTGGCATGTACAGCTTCTGGGTGGTGGTCTCACACCAGTAATCCATCTGCACGCCCGTGCTAGGGAGTCAGAATCCTTCTGCATCTCGCCTCAGGAGTCCTTCCCTTTTGTCTGTGCAATGGTAAAATGCATGATTTAACCAGCAGAACAGATATATGCAATATTCAGTCCCCTCCACAGTCATGTATCACTTCTAAGAAAAAACATTCATCTTTTCTTGGCATGAGGAAATGAACAGCCCAGGGTACAGTACTTCCTGTCACACAGCAGATGTCACACTACCATTTGATAAACATCAGTAGTCACAGAACAAAATCCAAAAGACATTCTCTATTTTGAGGGGGATGAATTATCAAGTAGACCCCTTTCAATAAACCAGGGTAAACTCCTACTGTGACTAGACTACCGTAAGGTAGAGAAAAATTGTTTGCAATGAGCTACTGCCCTTTAAACAAGAACATTAAGTGCTCCTTGTGAGTTCACGTTGCAGACCCAGGCTCTCTTTGTGCATCACATCCTTCACTTGTAGAAATGGCAACTCTAAGTTCCTTGACACAGCTCTCCCAGGCTAAAGAGCATCCCATTTATCTGCAGCACACCCCCAGCAAGGAACCATGCAGATCCACAGAACAGGCCCTGCATCTTGCACTGCTTGCCAGAATCTTTTCGCAATTGCCTGGTTGCTGCAGGCACTCACTGAAAGGTCAGAGCTAGCACAGTGCTGTCAAAAGGTCTCCCTCCTTCTCGTGACGGCAGCACAATGACAAGCCTAAGAGACTCCAGTCTTGGCTGTGAAATGTCAGTGTGGCAAGATGGCTTGGTTACCACTAAGAGAGGAAGGAGGGGAGAGGGTGACCAAGGGCAAAGGAAAAATACAAGCTCCTAAAAGCAGTCTGCAAGGAATGGTCACTCACAGACAGGAAAGGCAGGCTGCAGTGTAAGAGTGTGGTCTGTGAAACATTTTATAGCAGAATAAAAGCTATGAAGAATAAAAGCTTCTTTCCTCTGCCTTTGGATTTTCACAAACCAGAGGCAGGTATACTATCATCAGTTCAAAAGTCATCTGAGCTGGCCTCTGCAGTACAGTCAAAGAGAGAAACCCCGAACCAAGTTCTGTGATCTATTAAATGCGAAGGCCCAAACACTACCAGGTATGTTCATGTCTGTAGCACTGACCCATCAGGCACGTTGAGGCTGCCCATCATGGTCCAGCTCTGAACCCCGCTGAGGTGTTTACGATGCAGACCCTGGTTGTGTTGCCTGCCCTATGCTGGGTCCTTAGCCAGTAACCCAGAAGCAAGATTTAAACTCAGAAACACTCCAGAGTAGTGTCAAGAAATGCCATGAGAGACAGCACACAGAAAAGCAGAGAGGTCTAAATACTGTTCTGCAGTTTTTGCAGATCTGTAAACAGAAGAACAAAGCCATTTCTGCAGGAACATGTCAAAGAATGCAAAGTACATTCAAAGAAATGTATTACATACACTGTCATGCACAGTTAAACAAGAAACAAGAAACATGGACAAAAACCCATACATAAATTTTGGAATATTATTTTAAACTTTTCTGATTTAAAATGTGATGCATACATTAAGGTTTAGTTTTAAGTGTTTGAACAGAAGAAACGGAGAGATTTAAAGGTAGATATTCTAAACAGGTTGGGGAGGAAGAAGAAGAAATGTATGTGTCAAACAAAGATTTAAATCTCCAAAGCAATTCAGAGTTGCTGTGGGAAATGGAGGCCTTACTCTACAGAGAAAACATGCTCATGCTAAATGTCAAGAATGTCAAACAAACAAAATAAGATTAAATCAAGAAGTTTTATATCTATGGTCTGTGTTTGGTACAGAAACTGATTTGTATGTGCAATTGGAAGGTTTTATGGTGCAGAGCTACATTTCCAAACAAATTCAATCTCATTTAAAATCCACATTTGCTAGCAGTGCAAAAACTAAGGAAATGACAGACCACAATTTGACTTACAGATCTGTAATAATGCTCTGCTTACGAACAATCTCCTGAAAATTACTTTGAATCAAAAGGCAGCAGGAGTATATTAGAAAACAATATGAAAATGCTTAAATGATCCACAACTTTTGCATGTGCACGAAGGCAAAAAACAGTGAGCTGCTAGGAAGTTGTAGCACATTTCCACGTGACAATTACAAGAGCAAACCTGGAAGAGTCAGAAAACACCTTTCTTCTCTTTCTGCAGAAGCTGAAAAGATACATTTTGAGTCCTTCAGATCTGAATGAGAACATGTCATCCACACATATGGATAGGACTGGATCCACAAACCTGGATATTAAGAAGTTTTGCCAAACTTTCACAAATCTGCACAAAATCCTTCCAATATGAGGATCACAGGACTTCTT
The DNA here is from genome assembly GCA_011075105.1 of Heteronetta atricapilla. NCBI lineage: Eukaryota > Metazoa > Chordata > Aves > Anseriformes > Anatidae > Heteronetta > Heteronetta atricapilla. Next base: position 26,025,707 of record CM021732.1, on the reverse strand, counting down.
ATATACTACCTCTTCCTTCTACCCCTCCTCAGTAAGAGACCTAGATCTGCTGGCAGGGCCAGTTCACAGTGCACTTGCCCTCATTCAGTAGACAGAAGCATGATTAGCAGTCTACTGCAATAACTACACTCTTTTGTCTATGTTAGCTAATTCAGTGTTCACACGATTTGCCACGATCAGCTATGAAAACCTCACACAGAGAAAGCAAACCTGCCCAAGAGTTGATACGTGAAAATCCTGAACCATGAATGACCCTGAAAAAAGCCCTAATGTATTAACTCTTTGGGCCCCCGAATTTGAAATGATCTAGTTTTGCAGAGTGCTCAATTCTCAATTCTTACTGAAGTTGATGACTACAAAGGACAATTCCTGTATAGGCCACGCCTTCACAGATTCACTTCTAACTTATTTGATCACATGCCTTCACCTGCACGGTCCTCCACTTCTCTGCCTGAAACCCTATACTCCAACGACTCGTTACATTTTTCCCCTCATCAACTACGACGCTTCAGAAGCTGCTCTGTTTGGCAACTGAAAGATATTGACTTTGCTAGTCAGACAACACCACAACACAGCAAAACAGGGTAAGATTCTCCTGAACAAAATATGTTTTACTTGCCAAAAGATGAAAGCATTCGATATTTGAAGATGTAGGAATTAGACAACAGAGTCACCTGAGCACAATAGTGTTTATATGTGACATTTCTCCTGAAAAGTACACCTGGCTCCCTTGGTACTTATTCTCTGGAATCCAAATTTTAATGTTTGCTGCTGTCAATCAACATGTATCTGAAGAAAACACATCTATACCAGGCACAAAACTAGTCTAAGATCCTGGGAATGAACTCCACACCACTCAAAGCTAGTTCAGATATGTTTAGATAAGGCACGCCGTTGGATCTCAGTTTAGACAGAATTGCGTTCAACAGCACTGGAACAACAGCTGCATTCCTCTCTTCCAGCCTCCACACTGTCAGTGCTGCAAACCTGATTACTGTACTCTGTGACACGCTCTTTGTTTAGTCTTCCTTAACCGCTTCCCTTAAGCTGCCACTTTTGATCTGGTTCCATCCACGTAAGGTAACATCTCACGCAAAAACATTGGAGAACATATCATAGTTATTTAAAAGAAAATATACCAGTATTTCATAGTTCCTCCAAGCAAAGCTTGTTCTGGAACAGAAAGAAAATCTGTTCTTTGTTCTGTAAAAACCTTGGCCCTTCTTCCAATCATAGCTTTCAAACTTCATGCCTCCAGGCTGCAAACATTCCATTTTTCATCAAACCATTTTCTTAAATGTGCACACAACACTCACATCTGTCACAAGCTTTTTGCTCTGTTCCTTTGAGGCGTTTCTGCAACTCCCACACTCTTGGCAAGAACCGACTCCAGGTACAAAACCAACACGCTCCTCTATTCATCATCTAGGATGTATGATTACATTTCTTTCTTCAAAGTTGTTGCCCTAAGCTCTGGGTGTTGACTCTCCTTATGTGAGGAGCTACACCTTGTTCAGTGCTGGCCCATGTTTCCACCTCTTTGGGCTGTTCATAATAAAGCTGGATCTGTATGCGGCATACCCTGGCCAGATCCAAGCCAAACGCTAAGATCCAAGGTTTGGCACCTGCGTGAGATCCTACTCCACCCCCCCAATTTGTTCATAGACTCTATCTTGACATAAAAACTGCTTCTCCAAAGAAGCGCTGATTTATTGCATCAAACAGAATAAAGGATTTAAGGTCACAGGCATACAGAGTCTCACTTATGTATAACAATGCATATGAAGCCCCTCAAAAGAAGGTGCAATGTTTATAAATCAGAAAATTTCTATTGCCAGACCTGTACATGAAGATTTACTCGCATTCACCACTGTGCTCACTTAGGTCATTGTTTCTCTAATAGTTTCTTCTGAGCTAGCTCTATGCATCTGGGGAGTGTATCATCATAAAAATGCACTCCAGGCTCTGCTGGAAAAAAAAAATAATAATAATAATTCCAGGTATAAATAATCTCTTATTCCCACGAGCAGGACCTCTGAAGTACAGAGGACCCTTGTTAGTTAAATTATCCATAAAAGGTGCATAGCTTCAGGCAGCCACATGTTAACAGAACTTAGAAGTTCTCATTTTTCAGCCATTCACTCTGATAATTGTGTTTCGCATATGCTTTTGAAGAGACACCCACTCTTACCTTCTCAGGTGGGGGAAGTTTGCCTTGATGTGAAATACAAGAAAGGCTGAAACAATAAATCTTTGTAGGTAACTTAAGACTTGATGAACCATGAAGAATCACTTCAGAATTTTTAACTAATTTAGTCATCACACTAAATGTTCTGTTCAGAATTCAAAAGAAATTGAGCCAAATTTAAGAAACGAAGATTTAGGAATAGCAGAGCTCATGGAAAGAACAGGAAACTATTATTATAGGGACACTCAATGCTGGGCTAAGTAGCCACATAATCTGAGTACGACAGACATTTCAAGAATTTCAGATCATGGTCCTGTACTATTTTTTCCTCCGTGTTATGTCAGTGTATGTACTGTATTTATTTTTTGTGACATTCTACAAAACATAGCCTTTCCCAACAAGGAGAGAAAAATTAAATTTATTCTCAGTCTAGCTATTTTTATCCTTTCTAGAATATTAATTTTTTTAATCAATATGCTCCCTAAAACCTTTGACCAGAGGAAAAATTACTTGAGAGAAATCAGAGTCCATGGCTTTTTCTTTTAAACTAAGGTATTCCTAAGTATTCCTTAGCATTCCTAAAGTATGCCCTCAGCGAGCACTCAGTCACAGTGCTGTTTGAAATGGAAGTCTCTCACAAGTGAAAAGAACATCTCAATACTGTTCCACACTTGCTGCTGCCCTGTGGCAGAGGAAGAGGTGGATAAACGTGGGCCATCCGTGCCCATAAACAGTGACAGTTCTCCAGTGTTGACAGGAACCCATATTTCAGGTGCAGTCGAGTGTTTGTCTGAAAAGTCACAGGAACGATTCAGACACATGAAACTGTAATCTCTGTAACAAAGTCAAAGTCATTGACACACAGGGCTACTGGCTATACACGTGCTGGTTCAGCAAACTCAAAAGTTGCCTGTGGGCTGTTTTAATTTAGTATCTAATTTCTTCCAAGTCCTTTTTTATTATTATTATTCTTGTTTATCACTTCCATATTTGGACATATGCAACCTGTATTCACTGAATACATGGTATTTTCCAAGATTGATGCCAAATGCTAGTGAAAACTAGTACATTACAGAATTCGGCCTTTTGTGCTCCTCTCACACATTTGAAATTCCAGCAAAAAATTATAGAATACATGGGCTAAATCAGCTAAAAACAGAGTTCATAAAAATCTACTTCTGTTCCACTCTGGAAGATAACTTTGAATAATGTGCTTTGTTTTAATAACCACCTGTGGGTTGCATTTCAAACAACATTAACGACTAATTTTTTAAGCCTAACTTAAAAGCCTAATTTTTGAAGATTATGTTGTTGTTGTTGTTGCATATAGTTTCTGGTAGCATTGCTGCATATAAAATGTACTTAAACACTGCATAAAAACTATCTGTTTACTGCAATCACAAATTGCCATAGTAATGTGCCAAACATCTTCCAGTCAACACTAAAAAGACAGAATTATGAAGGAAAAGAGAATCCTTGGAATGTAATGAAAGGGGCTGTTATAAACTTCCAAGGAATGGCGAATAGGAAACAGAATTTTAGTTATTCTTTCTTGTTTTACTTAATAACAAGTATACTAGTCATTATCTTTAATTAAACCTATATATAGGTATATTTTTCCCTATGACAGTACCTAAAAAAAAACCAACAACACAAAAAACACACATACTTTGTTCTCCTTAGGTGGGCTGATCTTCAGAAGCATTAAGCGCTTGCAGGATTTTAGTATCTATAAAGATCAAGCTGCAAGCACCCATGCTCTAAAAGAGAAAGAGGCAAAAGGATCAGGCTGCACGCTGTCTGCATGGAGTTGACTGCCTGCTGTGTCTGAAGAAGAAAATAAACCTTCATACCAAAACTGCAGAACACATGGGGATACAGTAATTGGGACTGCTGCATCCATTTAAAAAAAAAAAAAAAAAAAAAGTATATTCTGGAATTTAAAAAAAATAGCTAAAAGGTACTTTAGTAAGTGTGAGAAGCCAGCTCTTCTACTCACCAAAGGAAATGCACTCTATATGGAGGACATCAGTGCAGCCCTTTCCATTCATTCTACAACAGCCCGTCTTTTAGGTTATGGTACAAGGAGAAAGAAATACTTCCAGAAGGAGTATTTGTCACCAAGATCAAGTCGTTGGTGGCTGATACAAAACATGTTGGCTTGTCCATGTTGTGAATGTGAGTAAGGACGGAATTCTTAAAAAGTGCACAGCATCATCCAGAGTTTCTCAGGGCTGTCAAGGGAAGTCTTGCAGGGCTAGGTCAGTGCTGTACACTTCAAAATGTCAGCCTCAAGACATGACTAATAAAAGAAGACCCAGATATGCACCCACACCCAAGGGCTGCAGTGAAGGAAGCAATGGGACAAGGCAGGCCCACGCTTTTTCACAGATCAATGGCACATAAATGTTTCTTCTCGGGCAGTATATCCAACAAACAGGTTTTAGGTGAGTGTAGCCTTCCTTCTGTGCAGACTGGCAGAATGATGAACACTACACTGCTGCTACTGCATTGAAAACCTTTGATGTTGATAGCTTTATAACATCTATAGGAATAACATCTCAACATGATACGACTTGGAAGGAAAATGGTAATTAATTAATCAATGACAGTACAGGTGTGTTTACAAGAATCAGGCCTTTTACTAGCACCAAAATTGTTGTTGGAAAGCCATCAGCTTTCTCTCTCATTAGTTTAAACATTACCATCACAGAATGAGCTAGCTATCTCAGATGGCTGTGGCACAGCTGCACCTGTATGGCTTTGTACACTTTCATAAGGAAATGAATCCAAAAATCACACATAGCAGGAGAGTGGAAGGAGGCCTACTCAAAAGTATAAAATGCCATGAAACAGAAGAGTATTTCTAGACAGAGGTAAATTAAAGAGTGTAATTCTGCTCATAAATGTCTGTGTAGTCACATGAAAAATGTGAATATATTCTGAAAGAAAATCTCAATGGGAGAAAAAAAAAGAAAAAAAAATCCTTCATCTGGCACAATGAGCTGGCTAACTAAAAACACCAGAGCATTTTGCACCTTAATGTCAGGCAGAACTTCTATATTGAAAAGCCACTCACTATATAAGGTTCCCCTTCATGAGCCACATAGGGTAAAGTCTTCCACACTGATCTTTTATTCCCGTGCTTCTAAAGAGCTCAATAGGTTCAATACATTTCAAATAAGTCCGATTTTACTTCTCCCTATCAAACCTCAAAAGCATATTATTATTTCTGCAAACACATTTGGCTTACAAGGCTGGAAATACTTAGGAAGTTCCATAAGAAATCAAAATTCTCTATGCACAACAAAGGAAGGAAGGTCATTTTCACGGATAATAGAAGACTTGCTATCTTGTCCTTATTTGAAAGAGCTCCTGGGCTAGCATATACAGCGAAATGTTTACAAAGCATTCAATATGCCAAAAAATCGACCCTCATGTTTCTAATTGCCCTAAGACATTGATAGTTTAAGTAATGAGTTAATCAAACTTACTAATAGTATGAATTTTATTATAAACCAAATATGTCTCTACATGTAGTTCAGTATGTGGTTCTAGTAGAGGGACTATCTTACATAAACAATACTGGAAGCTCTGGAGTGTAGCTCTGCAGAAGAAAATGCCCTATTTGCATAGTGATGTCTCTTCTAGGGGTTATGTATCACATATGCATACACCTACCCACAAAATACAGCATCACTATTGCAGAGAACCGAATTTGACAGTATTCCTCCTTCCTGCACTGGAGCATTTGCTTCCTTTGTGACAGCTTTCCTGTCATCGCTTTCGGGCTGCAACACAGACATCAAATGGCAGTCAGGAATCAGCAGGCTATGTCAAGCGAGACAGCACAGAACAGCCAGGCCTGGGGTGGAAGATGGAGTACAGCCTTTAACAAAGGATGGAGTACAGCCTCGAACAGGGTCACGGTGCTGCGGGACAGCGATGGAAGCGGGGCAGCAAGCCCCCACACACACTACAGCCTGGGGCGCGGATCCCTGAACGTCCCCTCCGGGATGATGGTGCAGGACTGTTTTAAGAAAATACACATCGATCACATTTACACGTAGAACAGATAAACTCTGGAAGCTGTAGGCCGTCGCTGCCGATGCGTTTGCAGCGCTGGCCTGAGGCAAGATGAGCCGGGCTCTACCACACCCAGCCTCAGCCCGCCGCCACCGGCCGCCTCCCCCTAACATGGCGCCGGCTGCCGGGGGGCGGCGAGCGGCTCCTCCCGGCGGGGCCGCCGGTCTCCGCCGCGCTGCTCGGGGCCGGCCGGCGCGGAGCGGGGCGGAGCGGGCCGGGGAGAGGCGGGCAGGGGCGGGGAGGGAAGGGGAGGATGCTGCGGCTGCCGCGGGGCGAGGCGAGGCGGCGGCGGGCCGGCGGGCGGAGGATGCAGCGGCGGCGGCGGCAGGCGGCGGACGAGCGGGGAGCGATGCGGTGCTGCGCGGCGGGGCCCTGGCCCGCCCTGCTGCTGACAGGTCGGTCGCGGCGCCGTGTCACCGCGCCGGGCGGGCGGGGACCCCGCCGGGAGCCGCCGGCCTGCCCCGCCGTGGCCTCTTCTCTCCCCCTCGGGAGGCGGCGGAGGGTCGGAGCGGGGCCCCAGCCGCCTCCCGGCGCGGCGCAGGGGCTCGGGGAGGGCGCCATGCCCGCCTCAGTGCTCCCGGGACGCCGGGGGTGAGGCCGGGCCCGGAGCCCCGCAGCGGGGCCGCTGCCTCCCCGCCGTGCCTGCAGCGGCCGGCCGGGCGCTGGGCCAGCCCATCCTTCGCATGCCACCCCGCCCGTCAAAAGTATTTACCAGCTTGAGCGCTTATTCCTGCCATGTCGGAATTAAGGCTGCAGAGGAAGCCTTAATTCGGCTCCCTGATGGGTTTAAACCATAGCTATCAGGTCGCGCTCGGGTTTCACACCTCCAGGGTTCTTCAGAGTGAAGTACTTCACCAGCAGCCCAGCCACAAGTGCTGTGGTGAGGCTGTTGGCACCCCAAGAACAAGTTAACAGCGATATTTCTCTCTAAGTTATTTTGTGGTCTGAGGGATCAAGGGTATGCCATCTGGAAAGTAACAATCTGTTCAGTATCTTCCTGAGTAACACGTAAATATACCTCTAGTACTTGATGTGTATGGCAGTACCTGTCGTTGGGTACTGACAGCAGAAGTGACAGGAGGTGTTGGGTATTTTAAAGGTGCAATTAACGCCTAAGCATTAAGTTGTTTAATGTTAGGATTAAACTGAATTTGTTGGATACAGGGTACTACAGGATACTGCAAGATACTGCTTTCTCCTAATGTGGAAATCCTTCCTGCCTCCCTCTCCCAAGACTGGCACGGCAGCCAAGGGAAAACTAGGACAGTCCTAGGATAAGCTTTCAGTATCTACAGAGATATTAAATCTAAAAAAGCTAAACTAAATGAGTTTCTGGAGGCTGAGCTGTGAGCTTAATCCACAAGTCTCTCCCAGGCTCCACAGTAAAGGAAGAAGTTTTATTTTTTTTGTTAACTTTTCTTCTTCAGACCTTTTTAAGGTTTCTCAAGTTGGATTTCATTAGTTCCAACAGCAGAATAAATGGCTTGAGACCAATATAAAAAAGGAAGTGTGAACAGTATTAAGTTACTGTGAGTGATATCTGCATAACATTTATTCTTCATCAGGGTGGAATTTTGTAGTGTGTCTCTGGTCTCAATTCAGGTACAACACAGGACAGCTCATATAATTTGAATGATGTAAACTGCCCCAGGGGCTCACTTGAGCTTCCCCCCCCCCCCCTTTAAGCAAACAAACAAAATTGTATTCATGATAGCTCTTGAATGCAGCTCTTGGGCTGAACCTGTCCATCTTCCAGCTTTCCCAGAGCCTGACATCTCAGCTATGACCATGTGGGAGAACTTCCAACCTGGATCACTGGTCCTAAGCAAAGCTACAGCCTCCCGTAAAAATAAAGTCTTTCAAATTCTGTCCTTAAGTAGACTCCATATGCTGAAGCATTATTTAGCCAGGCAAAAACAAACAGTTTACAGAGAAAACAGAATATGGTAAGAACCACAAGATCAGTGAATAGATTTGAGTTCTCTTCTACTAACAGAGATTAATTTTTCCTGTTTCTGTTGTAACACTTGACCACAGAAGAAACTTACTTTATGCTTTTTCTATGTGTTAAAGATCTATGAAATACTTACATAGAGTGTTAGTGAAGATGTAACTCAAGGCTGGTAACTGTTTAATTGTAAGACCTAATAATACCAGCTTTGTTATCTGAATATCTCAGAAAAAAAAATTAATAATGACTGGTTAAAACCAGGCAATTTTCCATGTCCATCAGTTCATGATTGTGGTGAGATTTGACATTTCCCTCCCAGCTAAGTAGTGGAGACTGGCTGAATGTTGTTACAATTGCAGCACAACCTGCCAAAATGTATTTTTAATGTAGATTATTTGTAGTGGTAGCCTAAGCCACCAAGACGGGATATTAGAACTAAGTAATGGCCAGGTGGCAATCTCAGCATCTTGAAATCTGTGGCTTTTCTGAATTTCTTTAATCTTTTGAATTCATTGCAACCTGAGAAATCAGAAGTAAGCAGAGATTCTCTAGTAATTTGTATCAAGAGCGGATTGAAATGTAAGAGGGATCCAGGCAATGTTCCTTCCCTGGCTTCCACCATGAGCTCAGGGCAGAACCACAGGAATTGTGGCAATACTGTTTTCCTTTTCTTTGTGGAAAAACTACTGGGATTTGGTTTCTTTGTCAGGTCTGTGAGTGTCAGGTCGGAGAATGGTGGTGGCTAAATGTTGCTATTAATAAAGCATGAGGGTTTCATTCTTCCAGTGTGTAATTTGCAGCATTCCCGAGAATGCAACTGCTGAAGTGTCACAGTGAGACTGACAAAATGCCTCATCCGGTTGCTTTTCTTGAATGATCTCAGAGAAATGCTCGGATGTTACAGTCATAAACGGATGGAACAGAAACAGGCAGATAACTATTACCTACTGAGCACAGATGAAAACTGTAGAGCTCGGAAACATTTCTGGGTTTGTGGAGGTAGAGGTATGGGAGAGAGGGGCAATGCAGGTTTTGAGAGGTGGAGCTGTGTGCTGCATTCACAGTGGAAGAGGCTGATTTGTGGTCCTGGTTTAAGGAAGCAATAGGGAGGATAGGCAGCGGTGCAGAATCGCAGGGTGGATGTTAGAGCAGTACAGGAGTGAAGGTGAAGTTGGTCTGTGATGCTCAGGTCCTTTTGGACTGTAAGGTGGACAGAACTTATTGGGGATATCTTCTCTGTTCTCTGTTCTGCTGTTAAATATTAATATTTAAAACCTTTATGTAAGATCTATGCAAAGAGCATTAACAAAAAAGGGCCTGTAGGTGCACTGTCCTGAGCATGTTCACATCCCAGGCCCAGAGTTGGGAGTTGGACCTCCTGCACCCTCTGGCAACTGGGGCAACGTGTAATAAACTGAAGAGCCTGACTCCATTAACTTTTTTTTTTTTTTGCACTGTGAGTACAAAAGTGATCACATTCTCTCTAAAATTTATCTTTGATAAAAACAAGTAGTCTGAATTCCCGTGCTCTTCAGTATAAGGCCTCTTTTGTCATCCTTTAATCGCATTCACAGATACTCCCTGAGCTTTCTTCATGTTGTCACTATGCTTCTTGAAGGCTCTTTGTACGTACTAGACACAGCATTTGAACGGTGATCGTACCTGTCTCTCACACAAAAATAAAATCTCCCTGCTACTCCTTGATGTACTTGTTTATGTATTAGCTGTTCCAACCAGTGTTCTACTGAAAGCTTCTGTTCAGCCCGTTATTACCTGCCACATCTCCGTAGTTTTTATCAAAGTTCCGGTGTCCTGAATTGCATGCTCTGTAACGTAAGTACGGCATGCGTTCTTTGTTCCCGGGTATGTATTTACATTTTATTCTATTGAAGAACACATCAGCGATCACCTCCAGCTAACCAAACAACTCACTGCACTGTGTTAGTGGCTTGTTGCTTACATTGTTTATTAATCTCCCAGACTTTGGTTTAACCTGCAGATTTTATCAATATATGTTATATATCCTGGTCATTTTATCTATGTAAAAATATTCCAGTAGCATTAGGCCAATGTTTTGTGAAACATACTAGAAATCTGATGTAACCAATTAACTCTCCGGGAGCCCTGATCTATTGCTTGAGATTGCTGTGATGAAAGCTGCTGCATGGGCAGTGTGTTCCTGAATTGTTCTGCTTCACACCTGTCATTTAAAATCAAATAGGTGGTGACGTATGTACATATATTAAAACATCGGACTGTAAACTGTGGCGTCTGAGTAACAGGCGTGTTGGATGCTTTTCCGGCTCCCCTGTGAACTGCAGCGAAGGGTGGAGCGGTGGACAGGTAACCTCGTTAATCCCCACAGCTAAACCTAGCACAACTTGTGGGCCCACAGCAAAGACACTTACTGATCATTTATTTTTCAATATAAAAAAGTATTTAAAAATGCATCTTTGAACTTTTCTTTATGTATTCCATTTAAATATGCTAGATTCATTTTGCACCTGTTTTTTCAAATTTCTAGGTGACATGCTGTATGCCTGTGGGTAACATTGTCAGTATGTCAGGCAGACTCATCAAAAAGCATCAGTTTGAAAAGATGCATTAAACCCTTGTCAGTTGTGATAAGTATAATGCTCTTCAACATCTAATCCTTCATTAATCTAATCAAATTGCTTTGCCTGGGATTGGTTTCTATCTGAAAAGGTTCTAATTGCCTGGATCACGCAGCTGAAATACTGCAACAACTTTATTTTACCTTTTTGGAATTTTGTGAGTATTCCTAGCGTTACCAAAAATGTACAGTAAAGGTCATGAACAGCACTGCGGGGGGTAATCTCTAGGACACTCTTACATGAAGGCTTTCAGGGTAGGCAGATCATTTCAGCAGGGAGGGAGTTGTCCTTCAGGCGAGACAGAGGTAGAACACTGGATGGCAATACCTTATTGCTAAACCAGATCCTTGCTGTATGTAGAAAATCTAAAGAAAGCTAACAAATGTATAATTTAGAAATGTTATTTTATTGGTATAGTAATTTCAGTACACAGTTGTTTTTTGTTGTTTTTGCTGTTATACTTTATCCTCAATTAAATTTTAGTTGTTTTGAGTAAATTGTCATTAATAAGTGTCTCAGCCACATGCATAGATCCGGTGTTTGTGTATCTTTCCTGCTTAAGCCCGATCTCTTGGGCCTCCTAAATGTTGTGTGGAGAATGCGGTATCAGTAAGGCGATAGCTGAGCAGTGCAGCCATGTCAGCAAAGTTCCAACAAATGTTTACGTTTCTGGTATAAAGGATAGATGCATATATTGAGTGTATGTTCATCAACAGAGACGAATCTGAGGGAAAATACCACTGCTTGTTTGTTTCTGATATTGCTATTTTTCTAAGCAAGTTAGGATGTTAGCCTGATAACATCTTCTAGCTGGAGGTTGACATGAGTTTGTACTCCCAAGCTATTGCAAAAGAAAAACTATTTATTATGTCTGCTCTCCCCTTCTTAGCATCTTACCGCAGTTTCTTCGATCTGCGCTTTCCATTGGCATGTAGCGTACCAACAGCTGGTATATCCTGCATCGCAGAGGAAAGGAACCAAAGAACAAAAAGCGGGAGGTGAAGAGGGAGCTTTCGCAGGCAGTTCTGCCACTGCTGAAATGGAGGCTGGCAGCTCAACAGCTGCCTTCAGAGTCTCCTGCATGCTTTGCTCCTCACCATGTTTAAACCTTCTTGTGCCTTCAGCTGTGCTGATGGAACTGTTTCAGGCAGTGCTCTGCCTGAATGGGATGAAGATAACTAATTTTAACCAGTTCTTTTCCCAGAACTGATTGTTGGTTATGCTGCAAGGCAAGCTGTTTAGCACCAGTTGCCAGTATCTTCATATAAGCAAAGCTGTGCTCTAGGTTATATCACTTCTCCTACTTTGGCCACAATATATTACACCAGCAAAAGTAACTGTAGGTATGTCTTTGCCTGTATATGAGATTTTACCAGTGCAAATAAGTTTATCAAAGAATGTGCTTCATCATATTTCTTACCAGTATAATTATGTCAGCGGCCACATCTACCCGTGCTTAAGCATTTAGCGCAAACTTGGCTTATTTGGACAATGAATGTCAAAAAGGTTACTATCAGGAAGAATAATATATACTTATGTATTCATATCAAACACCATCGTTTTCTTAACCTGAGATTCCTAAACTCTGACTAAATAATAATAAAAAAAGCTTTAGAAGGTATCTGATTCGATCTGATAGTTAATTTGTGGGAGCCTGTTGATCTGACTAATTTATTTTGCGTTTGTTTTATTCTGAAAAGCTTTTTTGTTAAGCTCTGCTGATGGCAATAATGGAACAGTTAACTGGAAGACTAAGCAAGCCAACAGTTATATTATCAGCAGAATAAAGGCTGTTGAGAAGAATGGTGAGTTTAGGTCATCAATTTAAACCCCCATGTTGGTTCAGTCAAATCTGCTTTTAATATTACTCCTGCTTTTTCAGTCATGTCCTTGTTTTAGGAATAAGGCGCTATTTTAAGGTAAGTAATTTGGAAAATCTTGCATTTCTTCAATCTTTTAAACATTCACAGACCTGTGTGTCTTTGTAAGTTCTCCCCAACTTTTCCTGTTGCAGTTAAAGCTTTGCTTGAAATAATGGCTGTGTGTGTACCTAATATTGCATATTTTCTTATTGCTGCTGGTTGCTTGGAAACACCTCTGCAGTTTGCTTAATACAATAACTTTTCTGAAACAATTACAAAAAATCCCTAGATATACATATGTTTTTTTTTTTTTTTTAAATTAAAGTGCACCTATTGTACACTAGCTGAGAAAAGCCTGTTGGCTTTGCATTGACTGCCCACCCAGGTAGGCTATCTGGATTGGCCCCCAAACCAAATTATTTCTGGGATTGTCTCCTCTGCTAAAAGTCAGAGGAGAGTGAACCCATTGAAATTTCTGGAGAAAATGTCCAGGTGTGGTGTGTGATGTTTTGTTTTGCTTTTCGTGAAGATGGTCAGTGTAGAGGCTCCAACCAACATAAGGAATCTTCTGAAATTTCTGGAGATGAGGGTCATCTGTACCCGATACGCACACTCTGACATGGGGCTGGTAACAGCCTCTGGGTGCAGGCTGATACAGTCCTAGTTGAATTCCTGGCTATGCCCATGCACAAGATCTACAAAAAGGACAACTCGGATACTTTCTTTACATGGTTCAAAGAATGATGCATGTTTTCCAACCTTCAGTTCCCAATTTATCTACTTTTTTTTTTTTTTTTTTCCCCAATCTCCAGAATTTGTATCCTTTCTGTGCAGATAGATCTTGGGATCTTGGAAAGTCCTCCAAGGGATGTGGAAACAAGAAAGATAAACAACAATGCTGTTGAGGTAGCTGCTATTGTTTTTCTTTTGGGAACTATTGTTATCCCATGTAGTGAATATTTTTAATTTCTCATGGGTAGATTTAGAGAAGCTTTTCAGAGTCCTTGGAATTTTATCTGCCACGGGGAATTTGCCCAGCCAATACATATTTGACAGTTTGCTGTATTAGATTAGTATTTAGAAGTTGGTGTATTCAGCTTCAGCCTTAGATCACCTAACATGATTACCCGTTCATCTCCAGTCAGGCAATCTTATGAAAATAATTGTGAGTTTTAAAAGCCTCTGAAGAAAATAGCATTTCACTTGTTTCATTACTGAAAAGCATTGACTGCTGTAGAGGACTGGAGACTCATCATTTTCCTTTTGATTTTGAAGGAACTTAATTTGGGAAAAAGAAGAGAGCTTCCCTGATATGGAGGGGCAAGGACTTTGTAGTTCTTACCCTATGGACCTGTGACATTACAATATATTTGCCATTATAAGATAAAATAAGGATTTTTTTTTTTTTCCCTTCTGAGAGGCATTTTTAGACTTTATGCAGATGTAGGACAGTGATCTTGGTGAAATCCTTCTGCATATGTTTACCTTAGCAAGAGAGAGTATCTCATTATGAGGTATTTAGGTGCAGGCAATTAGTGGCAGCAATAGATTTCCTCTAACAGACAAAAGAAATGTATGGGTTATATGGGGTTTTCTGTAGTAACAGTTGATCCTATTATCTTTATTACTTTCTAAAACTATTTTTTGTGGAGAAAATATACATTACTTTTTCACTGTTCCTCCTGTTTGAAACTGAGCTTCACTGTAGAGTCAAAGAATCAGAAATGGAAAAATAGGTTTTTTTTGAGACATTTGACACATTTTCATCCAGCTACCATATTTTTCTCTGGTTTTCTGCACTGTGAAGAGACCTATTAATGTTATAAATACTTTTTCAGCTTTTCTTGAAATTATTTTACAGGAAATTAAAGTTTCCTTGATATGTGTACAGCTTATTCACAGAAGGGAGTGCACAAGTTTTTTTGGGTCATTAAATTACTAATTTTAATTTTGCAAATCAAATAGCTGTGTTACTGTACTAAATTTACAATAATTGGTTTATTAATCATAAAAATATATTTCACTATTAAAAAATAAATTATATTAAAATTCAAAGGTCCATTTTAATTTTCTCTTTAAGATAAAGTTGTTGTGGAGACATTGCACCATACTGTGTCAAAAGGGACTTCTAAAACTGAAAAAAACACTCCAATAAGCAGTTCATTACACAGATAACCAAGGGACCATGATTATGGCCCATGCTTTTCCAGCAAGATTCATGTAAATTTATAGGAAAATGGTTCTTACCTCAAGCAAGGCATTGAACACTTTATCAGTAAAAAGATCCCGTCATCGATCCTTAGAAAAGTATTACTTATTTATAACCTCTCACTGAGGTGGTCAGTGCTGTTTAGTGGAAATGTTCCTGCTGTGGAATTTGATCAATATTGTATCAAGAGGTT
Source organism: Heteronetta atricapilla (assembly GCA_011075105.1). Lineage (NCBI taxonomy): Eukaryota > Metazoa > Chordata > Aves > Anseriformes > Anatidae > Heteronetta > Heteronetta atricapilla. The sequence goes on along the minus strand of CM021732.1, from coordinate 26,010,603 downwards.
GAGCCTGTTAAATTTAGATCCGGCTCAGAGACTGGAAGGTATATAACTAAACGTAGAGAGGCCTGTGTTACAGATGTCTGCATCTCCTCTCAGCTCCTGTCAGCGGAGATCCAGAGAGAGGAGGCAGGAATGTAGGACATGATTCATCTCATTTTACAGGCGAAATCAAATTAATCAACCCCTAGAAGCGTCTGTTTCTCTCCACTGACTATAAAAGGAGCCTGGCTGACTCAGTGGTGGATGTTGTTTCTGTAGGCATCTAAAATTAGGTGAGATGGATTCCACATGGAGTACGTGGTACGAGGGGTGCCATGTCTGTGATTAATGCCTAATTAGCAGGGTTTCTTTTAAGGAGCTCTCAAATAAGAAGTTTTGTGTAATGACAAGTCTGAAGAAACATTTAACCAGGATTAGAAAACTTAGCTTGATACAGGAGGATCTGTATAGGCTGGACTGATGGGCTGAGGCCAACTGTATAAAGTTCAACAAGGCCAAGTGCTGGGTCCTGCACCTGGGGCACAATATGAGCCAGCAGTGTGCTCAGGTGGCCAAGAAGGCCAATGGCATCCTGGCTTGCATAAGAAGCAGTGTGGCCAGCAGGGCTAGTGAAGTGATTGACCCCTTGTACTTGGCTCTGGTGAGGCCATACCTTGAGTACTGTGTTCAGTTTTGGGCCCCTCACTACATGAAGGACATGGAGGTGCTTGAGCGAGTCCAGAGAAGGACAACGAGGCTGGTGAGGAGTCTGGAGAGCAAGTCTTACGAGGAGCAGCTGAGGGAGCTGGGCTTGTTCAGCCTGGAGTAAAGGCGGCTCAGGAGTGACCTTATTGCTCTCTACAGGTACCTTAAAGGAGGCTGTAGCGAGGTGGGGGTTGGTCTAGTCTTCCACATGCTTGGTGACAGGACGAGGGGGAATGGGCTAAAGTTGTGCCAGGGGAGGTTTAGGTTGAATATTAGGAAGAACTTCTTTACTGAAAGGCTTGTTAGGCACTGGAATGGGCTGCCCAGGGAAGTGGTTGAGTCACCATCCCTGGAGGTCTTTAAAAGATGTTTAGATGCAGAGCTTAGCGATACAGTTTAGTGGAGGACTTGTGTTAGGTCAGAGGTTGGGCTAGGTGCTCTTGGATGTCTCTTCCAACCTAGACAATTCTGTGATTCTGTGATACACATTGCAGATATTTCTTGTTTACTGATCTAAATGTTGAAATTAGCCCTTTCATCTGCCAGGAGCTATGCCTTTGTTCCTATGAGTTCATTACAATGCCTCTGAAGCCTCTTGTAGGATCACTCTTCCTTTGACTTCCACATGCTGTATGGCCCAGAGTCTTTGCTCAGAGACATGGCTTCGTGTAAAGTCTCTTTCAGGTAGCATGCAAGGCAGGTAGCTGTGTATCACTCTGTCCAGGGCTTATCTTTACCACTTGCGTTACCCTAATTTAATGCATAAAATTTATCAGCAGTGATTGATTCTTGGATATCAGTGACTTGAAAACAATTGAATAATAGTATGAAATAATGATATAACCTACAGTCAGTCCTGTTAAGACCCCGCAACATACATCTATTAGATCAGTGTTCTCCATTTATGTTTAAAATTTAGAACTTGTCAGTCAAGTGGGTTTTTATTCATTTAACATGTCATAATGATTTTTGTACTCAAATTTGTTAGAATGTGTTTATAATACTGTATCAAAGGTGTTATGCCTAAAGATGTACTTTTATGAACAAACTTTGTATTAAAATGGCATGTAGTTCCAGAGTATGTTTCCTTTAGGTTTTTAATTTTAAGTCCTGTAAAATGTGGATTTTTTTTTTGTTTATTTGTTTGTTTGTAGTCAGTGTCATCTGACTGGCCTATGTCCTTCAGTTTCAATACATGCATAACATCTTCAGGGAACACATTTTTAGATGTAGATTATCTGGCCCTAGTGGTCTAAGAAAGTCTAGCTTTAAGAATTCATAAATCCTTAGCTAAAGTGAATTGCTTTGCCCTTTTCTACCCTGGAACTGAAAAATCTACAGTTTTTATTTAGAGAGGAATCACTACTATTTATTGCTAAGATTTTACAGTATTCCTCATGTTCCTTATTTTTATTGTTAAATATAAAGAAAATATGCTTGTATTGCTTACTTCATGTATTTTTATGTATGTAATATTGCAAATAAAACAACTATTAAAAATTGCAATAGGCTCCCTCGTTTTTTTTATTGTAATAAAAACAAATAGGTTGTACTACTTAAATTCTAATGCAGCCCGTTTGGTTTATTGCAATATTGGAAGGGATCCTGTGGGGGAAAGAGAGGGTTTGCCCTATGTTCTGTTCTTAAATCTATGCAAGCTTTTACAAACTAATTAACAGGTATCTAATACTTGTTGCTTTCCTCTTCCCGATTGCGCACATTGCTGTTGAAATGCAGGCTGTGTTATCTAGAGCATGTCTCACTTTTGCTTTTCTCTCTTTTATCTTTCCTTCTGCTTTCCAGTGTACACGATTCTGTCTAAGGTGCACTCTGATCGGAATGTATACCCTTCTGCTGGAGTTCTTTTTGTTCATGTTTTGGAGAGAGAGTACTTTAAGGGGGAGTTTCCTCCTTACCCAAAGCCTGGTATGGGATGCTAAGATCTTCCATGTTATATAAAAAAATAGAAAAAAAATCAAATATATTTAATGTACCTTGCAGTGAATCATCTAATACGGTTTTTAGTTTCTATTGAAATACCTTCAAATGTTTTGTTTTGTGATCGTAATTTGTGAAAAAATGCATATAACTGTGTTCTGAAAAATGTAGGTTAATTTGAGAAGGCATAATAACACACACTGTTTATCTGAGATTAAGAAGTGTACTTTTTTGTTTTCCCATCAAATATGAAATGATGGAAGTGTAATAATTATGTTTCTTGAAAATGACATTCATTTGATCAGTCTTACGGAAATAGTATGTATCTGGCTTGATGAAGGAGAGCATCTTGCAGGGATATAGCAAACCTGAGACAAAATAGAAGATTAAAATAAATATGAGACTATGTAATGATGTTTTCTTTCACTGAAAAAAAAAAAAAGCTCTTTTGGATTCAGCCTTAGTTCTATATTTAGGAACAGTTTAATGTTATTAAGCTGTTTGGCTTTAGAGACAGAGTTGTTTTTTCCTAAGTATGGTGGTTTGATGTGCACCTGAGTTAAAGCCAAAGGATCCATCATTGGCAGGCAAGAATGTGAATAAACAAGCTGGGGGGAGAGGAGAAAGAATGACCATCCTGTCCCACAACACTGAAAAGGAATAATAAATGTATAAATCTGTCCTTTAATGTATAATATAAATAAATGTGTGCACTTTTCCTATAAAATATGAAAAAATAATACATGTATAATGCACATGTAATCAAAAACTACTGTTTCATTAATAAGCTTTAGAATTGATTTGAGAGTACAACTTTCAAAACTATCCTCAAAGAAGAAGTAAGTTCCTGTTAGTGTTAGTTAAGTTTTGTCATGGATACAACCAACTTTTATTATTACTTCCTCGCTGTGGAATGGGTGTTTTTACTTACCCTTGTACCTGGGTCTTCCTTTCCTGTAACAGTGACTGGTGGAACTACTACCAGGGGTAGAGTGAAGTTTTCCTCTGGCCCAGTTTTTCCACATCTTTGGCACATAGACCTGGAACTGTGTTAGTTATGGCTTGTCTTTCACATCCCCATGGTCCCAGCCTGATTCCAGTGCGGCATCAATCTGATTTCAGATAGTGCTGAAATTTCTGTACCAGAAACTGACTGTGAGACCAAAGCCTGCCATGCTTGCCATGGTCCTTGTGATTATCTTTGTTTGAAAAGCTGGGCTTCTTCATTGCCGTGACCTGCCTTGAAGAAAGGCAAAGCAGAATGTATCATGGGTGCTTTTCAGAAAGCACTTGAGTGCTGGGAATTTTATTACCAGTGCAATAATAGATGACTGTGATGCCCCAAGGGAGCTGTGAGGAAAGTCACGGTACGCCTCAGCGCTGGGTTAGTGTGGCCCTTCCTTCAGTTCTGGTCCCTTTAGCCACCGCCAGGTGTGTAAATGCTCACCTGAAAACTACTTAGCATTTGGCAACAGCTCTCAGTCTCTTTTTTAGCTCTTCCTCTCGGGAGGAGATGACAGCCTTCCTTTCTTCGCTGGGCTCAGTTTCTTCCCTCTGTGCCAGCCTGCCTGTCACACCTCCGTTTGCCACTTGTCCTACAGTTGCTGCTGGTGCCATCTCAAAGCCGAGTTCAAGGAGCACAGTGCAGAGGTGTGTGCACGGGTGCAGAACTGATCTGCTCCACCTCCGTGCCTCGGTTGTGAGGTGTTCCCCTCCCAGCAGTGAGGGTCTGCTGGCCCTGAGGCATCTGCCTTCATTTGCAAAAGCTAAAATAAACAGAAGTCAAAACCAGCCGTGTGAGAGTGCCCATAGGAGCCACAAGAACTGCTGCTGTTGTTTGCTTTCAGAGATTGCATCTGGACCATTGTACACAGCCATCTGTGGATCCATTTTGCAGGCATATTTGGTCCTCTTTCTGAATTAATTTATTCTCTAAAAAAAATAATTTACTGTCAGGCTGTTTGTGCTGAAGATCTGCTTGTCTTGATACTAACAGAAACTTGCAAGCATCAGTAGTTTCACAGCCACTGGTTACAGTAAGTCCTCCCAGGCACACTGGGTCTTTAGAGAAATTATTTAAAAAAATAATATATTTTTTTTAGTGTTTAGAAGACATAACTGGAAATCAGAATTAGTTTTTCTAAAGCAAACATCAAAATCCAGGCATACTGCATGCTTTTGTAAATGTTCTAATACTACTCTTCCAATCTAGGTGAAATAAGCAATGATCCTATAACCTTTAATACCAACCTAATGGGTTACCCGGACAGACCTGGATGGCTGCGCTACATACAGAGGACACCCTACAGTGATGGAGTGCTGTACGGTTCACCAACTGTAGAGAACGTGGGCAAACCAACCGTCATTGAGGTACTTGCTTGCAAAAATGCCCCCCAAATTATTTTGGTTTGGAGTATATGTTCAGAATTGTCAGCAGGTATTGGTGCCCACTCCTCTTTTTGAAAAGTTAATTACAATGGGAAAGGAAGATTGTAAGGCAGGGAAGTCACTTGGGGCATGAACATTTTCTCTAGTATGTCTTCGTAATATTTCAGTTCTGAGCTTTGTAATGTTTTACCCTGAATTTTGGGCCAGACTTTTCCTCTCTGTAAAATACAGCATTTATACAATAAACAGGTTAACTTTTTTTCATTTTTAATTGCATTATTTTTCATCAAGTATTATCTGGTTCATTATCCATGTTTATTGACAAATTTTATTTTAATTAGCAGTTTCATGTATTTAATTGTATTCTTGTAATTGTAGCCATGACAGAACCCAATACTTTATTTTTGACAATTAATTACCCAAATGTTTAAAAGCACCAATTATTCATTGAGCAGCAACTGAAAGGGAAAAAGGACTTTGTTCTGTCAGGTATATCATAGCAGAATGAGTAAGACACTGTATAGCTCACAGTGCTAAGGAAAATCCACTAATTAACTTGCTCCAGCCATTGCGCTTCTTTAGCAGTGCATTAGTCTTAAACCCCTGATGAGTTTTCTCTTTAAATTGTATTTGATATAGTTGTTCTTCCTCAAGAATGACGACTCTGAATGTTAAGTTATGCTGTAAGTAATTTCACCCATGCTTGATCCCTTTTTGATTTCAGCACGACTACTCACATTGGTGGAATTAATTGTGTGCAGAAGTACTTGCAGACTCCATTCAGCTCCATTTGCTCTACTTTCTGTAGAGCAAACCTTTACTTAAAATCATATTTTTCTATATGGCATGGTCTTTTTACTCCTTAGGGTCTGTATCAAGAATTACACTGTAAGCGTGAGCTCAAGCCTCTATTTGAACTAAATCTTGCCTAGCATATGAGTTACTTTGTTGTGGACCTATGCTTGTTTGTGGCTTTTGCATTAATTCCACACTGCAAGGTGAAGGCAGGTTGCATTTTCCCCCTTCTAGTGCCATATGAGAGGAGTGGTCGTGTGTTCTTAGTCTGAATCTTCACTTTCACCATGTCCTCGTGCCTGAGGCAATGCCATGGGTAGGTAAATTAGTTTGAGGAGACCTCCTGATTAGAAGGACCTAACAACCGTAGCATTGCAATAGAGTGGTAGCAAAGGAGATTAAGCTCATTGAAAGCAGTGCAGACAGGTTGTATTTGAATGAATACTCAGTACAGAGGCAATTTCTACCATTTTTGCTTTTACTAGCCATGGGTGTACGGTCCAGACCAGCAACAGTCATGGCTGAAGCAAAGACTCAAAATGGGTACTTCCATGTTCCTGTATAGATCTCGTACCACCAGAGAGTTAGGTTTTCTAACTATTAATGGTCAAACTACTGTTGAGACAACTCTGAAAAATTAACAAAACGGAGGAATTGAAAAAATACAAGGAATTTTCTTGTACTTTTATCACAAAATTAATTAATTAATTAAATTTGTTTTAATTTTGTTGGGCAACCTTTTCCCACTGCTTATGTGAGTCTGCAGTAGGTGTACTTTTGTTTCTTTGGTAATCAGTCTCACAAATGCTGTGAAGCTCTCCTTGCTGAGGAGCAGCATGATTCTGCCAACTGCAGTCATGCTCTGCCTCTCCTCTCACTGAGATGAACTGAAGTGTAAATTTAGGGAGAAAGAAAGATTGATCACCTTCCAGGAAATAAAGAGTTGAGAAAATAATACTTCACAATATTGATATCCAGCCTCATTCTGTAATTCTTGTGAGTGAGCACCTAATCACAGTTCCATTTCTGAGCAGCATCCTGCAGCAAGCACTGAGGACTGTATTTGACACCTGTGAGCATATCAGGCATCCCATACATAGAAGATTGATATCCTTGCATAATTTGATCAGGACTGTATAAGTTTAATAAGAGGCATGAAAGTTGCATCTACCTACTGGTTTTCAATTCCACTCCACTTAGAGATTCCAGGATTTTTTAAAATCTACTTGTGTTAGAGTAATGCTTATGAATCCATTCATGAAGTAAAACTTCACTGGGACTAGAACTAAAACTAAATCCCAGTCCCAAAGACTTCAATTGCTGGGTTCCCAATAATTCATTTAAATGTCTCTAGCTAATTTAGTTCCTTAGGGAGCTAACATTGAATACAGATCTCAGTACTAGGGCTGTGGGGCTTCCAGAGGGTTGGGGGTAGGATGGGAAATGCTACCCCCACATTGTTGCTTATGGTTGTTTCTTTTTTTAACTCTAGATCACTGCATATAACAGGCGTACCTTTGAGACAGCAAGACGTAACTTGATCATTAATATAATGTCAGCAGAAGGTATGTACAGAAAACGGCTTGTTGAGTTTTGAACTGAATAAACAAAAAAAAATAGTTTGAGATCCCATTCTTTTATGATAAAAAGTACTGTAAAAAAGCAACATGTAGGGGCATAAAGGGGAAGTAAGAGAGTTTTTCCTCTTTTGTTTCAATTTGTTATTTTTGTCTAAATTATTTATGTCAGGTAAGACTATCATCCCTTATTCATAAAAAAAAAATCTGTGTTCACTGTTTTGGAGGTAATTTGAAATTTATGTCTTTTCAAATGGAGCTTGCACAAAGGATTTCAGTTTTTCTGCATGTTGTTCAGTTTGCTTGGTTTTCTCTATGCAAAGAACAATGCTAGGTGCATATTTTAAAAGGGGCCTCAGCATCAATGTTGAAGGACAAAGAATTCAGCAATAACACATTACTGTTTAATGAGTATAAGGGTTGATTTTTTTTTAAAGCAGTGGGTAGGAAAAGTTGTTAAAATTTCAACACTGGCCCAAATTGCCCAGTGGCATAAGTGCCACTGCTCTGCTGAAATAAATTGAGCTTCTGAAATGCATCCTCAGCAGCAGCAGAGCTGCTATTCCAAAATGGTATCACAAAGCAGCAATATGCATTTTAATGACAGTTTACTGGTATGTTAAAATATTTTGTGGTTTATGAAAGAATGAATTACATAACCTAAAACAATTCAAGACGGCAAAGATTCAGCTTGCCTTCTTTATCAATTGTTTATAAGGTCTATTTCTTTTGACATCTAACAACAGTTTCTGTCCAATTATTCAAACACCATATTTCTTTTATATTACCATAAAACTTGAGTAGCAGAGATGTAGTGCTACTAGGTATTTTATTTATTTCAGCTATTACAGACTTTCTACAAACATCACGCTAGTAAAACACATCCTGCAGTTAAATAAACATGTTCTAATTTTCTGGTAGCAAGGTGTCAGCTTTGACGCTAATGTTAGCATGAATCTAGTTTTGTCTTTAATGAAGATTTAGGAGCTGAGAATCTTTTCCTTCATTCCTCTCTCCCATATCTTAGTAACTTTATAAATTGCCAATGATTTTCAGCTTATAACTGATGGTACTGATTTTTAATTAAACAGGCATAATCATGTCAGGCTTAAAGTGGGCTATTTCAAATACAAGAGTTTGTAAACATTTATCAACCTTAAAGTGGTATTGCACTAATTATTACTTTAAATTATTTGTTTTGAAGTCATTGTTTAAGGCAAAACTCTCTCTTCTTCATTATGACCAGATTTTCCTTTACCGTATCAAGCGGAGTTCTTCATAAGGAATATGAATGTGGAAGAAATGTTAGCAAGTGAAGTTCTGGGAGACTTTCTTGGAGCAGTGAAAAATGTATGGCAGCCGGAACGCTTGAATGCTATAAACATTACTTCAGCGCTAGACAGGGGAGGGAGAGTTCCACTTCCTATTAATGATATGAAGGAAGGGTAAGCACGTGTGTCAGTCAGTTATTTTTGCTTTACTCTTCTTTTCTTACAGAAAGGCGTAATATTTTTACAGGCTCTCTAGAAGCTTTGCAATTACTGTTTTATATTTTGGAAATCCAGATTGGTGTTAGGTATGAAACGTTTACTGATGTTCCAAACCTCTGTTATAGCATGGGTTTCTTGTGTTTTATATGAGTAGTTTTTCTCTACATTGATTTTACAGTCCAACAAATACTAATAAATTCCATTAGTTTCCAAACATTAGTGAGTATACTTGCTTTGTAATTCTAGACTTAATATTGAGAAGTGGTTTGCTACATTTTTGAGTTTTGTAAATTGGGAAGCGTTAAATACCCAAGAATTTGGAAACAGGGTGTTGTAGAGTGCAAGTTGCAGACGCTCAGATTTCTATGAGCATTTAGTGTTTATCAGTGTCATTTGTAGCTGTAGTCTTAGTGAAATCCCTAGTTATGTGCTTCAGGAGCATTGTGGACAGATCACAGTTGTAAGCTTGAGCTATCTGGGGAGCTTAGATTACTGACTGTGAACTGCAGAAATCCATTATTTCCAGATGTGATTCATAACCATACACTCTGTTCTGCAATATGATATTCCATTTATAAACTGATAAGGATCCAGTCTCTTCAGGTATACCGGCTGTGGTAGTGCTTTTCCTCGGCAAAATTAAAGGTGTCTAGTGATATTATTTTTTACCTTTTTTGGATATTTTGGGTCAAATAAATGTCTAAGAAAGGGCTAGGGGGTCTAAATCCAAGCTGTGTGCAAACAAGATTGTTGTTTCAGAGTCCTTGTTTTGCATCTGGAGTTTCTGAACACATCTAAAGAAGGAGGGTGGCTTACATACTCTGTACTTGTTAGAGCAGTAGGAGGGCTGCTTACTGCAAGTGGCTACATCTCAAGCATTTAGTTAGATAATGCCTTAAATAAAAACAGGATGTAATTTCTATTCCAGGATCCACAGATACATTATTAGCAGGTGCAGCAGACCATATTTTCCAGCAGAATTCTACATATTTAAATATGAAAATGAATGCTATGGTTGGTGGAGCTGCTGTTATTTTATATACTGTAATGCTAAATGAAATGGTTACAAGCTGCTTTCATTATTCTCCAAATTGTGTGGGTAGTGTGGAATCTTTCAGGAGAAACTGGGGGCTTTGTCACTTTCGGTTTAGTATATAAATATATGTACTAATTAATTTATTTGAAAACATGGGAAGAAATTATTTAAAAATACTATGCTGAGCTGGACTGAAGATCTCCAAAAGATAAAATAAAACTTTTTAATACGATTTTCAAAAGTAGTACTGATTTATTTACACAAGGAACCTAACACTGGGAAGTCTGGGACTTCCCAACTCTAACGGCAAGCAAACACTTGCATTATGCTGCAAACCAAAGTAAGTTGTAATATGTAGCTAGAAAAATCTATTTGATTTCAGTTTGCTGTTCTTATGCTGAGATAAAGCATACTATCAAGAAAACATGTAAAATGAATATATTTTACCCTTTAAAACGTGGCTGACTGTTAACATGAACAATAGTCTTTGGAAGAATACATCATCGTCCTTTGGGTATTTGTGAGAGGTATCCTGACAGTCTGTCACTCGTCTCTTTCTACAGCGTCTACGTTATGGTTGGTGCAGATGTTCCATTCTCCTCATGCTTACGGGAAGTGGAAAACCCACAAAATCAGCTGAGATGCAGTCAAGAAATGGAGCCTTTAATAACATGTGATAAAAAGTTTCGTACTCAATTCCATATTGATTGGTGTAAAATCTCTCTGGTGAGTTATTTTCTTGTTGCATAAAAATGTTTGTGGAACAATATTTCATTCTAGACATTATTTAGGTTTTTGCCAGCCTGGCCAGACAGCTGTGCTGAATTCCACTTCATTGTGACCAGTTGACATGGTTCTCCTTTTAGCAGCCACTCTTAAGATTGTGAAAGGATTTTGCTCTGTGGGCTGAACTCTGTTAGAATACAGCAACAGCGAAACCACAGTGTTAAGTCTTGCTAATGGTGATTTATATAAATGGCAAAAGAACTATAGGGCTTACGGAGCTAAAAGTAAAGACAACTGTTGAGGTAGGCGTAGTTAGTTAATTCAGTGCGCTAATACTGCTAGGTACATCTGCTTTCCCAAAATGTGTATAGAGATTTGTTTTCTCAAATATTGACTCTACAGCACTGAGCAGTTAATTTTTGGAAATACTTTTTAACAGCATAGAAATACTATTTGTATAAAACATATTTCATGTTAAAAAGGAAACAAAATGGTGTTGGCTAATGAAATCAAAATAAGTATGGTCGGGAAACATGACCTAGATGAAACTGTTCATGGGCCTAGTGGAAAGCTGGTTGGATAGCCACAATCACATCAGGATTACTAATAATTCCCTGCCATTCTTCATTAATATGGATGATGGAATGCGCTTATTAAATTAGGCTTGCAGGCCCCATAAAATTGAAAGGAACTGCATATGCATAGATGGACAAGATAGAATTCAGAAAGATCTTGATGAACTGGAGAAGTAGCCTGAGCAAACAGGATGAATTTCAAAAGGAGGAGCAGAGGAATAGTGCAGTAATGCAAGAATAACCAACTGTACAGATGCAGAATGAAGAGCAACTGCTTAGGACTGCTCCAGGAAAAGAAAGTCTGTCAGTAGCAGTGCCTCATAAACTAATCATGAAGTAGCATTGTCATGCTGTTTTGAGAAAGGCAGAGGTCACCCTGGGATGTGTAAAAGGAACAGACTCCCTAAGAGAAGCATAATTTTCTACAGCAGTCAATTTCACAACCTTCTTGAACTTGGCACTTGGCACTTGTTTTGGCAGCATGCCACAATAACTGAATTTAAACAGGCTTAGGGGTGTTTACTGCTGCCAATAGCATTGTTCCTGAATTCTGCATCAAAGAGAAAATGGTGCCAAGCTTCCCTCTATCTAATCATAGTCAGCTTTTCACAAGGCGAGACAAGGGGTAGGAAGTCCCCTGAGATCTGTGAGCTGGGAGGGAGTTGAGCTCCGTTTCCCGTAGCTGCAACCCAAACCAGAGACTGAAAATACAACCATCATATCTTCCTCTGTTCCTCTCACGTTATGCAGGGACATACACGCATCAAACAGCAGATTTAAGTTTGTGGGTCCCAAATTCTGAAACGGTGGGCAACTTAATACATCCCTCCTCTTAACGCTGCTGTCTGATAGCTTGTTCTCGTTCCCTGTGTGGGCTCCTGCCCACATCAGTAGGTACACAAATCTTTCTTGTGCATCAGCTTAGAGCCTGAGGTGCCACTGAGCGACCGGGTGGAACTGGAATACCTCATGTGAAATATACTGCAGAATTTCATGAGTAGAGAATACACAAATTATTTTTGGTCTAACAGTCTTACACTTAGAAAATACTCATGTGTATACTTGAAACTCAGCCAAGCATTCTTTCTAGCACGCCATTAAATGTTTTCATCATCCACTGCACAGGTTTTAATGCACTTTTTTGTGAATTAAATTGCAAATTGTAAAGACATGACCAAATGTCAAGTGTGTAGGCAAATACAGTTTATTTTCAAATATCTAACTGAAGATAACAAGAAAAGAACCAGAAAATGGAGAGATGATGGAACAGGCAGTCAATTAATTGCAATATGAAATTCAGCAACTACAAAGCTTGAATTTCTAGGAACTTTAGATACAGACATTAAAAATATGTATTTGTGGCAAGGAATGCAGTCTTCTGAAATTTAGTTGAATTAGGAGGTAGAAAAACCTTTGAACTCTGGGTATTTTCAACTAAATACTCGTCTGATGATGGCAAACTTCCTACATGGGGTGGAGTGAGGAGGCCTAGAGCTGCTCAGTCCTCAGCAGCTCAGTTTTTGCCTCTTCCTGTTTTTAACACTTGATATTAAAATTCAATAGGACACTACGAAGAGGAAAGTTACAATCTTCATCTCTACCACCTTCATACAAGAGAGGGCAGTATTGTTATTTAGGAAGACTAGAAACAAGTTGATTTATTCATCACAAATCAGTTTTGCTGTTTAAAAATAAATAAAAATGAACTTTTACTCAGACACCATTTGTTTGCAATATTCCAAAAATTTATCTGTAAAACAAAAAAAATAGAAAAAAAACCCACAACAGTATCTCTGGTAGGCACACAACAAAATAATGAGATGATAAAGTAATATTAGAAACTAGTATATAGATAATATATAATATAGAGAAACTTTTGACAAATTGTAAGATTTTATTGTTTTAAAAAAGTGACTGGACAAAAATTTATAGAATTTGTCAACTGTTACTGTGTAATATAGGTTCTTTTCTGTGTTTTCATTGATTAAGTACTTCCTAGTTTTACATTCTCTTACTTTGTTGTATAATTCTCTTTTTTTTCTTTCTTTTTTTTTTTTTTTTCCTTGGTTGTCAGGTTGACAATACCAAACAGGTTTCCACGTTTCAGGAAGTGATTCGCGGAGAGGGGATATTACCTGATGGTGGAGAATACAAGCCACCTTCTGATACACTGAAAAGCAGAGACTATTACTCGGATTTCCTAATTACACTGGCAGTGCCCTCGGCAATAGCACTGGTGCTTTTTCTAATTCTTGCCTATATCATGTGCTGCCGACGGGAAGGAGTGTGAGTACTTTAACACACCAATTAGTAATTGTAGACTTTTCTAAGATTATAATGCATAGAAGACTATTTGTTAGAAGAATTCCATTCACTTCATTAAAAATAAATAAATAAAACATGCCAAAACACATCTGTTTTGAAATATCAAACTATTTGTCATCTAATCACATAGAGTAATTTCCAAGAGAATGGATATAGGGACTTTAATTATTCTAGCTGAAAGGGTTAAAAATCTCCACATAAACCTGAAATTTCTCACCCCCAAACAAATAAAATACTAATAAAGGATCATTGGTTCAGTACTATTAAGTAATTTCTAAAATGCTAACTTTTATAAAATAAATCTGGTTGAGGATGTGAACTGAATTTAGACATATTATAGAAGAGGTAACCATAAACAGAAAGCAGCAAGTAACGTAATTTCTGCCATTTCTTACACAAACTACAATTTCATTTTGTCACAGAATTTATTTTAGCCAGAAGCTTGTTCTTTAACTTGCATTTTCATTTCTACGTGTGTGTGTGTCCGTGTGTCTGTCATCAGTACCACATCTCTGTACGTGCGTTCATCAAGGCCTTGCCATAAACCCAGTTGCAAATGCTGCCAAGTTGCGTTTAGCAGTAACATTGTCAGCATTTCTACACCATGTACTATTTTCATCATCAGATAGACTTAATGTTCCAACTATCAATGCTATTATTTAATTCATAAATTTTGTTTTGTTTTTAGGGAAAAGAGAAACATGCAAACACCAGAGTAAGTGTCTTCTTTCCTGTTATTTTTCTTTTATCATTTAATTTCCATTTTCAGTAGCTTGTCATGCTTCATACATGTGTGTCATAATCTTCTTTCATTCTCTCTAATCCATGGTTTAATTCATAAATGTGAAAGCTGCTTTTAAATCAGAGTCTTGGCGAGGCTAGAAGATCAGAATAAAAAGGGTTTGAAATTAACAACTGTCAGTTCTGTAAATAAATTAGTCTGTAATAAATTAGTTCTGTTAAGAATAAATATCTTAAAATGTAATTTATTCTCCTGATCGTTGGACCTCCCAGTCTGTATCTTCAAAGCAGTGGACAGGAGAAGGAATATCCTGGAAGGTGTCCAGTGGCTACATAATAGAGTGTTTAAAAATTAATTTTCTTTGAAGTTTTTTTGGATGTACCACATGAATCAGGAGTTACCAAAAGTTTTATTTGAACTGCAGCAAATAAATGGAATATTAGCAGTAAATTGCACAGTATTGGATGCTATGCAAAATACTTACCCAGACAGGAAAATCTAGTGGAATAATTACTGCCTTCAAAATTAAATAAATCCATTATTTATTAAATTAACTATGGAAAGGTTTGCTGTAATTGCTGCACTATTGAGTCTGTAGCGTGCATTAGTCCTTGTATTTTTATGAAAAATAATTGTAAAAGTCTACCAGTTTAGGTAGAGTGCTTAAAATATGTATTTACTATTTTATTTCCTTTTTGGCCTAGCATCCAGTTGGTCCACCACAGCGCTATACAGAAATCAACCAAGGAGCTTCGCGACATGTCTAAAAACAGGGAGATAGCCTGGCCTCTTTCAACACTGCCTGTGTTTCACCCGGTTACTGGCGAGATTGTGCCACCCCTTCACACAGACAGCTACGACAACACTAGTATGCCACTGATGCAAACACAACAGTAAGTATTTCAATTTATTTGTTTCTTAAATACTTACTATGTTACACAATTTAACTCTGGACGCCAGCGCTTGTCATCTGTAAAGTGTTTGTTGTGCGGGTACTCTGTAGTTCAGGATTGCTCTGACGTATGCATTTCAAGCAGAAATAAAGGCCCACTGTGATAAAATTAGATGACTGGATGCCAGGCTGCAATCTTGGCAAGAAGCTTTGTACGGAACAATGACATTTCTGCATATCTTGGAGAAAAACTACTTTTGACAGAGGAATCAGAACTGTTCCTTTTTGGAAACCCTATTTCTTAGTATGCGTCTTTGGAGTTCTGTTACAAAAACAGCACTGACCCTGTAAAATCCAAGCTTTTTTAGTATTTAGTCATGTACCTGTCACGGATAGTTTGTGTCTGAAATGTTAACATTGCACAGAAGAGCGTTTTCCGTTATGCTGATAATAAATTCGGACTTACCAATGAAAATGTAATCTCAGCCATCTCCACTGTTGCCGAACAGAAACCAGAAAAATAGTCATTTTTATTTCTTAAAGTTCATACATCAAAAACTTTATGAAACCATCGAGACAAAGCCATCTAATGCTTTGCGTATTTTCCAAGCAAAACAGGTAGGCAGTGCTGCAGAAAAAAACATACATTTCTAGAAGGGTTTGGCTGAGTTCTCAGTAGTTGGGTAGATCTGAGAGAATGGCCTTCGATGTGGCTGGCAGTATTACTCAATGACATGGCACGACACCAGCTCAGGTTGGTAGCTCCTCAGCTGATGGGCCTGCGTGAGAGAGGGAATGGCACATCCATGATGATACTGGTCCAGTGCCAGCACTAAATTGGCCCCAATTTGCACATGGTTGCTCCGTGTTCCCTTCATAATGCAGATCTGTGCTAAGTATTTTCTTCTCCCGGTCCCTAAACTAAGTTCTACAAAGAAAAAAATCTCCAGGAAGTACAGCTGTATAAATGACCCCTTGTACAACTGCTGTGTTATTTTTACAGTTTCTTCTTCTATTCACAATATCAGTTTTTAAAGTAAAGCCAAAAGTTAAGGTAAAAGTAATGAGGACCTGTGAGCAAGTGTGAATTTATGCCAAATGTACAGGGAAGTTTAAGAGGTGATGCAGGATCAAAATGATACTTCCAGATGGTGTTTCCCTTCCTTACTTCACACGCCTGAACCATAGCACTGTAAACGCTTGATGTGTATTTGCCTTTACTCAGGTGATTAATTCCAAAGAAAGCCAACCTTGTGAATATATACATATATTTAAATGGGAGTGCTGGAGCCTGTACCAGAGGCTTTCTGAGCTTGTATGTACAGTTCGTAGCCACTTCACCTTCATTCCAACCCCTAATTCCTTTCTGTAAAAGCACCCTTAATATCTGGTACCTGTTGAAATAGGCATTTAAGCAGGGCATAAAAACATAACTTTGCCTTGGTAAGTGCACTGGTCAGATGTGTAAGACCAACAGAACATTAATTCATTCTGCAGTCAATAATTAACTTGCAAAGATGGTCACCTTTTTTATATTCATCACTTACAAAAACTGAACTTTGTGTAACATCAGAAGCCTGTTGTTACCTCTGGTCTTCCACCAAGTTTGAGCCTGTGAGCCCAGCTAACAAGTAAAATCACAGGAATTACTCCTTAAAACTAACTTTTCTATTGACTTAGCTGACTTTTGACAACTATATTTGCACAGCAGAAATTGATATTATTGCTTCAGAAGCAAAAACTCAACGAATTTTAGCTAGACCTATTAAACTTTTATGCATACCATACTTCAGAATTTATATGGAAATGTTAAAGTCATTAAACCGTTTTTTTTTTTTTTGTAGGAACCTGCCACATCAGACTCAGATTCCACAGCAGCAGAGTGCAGGTCAGTACTGAAAAATACTGTGACTCTTACGTGACCGGTGGGCAACCAAAACACATACAGTCTGTGTACGGTGAAAGCCGTTTTCAGAAATAATGAAGTATGAAAGCCTTGTCAGTCCAGATGTTGTTAGGTACATCACTGGAAATTTTGGTATAGGATCGATTGAACAAGTAGGAGGAATGCTACATTAGGACTCAACATGTGACACTGGAATCTGGTACAGCTACGTTAGAAAACTCATGTAAATCATTTTCTACAGCCAGATCCCCAAATGCAGTTACGCTGCTCAGATTCTCTAAAGCTTAATACAAAATCAACATTTGTAATTCCTGCCAATACCAGTTAAGCTCTGAAGAAGGAGCTTTTTCTATGCTGTTAACATAAGCAGTGGATATTGAGGAATTTGTGGTGAGACAAATATCCATGCTGCTGGTTTCCAGTGTCTCAGGCATCACTTTTGCACCATTATCACCAATGGTAATGTGTGCTGACTGAGGCTGGGAACGATTCCCCTAAGGCTGGTTGTTCACTTAGATATCAGATAGTTGGCATCAGGGAACTGAGGAGTACACGGTCTTAGCCATGTAGGAGAAGCAATAGGGATCTTATAAGGAAAACGTAAAGGCCGAAGTATAACTTTTGAATATACAAAGAGGTATTCAGGCAAAACTAAAGATACGTATGTATTGAACACAGTATGTAAATTACAGCTCTGAGAGGAAGATTCGTTTTAAGTTAGGAGTTACATAAGCAATTTCTTCATTTTCATTCAAAATCCTTCTTCTTCATTACTGCTTTCGGGGATTAAAGGAGAATTTCGTATGACAACTTTTCAAAGATTTGAGGCAAGTATATAGTAAATGCTTCTGCACACTTTTGGTTTTTTGCTTAAATCTGGAAGTTAAACACATAAAAAAAAAGAAACTTACTGCTGTTCTACTAGCTTTGCCACTTGTGTGCTTTATTATACATATATTGGAAAAGGTGGATGATGGATGACCCTGGAAGTATCCATCTGAAGCCTCCAGCACAGGTTTGGTTTGAAATTTAGCATATTCTCAATGATCAAAGGCATTTGGAGGGCAAAATAAAAATGTCACACAGTCCAGCATTTCTGGTATGACTGTTTAGCTCTGAGAATGCCAGTCTGTCTTGCAGTACAAATGATGCAAAATCTCTTGGTAGTACTGTATATGGTGATGGCAGTGAGAAGCTTTAAAAGAAGTATGATATGTAAGCTGCCATGGGTTTGTAACGTGCAAATCATGCCGAAGGACTGCCCAAAAATGGTGTTAAAAATCCTCCCGTGTATGTGTTTTATAAAGGACATTATTTTGGTAGAAATCATTCCTAGCTCTTCCTAAACAGAAGGCAGATTTAAAAATATATTAAACCAAAAAATTGTCTTCGTTGTGAATTGCTTCACAGGTTCCAAAATATTCATGTCATGGTTACTTGGCTTTGAACAGTACTTCGGGCAAAGGCTAGTTCTGTTAGTTACCTTCTGTCGTGTCTGGGTGAGCTAAATACAGCTGCTCCTCTGTATTCGGCACAGACACTGCCTGTGACAAGCTCTCAGAAGTGGAAGGGGAGGGTGGAAGGGGACAGACGTTTCCTTGGATTTTCTTAGTTTGCAGTGACACTTTCCTTTGTAACGCAGCTGTATGGATGACTATGGAAGCGCTCGCTTGCAGGACACGAGAGCATATGCCCATAGCAATTTGTATCCTAAATGGAAGTCTCTGACGTGTACTGTCAGAAGGTTAGACTCATAGATAAGTTCGACAGAAAGTAAAACTCGGGTGTTCCTAATATTCTGAGTAGCATCGGTGCAAACCTAGCCATCAGTTTTATTGGTCTGTTCAAATAAGACATTTACAGAAGTAAAACACTGAAGGAAAAACAACAACAACAACAAACACTCAACTGTACAACTAGACACTCATGTGATTTTCTTCCTTTCCTATGGAGAATTCCCAACGATATGTTCAGACTGCTAACATACTAGCAGTCACCCCATGAATAAGAGGATGTTTCTATTTCAAAACTTCACTCAACCATACTCACTATTTAATTTCAAGAGCAGAGGATGTCTAATAATCAAACTCCTATTGGGGAACTATTTGAACCCCCAAAGAAACAATAGATTTTTCTTACCTTATATAAAAATGCAGCAAATAATGCTCAGCCATTTCACAGCTAAAAACATAACCAGTAAGGAATTGTATGACAGGTGGCAACTCACAGCTGAGTTACCTCAGCATAAGCATCTTAGACTGCTGAAAATTGCTACTGAACTCCAATGTGAAAAGGTTTATTAAGTAAGTTTTATTTTTATAATTGTTCCTGTTATAGATCGGCAAAATCCATGGTCACTCTCTTAAGGTGGTTAGATAAACAAAAGTATGGGATTTTCTTATGATGAAGATCAAGTAGTGCATGTACACTACGTACAGCATTCTCCATTTTGAGGTTTGCAGTCTCCCAGTGAAATGATCCAAAGTAGAAAGATGAATTAATTCCCAGTTAAGCCATCTTCTTCCATGTCTCTCCTTTCCCAAAAGGAAACAAGCAAAGCTTTTTTGCCTGTGCTGTCTTCTGGTTCAGGTTGTACTTGTACCATTGTTTTTTCTGTTGATAATTCTAATGTGCTTGTTGATAAGGGACTAATAAATTGTATTTATGAACTGTGCTACCAGTTGATAGTTCAATATTGTTGAAGCATCACCAGCAATTGATGGATTATATAAACTCTGATCTATTTACAGGTAAATGGTATTCCTGAGGAAAGAAAATTAACAGAAGCAATGAATTTGTAATCAGAGAAAGCAGGAATTGTCTTATTTCCTTATGTGTTCCGATTGATGCATGAGTTTTCCTGGTGTATATTGTGCATGCCCACAGTATTAAGCTGATTTCAGTGCCAGAGAGTACAATCACTTCCATATAACTAATGTACTGTATCTTTTTGTACTTTGGACATTTTGGACAATTTGTAAACACGGATAACTTTTTATATTTGTTACATTAAGAAAATAATCTTTCAAATGTATGTATTAATAAATATCGAACTTTTTTCTGTCTCATGATCTCTCCTGAAGGTTTTAACAGGGAAATCAAACTTCAAACTACACAACAGATTCACAGGATTTGAGAGTCTGTTGTATGGGATGATACAACTTGCCTTACAGTTGCACACAAAAAGTGTTGTATTGGCATGAAAGCTGGTACAATATGATGATCAGAAATAGTATTCCACATCTATTAGGCATTAGTTTTGTAGAGTTGATCAAAATACAATGAGCAAAGTTATTTTTGAAACAAACACAAAACCTAAGCTATTCATGTTGAAAATGGGCCTTGTTGCTTTACCAGACATTTAATGTATTTAACAACTTGTAAGCAATAAAATTTAAAATCTGTCCATTCATTCATCTGATTATTTTAAAAGAAATTCATCTGAATTGAGGTTCCTTATTTTTCAATAGATGGTGGTAGTTTAGCTCAAGTGGCTTTTTTGCATTTAAGTTTTTCTGATGCTTCTTGAACTCAAAGACAGCGTAACATGGGACCTAAGGGTCTCCAGCTGTCACAGCCCATGCCACCAGTTCTTGCCGTTTTACCTTAAAGCGTCACCATTTCAAGCTGACACTTGTGCTTTGTCTTTTTTTCTGTAATGTTTTCTCTTTCAGAAGCTGTACGGTCAGTGGGACATTGCCTTTTGAGCACAAATTTGCATCTGCTTTAAAATTGCTATATGCTGGCTACGTTTCTGTAGCTGGGGTTTCCCAGGTCTCTGCTAAGAGAAATTGACTAATTTAGGAATTCAAGGCTGAGCCGAAGAATAGACATTAAAATTGAGTTACTAAGCTGTTTGTATACAGGCCAAAATTGTCAGTCACTGGTGCTCCCCACTCCTATCCTGCCTACTTATGACCCTGTTCCTTGAAAACAGAAAAACTTATTTCAGAAAAACTGATCATTTTTAAGCCTTGAACTTAAATACAACACCTTGGCAGGTAATTGAAGGAAGTCCCCAGATTCTTTTTAGACACATTTTGTACAAGTGTAACAATTGTGGTAAAGTATATCACGCGTGCTCAGGCTGGATGACCACATCCAATTTGCATTACAAGCAGGACAAACCCAACCTTTTGTTTATACTTGTATGTTGCCAAACATCAAAGGTCATATTTTGCAAAGCTGTCCTGAAGGCCAAGCACAAAACCGACCACAAAGTCAGTTTCTGAAAGAGCTGAAATAAAGAGCAACCCCCACTTACTTTCCAAGTAAGTAAGCGTCACAACTAGCTCAAGGAAGAGATTTAAGCAATCTCCTACGTGAACATTCTTATTTTCCAAAAGCTTTGCATGACCATCAATGAGAAGTAAATCAGAAAACCAGTTACTGATCAGAGATGGATGTTAAATTTAAAAAAATACTTCTTTTTTTTTTTTTTTTTTTTTTGCCAGGCTGTAACAATTTTGAGTAAAATCTGCATCTGGGTTTCAACTGCTAGTTTCAAATGTCAGTGCTCTGAAACAGAAATGAATGGAATGGATTTTAAAGCGATTTATAGTTGACTAAATTTTGTAAAGAGTATTGGTTTTGGATCATGACAATTTCTGGTAACTTCAGGATTGTGTGACAATCAATTAAATACCAATTGAGCCACTCCCATCTTGTTTGTACTAAGATAAAGGAGTGCCAGGGTAATGAAGGCAATTTCTTAAGCTGCTATGTATGTGCATAAAGGATCAGTTTGTACCAGCAGGTGCTCCGCATATCCTGAAAGGACTCTAATGATGTAGGTGATGAATATTAAGCACACCTGAAACTATTTTATGCTTGAAAGCATCAGTCATTTGAGGTAAGTTTAATAATAAATTATTTATTTTTCCTTATTAAAATAATTATCACAGAAGTATAGATTTATAAAGCTGGCTAAAGATGCTTAACAGTTGAAGAGCTAGAAATAGTTAAAACTGGTGTTCGAGTGGTACGGTCACAGCCTCCTCCAGCAATGTACAGTGACGGTGTGAACTGGTATTGTAATGAGACTGTTGCAACCACGTGAAGTAGAAAGCACTACGGCTGTCTTTGTAAATGTACAGAATGTCAAATCTAATAAATAGGAAAGACGTTAGTGATGGTGTTGCCTGTTTATTACATAATGGTCCCTGGACACCTCTTTGAAAGGGCAGTAGGGGTACGGACAGTAGTAGTTAGTGGTACACGACTCGGGATCCAAGAAAGAAGAAAAGGCCCTGACAGCACAGGCACGGGGCTTCCGTTGTGATGGAAAGGAGGGGAGAGCATTTGCACCACTTAGGTGCCACAATAGCCCCCCACCTCCTTGTATACTCAGGGAGAGGAATTCACCCTCTGAAGCCCCCCTCTCTATTAACTATTGTGGGAGACCTGAGGAGGTAAACTCAAAAGCTAAGTTTCTTACCACAACTGTGTCTTAAGGATGGGTTCCTGCTGTCACCATACTGAAAAGTCAAGGCAGTTCCTCTTCTTTCACACAGAAAATCGGCCACAGTGCTTCAGGCTTTTAACCGTCAGGGGAGACTTCTACAGCTCCCCTTTGGGTTCTCCCCTCCTTGGGTTATCTGCCCCAGACTCCGGGGGGATTTTGGCTACTGGAGGTGCAACATCACAGGACCTTGGTCAGTATGAGGTACAGGGACCAGAAGGCAGCCCAGGGCAGTTTCAACCCCACTGTTAGGAGTTGTGGCAAGTGGACAGTCTGGCTTACTGCAAAAGAAACCTTCTTCCTGCACCGCACCTGAAATTATTTGGGATACACAAGTGGTTACCTTGCCTTAGTCTGCGGTAACAGTACCCAGAGCATCACCTCGGAGTAATTCTGCAATACGAATCGGCAGCTTACAGGAGGCAGGACAGTGAACTGCAGCCCAGCTAGAGTCAGGCAAAAAGAAGTTTTTACTTCATCAATGCTGCTCCCATTACAAAAATAAGCATCCACAGCACATTTATTTAATGTTTAAATTACTTCATATTTTTACATAACCTGAAAATATATTTATCCAACATACAGTAAACAAGTGCATTATTTCAAACATTAAAAATAAATCTTTTAACCAAATCTGTACAACAGATAAATAAAATTATATCTACAATACTTAACTTGTGAAGAACAAAACAAAAATTATCCCCTCAAACTCACATTTCGCCATTACCCTAATACTGGCACAGATGGTTACGGACCCTATGTACCAGTGTTGACCTATATCATTTCTTTCCGTATCCAGTAATATACTTATCAAGGAGGATAACTTTCCAAACATTGGAAATAATGTACCAAACAGCTCAGTATCTTTCCAACAGCTTCAAAACATCTGGCAGACTTAGTAAAACTGCTGAATTTGGGGGAAGTGATTTAGGTTTTTTTATTATGAATAATCATTTGTAAAAAGAAATGATTCTCTTTACCAAAATCAAATTTGAAGCCATTATTTCACTTTTTTTTTTTTTAAAAAAAACTGCCATTGGTATCTTTTTTTCCATGATTCAACTGGGACAACATCAAAAACATACAGTATCACTTAGGATTCTGTTTATGATCATACGTAATTGCACATAAACTGGGATAACAATACTGTAGTCGTGTTTTTGACTGCTAAAAAGTAACCAGAAGAACATAATGTAAAAGAAACGAGGTCAAACTATTTCTTGAACAAAAACCACAATTAGGGGGAAATTACCATAACTTCACCAAGTGGAACTTAAATTCCAGCTTGTCACTTCCACAGATTTTACTTTTCATGCCAAAGGCTGGGTTCAGAGTTCAAATTCCGGTAATGAAGAACAGCACTGCTAAAAAGGATGGGGGAAAATGTTCCTTCAACAGCTTCAATCTCATTCAATTTGTAATTTTGACACCTAACCATCTGCACGCAACAGGATGTCCACTCAATCCCTCTTCCTCATGGTACCAACAGACTGACTCCCATCCTTTTAAATGGAAACATTATCACAAGAGGGAATATGGCACCAGTTTCCTAATCAGACCTAGTTCAAGGTCACTGATGACCTAGAAAGGTTCAAAGAAAGATTCAAAAGATCACTGTTCTCTCATTTCCTTAAGATCTGATGAAGTGGATATGATGGATTTTGTCTGACTGGAAAAGGATGGAATTTCTCCAGAATTTTCCAATATTCAGTTGAGAAAATTAATCATCTGGTTGTCCACTGAGACTGCACAGAAAGAACCATACATAGGCAAAGAACTTCAGGGGAAAAAAAAAAATCTCTATATATTTAACAAGAGTTCCAACGTTCACCATATTTCCTGGAAATGTCTTAAAAAACACACGTTATGTAAACTTGTACATAATCTTAATTGGTGATGACTTTTTATTTCCATGTATAAAGGGTTTCATGTAACGTATACTATCTCCACCTAAAACAGTCCCTCCTGAAGAGGTTACTGCTTTGTTTAGGAAAATGCCCTGATTTACCAGAGAAGTAACCTCATGCTTCACATCAGCTAACGGTGCCCATTACCTAAGGATGGCAGGTTTACTCTCTTCTTGTTCCTCGATGAGAATGCCTGGAGCGTGTGTTACGAACATGCAGCCCTCTAGCAGTAGCCACTCTTCATTCAGTTGATCCAGGGTGTGGATAATGCCATGACAGGCGTGTGATGCTGCTGTACCATTTCACTTCACGTCTTTTGTCACGTTTAAACAGATATGTAAACAAACATATATCCAGTAGAAAAAGACTTGTTTTCACATGCCATTCTGTACAGTGCATTCTTGTTTCTCAGATTCTTTGAGAATGCTATTTTCACACGAATATGTACATTTCCACTATTTACATTTCCACACTTCATGCCGATGTCTTCCTGTACTTCCAGCTGAGAAGTTCTGTTCAGGCAGATGCAAAGTAAATCTGAATAAAAGTTTTCAAGAACCTTTTCAAGTTAATGCCTTGACTGATCTTGCATTGCTGAGAAGAGGAGGAGTCCAGAAAAAAATCCAGCTATGCATAGCAACCTTTTCAGCAGAGTGGAGTTATCTTTAGGAACCACGATCTGTGCTAGATCGTTAGTGATCTGAGAAATTTCATGTGCCACACACACAAATATAAAAGTGCTGACTATAACATTAAACATCGGATATCCAGGAATGAGCACCAAGATCCCTTTTGTGTCTGCTGCCAGCCAAATATGGTATTGGCAAATGAAAAGCTGTAAGAAAAAAAAGTGTTTACAAATACTTTTATATAAAAATTTTTGCTTATATGAAGAATACCTGTTACTATTGCATCAAGCGACACACCGTACTTCTGCTCAAGTCAGACAAATAATGTACTTTCAGGAGCTGTGTTCCACGTCTTTGCTATAAGCCACCTCAGGTGAGGCGCAGCAAGTGAGCTAGCAGACTATTAGCCTGTTACAGTGCACAGCAAAATGGGTTTGCTGAGCTCTTGCCTGAATAAGGCATAAGGAAGCATCATTTATATTGTATGAGAACAGATCAGGAATATGCCTGCGCTCAGCTACTGCCCCTCTGCTGCGGACTTACTCATGTACCCACAAACAAAAGGCAATGCTTTAACTGCTGATGAATGTGAAAGCCCCTGGAGCTGATGAGCACCTTAAAGTTGAATGAATCAGGATAGTGAAAACAAGATCCTTAAAAAAAAAAATCTCGTCCTACACATACACTGTATTACAGAGTTTCTCCTGTAAGGTATTTTTTCATGTAAATTAATTTTCCTTTAAAAAATAAATTGTAATAATACAATAAAATTACATATTTAATGTTAATAAAGAGCAAATAAAATGGAAAGCAAGATACTTGCTACTGTTTCAAAATACTCCATCAATGGAAGAAGAAAACTTGCACTAAGAAGGGTTTTGATTGTAAAGATACACTTGATTAACGCAGCAAAGCTTTCTAAGGCAGTCTTGTTTGTAAGTGGGCTTATACGAGACAATATAATTAATGCTCATTCTTCAAATGACTTCAAATGTATCTTCCAGTTGCATACATGCCACAGCTTACCTCAGCATTAAGCCCTAACTCACAGCCTTGAAGTCCCTCCCAAAACAGCAAAAGAGATAAGATCAATACTCTGAGACTGCTATTTCAGCTGGGATTTCTTAGTGTGGATGGCAGTTACAACACTAAACAGGTCAAGTAGGATTAAATAAAGCAATGCATGTATTTGGTATTTATCTTAATACTTCAATTTGCATAACAAAACATCTGTACATCTCTAAGCCGAAATTCTTTGCAGTTCTGATCATCCTACTTACCTCTAGAGAAATTTTGCCAAACCAGGCAAAGAATGAGCTGTACACCGATCGGACATATCCAGGAATGTTCCTGATGAGGATGAAAGCTAAAATCTTAAGAAAGAAAAAAAAAAGAAAGAAAAAGAGTGAGTGTGGGTGACAAGTAGGTCACACACACACAAAAACTTCATTCATTTTAACCAAAGTAAAAGTATATCATAAAAATATTTATTACATTTTCTCTCAAATCTAGTGTATAAATAGTTTATACTTGAAGTCAGTCTGAAAATTGTAGGTCTCTTATATAGCTATAGTATAACAAGTTACATTTACAGTTTCAGTAGAGTCATGACAGTGTAAAAGTTAAAATATAAGTTAACCCTCAAATACAACCACAAATATAAGTTAACCCTCAATTTTTGAAGACAAAGTGTAGAAAAGATGTTGAGATGGGCATATTAATATCAAAATACTTAAGTCACACATGCTGCCCCTCAACTAGACAAGCTTCAAAAAAAAGCTAAAAAAAAACAAACAGAGGGAATAGGATCAAACAGCTGGGGCTAAGCTGGGCAGGGAAGACAGTAAGAGAAAATTTTAACTGAAAACCATACGCATGCCCCTGCAACCCACCTCTGTTGTCTAAAAGTAACCACAGGGCATGCTTAGTACACTAATATCTCCCAAACTGTAATGCTCCCCTATAGCTCTCTCCTTTTATCACTGCTGTGCAATTAGCCAGAAGTTGATTTTGGACTAGAATTGTGTATGAACATACACTAATGACATCAAGGTTATTCAAAAGCATAATCACAGGATGCAATTTCAGTAATAAAACACTGAAAATAAGTGAGCAGTGTAGTTAAATCTTTTTTTTCATTTTCAGACATGAAGATGAAGCCAATCATCTGACATTCCACACTAAAGCAAAGATATTATATTTAAAAAAAAAGAAAAAAAAACAACACACTCTAGATTGGTCACTGTAAGGAAAAGGAATATAGTTACCTGCACCACAGAAACAGAAGGATGCAGTTCATTGCACTCCGTTTTGTTTTTACAGCTACTTGCCCAAATGGAGTAGGTCTAGAAGATAATGACAGTCAATCTGGGTAATAATTGTATGTAACACTTAACAATGAACCAACAGATAAGCTGTTTTGAAATGCTTCAGCAATAATTGGTTCATTGAGATTTGGGACAGTAATAACAACATTGTGCTTAATTTTGTGTTCTGCTCAAATTCTTCTTTGCAGCTGATGAGTACCATACTTATTCACACCCAAGGATGAAAACATACTGTTAACCTTTTTTTAACCACAATTAGACAAGTGATCAAGAGTGACAGACAAAAGGTGATTAAGAGCAACATTATCCACCATATTATTTATGATCTAGTTTTCTTGTAATTTTTGCAATGACCTGGAAAAGCCATGTTTTCATCTACAGTTGACTGAAAAGACATTTCTGTCTGCTTAAAAATACACAGCTGAAATATCCCCACATCAGGAGCTGATTTTTAAAATCAATGTGTTTCCTGAACAAGAACTTCAAAAAGCAGAATCTGTACGGATTTACAAGCTTGACTGTAATAGTTAAACTAGGTACATACCATAAAGGATACAACTGAAATAAATAATAAAACGTTTGAAACTCTGTTGGAGAAAAGTGCATCTCCCTTTCCTTCTGAAAGCATCTGACGTTTCTGCAATGCCAGATAAATAAAAGCGAACAGCATCCCATGAAAAACCACCTGTGAAAGACAAACAATGCATTATTTCATGACTTTTACATGTACTTCAGGTAAAAACTTTTTCAACAGAAATGCTACCGTATAGTCTATTTGTAATACCAAAGCCTAAGCTCCTTTCATTTCCCAGATTTACTGAAACTAACAAAAATGGCTTCCTACACTAGAGTGCTCTAAGCTGCATTTTTAACTCAGCTCAAAGACTAACAATGAAGTGTTCCTACTAATGCTTCCCAGAGCATTAAAGACATGAAATTTCAAGACAATGACATTTCAAGCAGCTTTCTACCTACTATCCTCTCTGCAACCTATGCCAGCACCAAAAAGCGTTTACTCTGGGGAAAAAACATGGGGCTCTGGCCTTCTCCAAGCTGGGAGGTGAAAACATTTTCACAAAACACTGCAAGTACTTTCCTCTCACAGACACAATTCTTCAGCAGAAAATTTTATGATGTTATGCCAAGTTCTCATTAGCTACCAAAATGATGCTGTTTCAGGCCCATGCACTGTTAGTCTTCGGTATTAATTTGGGACTTCCTCTTTAGCAGCATCACAGAATACACACTGCTTACGGCCAACAGAGCTCCATGTCTGAAATGCTGCAGTGTAGTGCACCATGAACTCCACAAATTTAAGTTACTGAAGACCACCAGAGGGAGAAGCACGTACGTGATCCAGTTAAGGATAAGGTTAGCAGATAATCTCATCTTAGACATTCTGCTTACCTTTCCAAGAAAGGAAAAAAAAAAGTTTCTCCCTGTTGTTCTATCCTCAGTGTTGTAGGGTCAACAATGGGGAAAAAAAGCACTTTGCTACTGTAAAACCATTTAAACGTATGTGCAATAGTCTGGTGTTGGCATCAAGATCCCAATTATAACAAAAGTATTGTAAAAGTTACCTTAAAAGAAATACATGCTTAATTGATACAACTTTCAAAAAGCATTAAGAGAGCCACCAAAACATTTTGTTTTGTATTTCAATATCCTGAAGTGCTGCTGGCAGTACATTTTCACAGTGAAATTTTTGATGAAAGACAAAATAAAGATCACATTTATTTTAAGCAACTAACAGGATCCAGCAGCAAGTAAGTCAACATCTGTCTTTAAAGCAAGGCTCTGACAGACATTTGCAGAATTAAGATGGATGTGGATTAATTATGAAATGACCAATCCACTCTGACAGACTCTTGCTTTCTCTAGAGGGAGGGGAAAAAAAAAAAAAAACCACCCCCACCCTCCAAACTAAGCCAATAATACACTTAAAAGTACAGTATAGATTTGTGAATGTTACATACATAGCGATCTAACTTCCATCTAAACCACCATTCGTAGACATTCCCATTCAGTTCAAAACACTTGGATAGTGGCCAAAAAGAAAACATCTTCTCAAATGCACCCTGTAATTTAACAACAACAAAAACATTGCAAAAGCATTAGCATTAATGTCAACCATGTTTGACATGTTTGTAGTTTAAATTACATTTAAATCAATCAGCTGTCTTTTGATATTGTCATCCCAATTTCGTAAGTATAAATCATCTGATCTTGAAGCTAAGTGGCATCACCAAATGAACTGTCTTCGTTAGAAACATCCCCTACCCCTGCCATAAGCCAAAAAAACCCACAAAACCAAAAATACTTCAGATGAAAAAGGTTTTCCTTTCTTGTTTTCTCATAAAGGTGGGCACTTCTATTTTGTTCTGCAGACTTAAAGGAAGAGATCCACCTAGGTGTTGGGAGAACAAATGCATACTCTACAGAAGACCATACTTCAACAGGCTTAAAAACAACAGCAGATTAAAAAACACACAAAAGGCGCTGTTAATTATAGAGTGACAAACACTGCCCTTACATCTTGCATTTTGACTTACAGTATGCAGGAAATTGATAATTTAGCATGAGAACCTGTCTTTTGATAAAGTATCAAAGCCAACAGCAGGTCTCTAAGAGATATGGATGTCTGTATTGCCATATGCTATCTGATTCAAAACCCAGTAACTTTAGATATAGTACATTTGACAGAACAACACTAGAAACATACCCCAAGCAAACAAAATCCATACAGTTTGGTATTTATTACACCTGTAGTAGCAGAACAAAAACATGTCAAACGTTACAAAGAAATTAGTTAGACACTGTTTTGTTTTTTTTTCCAGCAACCACACCAATTCAAAACCAAAAACAGGTTCCATTTTTCTTGTTTATTTATGATACGGAAGCAAATACTCAAGTCATGAGCGCACTACAAAGCAGGTAATATTGTTCATCAACAAAGATATGAATAGGGAAAGTTTACAAACCTGAGAATATGACAGAAAATATATACAGGCCAGTAAGCTAATCAGTTTAAGCAGTAATCCGAAGTGCCATAAGCAGTTCCCTGAGAAAAAAACCAATCAATATATGGTCATCAATTTTTCCACTAGCAGAAACATTGAATATTTATATATATTTAATAATAATTGCCAACTATTAGTGCAGCCATGCTCAGTAATAGATGCATTCATAAATAAACATTCAAATCCTACCAGCAATGTTATCACTAACTATATATTTATACTTTAAGCAATTAAAATAAATATTTATAGCAATTACCAGCCTGTTAATCCTAAACTAAGCCTCATACCTAAAAACAAGGACAACATAAATAGAGAATCAGAATATCAGTGTTCAAACAGAAACACTGTTTTAAAGCCTCTGCTTTCACAAACATTTCACACAGGTACTTCTAATTCTAGTTGAATGCAAAGTAAAGTCCCCAGCAGCTGTTGTGTGATATAAGTAGAGCACATATTCCTAAACTCTGAGTCAGCTGACCTTCTGTTTAGCTTGAGTACATTAAGGACAAGGGTTTTGTTAAGACAAGTCAGAGAAACTGTTCCTCAAAGCTGTCAACTGATATTAACCTCTACCCAGGCTTCAATACTGCAAATGAGAAATCTTCTCCTTCTCTCACCATACAAATTGACAGCTTTAGTAAGGAAGTAAACATAAAAGTTGTCACTGCAAGATTTTCTAATTTCACAGTACATTATTTCTCTGAAATACACATCAGTCATTTCACTGCACCTGGAAGATTGCCTCTGTAGAAATGTAAGTACATACATATATATATATATATATATATGTATATAAATATATATCTATAAAAACATGATATATTTGCCTTCTAGATATCTTGTAAAATTACCAACTATATTTCTGCAACATCTATTCCTAGCATGTATTTCATTTTCATATCTGCAGACTATAGAATTCAGATTTCACTCCATCAATAGGGAAAGAAGATCTAAAACTCTTAGAGTTATTAGTTGTAATTTAGGTGAATTAAATAATAAGCATTACCACATGATGACAGCTCTTCAATAAACTGTAATCCACAAAAAACTGGGGTTTCACTTCAACTTTTATTCAAAATATTTGCATCACAAAAAACACCTTCCACAATCCACTTAATGTAAGAGACTAAGGCCCTTAACAATCCCCCTTTTTTGGCTGGACACGGCAGAATTAGTGCTCAAGATGGATTAGGCACGTTGGCAGTAGAAAATGAGGTATGGATGATCATAATTCTTGCCACATGTGTCCCTACACTACAGTAGTAATTGTGACTAGCACAGACAGTGAAATATTATGTTTTTAGCTTTCATTCAGCATATCAACTCTTGATAAAATACACTTCTGATGGTCAAAATCCACAGAAAAGAACTCTATGACTATAACCAGAGATAGAGGGGTTTAGTTACCAGTCATTTTATTTTTCAGTGGACATATCATTCGTCTCTGATGAACTATTTCTGTGAGCAGCCATTTAACATACTTCGTGCTACGTTACAAACTGGCTGAGGTCTCCTGACAGTAGTTTTCTGTGTGGTTATGATCTGTAGTAACAGGGAAACATTTCATAGCAGAAGAATAAAGGAGTGTTATCTCACCGTTTGCTTTCTTCTGGACTATCTGAGGCCATATGGCTAAGGTGGCATAAATGATCATGAACCATACAGTGACTAATGGCACAAAGTAGTAGAACTGGTAAGGTCGGTCCATCACTATGCACAGTACCACGACCAAGAAATTGAGACGAAATAAAACCTGAAGGGAGTCAGAGGAAAGAAGAATACATTTCCATCCAGTGCATATAAACTGGGAGGCAAAGCTGGGAGAGATGAGGAATATGTTTCTTTAACATTATCCGAAAAGCACCCAAGTATTTCACACCTCACTCCCTGATTATATTCCAGCTGACACATGGGTAAATATCTCAGGGAGCAACACCAATGCAGTATGAGACACAGGACTGGACCAGTCTACCCTGGCCTATTTTGGCAGCGACAGCAATGAAAACTGGGTCAAACGAACTGATCCTAGGCTGGGGACGGAGTGAGCACACCAGCTGCTGGGTGCTGTCACCACCACCCTGCTTGCACTAACAGGGCTGGCTTGGCTAAAGCCCCGCTACTGCCCTTACCAGTGCTGCTATGGCTGGGCTGGAGCCCTATGTTTAATAAGCAGGACAATCCAAGTTACAGCGTGACTCTTAATAGCAATAGAAGGGTTTTGTTTCTTTCTTGTTTAAAATCACTGCTACAGCACGCACCGCCAAACCTGGGAGGGAAACCACTAACAGAGATTTCTGCAGTATTCTTACAGCGCAAAAAAAAAAGAAAAAGTTTTCTTTATTAACAAATACAGCCTCTACTACACTGTCTCCAAGAAAGAAAACCAAAACCAAACCCCAGAGAATCAATATAGCTGACTGGAAAGTATTTGTTTTCTCTCCATCTTGCCTTTTGAACTGAAAATTTGAACCCACAATTGAAAAACCGTCAGGAAAAACACCTGTGAAAGAGTTTCACTCTTTAAGTGAAAGAGAACTTAACCTTTTTTTTTTCTTTTCTTCTCCAAAGAAGCAGCTACATCTGATATGTTTGTGAAACATTCATTACTTCTAAAGAAAAACACTACAGGGCTGTGGTGTTTCTGATCATATTCTAGATACCAAATGGTTAAACACACTGGTATACACGACTCCATTGTCCTGACTAAAAAAAAAAATAAAATTAGCTGGGATCCTCTAACAAGTGAAACACTACCATGGAACATTTGGTGCTGCAGAGTTTTGAAAGAGGCAGCAAATATTGTAGTGATGCCTCTTGCTCACGTATCAGCAGCCTGCTTCGGTACAAAACAGTTGGATACTTAATGACATAGCAGTGTGGAAAGTTTTTTCAACAGATCCAAACCATCACTCATCTGAAGAAAAAAAAGGAAAAGCAAGTGCTTTGGGACACTATTAATGGTCTCAACTAACCAACCCTAAAGTTTTTCTTTTCACAAACAGTGAAGAGAAGAGCCAAAAGGCATACAAAAATTAAAAGCTTGTACAATGCAAGCACTTGGAAATGACTTCAATTTAAATCAGAGACAAAACAGTGTTTGTTTCATCTACATAATAACTTGCAGTGCTGGGAGCAAGCAAACCGATGTGCTGAATAACTAACTACCTTTATCCACAAAGGAAGACAAAATGTCTGTACACAACTGCCTCTTGGATTCACCAAACATTTATCTACTCATTTAAAAAAAGCAAATAAACCTCTAATAAAACACACTAGTAATTAATAACAGTAATAAATGGAAAATAATGGCATGGAGCAGGCTGATGTGGTAAGAACGAAGTGAAGGAAACAAAGTGAAGCGTTTCCAGTGACTAATTTTGGGAAAACCATAATTTTTGCTAAAAATAGAGAGCGGATGAGAACATTCATACCACCTATCTATGCTCAACAGCAGCTGGAAAGAGGCTGCTCCAAAGTGTGATTCGGTACATCACAGCTATCCAAGTAAACCTCTTTTTCACCGCTGACTTTGGAAGAAACCTAGGAAGATTTAGCCAAGTAAGTTTGATGCCATGGATATCCCTCCTTGCTGCCAGCCAGCTTGCCCGGATCATTAGCTACATACTGTTTATAAATATATATTGGAAATTGCTACTGCAATGGAAAAGCCATTGCTATATATTGGAAAACACTAAATACATCTGATTCTTTTTAGCCTACATACACATTTTACATTGTAATTATGCATATGCCATGTGTTTGTATCAGACAAACAATTAAAGAGTTCAGATTAGACAGAAACAATAGCCATTTGGGATTTGAGAACTCTGGTTAAGTAATCTGGTATCACATTATTTATGGAGTATGGATATATGACAGGTATTTTATTTCTGAAAAAAAAAAATCTTTATAGAAACAGTAAGTATATATTCTTACCTGACACACTCTGTTTACACCAAAGTCACCTTTTATCCAAAAATATGAGAAGTGCCCATAACCTGTCTGGAACAGATATGCAGCAACCAGAACTCGAATGTGCATGTACACAGGCAAAAACTGTTGAGAAAAATAATGTACCTTTTATAGATGGCCACATAAATGCTTTTGGTTTTCCTTTCTCTGCATTGCACTAAATCAGGTTTAACAAAGAAAAATATAAAGCTGCGTTTCTCTTTTATTACTAAGCTCTCTTGTTGCCCTAACCTCTCTGATAATCTGAATGCTTTCCTTCTACTTATAGCTCTACAATTCCCATATTCTGTAATCAGTTAAGATAGAGTTAAGAAGGAATCTCTGAAAGCTTACCTTCACAAGTTTCAAGTTCTGAACATTAAAAAAAAAGCGTTGCTGACAATTAGAAGTTAACACAAAATTTTCTACATGGAGAAAACAAGTATATTTTTTCATGGGTTGTGTAACGCATACAATTCTCCTATCTTTGGAACTGAAAGAGGAAAAAAACTAATTCTGCAAATACCATTTCTACAACTACAGGAACAATAGTATTAATTATTCCCTCTATTCAATTCTATTAAACATTTGCACTATCTTCCTTTTGAAGTAACATGCCTAAATTGCATTCCCACTTGAACACATGAAATCCAATCCCACTTGAAAACACAATTTTCAAATCACTTACAGTGCTTGCTCCAGAGATATGATAAATCAAAATAACAAGTTGCATCCAGCCCTTCCATTCATCAGTCTGTTCTCTATTTAACACTTTAGTCTAATGCAAAACAAAATAAGAGTGTTGCTATTCCAAAAAGTACAACGAACATCTACAAAATGAGGAGAAAAAGTTCAAAACAATAAACCATTTTATGGCAAATAGGTCTAAATTGCAAAAGCCTTCCTTCTAATGGACACAGGTCTATGAGATGCTAATCTGGTCTACATTCTCACATATCTGAGCTACACTCACTTATAGATAGACTGTATGACAACGGCTAAACGCACTTGTACCCACATGCTTTTAAAAAGATTTTACATCTAATTGCATGCAAACTTTGTATTTTTGAAGATGAGTTACACTGATTTTAAGAATTTTACTTTCAATAATTAGCAATCAGAAATTTACACTCAAACTGTCAAAACAATATTACAAGCAGGATGTCAACGTGATCATTACCTCTTTGGTATTTTCGGTATAAAATACCCCCAAAACCAAGATGTAGACGATTGGTATGAAGAAAGATGAGTGTGTATAAAATTTATTTTCCTTCATGAAAAAATTTGCTCTGTCACATAGATAAAAATAGGTCATGATTAGACCGAGTTTGCAGAAGGAGTGTAAGAGCATCTCTAAAGTAGAAACATTAGGAGTATTGATGGCAGGTTTCTTCTCCTCTCCGATTTCCAGATCAGTGCATGATTTATTCTTCCGATAATTATTCCGGTGAATTAAACTGATAATTAAATATCCAATAATGGACAAAGTAAAGAAACAGAAAGCTAATTTCTGTATCAGAGTGAGAGGAGGCTGAGGCTGGCAGCAGGAGCCATCAATGGGCTTCATTATCTTATTGCAGTAGACATTCATAAGAATCATCGCATTCTGTCAAAGAAATAGGCAATTTTACGATTCATCTCTAATTTAAAAGTAAAAAATCAATCATAAGAAATCTTTAAATAGATTGTGAATAGTCAGAAAACATACAATTTTCTCTTATCATTATATAAGGGAAAGTTCATAGTAGTCCCCCATATGCCTAGCTGCATTCAGCATTAAGAGGC
The DNA here is from genome assembly GCA_011075105.1 of Heteronetta atricapilla. Lineage (NCBI taxonomy): Eukaryota > Metazoa > Chordata > Aves > Anseriformes > Anatidae > Heteronetta > Heteronetta atricapilla. Next base: position 25,974,452 of record CM021732.1, on the reverse strand, counting down.
AAAACATCTCTTCCAAAGAGTAAATCCTTGAGCTTCTTGAAGTAAGCAGAAAGATTTAATCCTAATTAATCCAAGAGTTGGACTCAATGATCCTTGTGGGTCCCCTCCAACTCGGGATATTCTACGATTCTCACTTTTACAACAGAAGGGCTCTCTTTATGACTAAAAGGAGCTATAAAGAGCTAAACAGACCATAAATGAAAAGTATCTCCCAAATGTAGGGTCCTCAAGGCACAGGGTAATGAAAATGTCTAAAACATAACAAAGAAACTGAAATGTGTGGCGAGATGATATTTAGTTCATCCAATACTTGCAAGCAATTGAAACCTGCAAAGGAGTAGAACTAAAACTGACACAGCAGAAGAGCTCAGTCACAGAAAGAACAAACTGATAAAGTTCTGAGGGCCTCACTGCATACATATGTAGTGGTAAGATAACATACGGATTAAAGTCAGTGGCACTCCATGCAACAGGGAAGGTGTATACTGTGTGTTTTTCATCCTGTTTGTACTCTTTTTTTAAAAAAAACTGTGTGTGCACATAGTTACTCCTCAGCACTGCTTTACAAATCATTATTGCCCTAAACCCATTTATGCAGATGAAGTTTGCACTCAGGTCCAAAATATAGCTATTTAAAAATACTTGTAAATCCACTATGTACCATCGTGTTAGATATTATGGTTTTAAACATCAGTATAACTGACTGCCCTCTCACCTACTGCGCTCTTCTGAGCAAAATTTCCTGAAGAATGAGAGTCCTCACTACATTCTTATAGCCTACTGTTTCAGAACATACACCTGAAATCTTCTTTCATGATTAACACTTTTTAATGCTGACCAGTGCTAAAAATACTTACTGTATCCCTGCTTGATTCAGGGAGATGCAGGCCATCTGAAGACTTCATAATAGTTTCTTGTGCTATCAGTTTTGATACGCTGAACACTTTAACTTTAGCTTTGGAATTTCGGGAGCTGCTGTTGAGAATACGAACAGCTGCTTCATTATAAGCGTCTATTTTCTCATTAGTGATCATTTTCCGACTCTCACTCAGCATATCTTCATAAACAGGATCTGAGTTGGAAAGGACAAAGAAGGGACACGTTAATCTTCCACTTCGCAAATACATTTATTTAATTCAAGTTGCACAGGCTCCTTTCAGTTTGGTAGCCACAATTGTTTAATGGTACAGTAAAAAGTATACAGTGAGGAATGAGTGAATGAATGAGGAACCAGAGTTGCTTATGACAAAATATTCTTTTCACCATCCCCTAGATATGCATGTGTACTAATAGATGAAAAAGCTTTGGCGGGACATGAATGCCTGTTTTATTTTCCCCAAGCTTTTGTGCTCCATAAAGACCATATAATGCTGGAGTGTAGAGCTGCTGATGCCTTTTCTCAGTAATGGAACCTTTACCTGGGGGATTCCAAAGCCAAGAGGAAAGACAGGCAGCAGAACAAACACGTAGGGGAAAAAAAAAAATCCTCAAAATTCTAGTCATTTCAACAGAAACCAGTTTCTCATTTCTCTAAGCCACAGTCTATAAGCATATTCCACTTGTTCTCTTTGATTCCAGCTTAACTGATGGTAGAATCTCAGCTTTTCAGAAGTTTAGAACAATGCTTAGCTGCCTGCAGGCTTCACAGACTACGTAGAGCTTAACACTAAGCTAGACAGGGATCAAAGTCAGGATTGCTAGGTTGCTATGAAAAGCTGGTGATGTTCACAGCTCTGGTAAAACACACTCTAAGAGTTAGAAGGTGATTTACTCAAGCTACCTCAGGACTACTTTGGACAGTCAAAGTCTAGACAACCCTGTGTGTACAAAGCCAATGCATACAATGCTCCACACACAGCTTTTGCCCTTATTCATTCCATAATGAGCATAAAGAGCTCAGAGATTACTTAAACAGACTGGATCTTTACCAACAGAATTGTAGGACGTCTGACAGCTAATTGCTTTTGTTATAGATAAATATGGTTTTGAAAGTAATATGAAAAGATGAATCTGTTGATTCATGACAACCTCTAGAACCATCTTTAATAGGAACTTGGATGTGACTTTAAGGATGCAGCTATATTACTATCAGGGCTCAAAACACGCTTACATTTCTCACTGAGGTGATGAGAATGTTACATTCCATGGCTAATAAGCCAGGAGTTTATTACACAGGAATGCAGATGTTTATGCATTTGTGTTCCTGACTCCCTTGAGACACGTATGGAGCAAACCATAGTGAGAATACTCCTGGCATCTTGAGTCTGAGAGAGCGCTAATGGAATTAAGAGTTCAGAAGGCTAAAAACTTTCCTGAGAGAGAATTAAGATCTCTATTACTACTAACAACTACTTAGGTGGCACCTTGTTATGGCTGCAAGAAAAGCCACACTAGAATCCAAACAACATATTTAATCTGGAACTCAGCAGTATGGACTAAGCTCTCCATAATCTTCTACAAAAGAGTGGTTCAGACAGCAGCAGTATGAATTGTTGTTACCAACTGTTCATTACTTTACCTTGTAAGACCCAGTAAACATCACTACTTTTTGCTAATTTTTCCAAAAGAGGTGCAATTGAAGTGATATTGATTTTATATTGTGTGAGGGCTTCATTGCTGCCATTGTGAATCTTGATAGACCACTGGAAAAATAAACAGAAAGATTCAGAACCTGTGTGTCTCCTAGAAGATAAATCTAGACAGCTAAAATACCTGTTTTTACATACATCTTAAGAAACACATTCTATCCAACATAAAGTCAAGTTTTAAAAAGCAGAGCACCAGAGAGACATTCTCAGAGCAACCTCCTTTTCTTAAAATAAACCAGCAGCTGAGTTTTGTACTAGCTGGAGTTTCTCCAGCTTACAATACTTTACTTCTATTTATAAACTGTAAAGCTTTGACATCTTAAGATAGACACGTTCAAACTAAAGTATCATGACCAAATCAAAAGCTATGACAAAGGAGTACAGAGTCAGTTAAAGATACAGAGAAGTTTCAAAATAATGACAAATCCAAGGTCATGCAAAAGTTTCATCTACTAGCAGCTTACCACACTGCCATTAGCCATGATCATGTTTCTGATACATCAGATTTTTGAAGCAATTTATTTTTCCTACAAGTCTTTTAAAACTGGGGACATTTATCTTAGGCCAACTCTAGAAATCCTTCTTGCGTGTGTGTTTTGTGTAAATACGTTTTTGTTATAAAGAGCTGAGCAACATATTCATGTTGTTGCTTTGTGTCTCTTCTACCATCCAGAAACGCTGGCATGCTAACATCCATGAGTACAATGGATTATTTAGCCAAGAGTCCTGCAGTTTTGCAAGCTGGTCTTCTGTGCCAACATACTACCTGTATGTAACGGCATCTTCTGTGTGAAATATGGTGATTACTAATGCTAGTAAGATATGCTAGATTCTAAGACTGAGCAGACGTATTCTAGGCTTAATCATACTACTAAAGTGCAATATTTATGTGGATCCCACAGAGGAAGAGAATTTAGGATTTTCACCTGTAAGGAAACAGAAAAATTCTGATCCCTCAGGAAACGTGTGGAGGTCTACACACACATACATGACCTTCACCTGGAAGATTAGATTGCTCAGGAGCTTCCAGATCTGATTTCCACCACTGGAAGTTTTAAATAATTAGTTAGACAAACTCTTGTCAAGCACAGTGAGATCCTGCCTCCCGGCAAACTGATGGGTTAGGTACCTCTTCAGGTCCTTGCCAGACCTGTTTTCTGTGATGCTGCAGCCTATAGCAGTGATGGAAACTTCCACTGCAACAAGACCCAGGAAGTGCAATTCTTTTTGTTGAATTATTCATGTCAGTTTAAAAGAAATGTGGGCACCCAAAATGAGCATTCCATGCTGGTCCATACTCAAATGCAGTATTTTGTGCCTGAAAAGATGCAGTCTATTAAACGTGCATCCCAGTTATTACGCAAGCACTTGAATTTTCTTCAAGAATAATCTGCTTGGAATGAAGTTACTTCTACTTTTACCTACGATTCAAACTAATCAAAGCTTATCAACCAGTATTGCTGCCAGTAAGTAAGTACTGTATGTCACATAGCTGTAATAAAATGTACCTGATACTTCAGAACTACTAGCTAGAGGCAGGAAATTCATTGATAACATATTTTTATTATAAATTGTAATAAAAAACTTTATCCTGTAACCAGCTTGAGAGCACAAAAATTATCCTACTCTCCCAACTTCCCTCTTTACTCCAATACCCCATATATGTATAACTTACCGTGGCAGCTCCTGCTACAATTATATGAGGTTTTGCCACAGAACCCTAAGTCACAAAGTAAAAATAAGTTAGTTTTAAAATATTCTCAAATTTCATTTCTAATTTGACGTACTGATCAGGTTAATGAAGACTCATATCTTAAATAATTATGACTTGACTTGTCCATCATTTAAGGGTTACAGGGACATTACAAAGACATCAATATGTGAAATACCAACATTTTCCTGTAATGGAGTGCAAAGTATCAATAAGTGTGGGAAAGGAATCGACAGGTGGCTTTGCGCTGTTTCACATGTCCCTGAATTAGAGATAAAAAGGAAACGAGGTAGAAACAAAAACTTGAGCAAGATTGAGATCAATTGGCTACAGTTTTAAAGACGAGCTTTGGGCAGTGGCCAATTGCTGGTTGGCTCGAGGCGCGTGTCTGAGGGTCTCTAACCAATTGTATGACATAATCGGGCACGTGGACAACGCGTGGGGCTACGGGGGAAGTGTATGCAGTAGTGAAAAAGGACAAAAAGGCCTTCTGTTAAAGAGCCATGAGGTTTCCATGTCTTGCATCCCTTCAAATAAGCGCTTAAAATCATTATCTATGTAGCTTTAAGTTTTAATTTATACTGCTATCTAAACACCTCCTAAAGTCAAGTAAACTGTAGGTCACACTATTGAAATAGACTTTTTTAGCCTGTCTTGGCATTCTCAAACATCTGTTTGATCTGTTGTACTGATTAAAGTGACCATGAAACCGGTGACAAAAACAGAACAAGAACAAGATAGTTGTTGCCCCAAAGGTCTGAAAGTTATGCCTAATGCAAGGAACATAAGATGTACACAAATAGAAGAGTGCAAGGAAGCAGGCAGCACTGACCCCCTCAGTACAAGCTTTGCTTTGGAAACACCAAGGCTTGAACAGCTCAAGTTTTTTGTAGTAATCACAAAAAAAAAGAAAAATTAATGATAACTTCAGCTGTTTTGATAGAAGGTGTCTTGAGAGAATTACAAATAAGGTACCAAAATAATCACCACTGGCCATCATTAAATAATACCAAGCTACTCAGAGTCCAAAAAGGGAAGGAAAACAAAAAAATGAGTTGCCATTCTGTTAACATTTTATTCTTAATCAGAATTACGTAACCTTATGCTGAATAATACAACTATTTACAAAATAACTGCAAGACATGAAATAAATACTACAAAATTTGCAGTCAATACTGAAAAAAAAATCAAGACATTTTTAATTTTCCAAATTGCCTTTGTCCTTCAATTTATAACACTCAAACTAATGCAAATATCAAAATGTCTGGTAACAGAAAAACATAGCCACAGCAAGCACAGACCAAGACAGCTGCCAAATCAGAGTAAAACCCTTTCAGCTCCTACTGGGAAGAATCAACCTGCCCCTAGGAATTTTTTTTCCTCCTTGTTTTGGTGTTTTTATTGGCTCAAGCAAAGCCACCCACAGGAGACCCACGAGATGCCAAGAAATACATATGACAGCAAACATGCCCCTTTCTCTTTTTTTCACGTCAAATTTCAGATCTCTGGCACATAACTGACTAAATATAATGTCATATGCTGCAGTTGTTGACCTCTTAGTAATTATAATCATGTTTATGAAAAAAAGAGGTCAGCTGCAATATTTACCTAAAATAAAGAGTTTAAGACCAACCTCAGTCCAAGATTTGATACGCTGCCTCATAGAGCCATTAACTTCTGGATACCACAAGAAATCCTGTAAAACAAACGCAGATGTAATCTGTAAGCATCAAGACAAGCTAACAACAGGCTAACAACAACAACAAAAAAAACCACTAACTGCCATCAATTCAACTGTGAGGGAAAACCACATAAACCAAAGTGAGATTTCCTTTATAGTAAGCATGAAAAGTCTGACAGTGCTTTTTTGCCTTTTTTTTTTTCCTGCCAGACTGCATTTGTCTCCATGGAAAATAAAAATAAAAAAATTATCATGTAGTTCAGGAGGCAAGATTTCATCAAGAAAATAACTTTCAACCTTTGGCAAATGGAATGGCCTCACAGGTTTCCAATGCCATCAGGGCTAAAACCAAGATCACATCTATAACCTATTCAGTACAACTTGCTTTTTGCTCTATTTCCCACAGTTTTCTACCAACAGATTTTTCATTTGTTATTTGAGATGTCAAAAATAGTGCCCAACCTTCATCTAGAAAAACAATCTACATTTTGGCTAGTGCTATTATGTTTCCCGGGTAAATCTGAAGCTACCTACTATCTAGTTACTTCTCAGATACATAAGAATCCAAAGAAGTACAAATAAACATTAAAGTGAAATCTTAAAAGACTGCGTACGGAGAAACTATAATGCACAAACTCTACCAGCAGAGGGGAAATGTCTTCCACCTGCACAGACCTAAAGATTTTGGTTCTCTTGTGTAATGTAAATGCACTAATTGGTAGGAATCTATGGGAGATACAGGCAGCATCTGAAGGACAGGATGCTTAGTGTTATGACTAAAAAGGGCAAAATTAAACTTGCCACTTGTTGCTCAGTGATTTTCTCCTTCATTAGTCAAGTCTTTTCCACTTTAGGTCACTGGGTCACAGCCATTCAGAATGCAAAAATTCACCTGCGATGCCAATAATGTCAACAACAATATGGAGCCCAAGCAAGGAAGCACAGTGTTGTTCTTGGAGCAGCAGAGTACAAATACACTCTTAACTACCCAGGCATCGCCCAGAAGCCCAAAGCTGCCACCTGAAACCTTAAGGGCTGGACACCTACCAAGCCTTAGGCAGTTTTAAAGATGTAGCTCTGCCCCAGCCTAAGCCAATATAAACGCCATTGCCATTAGCCCTTTAATCTGCTTTGTGTTCTACCCCTAACATACCAGCACTCAGATAATCACATGATGAGCCACATCAGACCTGACCAAAACCAAACCCTGCAAGGTAAGCTTCTGGCTGAAAGGACTCCTAAACCAGCCCGTTCCGCAGCATTACCAGGGCTAGTTACTGTATGTTCCTGTGTTCATGCTGTAAGCAGCAACAAAATGGGACAGAGTAGGCTTAAATTGCCACAGGCTCACATCCTAAGATGTTATTCTGCACCCTAATCATACCCATGTACACAAACAGGTACTGAAAACCCACTTGCAGACAACTCAGCAAATACACTGCTTCTTTGGCACTCATAAACAGACAAATAAGTTGCCTCCAGGTGATAAACAAATACATGACTAGCAGAGTCCCAGCACTACTGACAGCTGTCATGGGAAGAGAGAAAGCTATTAAGGACACCACTGCGATTGCTGGGGCAGAATACGACAATGCACTTCATTAAACCTACCCTCAAACCTATCCCCCCTTTTATTTATTTATTTTTAAAATCCACATTGTAAACAACATTGTGGTTATTTCTCTATGCAGAAACAGCGGAAAGGATACTTGTTAGCATGGATACTTGGATAGCACAGAGAGCTTGATGGCAATTCTTTCAGCTACCACTCCAAGTAAGATAGTCCAATACATATTCCTACATCTGTGAATGAGTAAGCTTCCTGGCAAAAAATACTCTTGAAAAGGCCAACTTACCAGATCTGACAAAAAGAAAAATTACACACGCTTCCAGAGCTAATGCCCAAAGCTATCACTCAATACAAGTACTCAAGGCCAAAGTCTCTCAATCTCACACAAAATATAATGTGTTAAGATACGCTCCGACATATTTTATGCAAGATCTATAAAAAATGCTGATACTCTAAAACACTTCTTTGACTTTTCAACACTTGTGGAAACTTGAAAAATCCATCTCTGACTGCAATTTGTATGAAATTATATATGCATTATTATTATGGCTTGCAATTTAATGCCAGATAAAAGCTTACCACTTTAATTGAAGCAGATTTATCTTCAAAAGGAATATTTCCATGCTGCCAAAAGAAAAGAAAAAACACCACAATACAAAGTAAAACAACCTTTGAGAAGAAAACAAGTACATTCATATGTTAATCTGCTCTCACCCGAAGTGTTACCTTCAGTAGAAAGGATTTTTCTTGTATAAACTTGTCAGCATACTCATGCAAAATATTTATGTTATTTCCTAGATAAAACAAACTACACTCACAAAGTTTGTGTTTTGTTTTTTTTCCTGGTAGGATTACATTCAAAGTCTGTGTGTTCACTCTAATACAAAGGTACCATTAACTATTTTCCCAAATTTTGCCTCCCAAAGTGAGAAAAAGTTAAGCTTTATTTTTTGTCTTTCCTTTCTTACACTTCCTTTCCTTAGCCTTCATCTGCCTATCTTCTTTGTATAAACCAAATGAATCAGTTTTAATTAAAGAATAAAGAAAATTATATCAGGCAGAAATAAAGCTGGGGTTATATCATTAAGTTTCTGCATGAAATTGGAAAAGATTAGAAAGGAAGTAGTCAGATACCCCTAAAAGCATACACAATCCTCTTTTTAAAATACTAAGCAAAATACCAGTTTCAATTCTGGCCCAAAATTACAAGTATATTTCTCTTCCACAAACAGATCCTGATTTTATAAACGCTTGAAAAAAGACACCTCTCAGCTTAAAATTAATTATAGCACTATAACACATCTCACAGATGCTGAATTCACCCTCGTTTATAGGCAGCAACTTTGACCTAACTAACAGACTAGGAAAAAAAAAAAGAAAAATGTTTTTCCATCAGTCAGACGTCTTCTTCTGAGGAGTCGAAGTGACTGCATGCAGTCCGCTGGCCAAGGTGCCAGCTTGCATTTCTAAACCACAGTACTAACTGACAAATCTCATCTACAGTTAACAGTGGAGCCTGTCGTTTCCAACACAGGTGTACATACACCCAAGAAGAGAGACCTAAGAAGCATGATATAACAATGTTCAGCAAGTGGTACAGCTAAATCCTTTCCTACTGCTTCCTCTACAGCAGGCTGTAGTTTACGTTCTCCATCGTATAAGAATCTCTGCAGCGGCTATCAAAACAAAGGTGAGACCAGAAGCTATTTTTAGTTTTAGCCTCAAGTTAGACCTGGAAATCTGTCATTGCCCCAAGGAATTTTATGAGCAGATTACCTCAGCAATCTGACATAAAAGATGACAAATTGTAAACCACGAATCACTACTTTTTCAAAACACGCAGTGAAACAATCATTTTCTCATCAAGAAGCCAGATACAAAGCCTAAATTGCAATGGGAGAAGTCAGCTTCATTTATTTATTCCCTGACTGCCGCAGGCTTTCTCTCAAGCTTGACAGTTCATTTCTCAGACTTCCAATCATCTCATTAGTACTCAAACAATTATCTTAGTCTAATCTTGCTGTTCTCCAGAATGGCATTTTGTGGTTCTTCTTCTTGATGACTAGCCCAGCAAACAGTGTGATTTCTTTCGTGATTGTTGTTATTATTTTTGGTTTTAAAAGTTCAGAGAAGATTGAAGAGGTAAATTGGGAATGGAAGAAAGAAACAAAAACAAAAACAAACCACCTCACCTTATTTCCTTCTTCTTTGACTTGTGGATTTATGATTTTTATAAATGAATAGAACAGCTGTCGAATTCTAGAATCTCCTAAAAACACGATATGTTTGTCTATGAGGCAATTTCTTGCTTCACTGCAAAACAAAACACCAAGACTCGTGTTATGGGAAATTTATAATAGAAAAAAAAAATCTTCGGAGAAATCTATAGAACATTATAGGGAATTGTATACATTATATCCAGCTCTAAGGAATTGTAAATCTTTTAAATATGATGAAATAATTAAAAGTTTACAGTAATTTGCATACAGCTTTTTAACAGAAAAAAATAAATCATACAATTCCTCAAGGGAAGATTACTTTTAGTACACATTTAGATAGTTGGGATTCCACGAACCAGGACAGTATTTTCCCTTCCAGTAGTCTGAAAGGGACATACAAAGTTATGCAATCTCTTGCACTGTCTGATGGCTCTTCGTGACAAGTATCAGTACTACTACCAACAACATTTATTTGTATTTTAGTATAGAAGCACAAATATGGTATACACTATAAATACACAGATAATATACAACAACAAATTTTTCTTCTGATACTGTGTATTTGTGAAAGGCTGGATAATTAGCCATAAATCAAAAAAACATTTGAAACAATTTCAACTGCAGTTGAACAATAATTATTACTCTTCTTTCCAGGCAGATGAACCCAAGAAGAGTTTCCTTACCTATTTTTATACTTGTGCATCATACAACTGTGGGGCTGCCATACTTTATCTCCAAGAAATCTTCCACTGGACAGAAGATACTCACATGAATCATCATCACCTTTAAAATATTAAATTTAAGATTAGAATTCAGACACATGAAAGTCACAAAACCCCACTGCTGCTAAACATAAATAAATAAATCTGACAATATTTGAATCACAAAGGAATGGAAGCAAGCAATGGCAGTAACCAAATTTAACTTTTGCAAAAATTACCGCAAGACTTTTCCATATCACCTTCTCCCTTACTATACACCACCCTTCTCTGTAAAATATTCCTCTGTCCACAAAATGTTCGTGATCCCATTTTGTGCCATTGGAAAGAAGTTGTGACCTAGCACGGTGTTTCCATTAAAGATGCCAATCAACTGTGTTATCTACTGTCCAAAAAGAAATAATATGAAATTTTATTATATTAAGCTGTTAATTCTTTAACTTTCTACACAAAATTACCATACCCTGCATATTGTACAGAACATGGAGCTCAAAAGGAACTTGTAAGGAAGTCCATTCTCCTTGTGTAAGATGCAGCTGTCAGCTTGGAACAGCTGAAGTTACATGCTGGGTTAACAGGCAAAACAAAAAAACATTTACGTAAGATTTTGCTGATGATTCTGAATTGCAGCTACCATTTCCAGTACAGAAGTTCTACACTAATTACAATTAATCACTCTGTGGGTGGTGATTTCAGGTCACTTTTAAAAGTTCATATAAATAAAATACCTCATTTATGAAATCAGTGACTATCTCCCAGTAAACGTAGCTGACTGTGCTGCCACATAAACTCAAGGCAGCTGAGCACTGTTCACTGCAAGAAGAGTCGCCCTCCAACATTTTTATCATACTTGGCCTTTCAGAGCACAACAAACAGGGAAAACAGAGGTGAATGAAACCCCAGTACCTGTGCTAGCTTGTGAAAAAACTACGTGCCACAGCCCGTACTTCACGCTTCCTGTCAAAAATTGACTTCCAACAAATGCAAATCTGTTCTTTTACTCCACTGTAACCTGCAGGCACTAATTCTAAAGAAGGGAGCATCTTCTATCAACTTTTAGAGCTGCTGGAAGCCGCACATAATGACACAGGCAGACTTTCTATCTCAATTATTAAGAGAAAATCTGAAGCTTTATCTTGATCTGCAAATTAGGGTGAACAGAAAGAGACAACAGCAGGGTGATGTCTGAGGTCTGTCAGAATGGGAATTTATGAGGCACCGCTGACCCCATTTCAGCACACCGTCCTAAACGTGAATTATCAGTGATACTACAGTAACATTTTCAGGAAAAAGAGACAGAGCCATGGTATCACTTATTGTGTGCTTGAAGTGTGCCCAGGTGGCCAAGAAGGCCGACAGCATCCTGGTTTGTACCAGGAATAGTGCAGCCAGCAGGACCCAGGGAGGTGATCGTCCCCCTGTACTCAGCTCTGGTGAGGCTGCACCTCAAGTGCTGTGTTCAGCTTTGGGCCCCTCACTACAAGAAGGACATCGAGGCCCTGAAGCATGTCCAGAGAAGGGCTACAAAGCTGGTGCAGGGCCTGGAACACAAGTCTTACAAGGAGTGGCTGAGGAAGCTGGCGTTGTTTAGTCTGGAGAAGAGGAGGCTCAAGAGAGACCTCATTGCTCACTACAGCTACCTGAAAGGAAGGTGTGGGGAGCTGGCGGCCAGCCTCTTCTCACAGGTAACTAGTGATAGGACCAGAGGGAATGGCCTCAAGTTGTGCCAGGGGAGGTTCAGGTTGGAAATGAGGAGACATTTCTTCTCAGAAAGAGCAGTCAGGCATTGGGATGGGTGTTCAAGGAAAGGTTGGATGTGGTGCTTAGGGACATGGTTTAGTGGGTGACATTGGTGGTAGGGGGACAGTTGGACCAGATGATCTTGGAGGGATTTTCCAACCCTAATGATTCTATGATTCTGTGATTCCACAAGACCACAGTTCAACCAAGAAAGAAAAAGAATAAGGACAAAAAAAGAGTACACTGGATATGTAAGGACTTTCTGTGCAACATTCTGATAAGAAAACATAGCCTATGTTACGGCGATAACATCACAGTCAAAGCTGTTTAATTTTCATATGCACTGAATCAACTTTTTTTTTTTTTTTTAAGCTACGCTTAGGATAATTGCTACAATTATCCTAATTGTAATAATGCCGGTGAGCTGTACCACAGCCTGCGTGGCAGCCCCTGGCCAAGAGCAGGGGCAGAGGCTGAATGAGGTGGGACAGCCCCTTCTGGGGACTACTGCTACTGTCTGCTTGTACTGCAGGTTCTCAGCAGTCTGACTCTGGCCTGTCCATATCTATGGAAATACTTCACCCTATACAGTAAAGTTTAGGGTCCACGCTGACACCATAAAGTTAAAATTACAGATTATAATTATCACTGCTTCAACAGCAACAAAGAGCAAAATTAACAGGTGAAAAGTTTCCACTCTCGGAGTTTGAACGTTCACTGTCTACACTCAAAGCATTGGCTTTACTGGAATACAATTATTTTAATGTTTTCCACTATGCTCCATAAAAGTATATTTCCCCCATAAATATCCATGAAATTATTTAAAATACTTGGTCTGTGAAAGCAATGAATTGCTTTCTACAGCATGCATGAAGCATGCTCTTCTCCTTAACACCTCGAACAGGGGTGATGAAGAACATGGAAGCCCAGAAGATGACAGCACCAACATTTCCAATGTTCTCGAGGGAAATACTACAAGATAAAGAAGGTAGTGCCTGGCAGGCTTTGCTCTCGTCACCAGATGACACCTTCTTCTCTTCCTTCCCCAACAGCATTACTTTCCTTTATTCCACAACTACTGAAGTTAAAAGGTTAACAATCCCTCTTACAATCCCAGTGTCCGGTGAGAGACTTACCAGCCAGCAAAAATAAGCCTTTTAACGTGACAAACCAGCATTAAAGAACAGATGAATGATGTGAACATCAGTATTTCCAACAAATACAGAGCTGGGATCACAGATCTGACCAGAAAACTCTTGCATTAACATTGCAATGATGAATGTAAGCTGATTCTTAGCTGCCTGCTCCTTCCCAGTCCTCCCACAAAAATAAAAGGTGGGGTTCCCATCTATGAAGCTGAAAAAGCATAAAACAAAATGCTCATTTGAAGCGGAGCTGACACAACTAAACTCTTACTTAGAATGTGCAAGGAATATCTCAGATACAGAAGGATAGACAACGCACCTCACACATGCTGTTTCTTGGAGCAGAACATAAAATTAGCTTGAAGGAAGGAAGAATTGGCAGCTGAAGACATCTTCCGTCGTTATCTTCCTCTCTGAAACTCCTATCCAATTTCGTGAAAATCAGAACACGGCAATGTAGAACAGACTGTCTTTCAACTGCTACTCCTTGCCTCACTTACTTAACCAAATTCAGTGATGGTAATAAAATCAAGTATTGTAACTTTCAACTATCTGAGGCTCCTCATTGCCTTACTTCAGAATGCAACTGTCATCATCAGGCTTCTTTCCTTTCCTGGACCTTCAATTACTTTCCACTCCTAGTGCATCATCACTACTAAAAAAAGCTGGAATAACATGAAGAATTATAACAGTTCTGGAAGGTGTCTGGGTGAACATCTCAGAGTCTCAGGTGAACATCTCATAGCTTTGGGTTTATGTCGGTTCTCCATGAGCAACCTACACACAACACTGCTAACGTGTGATAAACTCCTGGTCAGGCTGATTTTGATGCCTAGGAGATGTGTTTTAAGATTTAAATGAAATATACATATACAGTGATAAACTCCTAATTTTGAATGAAATAGTGTCCGTTACTTGTCCCAGGGTAGTTCATGATTTTGCCTGAATTCACCAACAACCTCTGAAGCAAACCCTTGAGGTACCACGAATCAAATTGACTCTTCATAATCACAACGCACCTATACGATCCATGTCAAGCTGATTAATTACCAAGCAGCAACAGGATGCGGTAAATTGCCAGACGCAGAGGACCACGTGCCTCTGAACACTTCAAGGAGCTCTCAGAGCACAGTGAGACCTTAGGCTGTAGATGTAGGCTGATCTCAGAGATTTCCAGAAACGCAGACTCTATCACTCTCCTGTTTTTCAAGCAGTACAGGTCACTCCAGGTCAGCAACACAGCTTTTTTTTTCCTCCAGTTGGCGCTTGTTTCACCAGTCAGCACGGTGCCGTTGCACAGCAGATGAAAGAAAAGATCTTCTAGAAGCAGTTCATCAATGTTATTTCTCCTCTTCTTCCAACCATTGCTACTTAACAAGACAGCTGCTGATCCTGCTGCCAAAATTTCTGCAGAAGTAGCTCTGAACACAGCAGATGATGTGCGAAGCTGAATCATTACCTACTTTTAAAGTATGCTGGCAGAGCTCAGATTTGCTGCCTAGTTATCTTTATAATAGAAACCATAAACTCAAGATGACTATAGGTTTGGTTTTCCTTAATCACGTCAAATAAAAACCTGTTTCTGTACATTGACTTTCAAGCAACAGAATTTACGTCTCCCAACGTATTCACTTATTTATACCACATCATTTCTAGGAAGTTGCTTAAAAATGAAACTGTCATGAAGAATTTAACAGCTACCAAGCTCATGTTGCTTGTGATTAGATTATGAGAACAGGTGACTTACAGTTATTACTGTTACTGCTACAGAAACCTCAACTTTGCAGATGATGAAAATTACAAGATGTATTGAAGTGACATAAGAGTCAAGTACGTAAAGGAAAAGCCACCACTAATTTCACTCCCTCTGAAACCCATTAACTGACACTGAAGAAGATGCAGAAGAAAATAAAGATAGTACTCATGGTCAGACCAGGCTGGTATCCTGTCTTCGGCAGAGGCCACAAAGATGAAGAAGAGCATACATAATATTCTTGCCTGATTTTATTCCAACTGTGTTCAGTCCAGGAACTTCCTGAGCTAGAGATGATTTCTACATATTTTATAGAACTTTCAACAGATTTATTTCTGACAAAGTCATATTATCTTCTCTTCAAGTTTTTATCCTTCACAGCATCCTTCTACAGGAGTTTTCCATGCCCACAGCTGCCACTCTAAGAACCACCTGCCTTTCATTATTTTACATACGTGGTTCCTACTAGTTTTATTTGGCCTTGTATGGGAAAGGAAAGATCACACTTGCATCCCTCACGATCTGCAGACCACTATCAAACCTTCCTAAATCATTTGTTTTCAAGACTAAGAATCTTTCTCCTAAAACCCATGAGGAGCACTACTTATGTCTTTCTTCAGTCAAAAAGTAGAATTTGAGTGGGGGGGAATGGAGGAGACTACAACAAGATGGAAACAGCAGCCAGCACCATATACTGGAGGTTACACACCAGTTGGTGCTTCTGGAAATGCACCTTCTTCTTAACCATTAATGAGATCTCACATAAATAAATAAATGAAATTAGTCATTCTACACAAAAACCACAGACTGTTCTTTTTAAGATCTTTGTACTTTTTTTTTTAAAGCCATCCTCATAAAAAAAACACATTTTCAAAATCATGTTTTTCCACTGAATTTGTGAAGTTTCAAAGTCCTCATTCACACTACACACCAGGACAGGCGATACCTTCTCTATTTCAAAGAAATGGAAACCCAGTTTCCAAGATTCCCTGATTCTAAGAATACAAACATTTAAATAAAACATGTTTCCATTCTTACAGCCGTAAGACTGTACCTTTGAAATATGCTAACACCTGAAAAACGCACAGCCCTAACTTCACTGGATATCATGTAAGTATTTAGTCCAAGTAACTTGAAGAAGTTGCGCGCCAAGTTGTGGACAGTTTAATTCCTCTTAATTCACTTAAAGTTTTGCAAAAAAACGTAGGTGACCCCTAAATGCAATAGTCTCTCTGCTCATGAATCTGACCTACCGCACCTGCAGTCTGACATTTTGTCATACAAGTAACGTTCACATGAGCAAGTCTTCCTGGGAAATCCAGTGAGCTGCTCCTATCTAAAAGATGTATTTGCACAGGAGGCTACAGTTAGCCCAAACCATTATATGTAAACGTAATCAGACAAAACAAAGAAACACTAAGTAAAGTCTCGCTCTCCCAAAGGAAGCCAGGACAAAAACAACCACTTCATAAAGTGTATGCCTATTCTTAACTTTAATTAACGCCTCATGAACTTTTCAAGATTACAATCGGGGAAGAAAAATAGATGCCAGTCTGCATAACAAGGGTTTCTAATCTGAGCACAATAAACTAGGCTAACTACAGCATCCCATCGTCACAAATGAAATCTTAGAATGGCAGACACACTATGAACATACAAAATCTAAATATTAATTCTTTCACTCCTACTTTGGAGTAGAGTACTTCAGAGTGAGAAAAAGGAGAATGTATGAAAGAAGCAGTCTTTACATGCCTTTATCACGTTCAGAATGTCTTCCTCCACAAAATAAATAAATAAACCCAGTTTAAAAACAACTACCATCCTGTAAAGAAACTTAACATGCCCTTGCTTGTCCTGCAGAAAAGATTAATTACTGACCAATCGTCTTTGTGGGTAGCATTCCCTGTCTGGCTATACACATTATTCGTAGTTTTCTCCCTTTGGCTGAATTGTCCAAAAAATGTCTCTCTCGTTTTCTCTGTTAATCAGGAAGGTATTGTTTCAACTAATGTACAAAATTTAATATCCAAAGAAATTGATAACCTAAAGATCCAAGTTTTTTTGGGGGAAAAACGAAAACAAACAAAACCCACCATATAAGCTACCTCCCACAAAAGTGATTTCACTAATTGTTACTTTTATTCAGCTCTCTCATTTCCTCCATATTCCCGGGCATCTATAGAAAAGCAACAGTACACTTACATATGGTTAATTCATTATTAATTATTTTCTTTGACACACTGTAGCAGAACATATGTTCACATGAAAGTTTGTCTTTCTGCTCTCCTCTTCCTGACAGCAGCCAATGACAGATGCTCAATGACTGTGTAAAAGAGCACGGCAAGCAGCGATCCCTGCCCTGGCATGGCCCAGCCTCTCTTCTAAAAACGGCAGCAGGTTTGCAGCCACCACCTGGTTCACTTTCTACCAATTGGTATAACCCTTTGGGGGAGGATTTACAGTATAAAATCTTGGCAGCATGCTTCAAGATGTACTTACATCTTGTGTGGAAAGATGCTTCATTCTGATTGTTTTAAAAGGTACCGCCTGATAATTTTGTTTTTCACTCGGTACTTTTTGTGTTATGAAACAAGTCACAATTAATTTACCTTCCCCATATAATTCAGAATATTAGAAACCATTATCAGCTTACTCATTTTCCGTCCAGGCTGCAAAATTTTAATATGTTTCACTGCTTCCATTTCTTTATTCTGATCATTAGTGTTGCTTTCTTGTATATGTTTTCAATTTCTATTAAACCTTTACTAAAAAGGTGACCAGCGCCATAGACAATAAGCAAGACACAGGTTAGTTTTAGCTACACAATATCACCTTGGAATCTTCTGTTTTTTCTTTAATTTGCTGAATGTCAGATGTTCAAGCTCACTGAAGGGTTGAAAAATTCTCTCTCAACCACCTCTGCTTTCACCTACTCCAAAAAACTTTTATCTCTGCTACAAATGCCCCCTTTTCTAAACCATTTATGTGCTTTGAATGCTATCTGCTCAAAGGAGAGCAAACTGGATAGCTCTGTATTCTCTGTTGTTTCTTTCTTAAACAGTTATTAGTCAATGTGAAAACCTCTCTCACCCTTTAATAGCTTAAAGAAACTAAAAGCTCTAGGTGAAGGAACTTCCTGAAATCTTTGTGAAAATCCATAACGGCTATATCAACTTACATAAAGGCCTGTAGACCGCTATCTTTTTTCAATTTGTGACTCGACAGCCTTATTAGGTCTCCCATCATGTATCACATTTATGCATAGTGTGCCTTCCTGTTAATTTGCTTAATATGGAAGTCCTCATTTTCTTACGCCACTCAGAATTTCCCTATTATTTTTTTAAAGAAGTATGATGTTTGGCACCCTCCTTCCATCTACTTTTGAGACTGACTTAAGCCACAGGGAACAGAGCACAACAAGCGATCTCAGTTTTGTCACACCTGAGCTCCTTTAGCTGTCAGTACATACTTCAACGTCTCGCAACTTAGTGCTCTTCAGTTTATTAGCTTTACTGACATGAGCTGGAGGGTGAATCTTGAGAGCTGTATCCGTAGAGGCTCCCCAGCCGCCTTCCCTATTTCCACAACGAGCTGCTTCAGCCTCATCTTCCTTGAACACGGGTCACAAGCATTACAATACAATGACACCAGTTGTCCTGCAACAGTAGCCAGCTATCTTCAGACGAACTTTTTGATTTAGCCGAGAAACATACTCCATCTCTTCAGAACCAGGAAAAGATGTCCTCCAACAGCTCTCATGTTATTTGCAGAGCTCACCAAGTTCACAGCTGTGGCACCACCACCACGCAAAGCTCAGAAACCCAGCGCCTCCCTACCCACCTCGTCCCACTCACCGCTTCTCCACAACCCCTAACGACACGTAAATCCCAAAAGGCATTGCTACCTCCACCAAAAAGAGGTATAACGAACCTTACGCCAATTAACGTTTTAATGACTGTAACTGCTAGGTAAAGATTTTAATTTTCACGTAGGGGAACGTAGCATGGAAGAAGCTGCTATATCCCCCGTAACTTCACCTCCACCAGTGCAGCTGCTACACACACACACACACACACACACACACACACACACACACAGGCAAGGCATTTCGGGGCACAACCCTCACATCCCCACGGCTCCCATGCCCGACCCGGAGGGCCTGCCCAGCCTGCGGCAAGCCCGGGGGGGCCGCCCGGGGCTCCCACGCTCCGGGACGGTACCCGTCCCTACCCCGGCCCCCTGCCCACATGGCTACCGGTCCCGGCGGTCCCCGGCGGTCCCCGCGGCCTCCCCCTCACCTCGGTACCGGCGGGAGGCGGCGTGGCAGGCGGTGAGAAGCAGCACGGCGCCCAGCGCCAGCGCCTTGGCGCTCCTCACGCTGAAGTAGTAGTTGATCTCCCGCTTGCCCAGGGTGTAGGCCAGGGCCGCCATCTTGGCTCCTCCATGACAACAGTGCGCAGCCGAGCGGGCGCGACGGGGCAGCACTGGGGCCCCGCGGGCGGCCGAGGCAGCCCCCGCCACCGGCTGCCACCTTCCCCACCGGCGCGGCGGAGACGAGCCCGACCCCCCGCCGCCGCCGGGGCGGAGCTGCCGCTCTCCTCCTCCTCCTCCTCTTCCTCCTCCTCCTCCCGGTGTCACCGCTTCCCTTCCTCAGCCAGCGGGCGGCCCCGGTTCCTGGCTCCCCGCCCCGCGACACCGGGGCTGCCTCAGCCCGCAGCGGGTTTCCGAGCCGTGCCGCTGCGTGCGGCTAACCGGAGATTTATTTTATTTTATTTTATTTAGTTGCCCGCCTCTCCTCTCTTAGCTTCTGTCAGGACGTTCGTTCATCCGTGGCGAAAGCAGATAACGCGGCGCAGGGAAGCTGGCGCGGTTCAGATTTACCAGTTTCACGAAGGAAAGAGGAGTGTGTTGTGAGGGGAATGCTGAAATCTTACACACCCGTGTGCCTCCACCGTGAGCTACCTCAGTCATACCTGGAAAAAGATGCCAGGGAGCAGGTCAAGTCCTGAAAACGGGCTGCCATGAGGCCTCCCACGCAACCCGCAGCCACAGGAGCTGGAGTTATGCAGCACGGAGTGACCAAAGTTAGGAGGAACAGAAACAAAAACTCGGGAAATGCATGCAGTACATGTCTGCAAAAATGCTGGGAATAAACAAGGAGCAGTCATCGGGCCTCAGGTTCATGATGAAGTACCACGCTCAGCTGGTTTGACAGTTACTGTCTCACACAACCCTAGTCATTAGTACTGGCTAAAAAAAGAAAAGATGTTTTATTATTATTATTTGGTTGTTTTTGTTCTGTTTTGACTGAGCATGTAAATATTGATGATGAAATACAGGGATTTTGAACACCAAAAAGTATGGTTTTCATTTCACCATCCTTCCATTTTCCTGTCATCCTCAAAATGCTATTCTGGAAGTTTTGCAGCTCATTGCATTTGATTGTTCATAATTAATAATACATTAAAAAATGGAAAAGAAAGCAGAATTATTAATATATGGAGGTAAAAAACAACCAACCAAACAAACAAAAAAAATCAATGAAATTAAACAATTAAAACCAGGAAGTCTACACACTGCAAGCTAAGTTTTATTTTCAAGTCTTACCTGAAGAACAGAACTTCAAGCATCATGCAAATGTAATTTAATACACATACAAGATCTGAGTTCTAACTATTCTTTGAGTGGGCACTGTTAGTATATACTCAATGCATATGCCATTTCCACCCACCCAGTAATATCTGCCAACAAGTAATCTATGTTTTTTTCTATTCAACTCAGTCTGTTAATTCATTTAGTTGCTGAGCCACATTTTAAAACAACAGATATATGTTACTATTTTGGAATGCTCAGATTTATTCTCTGAGGGAGAGAGGAAAAAAAGGTACCAGGTAAACTCCCAAGTGGACAGATACTATCAAGCTGGTGATTGTATGGATTCTTTTACTCCTTAAATGAAAAAATCCAGTTTGCATATTATTATTTTTTTTGCAACATTCAAAAATCCACATTTTCAAAGTTTTCTTACTGTGAGAAAACCTTATTTTTTCTTAAAATATTCTTGTTAGTGTTTAGCTCTCATTGTCCTTATTGTTTCATGTACATTTAAGTGGCAGATGCAAGCATTTTACACTTCAATAAGCAACTAATTTTTTTTTAACAGTTTCTGTAACTTTTTGCATTGTTACCCGATGATTCTTAACAGTCATGATGTACATCTTTCCTGCAGTCATCTAGGACCACTCTTCTCCTTTTGTTTTTATAATAGCTATTCATAAACAAATAGACTTTTAATCCAACCAAAACATCAGCCTTTGTCTTTTTTGTCTTTTTTTTTTTTTTTTTTTGGTATATCTGTGTTAAGCTTCCTGGCTCTGTTGTAAATCTGCATGGTGCTGCTGTTACGGTGAGTGCAGCTTCTCAACATGTACTTCAGTCAGCCCCGCTGCTGACAGCAATGTAGATGCAGAAGCACAGAGTTCAACTGGAGTTCCCAGAGCGCGAACTCATCTTTTCTTTTAGGGTTGCTGCAATGCCTGAACAGGGAGATTAAATTTTTTCTCCCCACATTAAAAAAGAATTCATCTCTTACTGCACAATAGTCTCTCTGGAGAATTTCACCCATCTGCAATTAAATTAACTTCTTATGAAAGAACAGCAGAAATTAGAAAGGTAACAAAATAAGCATGCTTTTGTTTATAGATATCTCAGATCACAGCAGACAGGAATAGAAACTCTGTCCCACGGCCTTTCGAGGGCTGTTTCAGATTGGCCACTGGCCCCTGAATGTAAAATGGCAGTCCTCACCTGTTCTAAAATACCAGTGCTTTCTTCAGTGATGCCCCAAAACCCTGCTTGAGGATTATGTCTCCTTTATTTTAAGACTGTACCAATGGGTACTGAGACTACTGAAGGTTAAATATCTTCATTAAGTCTATCCAC
Source organism: Heteronetta atricapilla (assembly GCA_011075105.1). Taxonomy (NCBI): domain Eukaryota; kingdom Metazoa; phylum Chordata; class Aves; order Anseriformes; family Anatidae; genus Heteronetta; species Heteronetta atricapilla. The sequence goes on along the minus strand of CM021732.1, from coordinate 25,952,384 downwards.
CTGTTTATATTAACTACCGAAATGCATTTAAGCAACACATCTGCTTTGGCTTCATTGTTCCTTTGTAGACATCGTTTGACAAGAGTAATCTCCTTCATTTCAGTCAGAAGCTCTTGGCTAAATTGCCATGACTTCAAAGTGGTTTGCATGACTGCAGTCTCTGTCCTTACAGGTACCTCCCTTGCTTCTCACAAGCTAATTGAATTTGGCATCATTGCATTTAATTCACACCAAACCCACTATATACAAAAGGTGTGATTCAAGAGGCTAATTAGGGGTTGCTAACTACCCGGTGAAACAAACTCCAGACATGAATTATCTAGAAGATGCTTTATATTTTCCATTATATACCTACTTTCTTTTCCTGTCTGGTGATAAATTTAGTATGCTGGAAGTAAACCAGAAGCATGCTAGCTCTTCTTAGTCAAACCTCATTTTTTGTTTTCAGATGCTTAGCACTGGCTTCCTGCTTGTTCTGGTGGAAGCATCCAATGTTGTCAGTGGGAGGGCAAGACCTGGAGCAGTCATGGAGAAAAGACTCAGCATCTGAGCAGCAATTCATTTGAGAGCTAGAGGGGGTGTGACACTGCTTCATAAATTGGGTAATGACTGTGAATACGAAGAGTGAACAGCCACAGAAGAGATTTCGTATTTCTGTTTTCTACAGATGTAGAAGCCTTGGCTTAACTGAATTTGTTATTTTAATAAGAGGCTGCGGTGTTATGTGTGGTCACTAATGACAGAAGCTAAAAATGCTACTGTGGTTTTCCACAGCGCTATTTCCCCTATGTGTCAATATAATAAAACAATCAGGAGAGATGAGGTTCATCTCACCTAGCTCCAGCCACTTAGAATCAATCAGTTTTAAACTTATTATCTGAACTCCCGCTGTAGGAGTGGTGGAAGAAAGTCACCAGTTACTTGTAGATTAGAATACGGTCGATGGCTTACTATTAGGAATGACGGGCCCTCTGTTGGATTTAGATAATTACTTTACACCAAACAGATATCATTTACACAGTTGTAATCTAGGTGAGATAATTCTTACTTTACTGCTTCCTGTTTTGCTTGGCAGGCTCAGTGCTAATGGAAGAACTCCGTGCTGCAGGTTGAAACGGGCATGCACAGCTCCCAGGAGTTCTCGTTCTTTTGATTCTCCTGTTTTCAGCATTACAGCCAAGTGTAGCTTTGAGAGAGAGCTGCTGTCCTCAGTCAGTCACAGGGCAATCCCAAGGCTTTGAAGCATGTAAAAATAGATAAAATGGCTATATATTATTGAGAGGTGGTATTTAAATGTTCTCCCACATGGTGTTTTTGCTTCAGAGTTTTTACCTGTTTACAGGAGTGGAGTTACTTTGCACATTTTTTATAGCGAGTAATACAGACAAGGAAGAAAATTACAACACACCTTTAAAATATAAGTTTCATGTATCATTCTAGGAATGCACCACTTGCTAGTACATTCTGGAAGATCCCATATGTTACCTTATAGATTAAGTGTTGAATAATCAATCAGTACCATCTGCCATACTCCAAACTACATTGGATTTAAATTTAATTTGCACATCGCCGTCAGTTTGCCCTGCTCAGGTTGTAATTCCAGAAGCAAAGCTGGATCTCGAACAGATTTCTGGGAAGTCATTAATCATCATTAATACTTTCAGAAGTGCAACTTTTCCTTCAGCAGCTTTTGTGTACTTGCTGAATGACAACATCAAACATTTTAATTACTGAGTTTTCAACCTTGTAACAGCAATCAATCTTTCCATAAGCATCGTGCTTCCATGTGGCATGTGCATGCATGGTAGCCATCTACTGCAAATATTTGGTTACACTAATGAAAAGGGAGTACAAAGAATAACATGACTTGTTCAATCAGGCAGTGTACTCTGAATACTGTCTCAACCAAATGCTGAAACTGATACACCACCAGCCTCATAAGATCTTGGAATTCTATCACAAATTACTGCTTTTATAGATTTCTAATTTTATAAAAGTCATAAAGTTCCTCAATAGTCTGCACTAAATGGAAGCTGATATTAAGTCAAGTAGTTTTGAAATCACATGCACAAAGGATATATTTAGCTTTATCACTAAGAGATAAATGCTTCTGCAACTCTATAACATGAGGATTAATTGTGTTTCATTTCAGGTTTCAGTGGATGTGAAAAAGAACTAGATTGGAGGGATGGAGACAGCTAATGGAAATAGGTGAATTTCAAATCTTTAAGTCATTTCTCCTCTTCCATTAAGGACAGTCAAGAGGATGTGTCTTTCTGCTCCATGGGATGTGGTCATCACCAAGCTACGCAGGCTTGAGATCAGATGGGAACTCGGCATGGCTTGTTAATGCAAATCAATTTTAATTTCAGCTGCGTAGATTCTTATCCTCAAAGCCTTGTATTCATCACTGTAATGGTTCAGAATTTTCAATTTATATGAGTTTCCTGGTTGGAAGTAGTATTTTACTCTTCCATTTTCTCCTTCTCTTTGAGTCTTATTTCAGAGAAAATGGCAGTCAGGTAGCTCATTGTCAAGCTGAATTGTTCTTTTTTCATCAATGTTTCATTTTCACATTGTTGTTCTTCCTGTTTCCCCCTTGTGCTCCCAGATGTGTCTCTTTAAAATTCAGAATTTTGTATAATTATGGGGCAGTCTTTGGAAGCCTACACAGCTACTGCCCAAGCTGTGTCGTGTTTGGGGAGCATTAGAACATTTTCTTCTGGCTGCTAGCAGTACAGATGTCATCCTGTAATTACCGTGTTCTCTTTAAAACAGAGAGGGAGAATATCATTTCCAGCTCTATCAGTGTAATCTCTAATAAAAATCATTAACACTAATCATCATTAACATTCTGTGCAGTGCATTAGTAGTCTGTTTGATACTGGTCCATTAAAAAATACTTAGCCTTGAGTTCAAAAAGTCCTAAATCACTGTCTCGGGCAGCTTGTGCTTGGTGCGCAGCCATAACATGCCCTGCTAAAACGGCCGCTGTTGTCGCGGATGTTAGATAGCTGAACTCTGGGAAAAGGCTAGGTACCTGTGTGAGCAAGAGAGGATTTGCTTTTATTGATTACCCTGACGTGAAGCTGAGAGGCAAGAGAATTCTAGGAAAAACTTTACAGAACGTATTGATTAGAAATAGAGCAAATGAAATAAAATAAAATAATAAAATGTAATAACCATATAATAAAAGATAGCATGACATTGAGGAAAACAGCAAAGCTGAGGAAAAACAAAAGGGAAGAGCAATATCAGCCTGCAATTGATATAAATGCGGGTTGAAGGTAAAGCAGCTCTATAAAGCAGTTCTCCTAATTCCCTTATTTTTTGAAGAATCACTTCAGTTTTAAAAGCCTGGAGTCTGTAATGGGGTCAACAAACAATATAGGGCAAAACATACCAAAGAAAAGGGTATTATTGACAAGAAAACAGACAAAGCCTTGAAAATGATCAAAGGAACATCACGAAGAGGCTCAGGTAATGAGGACGGCTGGATTTCCTGGCAAAGCTATGCTCACAAACATAAAAGTGGTGCAAGGAACAAATGACATTTTGAGATTTGAAGGTGGGTGAAAAGGGGAACAAGAAGGCAAAGCTTTTCTTTTAGAAAAGAAGACAAGAAGCACGGTAAATGTTTGCTTGCAATAATGCCTGAGACACCAGGATAGCCAAGGAAAATAAATACTGTGGTCCTTGAGAATGGACAGAGGCGAACTTCAATGTTATAAAAGATGTTTGGTTAAAGAAAATTAAGGGCAATCTAAGTACTGATGATAAATGAAGTAACATCTACTGCCTTTGAGAATTTGGAAGAAAGTTCAGATCCCAGAGCTAGCCAAGAGGTTTCACTCATGTATAATTGCCACTGCTTTTGTGCAGTTCAGTGTTTCAGAACCTTGCCTAAACGGAAAACAAAATGTTAAATATTCCTATGTTGCTTGGCAAATACTTGACCAGGTTATTAAATATTGCTGGAGAGGGGCTGCACAGTGTTCCTTTGGCTGGCCATGGAGAATATCTCAGGTCCACAGAGCAACTTTTAAGCTGTCCTTATTCACCAGTCTGCCCTCTGTGCTTGTTATCTGGCAACATTTCAGGCAGTGGGGCTGGGTGACCGTCAAACTGGCACGTATTTCGCTGTGGATCCAGACCTGAATGAGCTATGGAATTTGTAATTTATAAGAAATGTACAAATGAGAAGGTCTGACTATTTTATGGGACAAAAGCTGAAATGGAAAACTCAAAGCTTTGCTGGAGGTGAAAAATTGTAATTGCTATGAACACCAATGAAAAAATACACTTTTTGGAAATTATTCTGTATCTTGTCAGGTCTGCTTTTTTTCTGCAAAATTAATGTGTATTCACTTGATTTTGTAGCTGTATTAGAAATGGAAGAAATCAGTTTTTAAAAGTTATCTCCAGAAAGGCATTTCTCCCTGAACGTGATGTGACTCTGGATCTTTAGAGTTATGGCTACTTTTCCCAGTTTCTTTAAACGAGTGAAATTTGCTGGAACTGGGCACGTTTGCCTGAGGTCAGGTAGGAAAATATATACAACATCAATTGATTTTGGTAGTGAAAGATCAGGCCTTTGGAAAAGGGCTCTTTTCCCACTACTAATAGGGAGAACCTGCCAGCCAGTCTTCCTAAGAAGACTGCCAGTCTTCCTTATTTCTCCCTAAGAATGATCTTATTTCTTTTGCAATTTAATTTCTCATTAGAATTTGCAGTGTGCTTTTGAGTAGCTTTTGCAGTTAGATATGGAATGACTGAAATATTATACGGAATAATCTACTACAATGAAATATTGTATTGTGAAGCTAGTTTCAGCAGCTTGAAATAGGTTATAGGTTACTAGGACTTAGTTCAGGGTATCTTGTTCTTGGAGTCAGTGTTTTTAGGAAGGTAGTTTTATTTTAGGAAGATTAAAAAAATATTAGGATGATAATTCTAACACTGGAAAAAAAAATCTCTATATTAACCTTGGGCTTATTAAAACACTAGATTTCTCAAGTATCAGCAATGGATTAACAGACCACATATTTCCATGAGTCATTATTTAAAGATGTAGTTGCATAGAAATAATATAATTTAAGCAGAATACTACAGAGTAGTTCTCAGGGTTCACACTGTTCTGCCATATCTGTTTGTCTATATGGTGCCCTCTTGGGTTGTTGTGAGCTCCCACAGGTCTAAGTAGTTTTGTCATGTTAGAATGGAAGCACACACACTAAATATCAGCACAGGCTCCTTTGCGCCTCAGGCTTAGCAAAGATTTCTTTCATTTAGGAGTTAGCAGGCAGCCAAGTAGATATGCCATTCCCGTAAGATGTGTGCAAAAACCTAGTGAGTTGGACTCTGTTGGGCAGCTGTTACTGTTTGCTTCCAGCTTTAAGTGTCCTGGGCAGGACACACTTTAAAAATTGCTCTAATGAGAGACAGATGGATCTAATTCTTTTGTTCAACGTCCTTGTTTATGCTTTAAAACCACTTGCATTGAGATGCTTCACTAACAGAATCTCCCTTTCCCTAAGGCCTAAGAACAGAACAAACTCTTATGTGTTGAATCCACTCTCTCCCTTTTCCATTTCGTAATTGTCAGCCCTTTCTCATGGAGAAAACTGATAGGGCTCTCTCTCCTTTGCTCATCTGTGTATTTTCATGGTATGTGCAAGAATTTAATCTTTCTGAGATGTCTTCCTTTCTATAATGTTGGAAGAGAAGGCTCTAAAAGCTGTTATCAAAGCTGAAGGCAAAAAGCAGAATACTGTCAGCTCAGAAGCAGACGTTTAGCTGGTAGGGAGGTGAACCAGCTAAGAAAAAATGCTGGCCTTGACCTAGGTGCAAAAGAGCAGCTAATAAAACCGGTGGAGGTCTTTGGTTTGGTCTGTTGCCTTTGACAGAGTGCTTTCACTCTACAGGCAAGGCACAAGTCTTAAAAACGCCTCCTATTTTTCACAAGTTTGTTCTACGTCCTCAAAGTTCCAAAGAGTGCAAAACAGCTTAAAATGGAAAAGAAATTCCCCCTCTCTCCAATTGATTTTCTCTCTTGAAAACACACGGTACACACAAAGACAGGGGCCCTGACCATGGGAGCTGGGTAAGCACCTAGCAACTTGCCAGGGAGACAGAGAAGAAAGAGCTGCCTATGAGGTTTCATCATGGATTTTTTTCCTTTCCCTTACCTGTGTCCTTATGAACCTCACATACTTGTTGTGGGCCTAGGCAAACAAAAGGAGCTCAGTTCTGCACTTCCTTCGTAAGTCCTCTTAAATTCTCATTGCTCTTACCTGTTCTAGATCCCTACTGAACAGACTGCATACCTGAAATGGCAGAGTCTGCTTCAACAGCCGTGTCATTGCACAGCGACGGGTGCAGGAAACCGAGAGGTGAGTTACAGAAGGTATCTTCACAAGCATTTAACTCATCGGGGAACTATCAGTCGGATGAATTTGCTTCTCCTGTTTCGGATTCATAGAAGTCGACAACTAGAAGACAATTTTTTTTTCTCATCTGGTTGACTTTCTACCCTGAGTGAGACTGCAGTTTGCTGCCGGGAGCTTTCCTGGTTTGGATGGGTGTACTTCTGATGAGCCAGCTGATTTTCAGAAAGAGTTGTGGCACTGATATTTTGCAGCAATAGCCCTTGGGATGTTCTTGGTCATACAGGGCTCAGAAGATTTGGACAGTAACTACGGCAGTGAAAGATCGCTCGCTGAATTCAGGTACAAACAGCGAAAATGCCCTTCAGAGGTCGGTGATTACCGTCTAAGCCAATAGGTGGTGCACTGCCCTTGTGGAAATGGTAAAGGATCCCTTGCTGTTTCCTAAAGGCCTTAAAAACTGGCGTTTAGGAAAACTTGTTTCATTTCACACAAATAAACGATTTCAGTAGCAAGAGAAAACGAAATCTATGTGTTTCTAAATGGTGTTGACATTGAATAATTATTATAAAGAATGATATATATTTCAAATGCTTGTTTTCAAAAGGGCATTCATCCGTTGTATTTGTTTGGATGCTTATCTTTGGGTTAATGAGAGCCATTGCTTCCTGATCAGTTGGAGGATATGCTTAAACCTGGAACGATGTTCAGGGAATTTTGCTCATGCAATACCTGCATTCAACCACCTATTTTTCAGGAAAAGACTAATTTATTCCAGCCTAGGAACGCAGAAACACAGCCATCTCTGTGGAAGGTCTTTGCTTATGCACCTTAGATTGCATTTGGATTACATCTGAGATTTATATGAGAGCAACACAGATAATGTTTTTTTTTTTAATGTGCTGATAATGAAGCTTGTGTAAAGGGAGATGAATTATAGATTAGTTCTGATTGTATGTCTGAGAATTGCTTTATTTGAACCTGCCATTGTCTCATTGTTTGAAATCCGTCCGTGTGGTTCTGGTACTGTAAAACACGGGATCGGGTGGCTCTTAGAAAAACAGCTTCTAGGAGACTCTGCCTCAAACCACTAAGCATTGCAGCAAAGCTAACCACATCACAAGTGGCAATGTTGTGGAAATGGAGATCTGTTAACTGGACTGTTACTTTGTCTCTTACTTGTGTTAAAGGAAATGTGACTATTTGCAGTCTTCTGCACAGTACTCATATTTTAAACTGCTTTAAGGTAGTTGTCAGGGGCTCATGATTTTCCTCCCAGTGAAGCAGCCTGAACACTTATAACTTTCACTTCTATAACCACTTTCCAAGGTTTTGAAGTTTCTTTTCTCTCTGAATTGGTTGAATCTAAGACGTTCTCACCACCCCTGTTTTTCACCTACTTATGCCACGTTCATGCAAAAGCACGTGCTTCAGAGAGCCCGGCTTGCTGCCAGCGGAGCCCGCAGGAATGGCAGCACCAGATGCCAGCCTGGTGGTGGGCCCAGAGAGCTGCACTCGAGGAGCAAGGAAAGGGGGCCACACAAACGTGTGACCAGTCCAACAGTGTTGCAGGGAGAAAAACTGGTCTGAAAGCATCAGTACTGGCATTTACAGTTGTATCACAGCCGAGCACTGGGTATGTCAATAGCTCCGTGGTCTCCTTACCCAGTCTTACCCAGATTCTCCAGAAATTCTGTTCCTGTGCAATACAGCCACAGGTTGCTGCAAATTTAATCTTTAGCTTTGTTACTGCAATAATTTTCCTTTGCTTGCAGGTTTTTGTGTTCTGAATGTCAGCTTTAATCTGCTTTAACCCTATTGTTTTAGCCAACTTATGCTAATGGTCTAGTCGTGCCACTGCTGATGGATACCTGCTAGTAATTAAATTATCCAGAGATATTCCCAATAGAGAGGCAGACCACCCCCAATGACAACTGAGTGAACTTAACCATTTTATGTTCCTGAAATGAAATAGTATGAAGACTCCCTGCGCCACACGTAGTTCATTTCATATATTTTCAACCATGGTCCTTGGAGAGGAAAGAGTATCTTCAACATTGTGCTTAGTGTAAGCAAAAGACTTGATTGTATGGTAATTTCTAATGAGCTCAGAACCCACGGGCCAAACTGAGTATCTTCTGGGTGCTAATACAAGCTGTGAGGTAGGTGCTATGTTTTTTTTCTTCCAGTTTGATTTCCAGATGAGCCCACTTTGTTAGCAAAGGTACAACAACACAGAAGAACTTGGATGTTACCAGGAGGCTGTCAGGAAGTGCTGTGGAAAAGATGAGAGAGAGAACAGGAGAAACCAGAAGTTGCCAAAAGAGACAGCATTTTCCCTTTGGAGTTTCCTTTCAAAATCTCATTTTTTTTTTCTCTCCCCCGCCCCCAAAGTACAGGCAGCAGTAGTCCACGTCCCAGTCCTAGCAATAACCCTTCCATACTTCCTAGTGAATTAGTCAATTACATGGACTCAGGGAAGTATCCTTTCAGTCCTTGTGGAAAATTCCTGGCTTCTAGATAATCCAGGTGAGAAAACAAACTCTTAATATTTTAATAATTTAATTTCTTTTCTTTACAGCAGCAACAACAACAACAAAAATAAATACCAAGACAATGATTGAAATACTAATACTTGAATAATCATCATGGTCCAATGAATAACAGTAGGTATTTACATGAAACTATGTTTTATTCACTTAAGAGAAAAAAGGGCTATATGTTATTATGGCAATTCTTTCATTAATTTGCCACATAGCTGTAGGCACACAGCGGCTGCACCTAGGGCCATATTTTGATATTTGCCCTTTTTTCCTTAATTAGTTGTGAGCAAGAATGAAAAGCTTCCTTTAGAAACACGTTTTTGTGCTTATTCTTCCTTGCAGTGTTTGGAGCTGCCTTTGGACTCTCAGCCACTAACCTTCGGGGGCTGTCTTCAGTTTTACAGGGACCTTCTTCTGGATATTTTCTTCGGATTTCCCTTTGGAGGATCCTGCTGATTAAGCATGCCTCACTGCTCCCCTTACCTGCTCTTGCAGTTGTCCTCACAGTCCTTTGTGTGCTCTCCAGCACCTTTCAAGTTCTCTCCGATTCCAAGCCCACAGCTGTTTAAACTACAATTCATTTAGGGCTTTCAGAAAAGCGCTGTATGATAGCAGTATCTTAACAGAATCTTACAAGGTCTCAGCAAAGAACAGTCTTTGGATCTTAGTGTGTTTCTTGTGATTTTAAATTATTAAAATTAACAATGGATAAATTTGCGTCTCATACACAACTGTATGAACTGTAAGGGCCTAACAAAAAGCCTGATCTTCCTGACAAGATGACTAAATTTAGAGATGCCTTGCTCTGACTTTTGCACATCATTTCAAAAACACACAGTCCTGCTGATTGCACCAGAATGTCAGCCAGCACAACTGTCTCAACAAGAAGCAGCTTTTGACAAGACAGAAGCTTCATCTTCCTGCTACCTTTAAACAAGAGAATGATCCTTCTTTTGGACATTAATCTTGCTTAGAATTTATGGTTTTGAAGCTCTTGTACAATGAGGCATGATGTTATTAATTTTCTTGTGGACTTTTCAAAAGGTGATGTTGAAATGAAGAGTCAAGTAGACAACCCCCCCCCCTTAACAAAGCTGCAAGCAGTTTTTAAATGCTCCAAGCAAATGTTTTACAGCAATGGGCTACGAAAGATACTTACAGTAATGGAAAGGTACTTTAAATTCTGACTATAAATATCTGCTGATGCATCTAAGCAAGTAACTTTACTCATTCGATAGTTTCTTTTGGAACACTGGACATGCTTTATTTCATTTTTTTTTCACAATTTATTTAAACATCTCACATATACAAAATACATTTTCTTTTTTCTTTTTTGAGAAGTGATGATTCTTTTTTTACCCATTGTAGAAGATGAAAATGAGATTTGAAAGCAGGCACACCTGATTTTGGAGGACAAAGATGAGGAAAAATGATCCACATGCTTAAGCTGGGGGTGAGACAGGACATTCTAAGCTTTGAGACAGACTTCAAAGAAACAGAAGAAATATTTAAAATTCTGTTAGCACCATCAAAGTTCAAGTATTGGAAAGATACTCTGTAATAATGAAATTAGCACCACTGTATTCTGAGTGGAACTGAAAGTAACTCATATGATATGGAGAAGTGCCTACAAAAGATGTGGATCACACTTAGTTTAGTGTATGAGGTAGTTTAAACCTTTGGAAGTCATGGTTTTAAACTTCCTCTGTGGAAGATATTCAAAGGCCACAAGTGGTGCAAACTTTCATGATTTTTTTATTTTATTTTTTTTTTCTTTACAAAGGTTGACATTTCCCAAAGCAAGGTGTTAAAATCTTGAAAGATTTCCAAGTCCTTTTGGGGCTGTATTAAAATTTCATTGCACAATGCTCCAATCAATTCTTCTCCTTCTCTTTCGCCCAGAGTTTAAGCAAGTAGATGAACAGAAGGAATGGAAGGAGTCAGCTTTCATTATAAAGAGAAATGACAAAGAGAATAATTTGGGGGGGCTTTAAGTTAATTTTAGTTAATTTATTTGAAACAGACTGGGCCAATGTCCAAACCGAATTCTTGGTCAGCGCCGCCAATATCCAAAGGTGCAATGTCGAGGATGGGCAAGCGAGATGGCTTATTTGTTCTGTATTCAATGATCGTTTTGCCCCATTGATTGTTCTTTTTCTGCAAGAGAAGATTCATTGGAGTTGTTATTGCATTGTTCATAGTACTGAGAAGTGTTCTACCTGATTTGATAATTTCTGAAAGAAGTTCATGTTAATTTTGCTGCCATTGTTTGCAAGTAAGATACCCGTAAGATACCTGTATCAAACTATTCAGATCTCTAATAAAGAGGAAACAATTACTTTAACCTTCTGAAGTAGCGTGTGTGATGCTCTACATTATTCACACTGATGTTAAATCCTCAAAGAGCCTTGCCTGAGCTATTGAGGACTTGATCCTGCCCCTCCCACAGCCTGTCAACTACTTTCTAAAGAGTCTTCAGTTTACAGAGAATTTGGATCTGGCCCCTCTTAAAAGCCTTTTCTTTCATGCCACGCTTCAGATTACAGGTAGGATTTGTTTGTACCCCAGTCCTTTCCACTTGTTAAAGATCAGCACAGTTAGTTCTATAGGCTACTTATCTTCAATGGGCAAAATTTTGCAGATCTCACTGATAATCTAGTTCTGAATGAAAGCACAACTCTGTCAATATTGCAATCACAGCGCACATGCTTTGTGTTACTTACAGAGCAGCCATCCTCAAGAACACTGAAAGTGAATCTGCTGTTGCCTTCAGCTCGTAGTTCAACATCGTTGGAGCCCTGCAGTATGACAGCCTTTTTAAGATTTCCAGTCTCCTCATCCATGTAGGCAATGCTGTTCTTGCAGTGGTAGGTGATGTTCTGGGAGGCATGGTTGGCCAGCAGACGCATGAAGGCGAGCTGGGTGGCCATATCCTTTGAAGTCACGCCTTCATCGTTGTATTCAAACTAAAGAACAGAAAGGAAACCAGTCAATTGTATTGCTGGAGAAAGGTGGATATTTGAGTATTTGTTCTAAGAACATTAAAAAAAATATCACAGAAGTCTGCCTACTGCAACTGAAAAGCTAGACAAAACACCAGATGGAACCAGCAGGAACTAGGCTGAGAATCAGGCATGAGGGGATGCAGGTAAACTGTAGAACTTTGGTCCAAAATATAGCTGTTTTATGTTCTTATAGTAGAACTTGGGACACTGATTTCAGACTAATTCAATTTCATTTAAGAGTTATGTAGTTAGATCTCCTTAATTGTACATAAGAGATTTTCAACAGGCTGTTGTCTAACATGCAGCTAGATGTATTTCTTGGTTTTACTTAGACCAGCAATTCTGAGTGTTACTGTAGCATACACTTAGGATCTATTATGTGTCATAAAAATATCTAGTAACAGTGCAACACATCAAAAATATATCTGAATTAAAAGGATAAGCAAAGATATTTTTCCTTTCTTTTTCAGACAGTTTCTGGACTGTCTTTATTCCAATGTAGCATATTCCAGTCCAGGATTCCCTTAGAAATAGCCACTTACACTGAATTAATCATTTGCAGACACCAAGAAAAATTAGACTAATACTAAGAAATCATTTTAGTGAATTGTGATTCAACTCAGAAATGGAACCATGTTCTCTTGAGAGAAAAGGTAAGAAGGTAGTTTTTCCCCTTTTCCTATTTTTCCTCTAAGAGTTTAAGTCAAGTTTTGCTCACTGAGAGACAGTAGATGGGGAATTTTTCAGACAGCACTGTCAGAAACATTCCCCAGTATGTCACTTACCTGACTGCCACCATTGATCGTTTCACCAAACCATACGTGCTTCTTGTCCTTGGGGTTCTTGTTGATATACCAGTTCTTAGCGGGAATATTCTCAGGGTTAGCATGGATGCAAGTCTCACCAGTGGCAAAGTTACAGTATGCTCTAATGGCATCTGCAGAGCAGCCTTGGTTAGGATCAATCCAGTAGAAACCTGTAATTGAGGAAAGAAATATGAACAATAGTTCACTGAGACTAACATTTGCATTCAGTTTATATTCAATAGTTTGATATAGGAACTCAAGAGAGGGGTCATGAGTATCACAATTAAGTAAAATATTAGGGTGACAGTTGGGAGAAATACGTATTTTAGATTGTCAATATATAGAAAATTGTATTCAAAAACTAGGCTTAAATATTTTTGTATTATTTTGAAAAAATATTGCAATAATTGCACAACAATAGATATGAAGAACTTGTCAGAGTGACCTCATAGATCTGTATTTTCAGTGAAGGCAGACAACTTCTTCACCCGTCATTTAGTATTTTCACCTGTAGGCCAGGGATACCATTCATCAAAGAAAGCCAATAAGCTGAAAGTACCCCCTGAAAAAGACGGGGCAAATATCTGGCACTAACGTACCGCTGCTCCATTCTGGGTGGCTAAGTCTCAGGTCACGGCAGGTGCGAGCTGGGTTCTTTTTGGAGCCTTCTGGGGTCAGCAGTGTCTCAATTTGGTTGTTCAATGTTTTCAGAGTGGCATCAACTTCATAATCCTTGGGTCTGAGAGAAGGCTGATCAGCCCGGTAGTATTCTGCATCGTAGCCAACTTCATATCCACCACCATTTGGACCAGGGGGACCAGGGGGGCCAGGAGGACCAGGGGGACCCTAAAGTTTTTCAAAAACGAAAGACAAGAAACATTCTATTATAAATATGGTTCTCAGTTGACTGCTTCCACACATGCATTGTCCTACTGAAGACCTAGCACTCTCAGCTCTAATCTGAGGAAGGATTTATGGACCCATTGTGTGGTAACTACTACGAGCTAAAGCAGTAGAAGCTTCACTGTGTAGGATTGCCACATCTTTGTGCATATACTGGCTGGCCATAAGAAATGAACAAGGACTTCAGGTTTATTAGGGAACTGTTGAAGTGTTCCCTATTCAGGAATGTTGAATGTTAAAAAACAATACTTGGAAGTTGTTGTGTTTTGTTGTTATTATTTTTTTGTTTGTTTTATTTTGTTTTTCAAATGAAAATACATCTCTAAACTATTATGCTTTTGAAGTTATTTTCTTGTAACTGTGACTGAAATGTGTTAAAACAGCAAAACAGAAGTTATACTCACAGCAGGGCCTTGGCTACCATGAGAGCCACGTGCACCAGCGGGGCCAATAGGTCCAGGGAGACCATTGCGACCATCTTTACCAGGAGGACCAGAAGGACCAGGAGGACCCTGAAAGGAAACTCAGTTTAACGACAGTAGAGAACACTACAAAAAGGGATTCATAAATACAAGTGTAAAAATTTACTGCATAAGACAATGGGAGAATTATTTGCATATGCTTTTATATTTACATACCCTTGGGCCAGCAGGACCGTTGTTACCAGGAGGACCTTGATCACCATGTTGGCCCTATTGGGAAAGACAAATATATAGTCATTTAAAAAAATGAAGTGCCACACATTGTATTAGCATGATTCAAGAGGGAACTATAATCAGCAGATGTATTTGGGTTCACAGAATGGAAATCTAGGGCTACTGGCATTTATTAGTGGAGCTGGGATATAAAATGCCAGTTTTAGGGAGGGAGGAGAGAGGGTGAAAGGACATATTTACAGGGATAACCTACATAGAAGTCTCTACGTTGTTTCTTCAGATTTTCTGAGAAGCCTTTAAAAGTAAGAATCAGAATTCCTAAAGAGGATAGCAAATTTAAAGGGAAGGTGATCTACAAATAAATTCTGCTTCTCTGTGATACAAAAGCTTTACAATTTCAGAGAAAAAAAATGAAATAATACTAAAACAAAAGCAGAGCTTTTTTAATTCTGCACTAGTCAAATGCACTTGAGTTTCAGGGCTCACAGTATTCACAGTTCTAAGATAACTATCAATGGCATTATGAAAACTTGCCATTTTATGTGGAAAGTCTTGAATGTTAAAGAGGATCTAATGGTCTTTGAAAGATGCAGACTAGAATACATCAAAATACTGAAAATTATTTACTTACAGCAAGACCAGGAAGACCCTGCAATCCATTGTGTCCCTTCAAGCCAGGCAGACCTCTATGACCCTTGTCACCAGGTTCACCTTTCTCACCACGTGGACCTTGTGGGCCCTAGGAAGGGATACAGATGTCAGAGGAACAAAACAGAAAGCTTCAAGTAGTTATTATGGTCAAAGCAAAAATTAAGAACAAGCATTCTACGTTATGCCATAGGTTACCCCTAATATATTTCTGTACATCCTGCTTAAACACCCAGGAAGAGTGTCAATTCCAAAAGCCTCAGGATTGGTCCCAGGAGAGAGACAGCTGATCAAGATTCTAGGTCTATAAATATTTACAGCTCTTTAAGCACTCATATTTGGGCTTGAGCACAGTTGTGAGCCCTTAATAATAAAGCATGTTTGCTCATCTTGCAACGATATAGTAAAGTACTTACAGCGAGACCTCTTGGACCAAAAGCACCAGCAGGACCGACGTGACCAGCAGGACCCTGAAACAAGAAAAGAAAATGCATGTCGCTGCTGTATATCATACTTTGTTTTCTGCAGAGGTATGTTAAGCATGGAACTTTTATTAAGTAATTATCCACATACTGCAGGCTTTTGATGTATAATGTATGCATGTATAATGGACAAACGTTAGTCCTGTATCAACCAAAAAAATACAGTATCTCATCAACTTACAGGATCACCACGGTTTCCAGGCTTTCCAGCAGGACCAACTTGACCATGAGGACCAGGAGCACCCAAGGCTCCACTGGGACCAGGGCTACCAGGAGCACCACGCTCACCCTGGAAACAAGGGAATACAAGAGGAGAGGTTGTGTTACTACTGACTTACACATATTGGAATGCTTCTTTCATGAGCATGAAATAGAAGAACAAATTACCTTGAAACCAGGAGCACCATCGCGGCCTGGAGGACCATCATTTCCAGGATTGCCCTGTTAAAATACCATTTAAGAATATTAAATTCCATCAACATTCATATCACACAGAACTGTGTGTCAGCCTAATCACTCCCAATGAGATTGAGAAGACATTAAGGCAGGTTAGCTAAAATCTTGAAGATAGCAAGCCTTTCATTATAGATGCCACTCTCGAGTCCCTTAAATGTATTCATGTTCTCAGAAAACTAAGACAGTCTTCAAATATTTTAGGTTTTATAAGATCAATATAGAATACAACTTTTTTGTTGTTCTTCTATTTCTCTAAATGAAAATTTAACCCTGCAGTCCTCCAATTATCAAATAAACTTTCCTGATAGAGCCCACAGAAAGTTTTATAATAGTTATCTGTACAGAATAAAAGATAATGTGTACATATTGTATTTTAACTATTCTTATAATGTAAGTTATGTCTAGCTATTGTATGGATACCCTTCTTAAAGATGAACTGCTAACCTGGATGGCTAAGTTAGATAGATACATTTATTCACTGCTCTGAAGAGCAGGTAGCAAGGCCACCAAGACATTGGAATGTACAAGTTCACTAGCAGAACAACCACCAGTTGCATCCAGCTTTTCTGTGTATTTGTCTTTGGCTCAAAACAAAACAAAAGCAATCTTGAAAAGGAAATAAGACATAGCTTACATCACGACCAGCTTCACCAGGAGCACCATTTGGACCAGGAGAACCCACGGGACCAGAGGGACCACGAGCACCAGGAGGACCAGAAACACCCAAGGGACCAGGTTCACCCTAATACAGGAACAGTGGTAACAAAATGTGACATATAATACAACAAAAACAGTCTTATAGAACTTTTGGCCTATATCTAAGAGGAACATTTCTCTGTGATCAATTCTGAAGTGAAACAAACAAGGAGACAAGGAGAAACCTATCTAACTACAGCAAACTTTATCTTCATTCTAAATTTTCTGCCTCCTCTATGCCTTGCTAAGAACAGAAACCTCTGATACCATTCAAAAAATATGCTCACCTGCAGACACAAATCTTGTCTGTAGCAAGCAATAATTTCTCCTGCTGCTCTAAGTCTGTAAGCTCCATGTAGCTGTAATCTGTTTGCATCAGCAACAAAAACAGAATCTAGATCTCCTGTCCCATAGTGTTCCTTAGGAGGGGACCTCATTTTGCTTTACACTAGCCCCTTCAAAGTAGTTAACTAGACATATACTCACTGTTGCTCCAGAGATGCCTGGAAGACCACGTTCTCCCCGAGAGCCAGGCAGACCAAGGATACCAGGAGCACCAAGAATACCCTGAGGACCTGGGGTACCAGGAGGACCCTATGACATGAAGACATCATTTATATTAACAGAGAAAAAAATGATTTTAAAGGCCCTTCACACTTCTCATTTGTTCTGCTCTGTAAACACTTTCTGAAGATCTCAGTGCATGTCAGTGCCAGTTACAGAAGAATTTGTAACAGAGGCAGGAAACTTTAAACTCCAAAGGTAAGGGTCTGTGAGGAGGTAATGCTGGTTATACTCCTCCCCTCCCCAGCTGTTTCCACAACAGTGAAAATGCTCCTTCTGAAAAACTGTCACATCCTTTTCCTTTCTAGAAAACTAGACAAGATCTATTGAGTCCTTCCCATTCACTAACAGCGGGTGGTACAGGAAAACTAGGGTATTCAAGTACAGAGAAGATGACTGTGTGAGGGGATTCCACAGTGAAGAAATTGATCATCTGATTCGGAGATGTCTTAGAAGATACCTAGGCAGTTCTTAACATCTCCAGACGAGCCTTAGAGCTTTTTACTGACCCTTTGAAAGGCAAAGGTTGTTTAGTTGAGATTTTTCAGTTTCCTTAAAATTTGAGCATGTGCTACTAAAATTGGCCTAAGTAATAATCCTGACTGATCATCCTATTTATTATTCTTAATTACAGTCAGGCCCTCTAAGTCAACAATGTTTTTATTACAACATAAAACTAGGACATTAATTGCTTTATACTGGACATTATACAGCAAATTTTCAGCTGTCACCTACAAAATTTTAATGCATGTCTGACAAATACACTGAAGACTTTACTCTTAGCTACTTCTTTATAAACAATTTCTTGAGTCTCAGTGGAGCTTCTGCTTAAAAACTTTGCCAAATTTAAGGATAAAGGAGAAAAGCCGTTCAGAAGTACCAAAAGCATCTATGAAGCTGATACTTGAAAAGAGGTATTTCTAATGAGATATACTTAGTAACTTACAGCAGCACCAGCCTCTCCAGATGGACCTTTCTCACCAGCAAAACCAGGTGGGCCAGCAATACCTTGTTCACCAGTACGGCCAACTGGACCAACATCACCACGCAGACCTCTAGCACCATCTTTGCCAGCTGGGCCAGGAGGACCAGGGGGACCAGTGATACCCTACGATTGAGTATGAACATGACATCATTACAATATAGACTAATTAACTGAGGATAACAGGTTTCATTTTGTGGTTTTAATTTTGTATTATTAATATGTATTTATTTTATTATAATATATTATTATAATATGTATTTATTTTAATTTTAACCTAAATTAAATGCATAACTCCCACTCTGGGAATTTAAGCAGTTAAGAGACTCTCATCCAGGTAAAGACCTAATGTAATTCCAGTACAGTCAGAATTTGAGTCCACCTAACTCAGATGAGGATTATCCCTAACCAATCCAACTTTGAACTTGTCTCCCATTAAAACTTTTTCATTAGTTACTTACAGCAGGGCCTGGAGGACCAACTCTTCCAGCAGCACCAGGGAAACCAGTCATGCCCTAAAAATAAAAGTAAAAAGGAAAATTTATTTTAAAGGAAACAATTGACTTTACAGAAACCAACAACATTAAATGTTAAAAGCCTGAAGACTTACAGGAGGACCAGCATCACCACGAGGGCCAGCAGGACCAGCAGCACCAGCAGGACCCTATGGGTGAAGGATTGAAAGAGACAGAGATGATTCAAGTAAAGACTGCTTATATTCCCAAAAAATGGAAGTCAAGGGGTCAGTTTCACTCTTACAAAAGTTAAGGGTGATTTTGCTATTTATTTTAATGGGAGGAGTACTGGGCCCTAAAACAGGATTTATGTCCTAATACTAGGGGTAAGAAATTCTCACTTATGTTTTAAATCAATATGGCACGGACTGCAAAGAGTTGTATAAAGCATTTGTGACTCCAGTGAATCTCCCTTGCAATCTCCCTTGCCAATGCATATACATCTAAGCATATCTGGAAGTAAAAAGTTAAAAGGTGCAGTAAGGCAAAAACCAGCAAGTCCTCTGTTTGCACTGTATGACTGCTACAGCCACGTAGTTCCAAGGCCTGGTATTGCCCTAAAGCATATGTTAAGATCCCCAAGCCATGTTATCTTGCAATGCTTCATAATATTTCAAATACAAAAGCCTGACTTCCTGCATTATTTCCACCAATTCCCCAAAAATGGGCTACATACAGGTGAAGTAGCATATACCTTTGGGCTATAAAGGTGTAAGCACATAAAAAGCCCTTTTGCAAGTGAGTGCACAGACAAATTTGCACATATGCTTCTACATGACTGGGACTGAAACTCAATTTGCAACAGGACATCCTGTCTTTGAGAGGAAGGTATCAGGGTCCTCAGCTCAGGAACTTACCCACAAACACCCCCTGAATGGTCCAAGATAGACTGATTTTGCTGATCTTCAGGGCAAGTTGAAAATTATTTACTTATTTCTCTTCCTTTCAGTTCCAGACTCACGATCTGAGCCCACATAAATAGATTGACAAAGTTTATATAGTGGGTGAAAACCATAATGCTGACTTTCCTCACAGGCTAGTTTGAAAATTTGTTCTTTTTTAATTACCTTTTCAAAATTCATGGCCTTCAGGCTATCATATTTCCTGCTTAGCACAGTTAGGAACCATGCATTTTACAGAGACAGTTCACTTACTGGTGGTCCAGAAGCACCAATTGGCCCAATAGCACCTGTGGGTCCTGTTTCACCCTTAGGTCCTTTAGGTCCACGTTCGCCTTTAGCACCAGGCTGACCAGCTGCACCCTGTGGGCAGGAAAGAAACAGAATAAGGAGTTGGAAAAGCATGTGGATAAAGTACTGGTGTGAATCACTAGGAGTAAGAGGGCAACAATACTCACAGGAGGTCCAGCAAATCCACTAGGACCTACGGGACCGGGCTCGCCACGTTCACCCTAAAGAGAGGGCAAGGAATTCACTTTAAAATGGCATTTTTCTGAACATTATGTCTTTGACACAAGACTAGTGGAAGGAATTTCTACTTACAGGAATACCACGGGCACCAGCAGGACCAGCAGGACCAGCAGGACCTCCTTCACCCTGAAATAGAAAGCAGAAAACATTATGTGGGGGAAGGCCACACTAGTCAGAACACAGTAGACCTTGTGGTGCAGATGCATAAGTAAATCTCCACTTGTCTCTGCTTTGACCTGCACTGCTTTAATAATTTCTAATGATAGCTGGACAGGATAAAGAATCATTATGAGCTAATGCGTGGTTCTTCAGCATCATATCAGGGCTTTCCGCTGCATGAGCAGGATCATGGCAATTAGCCTCAATTGGAAAGAATTCCGATAAAGCCCAAATCCAAGTCTTCTCTCAGTAAAAAACACTGCCATATAGGTGTTTATCCCTTCCCTGTCCTTTTAAGAGGCATGGGTGCTATGGCAAAATCCCAATTAACCTTGCTTTCCAGATTTGAAAAACTTACAAAACTTACACTCTAACAAGTTGGAATTGTTTTTTGTTAGACAAGACACTTCAGTACTCCCGCTGCGGGTAAACTATATAAACAAGCAAGACTATTTTTCATTCAAAGAGTACACTTACCCGATCACCAGCACCACCAGCAGGGCCAGGAGCACCAATAGCACCAGGGAGACCCTATAGGCCAAGAGACAGGACATCATTTCTAACAATATGTAAGCAAGAATGACTACTGAATTTGCTCTTTTCTCCTGGAGATAGATGTGATTTTCTTCCAGGTATTTTAATATAAAGAACACTTAATATAAAGGACACATGATTTTGTCAAATAAAATCTATGCCATTATTTTCTTCCCAAAGCATGCAATCCAGGACAGGCAGCCAAGATGTCAAATTAATGATAATTTTGTGTTTTTACAGGCTGAATTGGTTGTTTCTGGACTGAGCCTATAAACTTCCAGAGGACAATATCACATTGAAAACAGTCTGTGAAATACATTCATCTCTGCTGATGTCATTTCTCTGCTTGTGTGCATGAGAAGTGATGGCTTTTCTTACCCCCAAGATTCAAACATCTCTGAACAAGGGGCTACACAATCATACTAATTTGCCTCAAAACAAACAGCTGTAAGAGGAAATACAATACACTGGGAAATTAAAGTCCTAAATGTTCTTTTTAGTCACTTAAGTTCTGAAGTGCAGCAAGGCAAACTCAAGTAGAACCAAGAAATACTTACACGAGCACCATCTCTTCCTGTGGCACCAGTATCACCTCTCAGACCTGGGGCACCCTAGAAAATTATACACAGAGAGGAAAAAAGCAATTATATTGGCAATGAACAGAAAAGTTTCCAAGAAAGAAGCCCTGAGCTGTTTGCTACGTACTTGCTTTACAGAGATGTATATCATGGTGGGTTTGGTGTGAGAACAGACTTAATATGCATGTCAGTGCATAGTATTTTACAAGACATTGTAAGCAATTTTTATCCTAAGTTCCTTACAACTGCATTTACACTAAATTACTATTGTTTTGACTGAAAGAATCTAAGTTCCAGAAATCTCATTATAGAGTTTAAATAATGAACAGAGTAAAATTTAGAACAAGATGTACGTATCAAGATAGAAATCAATTAAGGATAATTATATGAATAAAACAGAGGTTGCAACAGGACTTGCACTGAACTAGACTTCACAGCTTTATATATCTGCTTATGCTGGCTAAAATGGTTTCTGATTTTATTTATATCTGATATAATCACAAAATTGTTGTAATTGATTTACATGTCATAGGCACTGCACCTAGAATAGAGCTGTTAGAGATTTGATCAGAGATTCAGTTCTTTGTGATCTGTAAGCCCATTCCTGCTGTAAAGCCTATACAAATTTAATATTGTTTTGGTAAAGGTAAGCTGATTGTTACCCAACCCTGTGAAGTACTAACTGCCACTTAAACAGATTTGAAATGCTGAGCAAAGATCAAAATACAGCCTTAGTACATCAAAAGATTGTCAGTCTGTTGGACCAACAAAACTTGTATTTATGGAGTATTAATGAAACACCATGAAATACAGTTTTACAATAAATGAAAGTCATTTGGGTAGTCTGCCTTTTTTTTTTCAGCTATTGTAATTCAAATATCTCCCAAACCTGTGTATGCTATAACGAAGCAGGTTATACCACTAATCTTACCTTCTCACCCTTGCCTCCTGGAACACCAGCAACACCTCTCTCTCCTGGGATTCCACCAGGGCCAGCAGGACCAGGACCACCAGCAGCACCAACATTACCAGGCTCACCCTAGCAGCAACAGGATATCTTGTAAGACAGAGTGAAATAATTCATACAATATGGAACAAAATTGTCATTACTACTAAGACCATCATTCTGCTTACTTTTAAATAGACTCAATAGTAGTATTTGGTCTCAAGCTATTGTATATATTTTACTTTTTCAGCCAGTGAAGATGTCAGACACGAACCCTGACTCTGTGGACACCTGAGGTTTTAGTCTGTCCCACATTGCAAAGTATACTTCAGTAGAAAGAGTATACGTGAAAATCTTGAAAAGTGAGCCCCACACTCTGCATTCAGCCAGTGTTAACTTGGTAGATGATCAGCCATTATGCTGATGTTTTTGGGAAAATATTGCTTACTAGACACAAGAACATCTTGCCCCAGGTGGGTATAAACAGAGCTTAATACGAATTTTGGCCAAAATCTTTGACCTTGTCTCAGAGTACCTGTATCGCCAGCTGTCCTGGTTTCAGTTAGGACAGAGTTCTTTTTCCTCCTAGTAGCTGGTAGGGTGCTATGTTTTGGATTAGGATGAGAAGAGTGCTGATAACATGCTGATGTTTTAGTTGCTGCAGAGCAATGCTTACACTAAGCCAAGGACTTTTCAGCTTCTCGCTCTGTCCTGCCAGAGGGCAGGATGGGGGTGCAGCAAGAGCTGGGAGGGGACAGACCCGGGACAGCTGACCCAAACTGGCCAAAGGGGTCTTCCATACCATCTGATGTAATGATGAACAATATATAGGGGTGGCTAGCCAGGGTGTGTGTGGGGGGGTGGCTGCTCGGGGATAGGCTGGGCATCGGTCAGCGGGTGGTGAGCAATTGCATTGTGCATCACTTGTTTGTATATTATTATTATTATTATTTTCTATCTTAATAAACTGTCTTTATCTCAACCCACAGGCTTCACTTCCCTGTTTCTCTCTCCCATCCCAGAGAGGGAGGGGGGAGGGTGAGCGAACGGCTGTATGGTGTTTAGCTACCAGCCAGGTTAAATCACAACACCAGCTGACAAGCTGTATTCAGATTTCAAACTGGAGTTCCCCTTCTATATTCTGTAGTGCTAACAAAAAAAAAATCTGTTAGTGGGGGCTATCTTTGAGCTTTACTACTACCACCACAGAGCTTTACTACTTGAAATAATGGCCCAGTGGCTATAGCATGTAGGTTACCCATTACCAGCAATCACCTATGCTGAATAAAGAAGGTCTGACTGCCCTCATCAGCAGTTCAACAGTGAGGCAATAGCAGCTGGAAAAGACATACCTTGTTACCGTCAGGGCCTGGTGGGCCAGATGGACCACGGCTTCCAATGGGACCAGCAGGACCAACAGCACCACTTTCACCAGGAGGACCACGCTCACCCTGCAAGAGACAGTCTGATTGGAGTTTTTCCTTGAATTGGTCTGTAGCTTAGAGATTTAAAAGAACTGACTGATAGCAGTGACGTTATGATGCATTTTTAGCTGAACAAACCATTATTAGTATTAAATTTATGGACATATTGGCTAAACTGGTCAGAAGAACTGTCTCTAGCTTTTGACACAAATACAGCAAGGTACCAAAGTCTTGCAATCATGATAACAGCTGACAAATTACAGGTACTTCTTGATCATGGACTTTGGCTACTGTGCTTACTTTTGCATGATGTCTTGCATACTGTTATCAAATGGAGCTTCTGCTATTAATTTGAGGGCAGATAATTGCACAGGAGTGAAGAAAGCTGAAGGCAGTATCTTCTAAAGACTATTCCAGGCTCTGGATTCTGCCCACCATTGGTTTACGATGACATTACATGGGTGGCAAGAGCTGGCTAGCAAGGGATGGTATCACTGAACTGGTCAGGATTAAGTCAACCTACAGACAATGTAGCTGAAAATTCTCATATGTATCAGGCCTCAGAGTAACACTGTAGGACCAGTCTCTTGCCAGCCATCCACACTCCCATTGTGAAGTTTGTTAATGCAAAAAAAACAAAAAAAACCATCAGCTCATTGGGACTTCATATACTTGGATAATGGATAATATTTATATTGCTTATTTAGAAGTTTACTAACACTGGTGTGTATTGTATAATCATATACCCTGACAAGTGGTAAGAGCAGAGAAAATTCTCTTTCCAGGTAGTCACTCTGCTGTGTTCTGTACCCAAGAAGAGCTGTTTGTCTTGAGAAACTTCACAGAATCATCTAGGTTGGAAGAGACCTCTGACCTAACACTAACCAGTCCTCCACTCCACTAAACCATATTGCTTGTAAAAGTATATAGTTCGTGTTATTACTGAACACTTTATTAAGACAGTCTCTACTAGATTTCAAATTAATTACTCACTCTTGGGCCAGCAGGACCAGGGACACCAAATTCACCATGAAGACCCTAGAAGGGAGGAGATGGATTGATAAAAGTTATTTCAAAAGCAAACTTACTAGTTTAAATTGAATGTTTCTTAGCAGTAAATAGAAACGCTTGTCAAATTGCAGCAGTATATTGAAAATCTTCAGACTAAAATGAATCTTTTAGATACATAAATGCTTTTCATGTAACTGCACAAAATCTCAGAGCACACATGATAATAGCTGTACTTCTTGTGTGAAGAGCTATTGAACTCCAAGCTCATTTGTAAGGCACATGCAATTTAAGTTCTTTTACAATGGGACATGGAATGGTGTAACTATAAAATTTAAGAGTGGTTATGATGCATAGGATGTACAATTTGCAGATTCCATCACACAAACTGTGCAGAACTTGGTGCATGAATTATCACTGTTACCTCAGTTGTATGCCATCGTAAAACTACTGAAATCAGTTATGTGCAAAGCCATACAACTGGAGTAATGCCAATTGGATTGAACCTTGTAGATTTCAAAATAAATTTGCAATAAAATATTCTTCATGTACTGTCTTGTCTTTTGCGTGGGATATTGTTGCTTACTGCCCTAAAAGTAAAGGATTGGTTTTATTTTTTCATACCAGAACTTTGAAAAAATTAGTATGTTGCAAATGACAGAGGACCTTCTCCATTTATGGCTATCTTTAACAAAAGGGACTATTAAACTTTACATATAACACAGATCACTTTGTTTTGTGAATGGATTCGACAAGAACTTGCTTCACCAGATGTGCAGCTGTAAACATAATGCTTATGCAATACCTGCCCATACTTGTGCAGTACTGTGTATGGCACTCACCCTCTCACCAGGTTTACCAGCTTCACCAGCTGGACCTGAGGGACCTGGCAGACCCTAAATGTAAACAAAAAACAAGGATACAAATAAAGTTAAGGCAGAAGCACTTCATGCTTTGTAAAACATAAATAGAGTTGGGCAGAGCATGTAGTTACTTACCTGGAAGCCAGGAGGGCCAGCGGGACCTTGTTCACCCTTTGCACCTTGGTTGCCCTGGATAGAATGAAAAAAAACAAGAGATTAATTTGGTAGCAGAAATATAGAAGAATTGATTTGAAAATGGCAAGTCCCACTGATGAAAAATAAATCACATATTGGATCTGTGTGGAGTCTATTACTTACCGTGACACCAGGAGGACCTTGAGCACCGTTGTTTCCCTCAGGACCAGGAGCACCCTAAATGTGTTCAAGTAGAAAGCTGTTAAAGTTTTGATTTGTTATGAGTTATATCCCTCTAAAGTGCCTCTGTGTCAAAAATGAAGGTCTCTGGCTGCATATTTTGAACTCACAATGGTACATTTAAGCTGACATCTTATTTGAATTACCTATTTGCTTCTAAGAGCTTCACTGTCAAAAAGCACTAAAGATGCTTATATATTTAATGTACTACAGATGCTTACACTGCAATTGTTTTAGTTATTGCAGTGCCTTCATCCTTACAAAAACTTCCTTTGGAATTACAGATATGGAAACCTGGCTGGGAGACTGTATTTTTCAGAACAAACCAATTATTGGAACCCTTACATGGAAGATTTACTAAATTACAACTATCAGTAAGAAAGTGCTGGAAATTTACAGAATAAATTAGTAGCTATACAATCTCCTCAAAAATTTGCACAGGAAGTGCTATGTTCTCCTCTTAATAGGAAGCTAATATCCCCCAAATAATTACTAAGTTAATACCCCGTAGCGACAATTTTCATTTACACTAATATTAATCTTAAGTAATAATCCCTACTGACACAAATCTATCTGTGTGAGTTCTAAAGTGCTTTTCTGTTTCATCACCTACTCATGCTTGCACAAGGAACTATTATCTTACTACAGAGGCTTTGAAAATCTATGTTTTTCTCTACAGAGTTTTATAAAAGACATATCCACATACCCGTGGGCCAGCAAGGCCAACATTGCCTTTTTCACCAGGTTTGCCAGGTTCACCCTGAAGTCGAAAAGAAAAAAACACCAAAATTTAACAGATTTCATATTAGGTTCAGTCTAAACTACTGGATAGAGACTGATACTCTCCTTGCTGAAACATTTATTGTAACATTTCTTTAACCCTAATGAAAAAACTAACTGACATCTGCCTTGTTGAACCAGTTAGATAGAATAATTATACAAATAAATGTCCTTTCTTTTCAAAACTCCAATCATTTGTTTTTTTGAGATAGTAATCCAAGCCCTTGACACTCCCTGTAGATTCCTATGTCAGACACCATACCTATGTATGCGTATCTAAAGGAACACTGTAAATCCAGGAGATAACAACGGTTACTTGTTTCATCTGTGGGACATGTCAAAAGCCCAACTGAAATCACTGACAGCTTTTCTTCTCAGGTGAGTGAGCTTTGGACTACACTTTGAAATAATCCCCTGGAACTGAATTTTAGGCTTTGTGTCCAACTTTTACAGAATTGTATATACAGAAATGATAAAATGGACATGCAGAAGTTATAATACATATATATATAGCTACCACTCTAATGTCCAAATATTCCTTTTTTTTGTTGTTGTTGTTTAATCACATTTTAGATAACTGGAAGGCAATTTAAGATGGAACTCTTTAATGTAAGTGGATGCCATCCAATAAACAGTACATGACACAAAGATGTATTTGATTGTTAGAGCTGGGGACCTACGGCTTAGTCTGGAAATAGTTTCATGGAAATAGGAAATGATTCTACTGTACTTACAGTGGGACCTTTTGGTCCAGGGAATCCAATGTTGCCAGGCTCACCTCTATTGCCAGCTGGACCAATTGGTCCAACTCTACCATCTGCACCAGGGAAACCCTAGAAAAACAAAAAATACATGTTGAATGGCTGGTAATTTAGTTGGTTCTGAGAGTTCAGTTTTAGGAGAAAAGTGTACTGACAGGAAGCAAATTCAATTTAACTTTTAAACACTGTTTATACATCACATGCACCTGCATTCCTCCCTTTTTCTCCTTTTTATAGAGCTGTGAATTTCTTCTTCCTCTTCCAGAACATAGATCTGATCTAAGACCCACAGAAATGAATGGCATTTTTTTTTTACTGATCTTCTGAGTAATATGGTGCTAAAGTCTTACTGGTTTTACATAGTCATATTAGACCTCAGTGTTGAGACCACTGCTTCTTAAATCTCAGTTTATGCTTACTTATGCTTTGCATGCATTGGAAAAACAGAATTAAAATCAGAGTACTTACAACAGGACCTTCCTTGCCAGCAGGGCCTGGGCTTCCAGGCTGACCTGGGAGGCCCTAAGAAAGGAAAGGTTTCATGTCTTTAGAAGCCATCCAACCAACATTTAATCAGCCTTTTTTTTTTTATCTTTTACACATGCGCTACACATGCACACACACAGAGATTCCAAGTTATTGATACATGTTGTGGAAACAGGGCTGCATGTCCTATTAAGTTTACATCTAAACTGAAGTTCAATTGGGTGGTGTGTGCCTCCATGTGGCTGAAAATGCCTAAAAGTGAGTACCTGTCTCACTCAGACAAACTCAGGCTCTACTTTAGCATAGAGTTTGCAAATGCTTATTAGTTCACACATGCATTGAAAATGTTCACTTCATAGAAGGTGGGATAGGAAGGGAAAGAATAGATTAAAGAGGACAAAAGTCATTGACATGGAAATAATCTGTCTGCATCTAGCACCACTGAAGTAGATGGCTGTTTTCAGTGAAATCATTAGCAAAATAAAATTGAAATAATTGAGATCAGCCATCTCACATCATTTTAATAGAGTTTGTTCTTCTTTTAGTTAGTTACAGAGGACACACACCCTACAACTGTGATCTTAATGATCACATTGTGTAAATAATCATGAGCAGAACCCCTCTCGTAAGTCAGTGCAGTAGCCAGTATAAGTGGCTACTGCTCCATTATCAAGGCAATAAGATGCTACCACATAAAAAAGAAAGGAATTTCAATTAACATTTTGATGCTGCTTAATCATTTCCTAATGCGTATTTTTTCAATGGACTGATGGAAATCCCCTAAGTGTGGTTAGCACAGACTTTTTTTTTGCAGTTGGAGTTCTGAATAATTTTATCCCCCAAATGCAAGTAAGAGATTTTCTTTTTGCACAGTTCAAACTTACTCTTGGACCCATAAGACCAGGCTCACCAGGACGGCCACCATCACCATTAGGACCCTTAGCACCAACAGGACCACTAGCACCACGGTTACCAGCAGGTCCCTATCAAAATAAATACACAAAATTAGGCAGAGGTAGCAAAAAGCATCATGTGTCTGTATATAAAAAGATGGTTTGGAAATAGTGACTCAGGGAGAAGTCTTACCATGACACCAGCTCTGCCATCAGCTCCAGGGAGACCACGAGATCCAGGCACACCCTGCAAGTGAACACAAAACAAATCAAGAAAGGGAAGGAGAAAGCTATTCCTGTAGGGTTGATAACACTAATTAAATTTCATCTTTTCAAGCAGGTACGTTGAATATAAGTGCAGCTCTAAGCATTCACAATACAAATTTGCAATGAGCAGTGTAAGAAATCTCTCACTTTAAACTCTAACTTGCTTTAAGATAGCATTTTCAGTGTTCAGTGTAATTTAACAGTCGCTGTGGCCAACAGCTAGGATTCCACAACCTGGCAGGTAGTGTTTCACCTTCACTTCTTTGCAGAGCATTACTAGCTTATCTGACTCTGCACAACCTACATGAGATGCAATACTGAATCCTTATCTCTATCAAAAAACCTGGTGGAAACACTGCCTTTATTTCCTAGTCTTTTCCACCGAATTCCTGCTCCTCTGTGAAGCCACATGCATCCTGAAAGTCACTGTGCTGTTTCCACACCCGGCAGAACGGGTGCTAGACTTCCTTGAAGACAATGAATTGTCTTTGCTTCGTATTACATGTGAGCCAATGATCTCTTTCTAGCAGTTAAATCCCATCACACAGGTTTGTAGAGAAATCAATAATGATTCACTAAACATTAAACAATGGATAATTCAAAGCAACCTATAATTAATTCAGGGATAAGATAGTAAACAGCATTAATGCAAAGCAAAAACAAGAATGTTCCCAACTAATCAAAAGGTCCAGAATGGCAAATGAGCTTTGCCTAGCTGCAATAACACACATTTAGTGACTTTAAATTATTTAAATTGCCTTTGTCTAGCAAAGCCTAGCTTTGTTTTTTCTTTTTTTTTTTTTTTTTTTTTTCTGTTTCTACTTCTGGAACATGAAAAGAGAACTTACTCTTAGACCAGCAGGGCCAGGGGGACCAGCAGAGCCAGGTTCACCATTGCTGCCTCTCTTGCCTTCCTCACCACTTGGACCAGGAGGGCCAGGAGGGCCAGCAGCACCCTATTTCAACCAAACAGATGAAAAGAAGAAATCAGATGCTGTGTTGCAGGTATTATGAGGCTTTATTTATTGAACCAACACTCACACATTGCCATACTTACAGGCTCACCCTTGTTACCACTTTCTCCCTTGGCACCAGCTGGGCCTGGTTCACCCTAGAGTCCAACATAAAAAGAGATGACAGAATTAGATGCCATTCTATGAATCCTTTTTTACCTGTACAGCTTTCATGAATAAAAAATATTTTTCATCATCTCATGTCATGCCTGCCTTTATTCTGATACATGGTCAATGAATGTAACTGTACTTTTGGCCTAACGGACATGAAAACAAGCATGTTAAAGACGTTTAGAAGTGACAGTAATGGAAGTATGAAGCACTAAGTGCTGGTTCCTCCACTGAGGATACCTATTGAGGGCCTGACTGGGAGACTGCTGTCACGTGTCTTGATAGCATCAAGAGGGACAGACCTTAGTAGTTCTCTAAGGGAGTACAAAGTCAACCTCTTCAGTCTCAGTGTAACACAGAAATGAACACAATGCCTTATTACAGCAAAGCAACAAAAGTGTCTGCATTAAATGCAAAAATGTATCTAGAGGAAATCTTTTACAATGATGGACACTGTGTCCAACTTTCAAATGAAGACATGCAACAGAAAAAGTCACTTACAACAAGTCCTCTAGCACCACTTGGACCAGCGGGGCCAGGAGGACCAGGAATACCACGGGGACCAGGCAGACCAGGAGCACCAGCAACACCGGGAAGACCCTGTCCAACAGAGGGAGAAAATGTATGGTGAGCTCATTATCTTTTCTGTTGCATTTTTTTAATTGAAAGCAAACAAGTGGAAGTATGGCTGTACTTACAGCTGCACCTTTAGCCCCAGGAAGACCATTAGCACCAGGGTTGCCCTATTAAGACAGGAAAAATAATACTGCTTAATTCAGAGTCTCAAATGCACCATTCAACAATAAAGACTAGCAAGGTACTCACTGGAGGGCCAACAGGACCACTGGAACCAGGAAGTCCAATCTCTCCTCTTGGACCAGCAGGACCACTAGGGCCAACATTACCAGCAGGTCCAATTTCACCCTGTTTGAGAAAAGGATAAAGCTCTCTATCAGTATGCACACCGTTAGGGCAATAGCAAAGCAATCCTTTATTTGCCTGACATTAAAAACAACAATAAGATACAGGTTCCTGTTTCAGAGACCAGGGAACTAAAGGGTTGAGAGCCTTTATTGGATTTGAAAGGCACTGAAGCAGGGAAGCCTAGGTAGGCCCATTGAAGCTGATGGTTAACATGGGAACAACAGATTATCAGCATATTTGTGTTATTATCAAGAATTACACATCAGGTTGACCTAGAAAGTTAGGATTAAGATTCCAGACTTATCTGTGGCGATGTGTCTCCAGCAGTGGCCTAAGATGCCTTACAGTATTTGAGGCCTAACTGACCATTACCTTGCACTTTAAGCTGCAATTTGCACTGATGCAAAGTGCAAAATAATGGCTGATCAGAGTACTGTGGAACAGTGCTCACAGTGGTGTAAATGATAGGGGAAAAGGTTCTTAGTACTGCTCTCAGAACCTCAGAACTTTGTATTCACTAAGTCTATTTTAAAAGCCTAAACTGAATACAATGACAACTTGAGAAATTCTGAGAAATTCTGTAAGTATCCAGAGTCCACACCCTGGATACATAGGTGGTTTTCTCTTGAAATTATTGCTGTAACCACATTGACATCTGTATCAGAACAGGTTTCATGATTTCCAGAATTCTTGTTTTTTCAGAATAAGAAATTTTACTCATTTTCCCTCAGTTAATGTGAGGAGGTCTAGCAAACAATACCTTATCTTACTACAAAGACAGATCAAGATAAGAGTTTTGTCTATTGTGACACAGAATTTGTGTACACATGTTAAGGATGAAAAACAGTATCACACTACATATGAGTGTACACAGCATTTCTTGACAAATAGTGAAATTTGTAAATGCAGCATATGGACACTTGCCTAAAATCTTATGGGCAATTTCAGTAAAATTCAAAATAATGAGTCTTTCCCAGGTAAAAATGCTAAGATCTGAGCAATAAACTGAATCATGTAGACCACAACACCAAAATGGTATTGTCCTAAACCTGGAAAGTTTGAATGCAGTTTCTGCATTGTAACTTCAAGAACTCAGGTTGGAATGAGCCTGAAACTCAACTGCAGCTTCTTTGCCCTCCACTACTTAAAGTGACCAAAACCGCTTCTTTATTTGTCACAATCCACATCATCTTTCAAAGGTGCATAAAACAGCAGCACCACATAGGGTGCAGTGAAAAAAATTAGGTTCTACGTCTTACTGAGCCTGCCTAGCATCAGGTTCTGAGTCAGCTCCCACCTAACGCATTAGCAACTACAGCTCTCAGCCATGACTTGCTGGCTGTGCAGGCCTCTTGAGTTTTTCTACATGTATTTTGGATGTAGAACTGCATCTGTCACACAAGACAATACAGTCACTTCTGGAATAGAATGGGACCTGGATCCCAAAGTAAAATCTTTCTTCTGGATATAAAACATGGCAAATAACTTGTGAACACTTCAGTATGTGTGCATATCAGCTGTGAAATTAACTGCTAAATTTCTTATTAACTTTCATATATCAAGTTCTCCACTTGATATATACTTGATATATATTAAGTACTGTAGGAGTTCATGCTCATTCTGATCTGTAACAGTCTGATAAGACAGCACTCCCACTTCAGAGAGGGCGTATTTTTGTTGCCTATCAATACTAGTAACTAAATTTTATATTCACCGTACAAGTAGAAGGAGATATTCATACCTTAGCACCAGGAGCACCTGGGAAGCCTGGAGGACCAGCAGCACCAATAGGGCCCTATGAAATGAAGGGGAAGCATATGAGTAAATGCATTCAAGCGATTACACAAATATCTTGCTTGCTCAAGTAAACAGATTTTTTAAAATGCACATTTACTTAAGACATTTTCGCACATTACCACTTCAGAACATCAGTTGCCTTTTGCAACTCCAAATGGACAGGTTTGGTTCACTACAAACAGTTGACAGCAAGGTCAATGCTGAAAAATATTTGTAGTGCAGCTTAAAAAAGTGTAAGTTAAGCAATGACTGGTAAAACCTTGCCTTGAGGCCAAACACCTGAGAAAGAATAAAACAGAGGATGGGCTGAGACAGGCATTTGCGAGGAAAGATGTCTTGCTGTACAGTCCCAAGATGGATGAAGGAGAGCACTGCACCCTGCAACTGCAGTTTTTAGGTGGCTCTTTCCAACACATTTACTGTACAGGGACAACTGTGTACACTTTCACAGCAGTAATTGCTCTGGCCTACCACAAGAACTTATTGTTGCTGACAGCCTTTGTCCTTCACAAATGGGAAGAGGATTGCTAAGATCTGTGCACCACTTTACAAGCCAGTGCTTGACCAAATTTTTAAGTCAGTAAGAATGTTTATGAGAATTTGGATCAAGCGTAACAGCTGCTGAGGGCAGGAGTTGATTCTAAGGTGTGAACAGATTAGCAATCTTCATTCATAAACAGAGAAATTTTTTGAGGCAGCAAGTATGCACAGCCACGGTGCCCTTTCATGTCAGCTTGCCAAGGACCTTCTACTGAACCTAGCAACTGTTGTAAAATTTGATTATGATAGGACAAGTTTAGTAGCATACAGTAGCCAGACACCAGAAGAAAAGAGACATTGATGGATTCATAGCCTTTGTTATTCTTTAATGTACAAAAATACAAAGGGATAGCTTTTCTTTGATTATTAATGAAATATCCAACTCATTCAGCTACTGGAGATTGTCATCTGCTTTTGTGAGCTAATATCTTTGAATTATAAATACCCATTATAAAACTGCCTCAGTTCCAAGAGATTCAAATGGGTCAACCTATATAGCAAATAGGAATTGGTTTCTGACATTCTGTAACCTACTGCAGTCATTATAAACTGTGTACCTGGCATTCTCACTGGTTTTGCACACAGAAAATGAGACTAACTGCCCTGTAAAATATGCATGAAAATATAAACTTTCTGAATTTCCATTATGGTGACTCTTTACATTTTAAATTCCTAGAGGAATGAGAATTTAATGGTATTTTTGTTCTAGTTTTAAAAAAAATAATTGCTTTACAGAATGTTTGCAGCATCATAACTTAAATATATGTAAAATAACTTCACTGGCATAGACACAGTGACCCAATGCAAACCCCTGCTACTACAGGTTGTCTATCTGTCTGTTTTAAATGTCTAATTATGTATGTTTTTAAATACTGTGGGGGGAATTGAAGTGAAACTTACACTTCTGCAAACATTCTATTTTGCTGAAGCATAACAGATATTTGCTGTGAGGAGGAGTATTTAAATCAACTTCTGGTAAAGTAGACAGGACCAAGTATGGCTTAATCATTGATCCACCTTTTGAAGGCAAGAAGGAAAAACTAATCTGGGCTATTCCTATTTTTTTTTTAAGCTTTGAAACTCTACCCTTGTGCCTACATGTATGTCACTGAAATAAATGAGGTTTACTGAAGTTGGTGGTACACTATGGCAACACTAACTCCTTTAAAAGGGGTGTATCTGGACCAGCACTTTCTGGAATAGTATTGCAGGTGCGAAGCTGTGCTCCAGTGTGCATGTAATACTTTCAGACATGTAACATCAGTCCTTCGCAACATGTGCATGGAATCTACCTGTTAAAACCTATACAGTCTCTTTAGATCTGGGATGAGATTTGTTCTGTTACACTGGTGCAACCTAGGATTCTGTTCGTCAGCTGTTTCCCTAACACCAGTGTCAATGAGAGAGCATTTTGTCCCTTTGACAAAGACATGTTTAATATGAAACTGAGGATGTTGTCTGCAATGGGCTTACTCTGTTGCTTATCAGACCATCACAGAAAAAGACCTGTGTTAAAAACATCCACAGAATCAACTTCTCTGAAGCCTGAGGAGTCTTATATAAAGGGAGTAATGGACACAAGGCCTAATGGAACCAGGTTGTTAAAGATCAAGACTGGAACTTACAGCAGGTCCAGTGGGGCCAGCACTGCCATCACTTCCACGAGCACCCTGTGAGCAGAGAACATAAGTGGAAACTGGAGAGAGATTCAAAAATCTGAGAAAGCCACAGTAAGTGGCTGTTCATGACTACAAACAGACAGATAGAAAGCCACTTACAGCTGGTCCAGGGGCACCTACTCTTCCTCTCTCACCAGGGAGACCACGAGCACCCTGAAAGAAAAATTAAATTCATTTATACCTGTTCACTAGACATATATATATATTCTTCTGCTAAGTCACTATATGAAGAAGGGTGCAGCCAGACAATTCTATTCCATATATTCATAGATTATTACATTAGAACATCTAGCTAGCTTGAGTGTCACTGATGGTAACTGGTCGAAACACTGGCTGAGCCTTATCTGTCAAATTTTCCACAGCAGTACTAAATACTTACAGGTTGTCCTGGGGTACCATTTTCACCAGGGGCACCAGGTTCTCCCTAAGAAAGAAGAAAGTTCACATGCTTAAATTGCCCATAGGATTCCTTGGACAGACAGTACAACATAATCTAAAGAGATAATTGCTGTATTCTACTGTCCTTGTCTTCTGTAGCACTCACACCACCATACAGAGTAACAGCATGTCATCTCCTAAGGATGCAGAGGAAGTGACTCTCTTATATACTGAAACATGGCCATCACCTTAGAAGGCCACTTTAAATCACCTTAGAAGAGGAGGCCCAGAGCAAGTTGCTTCACTTGCCAATCTCTGCTCTCTTTACCCCCTTCCTTTATTCTGATATTTACTCTGTAGCACACATCTAAGAGAGAAGTCCTAGTCAACTAATAATTCAAATCAAATGGCAGCTTTATTTAGCTAGAGGAGAAAGAGAATGATACTTTCTTTTTCCTTATGTTAAGGTGACAAAGTTCCTAACCTGTGCTGTCAAACGTCTGGAAATATGACAGAAATATCTAAGGCAGATCCTTAAGACCAGTGCTACTGATATGAGTGACAGCCTCAACAAGTCCACAGATGGTCTAGGCTGGCCCATAATGACAGGATTTGTCCTGGAGCACTGGTATCCTGAACATATCTGCATGCACCAAGTTTTAAATGCTGCAAACTCCAGAAGTTTTTGCTTTAATCAGTTATGAGTGCCCTTGATTCATTATACTTGTGTTTTCCAGTCAGATTAGCACTCTTACTAATACTTACTCCTTTATTTACTTATTTACTTTATCTGCTTTTAATCTCCAAGACTGGAGAAGTGCTTGCTATCTCATTACCAAACTTTTTCTGGAGGTTAACGAGTTGCACTGATATGGGAGAACACTACAATACAATTAATAATTTTATAAACCAGTAGTGCTAAGCTTTTGGTAACAAACAATAATGAGAATTAGTACTTGACCTTTTCACTGTTACATTACAAGTTCTTGAATATAAATCTACCATGAGTAAAGATGGAAGCATTAATGTTTCCTACAACCCAATAGTGCAGTAGTGTTTAAGAACACTGCTATTAGATACCGAAGCAGAATAGGAGAGATGATGAAATTAAGAGTTTGCCAAACACGTTTCTAGACCATGTTTAAAAACACTTTCTTAATCAGTGTTCAAATACACACTAAGCTAAGGAAGGTAAAAAGGAAAAAGACTGAAAATCAAGTAGCTTTAACTCAGAAGAGCACCGCACTTATCCGAAGTTTTAGCAGGAAGCCTTAAAAGAAAGCAACATATCAGAATTTTCTAGAAAAATGAGATACTCTGATTTCAATGTGCTCTAAAGAAAAACTCCAATTACATTCCATAGAAAAGCAGAGAAAGCCAATTACTAGCAGCCCACTTCTGTGGCTCTTCCTCATTTGAAGTAATCTCTCAACTAAAGGCTTAAGAATAAGGCCCCAACATGATTTCTCATGTTGAGGTGCAAGTATTTGTCTTACATGGATCTGTTGACTTCTGTATCATTGCAACTGAGCAATGTTCAATGACAACATGGAAGATCAGTTGGAGAGGACTTCAGATACATTTCCCTAGAAAGAGTTAAAAGCTAAAAATGCACAGATTTCATCTTTACCTTAGTGCCAGGAGTACCAGGTTGTCCTTTTTGACCATCCAGACCATTGTGTCCCTATATTGAGTAGAAAAAAATATTTAGTATGTATTTTCTCAGTAACTGCTACACACAAACTCATAGTCTTAAAAGGTAAATTATTTCCATACTAAATGATTTTCTAATATAATCTTACATTTTTTTTTAAAAAGCATTCTCTTTTGCCAAGAGATATTAAAAACTTCAAAGATATTAAAGCATTTAAAATATATACTCTCAACTTTGAAGAGATTTCCAGGTGTTTTCAGTATGTTGAAGTGTTGTCAGTTTAAACTATTCAGGTAAAAGGTATGTATACACTCACCCTAATTCCCTTAAAGCCAGGCAGACCAGGAGTTCCAGGGAAACCACGAGCACCCTAAAAACACAGAGCATGAATGATTGTGTCTCATGTTTTATACTGCAGGTAAAAAGAAAAAGCAGTCTGTCATTAAAATTAGTGAGTAGATTGGGGTCATGATCATTCAAGTGAGGACCCACAATCATTCAAATGAGGATCACAGTCCACTCCCAAACCTCCCAGGATCTGACTTGTTCAAAGACTAAAAATAATTAACCTGATTTTCCAGTTCTGTATCCCAGAAATTTCATAAATTAACCTGTGATAGCACAGCTATTTTAAATTTCCATGCCAAGGTACCAGCACCTATGTAGCTCCTCATTATGTTACCTCTGTTACTATTACTCTTGCTTTACTAGGATGGTAAGGAGGTGGGGGACAGTGAACAAAAGAAAGACATAACTACATGATAGCCCTGAAGGTAAGGACTACAATGGAGATATTGAGATTAATCCATGTAAGGAATATTGCTGGATTGTTCATGGTGTGCAATTCAGAAATGTCATTAGGTTTCATTGCTAAGAGCATTGTTTTATATAGTAGACAGCAGATCAATACTTACTTGAGGGCCAGCAACACCCCTCTCACCAGGTCTTCCAGGTTTGCCAGGGTGACCCTAAAAAGGTAGTAAAAATGCACTGAGAGGAAAGCTCATTTTATAAAATATCTTTTTTTTTTTTTTTAAGAAAAGACATTAGCAAAGCTTTTCCTTATTGGTAGACAGAGCTTGTTAGCTTCCCTTTTCTCATTTTCAGAAAGCTAAATAATGTATTTGGAGAGATATTAAAGTTATCTATTCTTCTGTACATTTCCAACAGACAGCATCTTTTATTCTATCTGATAATAAAGAACAGTGTAGAAATGATGGTCAATAGAATGTTTAGTTTAACAATTATCTAATGTTAGAGTTGAATCATAACCCTCAAAGAGATGAAAAAGTTTTAATAATGACTTACATCTTCACCAGCCTTTCCTGGAGGTCCAGGGGGGCCACGAGGACCTTGGGGACCCTGTTAAAAATAGATGGAGTATTACATCAAGCACTTCAGTTAAGTCTCTTCTCTGGTTTCTCAGTAGGGTTTGGACATAGCTAGAGCCTGAACTGAATCAAGGTACTTCCATCCCAATTGCCTTTGCTCTTCACGAGTTTCCAATTGGAAGGAGTCTGAATCTGAATGCTCAGCTCTGTTTCTTTAACAGGATCAAGCAATTCTAACATTCAAGAACAAGCATATGGATAGGATTAACAGGCCCAAGCATTACAGGCCTATCTTTACATCTTATTTGTAACACTCAGTGTCTGTAAATGAAACCTGTACTTACTGTTTGACCAGGTTCACCAGGCTCACCAGGAACACCTTGAAAACCAGGAGGACCCTGGAAGAGAATGCAGATTGTCAGTGTTTGAATTGGCTAATTTATAGGTATGTCTAAATCCTACTACTGACTAATACATTGAGTGTACTTACAGGGGGCCCAGATGCTCCAGGTGGGCCTCTAGGTCCCATTAAACCCTAGGGAGAAAAAACAAATTAGTTTGTTAGAAATCACTATTACCTAAACTCATCTATCACACCAGTTCCTGATATTCCTAAAATCATGGTAAAGATGACAGTTTTCAATGTGCAATGTCCAAATGAAATTTGAGGAAATTAAGAGATCTGCATGAATTTGCATAGGCAGAACAAATACAAACAAATCTGAAGCAAATGAGTCCGGTGAGATGACTTAAGAATATACTATTATGGCTGAGAACCTTTTGATTAGGCTTCTTATTCTATTCTGGCTCATTAACAAGTGCTTTCACACAGTGGCTTATTGCTCTATGTATCCTCTTCTTCCCTGTGCATGAACTTCCAGAGTTTAAAGACAGTCATAACACATTAAGAACGGCTGTGTTTTGGGCCTGTCCATTTTATCATAGTTTTCAGGAAGAGATATTGGAGAAAAGGATCATTAAAATAATAGAGGAAAAAAGGAAAACAAATGTATGCAAATGGCAGTTTTACTGCCATTGAACTGGAAGGTTCACACTTCATTTTGAGAAGAAATTAATTTCCTCTTACAACTATTGAGAGCATACATCTATTGCAAATAATGATCTGATTCTAATTATCTCATTTTGCTTGTTTTTGACTAATTTCTCTCCATTTCACCTCCAAAATTAGTCACTTATATACTCTCCTTGGCTGACTTTAGAAATTTACATACAACTTGAAAAAAACGGGTCAAAAATCACTCCTAAAGGGGATTTTTCCATAGATTAGTGCACTTAGATCAGTCATCTTAAGCTTTACTAAGCAGGCAAATAACTTTAAACTGAAATTTAACTTTCTATTGTCCAAATGGATGTTTCATGAGAGAATTCAACAGAAGCTATTATATTTTTATCTGCTTTTAAAATTTCATTGGGAACTCTGTTAGGTTTTTCTCATTACAAGGGGACTAACACTTTTTCAATGACTTATATACCATTCCAATGAGACTGAATAAATTTTGTTAAGGGGAATAACTGTATATTCATTATAGTTATTAACTTATGGAACCTAATACAATCATATGCCTATAAAAGTATGCACTAATTCTACGAAAAAAAAGTTACTGGACAGTCTGAATGATATGTGCTGCATAAGCCCTGTGAATCTTTTCACAAATTATATTCCCTAACTGGTTTTCCCTGCTTTTCTGTCTTCCCAAACTCTCATTTTCTTTATGGAACTTAATGCCTCATAGAAGATAGAACTTACTGCTTTTGCTGTCAATGAACCCTCCTTGAGTCAACAATTGGAGCTTTTAGAAATAGTGACATGCCATATAAATCCTCATCTACATTTTCTAATTTATTGTCAGACACTGAAGGCTAAACTTGATTAAAAATAATCCAGTTTTCTTATATTAAGGATCTAAATAAATGCCAAAGTATTTTCAAAAATTAATCTGAGGATATACTACTTTCAGGAATGGAAAAAAGTATTTGACCCAGAATAATCCTTGGCAGCCTTCATCCTGCTATTCACCCATCAGATGCATTGTCTGTGATGTTAATGTGTGTGATGAATTTAAGGCATAGTCTGCTATCTACATGCACTGAAAAATTCCTGCTAACATAAGGAAGATTTAGAAATTCATGTAGAGAGTTAGAAGACTCCTTAAATGTCCATTTGAAAATAGTATACTGGTAAAGATTCCTCCTCAGAACAACTTTGTAGCAGCAAGTGCTAGCTTTCACTTGCTCAGAACCAAATGCAGTGGCCAGTGTTCTGCCAAACCTGTACAAGATCAGTATGACAAAAGGGTTGTCCGAAAGGGTTGTACAGCCATGGGAGATAAAATGGTCACTGACTGGAGCTGACATACTGAGTTACTTTCTAGATCTGTGTCTGCTTTAGATAGCATCTCTACAATTGATCTCATTTCTACAATACAAACTTCTGTCTCAACACAGGTAAAGTAATAGTGTATCAGAGTAGATGTTCCATCATTGGATTACAAGATTCACAAAAGTGTTATCAACACACAGAATTTAAGCACAAGACCTACTTGTGCTATATTCAAGTTGAAGATACAGTCCTAAGACTTATTTTTAACACTTCACATTGTGCTATGTCAAAGGATCAGTTTACAGTCTGATTTAATATATGATCAAAACACTGATTTTAAAACTATGCTTTGAATTAATATGACTGGATTAGACTCAAAAGAAAATGTGAAAATGCGTGTTTATGCAAGTTATCAAGTACTAAATCTTATACTTACCATAGGTCCTGGGCCAAAGTCAGCCGCTTTAGATGGATCATATTGAGCAGCGAAGTTCTGTGGGTGACAAAAATTTGAAATTAAAGCACCAACATTTTTACTTGTAAAAGTATTGATAGTTATTCTATAAGTAACTCATCTGACTTGCTATATGATATGTTAAAGGAACATACTTAAAATTAGTAAACATGGCCCTGCTACAAATACATTTATATTCACTTCTTCCAGAAAGACTTGATTTCACTAGGAAGACCCTTTTACACATTGGCCTCAAGTATCTACCCAGTAGTGACAGATGCACTGCAATAGCATGAACAGAAAATTAAGGATGTAGACTTGATGCCCATGAAAAAATGAAAACATTCCTGAATCTCAAACCATTCTGCTTAATTTCTAATGAGAGAAGTTATTCATATTTTTTACCACATTACTTAAATAAAATTCACAGCCCAGCCCCGACAAATTACTGGATGAGGTGGGCCCTTCAGCTTCAAAAAGATCTGGAGAGCATGCAGCCTCAGAAATACTGCACTGGATTTCTGATCTTTTAAGTCTTGTAGACAAATACACCTCTTGCTTTGTAGCATATATTTTATCTCTTCACTAAAATGGGAGGGTTCTATGCAACACAATCAAAAATCCTTTTCTTGCCTGTTTTAGTTTCTATTATTTTAATAGACTACTAGTAAAAAGTTTTCTGTTTGCTAATAGGAAAATAAATTATTGCTATTCGTATTGAAGGCAAAAGAGTATTCTACCATGCCAGAGGATTTACTACACTTGCTAAAAAGGCACTGTTTAATTTCTTTATGCTCCCACCCCAAGCTAAGGTCAAACGAAGAGTTAAAACAACCATTTGACAGGCATACATGATAGACACTTCTGCAGAAAGTGTGTACATGACAATCCACTTGCGTTCTGCAGCATTCATATAGATAAATGAAAAATTCTAAAGGAAAAGAGGTACTGACGTTTAATTATGGACTTCTAGCTTAAAGGTAGTTTTCTCAAGCTTATTCCAGTACAGTTGCTTTCTCTTGAACACAACAGCAAAGTACTGTTTCTTTCATCCATCCACTTAACAGCACAGGTTTCCTTTAGTTGACTCCTAATCCATATATATTATGTTAGCACAGATCTAATTAACGGGGTTGATTTGCTCCTCTGCATAAGTCCCAGTTGAATATAGAATCCAAAGTTCCTGAGGAAATCCTAACGAGTGTTTCACTGGAACTGGGACCACAAATTTAATGCCGACTCTAGTGGTCAGCATGATCTTCTCTCCAGAGTATGCTTCCTCTACTCTCCAGCAGAATGTCAGTGTTTTCCAGCAAATATACATTTAGCCTTTGGATGTCATGAAGCTCTGATTGTCACTTTCAGTAACATAAAATTTGGATGCCTTACTCCGCCAAGACCTGGAGGACCAGGGGGGCCTGGAGGACCTGGTAGACCATCTTCACCATCTCTGCCTGGTGGACCTGGTGGACCCTACAGGCAAAAGGAGGATTATAACGTGAACAACAGAAGTAGCTTATAACATCTCTAAAGTGATGCATTTATTAACAACTGGGAACCTACTGCTGTACGTGCAGTTTCAAAGTATGTCCAACTTCAGAAAATAAGCATAGCCTGAATTTACATTGCCTTGCCACTCCTCAATCAGATACACACTGTAGATTCATATTTGACAAGATTTATGAGGGTAATATTGAACTATGCTACCAAAGCACAACCTCCACATTGAGAAGTTTCATTTCGAGCAACTAAAGCTTGGACATGAACCCCGGGTTACCCATGCAGACCCACACAGCCCAACAGATTCTGTTTGTGATAGCCAAAAAATTTATCTGACAAGCCGAGTATTGGCAGGTCAGTCTTACTGCTTATGAACTAACATATATCCAGAAAAAGACAAAGGCCAGTTTTCATCAACCTGGATTATCTGCTAATCAGAAATTTTAGGGCAATGAAACAGTACGTTTCTACAGGTTTTTGGTTCCTTTTGGTACCGCCACTTTGCTATCACTGTCATAACCACTCCTACGACAGCTTGAAGGGACATGTATTTGGTCCTGAGTATTTGCTCTTACATTTTGTCATCTTCAATGCACAAAGCTGGTCAAGGTTTGCCATCACACTATTTGAGGTGAGGCTTTTCATTTGGTCTAAATGAAGTCCGTAATAAAAACCTTAACGATTCCTAAAGGGACAGGATTAGGCTTGTTGTCTTCAGGATAAAGCATGTATCTTACTTCATTAAACAGATGTAGATACTGGCAGCCTAAAGCAAATAGCAGCTAAGGATGTGAATTTCAGAATACAGCACTATAAAAAGCAGCAGTGATGCGGAAGCAAACCAGAAAAGCAGATATCAACAATATGAGCATTGCAATTAAATACAATTTAATTATAACATTATAATTAAATTATCATACCAACTGTCTTAATCTATGGATACATTTAAAATTGCCTTTAACAGCAAAACGTCTACTCTGACTAACAAGATGTGGATGACAAATGCCTAGCTGCCGAGAGGAGAGCTTTTTCAAGCCACCTTTGGAGGTACAGGTATTGAATGATCCTCTAGGCTACCTTTGTCTATTCCGGTTTGATGTAGACAGCTTATCCTGTTCAAAGACTATGTCTTTAAGTGACAACTTTCTCTTTTGCATTTTCATGCACCGTGTCCAGTACAAGCAGCCAGAAAGAAAAAAAAAAAAAAAGTTTGCAAACATCATCTGGAGTGCTAGGCTGTTCTCTAAACCCAAATCACATCTGATTAGGTATGACGACCATAAGTAGGTTGGGGTGGTATTGCCAGCGGCAGCACTGGTACATAGAAAACTTGATTTCTTTTTAACGAAATTGTACCTGTAGAAGCTTGCATGTATAATCATTTGATCTGTCATTAATGCCTACACTGATTTTTTTTTAATACTGATTTTCCTACAACTG
Source organism: Heteronetta atricapilla (assembly GCA_011075105.1). NCBI lineage: Eukaryota > Metazoa > Chordata > Aves > Anseriformes > Anatidae > Heteronetta > Heteronetta atricapilla. Next base: position 25,908,076 of record CM021732.1, on the reverse strand, counting down.
TTCGAAGACCACAAATAAATAACCGTCAATCTAATTCCTTACCCTTTCTCCCTGTGGCCCTTTGTCTCCTCTGGGGCCCTGCTGGAAGAAAAGAGAACTTGATGAGTTACCATGGAAAATTTCCAGGAGGAGAAATTTCCAATATAGAGAAAGAGATACATTAAAAATAATTAGTGTACATAAAAAACGAGGAAAAGAAGACTGCATATAGAGGTCCTATACCTATTTTCCACGGTATATTGTTTTCCTTCAATACGCTATTGAAAGTAGATTAGTCACTATCATCACTATGTCAGTTAAAGTATCACTGCACAGTCCACAGAAGTACTTACAGAGTTTATTTTCATCTGAATAACTGGCTCTAATTTAAGAACAGTGACTTTTAGAAATAAAATGGTATCTATTTAGCCTTTTAGACCAGTGTCTAAAAGATACTAATGTACAGTTCAATACATGGAACCTTTCTAAAGGAAATCTTGTTGAACAAGAATCCTTCCTTGAGGCAGTTTTGTTCTTGGTATGCTTAATTCTGCTCTTGGATAAAGCAGGTTAAATCAAAAATTTGAATTTATCATGGTGTTAACATGTTGCACCCAGTGTTCCCTCCTTTTTATGTCCTACTGATCTCAGTGAACACTGGAAATAATGATTTAGTCAATATTCTGTCATCAAACATTCCACAAAATATTGTTCTGCCTAGGAATATTTGATGTCATCTACATTGCCACAAAAGAAAAATGAAAATGCTTACCCTTCGCCCTGCAGGTGCCTGAAGGAAATAAAGCAGAGAATTAAAAGAAGATACAATTTATCCCAATATTTTAAACTAAACTAATATAAAAATTTAGGCTCATCTTCTTAAAACTCTGTAATCTATGTCAGTAGAACATATGCAAGAATACCCTATGCTTTTTAAATTACTAGGAAGGCTGAGAGTTTACTATCTAGTGAAAATACATGAACCTACATAAGAACATTCTGAAGACTGACAATTTTATACTTACTAAAGCCTACAAATATAACATAAATGGAAGTCACACCTCAGTTGTTTCATAATCCTTCTGTGGCTTAAAGTACAGTCAACTCCAATCCACACTGCCAGGTGTAACGTCCGAACACCACTGCTCAGTTATTTTCTCCTCATGATCTTTACACCTATGAAGGCAGTCTCTTAAAAAGGCCAGCCCACTTGAGAAATTAGGGTGGGTACATTTCCATGCAGTCCCCTCAGGATATAATTGGTACCTTTCCATTGCCACCTTGGGAACTAGGGTTAGTAAATAATACTGCCCTGAAAGGGTAGCCTAGCCTGTTAATTGAACTTGAATATTATATATTAGATGAAAAATAATCATACTGACCTCACTCACATCTGCAGAAAGAAGGGAAAGGAAAAAAAAATAATTAGATTGTGGATTCAATGGTTTTAAAAGATTGACATTTCAGTGTTTTAAATAAAAACGTATTTTTAAAAGCAAAAAAAGTTTTCTTAATGCAATTTCTTTCTCTTAAAGTGAATATTTTAAAGTCTAAGGACTCACAAAAATGCGATCACTGCATTTTTCCAACAGATTTTCTAATAAAATAAAACAAGTGATTTGGCTGATACATAAGAATATAGGTATTTTCTATAAGCCTGTTGTAAATACTCTTAAAAATATCTCCCTGGAAAGAAATACATGGATTTTCATGTATGTGTGTGTGCAACAGACGAATAAAGCCAGGCATGATGACACGTGTGAAGTCATTAATTGGAAGCTGTAACTTTAGGTTTTAATATAGATGGCCCCTCTCACTTTTTATGGGGAATGGTTCTACTCAAAGGGACCCATTTCCAAAATTTACGATGCCATTGTGTAAACAGAATAGCTTGAAGCTATTATCCACCAAACAGCAAGAAACTATTTCTATATGTTACTTCCTTTTAAGTATGCTTTTGTTAACTAGATGCAGAAATCAGTTTTTAAAATCTGTTTTCCAGAGTTCAGGCACTGAATGCTTTTGTTTTGGCTGAAACTTACCATGGTAAAAAATGTCTTTCACCACACTTCGATGCCAACAATCTGGCATTTTACTAACAGGTTGATGGGTGTGGCATGCCCGTCCCCCACAAAAAGCGTCCCTTTTTGGGGTGTGATGGCACTAAGTTCACATGGCTCACACAGTACAGCGGGAAGTGGCGTGCGGATGCGTGATGATGTGCAGAGCATCATCAAGCCCCAGAACAGTGGCAGAACACCGATGCTAACTCAGTATGAGTGTTGAGAAAGCGGCTGTCTGTGGGTGCTGGTGACGCAGACGACTGCGCTGCGTTATTTGGGGAAAGGGCAGGGGCTGTGGGGACGTCGGGCTTCTCGCCCGGGCCTCTCAGCCCCGGCCGCCGGCCCTCAGCGGCCTGCCGAGGGCGCTGCAGCCGCCGCCCGTCACAGGGGGAGGGAACGGGCCGGGGGCCAGGCCTCAGACGGGGCCCCCCCGGTGCTCGCCTCGGGCCTCGGCCACCGGGCTGAGGAAGCCTCGGCGCCGGCAGCGGGGGGGCAGCCGGCGTCCCCCCTTGGCTCTGCTGCCCCCTTCAGCTCAGCACTGAGCCTTCCCGCCGCCCTCGGGCCTCCTTCCCCCTTCGGCGGGCGGCTTAAAGCGGGCGGGCAGCCCCCGGGGTGGCCGTACGGTGCCCCCCGTCGGCTCGGCGGGGCCGGCTCGGGGCGCTCCCCGCCGCGGTGCCCGCTTCGCCTCCAGGGGGCGCGGCGGCGGCGGCCCGCGGGGAGCCGCGAGGGGCTGGGGCGGCCGAGACCCCTCTGCTGTCTCGCCGGGGCTTTAAGCATCTGCTCTCCTTTGAATGCGAACTTTTTTTTTCCTTTTCTTTACTTTTTCTTCTTTTCTTTCCTGTTTTCTTTTTCCCTTTTTTTTTTTTTCCTTTTCTTTTGTGGGGCTCCCTGGGCTAATTTTACCTCGTCGTGCTTTTGCCATCCTGTCCTAGTTCTGGAAGGAAAAAAAAAAAGCACCCTAACCAGGCTAGACCCTGCGCTGGGACGGAGGTGGCACTGCTACGAGATGCTCCGAAAAGCTCGGCACTCGCAGCCCCGCGGGCTGCCGTCGGCGGGGAGCACGGCGGGCACAGAGCGCGGAGAGCCGGCCGGCCGCCTCCCCCCGCCACCACCCCGGCCACGACCACGCTTGAAAGCAACTTACGTTGGCTCGTCGCTAGGCACGAAGTTACTGCGAGCAGCAACACAATCCGCGTATCCACAAAGCTGAGCATGTCTACACGCTAGACATGCAGACTCCTTGTGCCGCAGAGTCCCCCCGGTCGGTGGTTAGCTATTACCTGCGGGACGCAGGCATACAGTCCCGATATGCGACCCCCGACCTCCGCACACCCCTGCTGCCCGGCACGCTCAGTGACCCCGGCCCCGCTCCGCCCTACTTATACCGCAGGAGGGTCCCGGCGCCGCGAGCCGCCGCTGCCGCCGCAGCCAATGGGCGCGGGGCGGGCGCGGGCCCCGCGCGGCTCCCAGGGCCGTCACGTGCCCTGGGGTCGGCGGGGAGGGGGGGGACGAGGAGGAGGAGGAGGCCGGCAGGGAGGGAGGGCAGGGAGGCGGCCACGCTAAATTGGTTCCATGCTTTGAGGACGTGGACACTTTGAGGCTTTCGGAAGGAAAATCTGACTCGCCGTCTGATTTATTTATTTATTTATTTATTTTCGAGACGTCTCCCGCCCCTCGCCCTGATTTATTATTATTATTGTTATTATTACTTTGGGGGGTTGCGCGGCCCCCGGGGGCGCTCCGAGGGCTTTCAAAGCGGGAGCTGTCCAGGGCCTGGTGGGCAGGCACCGGGGGCGGGCTGCCTGCCGTGCCCCTGCTTACCCCCTCCACATCCCCTCGCCCGCAGCGCCACGGCGGAGTCCCCCCTCGCTCTCCCTCCCTTCCCCGTGTCCGCCGGGTTCCCCCTCCCGACTTCGCAGCCGCCCCGGCAGCGTGCGGGGGTCCCCTTGGGGGAGCAGCCCGGGGTGCCCCGCAGCCGCTGTGCCCAGCGCCGCCCCTCTTTGGGGGCACGGACGGGGCGCGGAGCCCCAGGGCGGCTCTGCGGGGCCGGGGAGGGAGGGAGGGCTCGCAGTGTGCCACGTCTGTCCGGCAGCGGGCTGCTGCCGTCGCGGGGTGTGGGTGTGTGGGGAGGGGGAAACGGGGGGGAGAGGGGTCTCTGCCCCGACCGCCCCACAGCGCTCGGGGAGGTAGGGGAGGCTGAGAGGAGCCGCCCGCCTTGCCCCTGGGGGTGACGGCCCCGTCCTCCCTCCCCGGGCTGCAGTCACTCGGGGTCGCCCACCGCGGCCCCGCCGGCCGCTGGCCCCGCGGCTGAGGGGAGCTGACGTGGTGCCGCCGGCCGGGCCAAGCCGCAGCCAGCCCGCCCGCCCCCGGCTCGCCTCCCCGCCCAGGGGCTCCTCCGAGCAGGCGGCCGGCCCCCGCCCCGGCCCCCTCCGCTCGCTGAGGGGAGTCCCGGGAAGAGGCGAAGGTGAAGGGGAGCTCTGAGGCGGAGGAGTGGGCCCCCTTGGTCGGGGAGGGCTCCGCTTCCCTCCCCCGGCCCCTCGCCCAGCAGGCGGGTCCCGCTCGGGGCAAGGCTCCGCGCTGCCGGGGCGAAGGGGGGCCGCTCTCCCTCGGCCTGTTCTCGGGAGGTGCCGGGCCGTACCCAGTCCTCCGCTGCAAGCTGCCTCGGATACACAGAGCGTGGGGGCTCTGTTCGGGGCGTCCGTGTGAGGGGCACCCCGCTGGGGTCGTGGCCCGGTGCCGGGATGAGCCCACGGGGCCCCGGCCGGGCCGAGGCCGCCTCTGGGTATCGTGTTAGCTGCCACGAGTGCTGGGGAAATGGGTGACAAACGTGGAATTAAACCTGGCCTCGAGCTAAAAAGTGGTATTGGCAAAAGGTGGTAGTCCAGCAAAGTATGTCTGGCCACAAAACGGGAGCCCTACAGGTACCAACGCTGCAATCAAAGCATACCCCATAAACAGCACATACATACTCTTTTAGATTGCATCATGCCAATGGTATCAATTTAAATAGGATTTAAAACTGAGCTGGGCAGCAAAGTTAACTACTTCAAAGTTTGTTCCGATGTAAATCTACAATAGCCCACTGAGCTTCCAACAAGTTGAAATAATGCTTGAAATTAGACCCAAAGCACTGAGGCTGGAGTCCAAGAACGAGTGTTTCCTGACACCTCCGCTTCCAGTGAATAGCGGTGTTTTTAAGACTTGTCCCCTGAAATCAATCATTCGACTCTATAGGAGTTCTTCTTCATTTCATCTTCAAATGAATTTAGTCTCTGTTGCACCAACAGAACATTCGTCATCTGCTTGTAATAATATTTAGAGTATTTTGTGATGAAATCTGTTCTAATTGCATATACATAATGTCAGGCAACTATTGCTTGCCTACTTAAATGCATGCTTTCGAGAAATGATAGCCTTTCTCTACTAGTGGAATTCTCTGGGGGTGCAACACTGTGGATACATATCCTGACCAAACTGAACTAAACCATCATTTCCCTCCCTCCTTCCCCTCAATTTTTACACGGGAAAGACAAGCCCCCACCCCCCCAAAAAAGGAAGAACACCCCTCAGACACAGCTTTTCAACTACCTCTTCTTCTACCATGAAGCAGATAGTTGAGGGAGAGAGAGACACAGAAGCTCACAGAAGCTCTTGAGATGATCAGCTAGGGTTCCTAACCTTCATAAGGTACATTTTTGGTGTGCTCCAACCATTTCAGGATTGGAGCATGTAGGTCAGTATGCCCTTGTTTAGAAAAAAAAAAAAAGAAAAAAAAAAAAAAAAAAAAAAACAGAAATAAAGAATAATAATTCATTGGTATGGCTCTTTTCCTTTGACTACAGGTTTCTGTCAAAACCCTACAAAGCTGAAAAACCCATAACTGAAATCTGTAGGACTGACAGCATTGACATAATAATTTTGGATGTATACTTGACCTTCAGAACCTGTGAAGCCCTTGGTCACTTTGTTCACTAGTACATATCCATTGTCTCTTTCCATATTTTTGAAGAAAGAAGAATCCCCTTTTCTCTCTGCCATCAGCACTGATTCAAACAACACTAAATGAGTTTAGGGTAAGTGACAAAGGCCTATTACGCTGGGTATCTTTATCATAAAGATACTGTCACAGCTTCCATTGTGAAGGTAGGTTACATTGCTCACCTACGCTGTCTAAGCAAGCAAAAGTCTTCTTAGAATCTTCAGAAAAAAATCAAAGTATATATATAAAAAAAGTGTGCTCAGTGAATTTGGGTCTTTAGTGTGAACTTGGAGAATATTTTTCTTCAAACTGCAATTACTCCAAATATTTACTATCATGCAGGTATCTTCACCAGTACAAGAACTCCAAATTAACAGAAGCAGCGTGACAGCTTTTGGAGCCATTAGCATAACTGAAATGATTTGATCAGCCAACTTTAACAAGGAAACATCTGAGAACTCATTTTCTTTTTGCATCGTATTTATTTAAAGGAAATATTTCACACTGAAGCCAGTAATGCCTATGGCACAATTTAAACTGAAACCAATGATAATAAAAAAATAACCTTTGGAAAATTTGCTCTCAAGTCAAGCTTTGAAAGAGATGACTCTCCAGGTGATGTCAAAGCAGATTTATTTCTTGTAATTTTGAACAATTCATTAGAATGCAGACTTAAAATTCCAAAAACTGTAACTGTTTTTAATACACCGGGAAGCATTTGCCTTGCTTACTCCTTTAAAACTTATCAGTCATCCATCCATCCATCCATCTACCCAAAGACTTTAATACCCTTTGGCCAGTACCACAGTACAACACATGGAGCAATGCTAGAGCTCAGAGAAAGAATCTACATCTTTTTAGGCTCTTGCCAAACCTCATACCTCAAGGTGGGTAGCTGAGTTTGGCATGCTCTCAGAACCTAGTTCTCCTCAGGCTATGAATGGGACAGCTGAAGTATTTGTGATTGATGCAAATAGTTATCGATTTCTCAGCATCTATTTCAGTGCAAAGCTTCACACATTTGTTCAGATAATGGATACATGCCCAACTATATAGCAGTAAAGACTGAACAAGAAGGCTGCATAAGGGAAGTAGTTTCCAGTGGGACTCCTCTTAGTGGTGGGGATGGTAAGTGACACAATCTGGGTCTGGTGCAGTGCTCTGGTCTTTCTTTTGTAGGATACATGGAGATATGTGTGTCTATACAAATTAATGCAGCACAAAGCTGAACCCTGGATAGATTCTACCTGGTGTCTGCTTAGTAGACATATTAGCTTAGTTAGATCTAGCATGAGTAAAAGTGCTTATGACTCTGTACTCCACAGCTTAGCTACGTGCAGTCAGTATCTTGCTCAGAATAACAAGGAGAAAATAATCTCTGTCAGTGGAGAAAACACAGAAATGGTACAGCACATCCCCCTCCATGCAATTTGTTGTTTCATTTTGCTTTTTTTATTTTTGACTGCTTAGTTAAAACAAAACAAAACAAAATAACATTTATTTTGTTCCTAAATCCTTATAGGAACAGCCAGAGGAGAGATGTGCAAGGAACTTCCACCAGCCCTCTGCACACTGTGTTGAAGGGCCAGGTACACAAAGCCTCTGTGGTCAGGACACCACTCCCTTGTAGGACTAGAAGTATACAGAAATCTAAGAGCATGGCACAGGTGCATAAAAAGAGTCTGTGCTGGTCCATGGACCAGTATTTAGGAGTCTGTTCAGTGCCACTGGAAGGTATGGAAGAGTCATAGCCATTGGCTCTTGTTACTTCCTGGATATTCTAAGACAGTTCTTCCAGAATCATCTAAAAGGTCTTTTGAGAATAGTCCAGAAAATTGACTTTTAATGAGAAACAAATAGGTTTTACGTTAACAGCTATAGCAGCCACTGCCTTTAGTTCCTGTTCCATGGGGGTTGTGGGCACTTGAAATAAATCATCATTTGTTGCCCTCAGTGGGAGCAATGGTCATGGATTCTCAAGAAGAAGCTGCTGGTAGGCATGGGGAAGAGAGTTGCAGCTCCACATTCCATGTGGGAGAGATGTTAAAGGGGTCAATAGGCCAATTTTATGGAAAAATTTCCTCAATTACACTTAAGGCAAAAAAGAGGATTACTCAAGTCTATTTCACTGAAACTGAGATGTCTAGGTATCCTTCTCAGATGGGATAATCTGCAGTCACAGTCACTGGGCTCTCTGAATACTGTCTACTTATGTAGAATATATATGTGTATATATATATATAAAAGCCTTAGTCCACATATTGATAGAAAACTCAGTTGGTCTTTACCATAGCCAAACTTATTTATCAGGCTTAAGCAAATGCAGCACACATAGACTACTTTTAAAATCACTATCAACTTGATCTATTGCTCTATGACACTGAAGATCATCCAATAAAGTAACACAATATTAAAATAATATATTAACTTGCATCTGAAAGTTAATTTTAAAACTATTTTAGGACCATTTGGTCTTCATCTCCATTCCGTTTAACAAAGTATAAGTCTTCACAGCTATTATAATAAGCGCTACAGACTGATTATGTTCTCGCTCAGATAATAGAATGGAAATTCCCATTGATTTCAGTCATAACAGAGCCAGGCCACTATTCATTACAGCTGCAAACCTCACAAGCTTGGAAAATCTCACAAGTATCTAAGAATTATGATTTATCTATCATAAATATTTTGGCATTTTTTGTTTGCTTTAACTATCTTTTGTTGGCCGATTCCATTCGCCAGCATTGGAATTTTGGTGTAAGGCACAAACAATTCTCATCAAAACCAGAAGGCAAAATAAAATCGAGGCAAGTGGTTCTTTCAAAATGATCATTGGCCTCCATGAATTCTGGTAAAAGCAACCTGAAGTAATGCTAAAATAAAGCTTATACTACCATTAATCAGCACATTGTTGAAATGGAGATCAAATAACAGAATGTAAAAGTTCCAATGCATCTTTGAGGCATAGCCCTGTAGTGACAGCTACAAAGACCTCAACTTGTGGGGACTTTCAGAATTTCATTTTCATCATAGAGAGAGAAAAGAAAATGAAAATGCAATGAATCACTTGTAGCTGATGTGTGTAGATCCATTCCTTCACATTCTTGACAGCCTTGGAAGTGATAAGGTCAAGGACACAGAAGTACACAAATAAAATAAGCACTCGTAAATGTAAGAGAGAGGTATCAGTGGAGTAACTGAGCATAAGCAAACATGATCATGGGCAGTATTTGGTTTGCATGAAAATGTATTTGAACAAAAGGTTCTGGATGGTACCATATAAAGCTCCAGTTATTACTTGATAAGCTTTTTACAGCAATCAAAATCACACATGCAACGTTACAGAAGACTGCCGTATAATGGCTCTGTGCCTTGAAATTAACTACTGAAAAAATTCACTGCACAGTGAAGAAAATAAATAATAATAAAAATACAGTCAGAATTGTTTATAGCTGGTCAAAAAGTAATCAGTCTTTTTGTTATTTTCAGATTCTGAGTTTCAATGAACACGAGTAGATGTTAGTTTTCCATAGCAGGCAATAACTTCTCACTACAAGAAAGCATACATAACTGATGATTTAAAGGAAATAAATACGTCTCTGAAGGAAGCACTTCCAAACTGATCCTTAATTATATGGATACCATTTGGTATGCGTGCTGACAGTCTAACATAAGCAGCAGTGCAAGTGAAGGCTTGTTTCAGACAGCACGCATCACTAAAGCTAGCTTCTGAAGCAGCTAAATTCCCACAGGCAGTGGGTATAGTTTTCAAATACAGCTAAATCCTGCTTTGAAAGGTGAGGAAGCATCCAGATATTAGTAAGACTCAGGAACAAAGTTGCCCCATCAGTCCAGGCTTTTCCCTGACTTTAAAATATTTCACTCCTTGTCATCCCACAGGAAAATAAAAATAAAAATTTTTTTAAAAAAAATCTTGCACAGGTCTGAAATACTTTCATACCCTACAACAGCTATGGACAGATGTCAGTTCTGCTTTATGGGGGGTTAGAACTCCTCATTCTGGTGTAGAGATTCAGGGAATATAATCAGAGTGATGATCCCTTTCAGATGTCCTTCCCACAATTTCTGTGCCCCATTCAATGAAAAGACAAGCAAGATCTCCTGCTGCAGACTAGGAAGAAGTCTTAGACCATCTGAATACAAGGGCTGATGGCATATGCTCATGTTACAACAGCAAATGTAAAATCTCTGCAGATGCAATCACTTGTGAGGTTTGGCTGAGCACAGCATCTTGCTATGTCCCATCATTACTTGTATACCACGGAGTTCCCTTTTTTAAGTGCTGGAATCAATAAGTGGCATACAGCGTGGCATCTCACCCTACAAGCATTTTTAAAGCTGCTTGTGCTTTGTTAAAGCTTTTATAATGTATTAATAGGTCATCGTTCATTGTAATAGCAATGAAAAAAAAGAAAAAAGAACACAAAACAATCAGGTGATTCTATGAACCTACCACCAGTTTCATGAAACTTGCAGAATTTTAGTATCTTCTTGGCTTCTTCCATCATTTCTGCTGGAGTAGGCTGCAAGGGGAAGCAATGGGCAGGCAAACAGAGAGAACAAGTGTTCCCTTACTCAGATCTGTCATGCCTTCAGACCAAAAGTACATTTGCTAAATGTTTCTGACACTATTCAGCACATAATACCTTCTTAGTAGTACCTTTCCTTGCTACTAAATACTGCTAATGGGTAATTATAATGGGTAGTTATAGTCATACATAACCTTGTGAGATATAGGCACCCTTGTTGTAATAGTGTACTCGACTCTTTTCACAGGGCCATACTTTCATGTACGAGATTTTAATAAGATATTTGACACGTTAAGCTATTGATCACCAGACTTACTGAATCTCTGAAAAGGGCAAACTGGCAGTCCTAAAACACTGGGAAATCTTGGCAGATTCACCTCAGGAAGCCAACAGGTTTTGTCAAAGGCATGGTGTTGAAAACCTGGCATGGTGGACTTGATGCCATGCTGCCCTGTAGGACAGGTGGTGATGAGTGGGGCTAAATCACTAGTGAGCAGGCTGCCCTGCTCTGAGGTGGCCACAGCTAACATACAGAAGAGCTTGCGTTGGGAATGCTATGGTGCAAGGCTCAAGGGCATGAGCTGCATGGATTCCTTGAGCAGCCATCCAGAATGCAGTGTCTCCCAGAATAATTTGCGATTGCAAACTGAGTAGCCTGGAGAGCCTCGGGAGGTGTGATTCAGCAGCTGCTCAACCTCTCCTGCAGCTGGTCACTGGACTGGAGCTACAGGCTGCAATCACATCAGAGATTATCCAAACCGAAAACAAAAATGTTCTCTTAATTTTTTTTTGTACCCAAAAAAGTCTCATAGAATGGAAAAGGAACAAGCCAACAAAGGGTTAAAGTGCTTTCAAAACAAACCAGACTGTCTAATTAAGGGAATAATTATGATTTAAAACATCTTTGGCTTTTGGAAGGCTACCATGAAAGGTTTCAAACCACAGAGGATGGTGCCTCTAAGTTATAAATTTGCTGTAGACAAGAAGCTGGGGGTCAAGCCTACTACAGTCCCCTCAAACACATGGCAGCAAACAAAGCCTGGTTCAAGATGTTTTCCATCTGACTAATCTGAAAACAAAATCACCCTTTATGGCAGAAAAAAATGTGATATCCATTCTTGTTTGCCCAGCCAATTTGGACTAGGGATTATGTGGCATCTGAAGCCACACTCTCTCTGAGCCATCAGATAACTTGCTGTTTTCGTGAAATGAAGTGAATGTGTTCTCTGCAAACAAAATGCATCTCCCTCCATTCATCCCTGTCATGAATGGAAAGATATATCAGCTTTTTGGAGAGTGTCTGTGTACTTCTGGAGATACAGTCTGACTGTGTGTGTGCATCCCCCAGAACTGGTTTATAAACTTTATAAATTTTATAAACTCTCAGTTTAAAAGCTCTTAGGAATTATTTCTTGAAAGTTGTTAATTTGCTTTCAAATAGAGAACATGAAGGAGTGACATCAACCTTAGTTCTTTTATTTTCTGTACTAAATACTCATAATTTTATTTCTGATTTTAAATGTTGAGACAGTTTGTGCACTCAGTTGTACATAAACTCTAGTTCTGCATTGGGAGCATCAGCTGTGTCTAAGCATTCAAGGCCTGTGCAACCTTTGTGCATATAGAGACATGTCAACATAGTCTTGCAAGCACATACTCTAAGAATTTAATGCTCTTAGCTTAGGTGGATGCCTCCGTCAAAATTCAGACTTCATTGTGTTTTTGCATCACAGTCACAGGGCAAGATTTGCTAGTCCATCACATGCAAACTCCAACTTCATTGTACAGATACTTGGTCAGAAGAGGAGTCTGAGTGGCAGCAAAGGGAAAAGCAAACTGCAGCAGTGAATACTTAACTTGTATAGGAGTGTTTATTTATTTATTTATTTATTTTTTCTTCCCCCTTTACTTTGGGTTGATATCATTTTCCTTAGCTGCTTCCAAATCCATAACTTACCCTGCAACTCACAATTGCCACATTCCAGATGATTTCTGACTGGGGTTGCCCAGTTGAACTTTTATTGCTTCGTTTGCAAACTCTCCTATTCATGAGCTCTTTCCAAGTTGCTGTAACTGCTGCCCCTATTGCAAGGTAGAGCTCTACTGAAGTGTACACAAGCTTGCTGTCACTTACTCATGCACAAAGACGAGCTTGGAACAAGAGGATCTTGATCTTTATGCAGCATCAGCTGTGAAGACTGTTTAAGCAGTGAGTTTTGTCATATAACTCAGTATCTCAGGACTTCCTTAATAAGAAATAGGAAAGAAGTAAGCTTGCTTTTGTCTTAACTCCATAGGAAAACTTTGTGGAAACCAAACCAAACCCTTTTGCTTGATTAGCAAGGGTTAAATTGCTCATGGTTTAATTTTGCTCATGAGAAATTATCATGGTTCACAAGTTTGACTTAAAAAATGGGAAAATTTAAAGAATAAAGTTTCCTCTCATTCCTGTTTGAGGAAACACAGCAGGAAAGATTTACACAGAAATATAAGACAACTCACAATTAGATATAAAACACACCGAGAAACAAAAAACTTTTTACTTAGTTAAAAATAATACTGTTATTTATCCTAGGAGGAGTTTTTTTTGGCATTTGCTGATGGTATCAAGAACAAGAATATTTCTTGTCTACTAAAGGAGATACGCTGAATTAGTTATAAACTTTATGTAATATAAACCACCAAATCCATCATGTATCAGGTAATGTATTAACTTGTAAGCATACAGAGTGAAAATGTAAGCCATTCTTGTTTAGTAATATGGGATAGAGACCACTTGGCCAGATTGATGGGATTAGATTACAGATTTATTCCCAGTAAACTGGTTTTGGATAAAGACACTGAGCTATACTGATCCAGGTCTGATCTTGTTGGTACATTCATGGGAATTACAAAATATGAGTTTGAGTCTTCTTTCTCTTGTGAGCCTCTGCCTGCGGCCTTGGGGCACTCAGTGGACTTCTTCCAGTGACAACTAGGGGAGTGGGGGGAAAAAGGAATCGGAGGAGGTCGTGGACAATGCTTCAGGCTCTTACAAGGAAGTTTGTCCATTAACTAGCACAGAAGATTTGACATCATGATTTGGTGAGCAGCTAGCCTTTCCTATTCTAGTCCAAAATGCAGGGGGAATGTCTGGGAAGAATTAAGACATTGAGGTTTTGTTTGGTAAAGAAAAAATCCTGTTGTAAATCCATCTTTTCACTGTTATTCTTAAATCCGTAACATTTAAATTTGCTCTTGCTCTTCCAACTAAGATCTATTTATTTATTTACTTATTTTATCAGGAATAGTATCTCAAGAATAGGGGGAGTAGCATACTTGGACAGACCTCAAACATTCCAAGTTCCAATGACTTATGGATTAAAAACTTTATGGCAAACTCTTATCATTAAGAAGCTTCCAAAATGTGGAGCACCTTTCAAGTTATATCACATATTCAGTGGGTCCAATTCTGTCCTGCAACTGTCTGTCTTTGTTGCTGTATTGACTGATGGGGGTAACTCAAAGGTGGTGAGGTGGGAAACCCTTTCTTCCAAGACTGGCAGTGAAGATGCCAGACAAGCATTAACTTGCCTATTGAAAACTATCAGGACTCTGAAAGGAGGTAGCACGTAGTTTTTCTTGCCTGTTAGAAAACCAGGAGTATGATATAATAAACAACTACCTCTGACTACATTCTAGTCTAATTTATTTCTCTAAGACTGATGATTGAAATTATTTTAATTCATAATATTTACTCCTAATAGCTTCATTGTTTCCCCTCCCAGTTAATCACTTTTCCTAAACCCATAATCCTCTTTCCAACAACATGATTTTCTCAATTCTTTTTTTCTCCAGGCAAATATATATCTATATAGCTTCTAGGTTAATTACGTGTTTGTATACAGTACTGTGTTTGACTGTTGCAAAGTTATTCATTAAAAATGAAAGCATATCAATATTCACATGGTTTGGGTACTCAGTTCTTATTTCACCAAAGTAACAATTGCTTCTAAGGTCAGAGCAGAAGAAGCTCACTTATTACAGATCCAGAACTAAATAACGATCACATGCCTGGGGGAATCAATCACAGTACACCAGAGGGTTTCATTGGTGCAAGATCCACACTACTAAAATGACAGGACTTTGGTTCTCATTCTTCACATCCTTGCCAAAATTAGACTGATTAAAGCAATGAGCACTTTTACATTCACTCCCTGCTGTATTAGTTTCTGTTCCTGGTTTTCAACTTATTTTGGTGTTTCACTTTCCACACCTTGTCTTAGCAGTTAATCAAATTTTGTTCAGAAATGTGATTAATAATTTGCATGTTAAATATGTCACATACACCAATATTCCGTTTTCAGATCTTTAATATAGCCAAGGGACTCAAGCAGATTAGTTAGCTATAGCCCCTATTTGCTAATTTAAGAGAATTTATAATCTTGTTATTGCAAAGGCCCATTAAGCTTTCAGATAATTTCTTAATTTCATGTAACAAATGGAGTATTTGCAAACAAGTTATATAAGAAGACAGCACAGTAGTATTGGCCATAAGACCAGCAGGCAAGCATTTAACTTCATGTGAAGCCACCAATTTACTATTAAACCTCTGGCAATTTACCTCCTGGGTCTTTGTTTCTTACTGAGCATAATGTTTGTAAGAGCCTTCATTTGCATGACTTACAGACGTGTGATGCATACCAAGAGTTTCATGCTGGCACAGGTCTTTGAAGATAGGAAGTTCAACAATGGTGCTAAATATTCTTCCTTTAGTCAACCCTACCTTAATTTCAACTGACACAGAAATGTTAATGTTTTGGCTGAGCTCTAATGCTCGTCTGAAACTTTAGTGTTGAGTTTATTCACTCAACATCTGGGTATTACCTCTCATCAAGTAATTAATACAAGAATTATCCTTCAGTCATCACCTGCACACTTCTGGTGGAGTGCTTACCATTGTTGCATGTGGTCCTTGAATCTAATCTATTTTTAAGCAGAATATTAGGCCTTATTTATCATGAGTTGGCATAACTATGAGTATAGTTGGGAAATGCCATTCTTGCTGCCTGAATTCAGTTGTGGATATAATTCAGCTTTTCAGAGTTCTTCATGCTGGGAAGGTGTGTGCAGAGGGTGTCTGCCCATTAAAATGCCCATTGGAAGACTCTGCCTTGAAGGCCAGCTCTCCAGTTGTCACTTCTAAGGAAATTTTAGAGGAAAATTTGTGTCTGATTATGGTTCTGACAGCCTGAGACACTAACTATGAATCACAACAATGGTGCTAGGCATGCATATATTTCTTACATGTGTTGCTTAATGAGTTGGTCAGAAATAGCCTATTTATGTTGTCAACTATTGTCAAACTTTACCTGTCAAATAAGGCTGTAAAGGAACTGTAATAAACAGGAAGCCCTTGTCCTTAAACCCTAATTTGAATTGTATGTGTGGTTACGCAGAGCCAGCTAACAACTATTTTGCTATATGATCACGCTGATCGGAGATTTGCGGAAGCCCATCAGGCAGGCAGAATGCAAACACATCCTGCATTTCATTGCAGGGATAGAAGACAAAGTGCAGGAAAAAAATGCAAAGGGGTTGTGACTGAGATCAGGAGATGGCTTAAGGCAACCTTTCTGTGTTCCAAGTATACCTGCATATATGTAGACATGATATAATCTGTTCTTAAATTACAGCCCTACAGGTTACCACCTTTCAGAGAAAGCAGTGTGTTAGCAGCTCTCAGAGTTCCCGGACTTGCCCCACAATGAATAGGTGTTTCAGGACTTGGCCCGTAATTCTTATTTTTTTAGCTGTTCTGGATTCCTGTATCCTTTCTGCCCTGCACGTGTGTATTAAGCTGGATGCTATGTAGGCTCACTCAGGTAGTGCTCAGGTACCAGTAGCATGGAAAAGGGACAGAGGGAAGTTGAAAAGCTTTGTGAAATGGCTGCTGTTCGTCCTGCACCAAACATCTGCCTTTCTCCTGATGGGCCAGGAGCTGCAGCTGTGTGCCAGCTGTGAGAGAAGCAGGAGCACTGTGCTGTGTGGGAAAGACTGCAGCAAGGCATGAGAGGAGCTGTGCTGTCAGGCAGCTGGCTTTGCAGGGCATGGGTACAAACATGGTACTGAAATGGAAATCACTTTCCACCTGATTTCTGGGTTGGCCTTTATGAGCTGCTCATGCAGCTGGAACGTGCAGCTAACAAGTCCTGGGTATGAAGTGGCTTGAGGTATTCCAGCCTGTGGAGAAGATTCTTCCCTTTTGTTTCTATGAGCTCTTGTGCACCGCTGTTATGATCTATTAGAATAGTTTCTTTGCCATACTGTGTGCCCTTTGATAGTACACACCACCCTATAGCTAAAATACTCTGTGGTCACACTAATTAGCAAATGAAACATAGAACCCTATTAGTTTTCACAAGTCTCTCTATACAACGCAATCATGAGTGAACTAATTCATACAGGTGCTTTAAAAAATGGTCTGGCACTGGCTGAGCTATGAGCAGTGTCTCTGAGCAAGACTCAGAAATCTGTGACAAACAAGAGAAAATGAGGTTACTTTGTCCCTTTTCCCTTAAGGGATAAGGTAAATTGATATTAGTTTGGTTTTTACAGGAACTGCATATGTGCGTGTAGACAATAACTTAAATATGCAACCATATCTTAAATGACAAATTTGGTTGTACCTATGGGTCTATAGACCTATAGGTCTGTATAGACCTATGGGTCTATACCTGCTTCCATCTAAAACTGTGTAACTGTGGAGGTTCATTGTGTTCTTGATAAGAGGGAGGTCCTACCTCTGATCCTTATGTAACTGTTTGGTAAGTAAATGTATGTTAATTCCAATAAGATTAGGCTTTTGCTGTAGTATCAATACAGGCAATACTTTTTCTGTTACACCACAAATTTTCTTTTGGTATTTATACAGAATGACCAGTCTTTTTTTATGTCTTTTTTTTTTGTCCTTTTTTTTTTTTTTTTTTCTGAACTGGTCAAGGCTACATTTTTATGGACTGATTCCAAAATCTGTTAAAAAAAAAACGAAAGAAAAGAAAAAAGCTGGAATGGGAAGTGGGAGTTCCGCATAGTTGGTCCCATGTCAAGCTGTGTCTCTCTGAGGCTGCAATCAGGAAATCTAGGAATGAGCCCATGTTCCCTCCTCATGTGTAATGCAACAGCCATCACCCGACATGGTGATTTTGTCTGGTTGGATTGAGCTCCCTGTGCTCAAGACCCTGAGGAGCTGCCTTTTTTTTTTTTTTTTTTTTTTTTTTTTAGAACAAAACTTTTGACAATTTGCCTGGTATTTTAAAGATTCTAAAGCGGCAGAGAAATCATGAGTCAGAATAGACCTAAGGAATGTTTTCCAGCCCAAATAGTTTATTTAAGCAAAGTACAGTCTGAAGCATGGGGGCAGGGAGGCAGACGGGACCAGATCAGACATTCTTACAAATTCAGCTGCAGTTTTTTGGGTTCTAGGGAGGAGTTATTTTTCTTAACCCTCTCATTTGTACTTGAGCATCTGAATAGCTAAAGGCACGGACAATCTATGCATATTTTTCTTACTTCAATAAGAAGAGCTATATTTTCATGAAGAGTAAGAGAAGGAGAATAAAGACAAACAAAATGACTGCCATCACTTTTCTTAAAGGGAACAGAAGAGCTTTCCTCATGTACACTAGTTTTAATCTGGAGTAACTAGTAAATTCATTTTTTTTCAGAGTTTCACTAGTCTGAGTAATCAGTATTATTTATATCTTCATATATACCTTTGTATTTACTGGTGTCTATATTAGTAGATTAATAATATTAGTAGTAGTATATTAATTGACTGTTCCACGTATTCCAACCTATAAACTGTGCATATGAATCACAGCAAACAGGTAACATCTGATCACCTGCATTACTGCCAGCTACCTATATATTTACAGCAGCCTATACACAGTGGTGTATTGCCACAGTGTTTTGTCCTTCCGTACTTTCTCTCTCTTGTCCTCCACCATTAAAAAAATACCACCCAAAGCAGCCTTGTCTGGCTTTTGTTTCCACTGTGCTCTAGGGAGCTGCTGCAAAACTATTTTGTGGTTTGCCTTGATGCAGTGCAGCTGTTGGGAAGTACAGTACCTCTCCAGCTCTCTGAAAGCTCTGTATAGCTGCAGCTGTTTCCCCCTCCTTCTTTTCACTAAAACTGTTTGCAACTCCGTGATTTCAATACTCTGGGAGATCAAGTTCATTCTGCTTATGTTCCTTATTCTGAAGTGCAGTAGGAAGAGGGGGGGAGAGAAGCCACTATGAACCTCTGGCTGTTATACAAAAGTAAGACGCAGTCATTGTTGACTAGAAATAATCACATTTAAGCCACTCTTTCACGCAGCCCATCAGAAGAAGAGAAGGGGCCTTAATCTCAGATGGAAGTCTCAGCAGAAATGGTCAGCAGTATGCTTTGGTTCACCTGAAAAGCAGAGGGCTTCAAATAATACAGTGATGAGTTACCTGCTTTGTTAGAACCCCCTTTTAGTAAAAAACCTTTGTTTTCCTGTTTTCTTTTTCTCATCAGTGCTGTGTAGCATTTCATAGGCAGTTAGCTTGCAGTATATAAGCATGGACTCCAAAATTGAAAGCTCAGAGAAAGGCACACCCTTTGGTCAGCATAATAACCATTTACCTTTCAGTGAAATCCACGACTCTTTTTCTTTTTTCTTTTTTTTTTTTTCTTTCTTTTTTTTTTTTTTTAACCAGACACATTAAAGAACTAAATATATCTGTGACACTGAGATATGTATGAAAGGCAGCTGGCAAGGACTGGTTGAACCATAGTTTCTTTCTGCCTGTGGCATCTAGCAGCCCTCTCTTATTTAAACACAATGTCCAATGAAACTTAATATAGACTTAAGTGAATTGCATTTTGTGCATTGCATGTCTTGGACCAGGGGAGTTTTAGCGCCAGGGGAGTTTTAGGTTGGATCTTAGGAAGAACTTCTTTACCGAAAGGGTTGTTAGACACTGGAGCAGGCTGCCCAGGGAAGTGCTGGAGTCACCATCCCTGGAGGTCTTTAAAAGACGTTTAGATGTAGAGCTTAGGGATATGGTTTAGTGGGGACTGTTAGTGTTAGGTCAGAGGTTGGACTTGATGATCTTGAGGTCTCTTCCAACCTAGAAATTCTGTGATTCTGTGATTCTGTGACCGTATCACCTCTTCTCCTAGTTCAGTGAAACTTCCTGTTGACAGCCAATCTTTTAAAAATTATTTTTTATTCTCTGTGTATGTTCCAAATCTCCCCAACAGATAAATTGCCTGCCCCCAAAACTTGTTATTTTAGAATATATTCTAAAACTATTCCACTGGTTGTTTTAATGAAAGACTACCAGGGCTCCTGGTTTAGGGTGAGATGCTGTGTATTGCACAGTGGAATGATGGTTTAGGATCTCAGTTCTGGTAACACAAGTGACCTTTGGCTCAGTGTCTTCTCTCCTCTCCTCATTATGAGATTGACTTAAAAATCACGACGTGAAATGCAAGGTGCACACTTGGTATTCTCTACACTCATTCTCTGATTTCTGAGCTTATAAATTAGAGCTGAACTTGATTTTGTTCAAATGTAAAGCTTACATCCACATTTAGTCACCTTACCCCAGGACTTGCGGCTAAAGAAAAATACAAAATGCTTTTAGAATCTGGATTATATGATGAAAGTGTAAAGTGCCTCTGTGCATGTGCACTTACAGCAATCAGTCTGACTGAAAAGCAGTGGCAGTTGGATTAGTTCTGTTCCTATAGCTTGGGCTAGGGTCAGCCCCAGAGAGATTGTGTTTCAAGTCTTTAACCCTTTAACCTCCCTGCCTTGCTGTTCTCAGAAAGTTCTCTGTGCGCCAGCCGGGCATAGCCCATATGAGCTCAACAAACACTTCTTAAAAAAAGGTATAGATCCCATTTTTGACCAGCCCAATCCTTCTGTTTGTGTGAAAAACAAACAAACAAACAAACAAACACCAAAATCAAAATAAAACAAAAAACATATACATTGTCTAGCAAAATATCAGAAAAGGGATGATTTTTCTCTGGAAAACTTTTGACAAAAATATCAGAAATATGAAAATACCAGGAAAATAATGGAAGTTCTCAGGAAAGTAGGGGAAAATAGGAAAATTGCACTTTGCTAGGGCTGGACATAATTTCATTTCACAAAGACTGGCTTTTAATGCAGCTGAGGATTTATTGCTGAGATATGAGTTTTTGGAAATTGCTTGGAAAATCTACTTGACTGTGCCTCCTCTTTTCACTATATTGCATATTGGATATGCTTTTTCGTTTTCATTTCTTATTACTCTGGAATAAATACAGCTGGACTGTAATTGCTGCAAAACATGCTGAAAAACTCACTACGACATCGATTTCTAAAGGAGCAGGGTCAGAAACACCTGTCCATGACTCATGGACCTGGTGGTACAGATGCTTTCGAAGATGTTCTGGTTTCTATCAGCATGATCTTGAAGTGCTCTGGCAGGCAGTGCCTCAGAAAAAAAGACAGGGAAGTATAAGGAAAGGGGAGAGAAATGACTAGGAAGTAGGATAAAGCCTACCAATCCTGAAAGGAGTGTGGCAAAGTTTCCTTGAAATTGCTCTCTCGGAGAACCGGAGGCCTGGTTTGGAGAAGTTACTGCTGAGCCACGTTTACTTGTGTCTTTAGGAGGGGGCTGGAGAGCAACAGTGTGCTCTGTTCCAGCCAGCTATCCATGTGGCACTGCTGCTGTTGCTGCAATAGGATTCTTTCATCATTACGTTTCTTTGCTGGGGCTCCACGGATGGTTCAGCTCTCAGAAAGTTATGAGCTCTCAGAAAAAAAAAAAAAAAAAAAAAAGAGAGAGAGAGAGAGAAAAGCCTCCTTCTGCCCTCCTCCCAGTAGTCTGAACATGAAGTATGAAATAATATGTGGCAGTAGCCACACTTCCCATTGAGAAGGCGAGAGACTGTTGCCTTAAATTAAGCGACGAGCAGTCTCTGGGGTTCCCATGCGGGGTAATAGGGGAAAAGCTGGGGAAGCTAATAGGGGAAAAAAAGATTATTATTATTTTTTTTCCTCTTCCATGTGGTAGGAGGATTCGTGGACAGAAATCCTCCTGTGCTGTCTCCTTGGGGGGGAATGTCTGGCTTGTCCTTTGCTGACATAAGAGTTGCTGATGGGCATGCAGGTTGACCCCAGACATTCCTGCTCATTCCTGGGGCTGTGGTGATGTCTGAGAAGGGCCAGCCTATGCTTCCTCCTGTGTCATGTCACAGGACTACAAGCAAGGCCATGCCTTAATCTGTGCATATGCAAGACAAGCTATACACAAACAGTGAAAAATGTATTGTTTCTCTATGTGCTCCTGCTTGATAAAAGCTTTTAATGAAGATGTTCTGAATTAGCTGTATCAAGAACATGCGGAAGACAATTTTTCAGACAGCATTGACAGACATGTGGAGCAATTGTCTTCCTAAGATTTTTCTTCCAAAAGGGAGGAAGAAAAAAAAAATCTTTTTCTGCAAATCTTTTTGACTTTGCAGGACTGAATTAAAAAAACACCAACAACCACCACCAATAACAACAACAAACAAACAAACAAACAAAAACAAACATCAAAACTCTATTTTTCCTCTTAATTTAGTGAATTAAACATTCACTAACATTTAGCTCATTAATGACGGATGGTTATGTTTGCTTTGTACTTAGCTAGTTAAACACAGCTGTAAGATTCTAAGATAATAAAAAATAGGCTACCGAATGTCTTTACAGGTGACCAAATTAAAAATTTTAGGTTCTTAAACCAACTAAGATCTGAAGTTTATTCAGTTCATATAAAAAAAGTGGATTTTAAAATGATTTTGCCAAAATACGTTATATTTATGCATGACAATAGCAATAGTTGGCACAACATGTTATTACTTTCACCTGCAGATATCCATCTAAGCTATCTGGATAAGTGTTATGAATATTATTGCTTTTTGTGAGCTAGTCAGTATGGAGGTTCTCTGTTATGAGGATGGGTGAACCAATTTAAATAAATCTCAGTCTTCAGGGGGAAAAACAAGAACCTTACAATTTCTTCTAAATAGTCTGCTCTTTATCTGATCCTGTTCCTTTTCAGGTGGTATCTGTAGCTCTGTATTTACAGTGTGAAGTATTGTAGGTTTAGTGGATTTTAAAGGTATGCTACTCTTTGAAGGACAAATGCTGTTCCTAGTTATGGTAAAGTTACATCACATCAGACTGAACTGATCTGACTTCTCAACAACTGCCCAAAAAGCCATTTCCATTCCCACATAGCCCTGTCTGCAGAGTCCTACTTTTGCTAGTCTGAGCTCTCCTCTAAGTCTTTGGTGAACCAACCCAGTTTACTAAAATAGCCGAAAACCACTATATATATATATATATATATATATATATACACGTATATTTATATAATTTGTTTTGTTTTCTGGAAGTTTAATAAGCTGAATTGACTCCAAAAGAAGTCAGACAAGCTTTGAACTGCAAAACTGCCCCTTTCAAGCTCTAAGTTCTCAACTTCAATCAATCCATCATATAAATGTGCGTCCTTTTCACATTGCCTAATTTGCACTTACAAAAATTGGACTAACATGTTACTAAATCATAGTCTGGGATTTCTTATTATACCACTACTTCCTTACAAACTTTCTCCATTTTATTTCACA
The DNA here is from genome assembly GCA_011075105.1 of Heteronetta atricapilla. Lineage (NCBI taxonomy): Eukaryota > Metazoa > Chordata > Aves > Anseriformes > Anatidae > Heteronetta > Heteronetta atricapilla. The sequence goes on along the minus strand of CM021732.1, from coordinate 25,884,826 downwards.
TATACCAAATCTGCTACTGAATTTGTCACCTTTCTATCCCATTGCTACTTCTGTTATATCAAAATTCACCATAGCTGACCTATGCTATAAAATAATAATAATAAAAAGTTATCGAACACTTTTCCATTTCATTCTCTCCAAACATGGCATCTCTCATCCATTCTTTCTAGGTCATTGGAAAATTTCTCTTGCTCATTGTTCATCAGCTTTCAGTCTGGTGTTCCTTCAAATTCTCATACACACAGAAAGCCAGTTGCAAGTAAGCAAAACAAAACAACAACAAAAAAGAGAAGATCCCAAATTAACTTAGAATGAAACAGGTTACAGTTTGTCTAAGAGTTTCTTAGGTCTTATTTTTACTGATTGCACCTTCAGCTTCACCATGAATGCAAAAATGCAAGCCACAGAAAAGCCACCCTTTTCTGCCTAGGCTCCTACTGTTCAGGGACTAGGCAGTCCCTGAGCTAATTAGCTGCTGCTGGCTCATCCACTAGGAACTGGAAAATGACATGGCTGCTAAACAGTAAAATCACCAGTGCTGTAATGGAGAAGTGCCCATTATATTGCAGGTATAAATCCTCATCTATTTTTATCTCAGTAGTACATCTATACTACTCTTCGGCCTGTTACCATTCAGTGATTATACTATGAGATATATGTGACACCAGATTAAGCAGAGATGCAGGAAAAAAGATCTAGAAAGCCTTCACACTATTGATTAAATAAAACTCTGTGCACCTACAATATAAGCAAACTTTTGTTTCAAGGCTTCCCTGAACTCTTCATGCAATAAGGTATCTATGTGAACTATATCATCACAGATCACGTTCTTTAACAGATAGGACTATACTTTCTATAGATGCAAGTATTCATCCTGTTGAAGATACAAGGCAAGCACTAAGTCTGAGGTTCAGATTGCCCAGCATTAAAAATCTGCACTATTGACACCTGCATTAGCAGTAGTCCTATCAGATTCATTTAGATAAACATAGGATCTAAGGATACAGCTCATCTCATAGAATTATAGAATCTGACCTACTTTAGACTCTTATTTTTTTGGATGTGATGAACTGCACACTGAAAGTATGCATTTTTGTTCTTGACCTTAAAGGGAAAATGGGGGGGGGGGGGGGGGGCCGGCGGGCTGTGGGAGTGCTTAGTTCAGCTACTTTAGGTGTACATTTGCTCAGATCAATCCCCCTGTATTTGGGTTAAGAAAATGTTCCTTTCACACACTAGTTTAAATTAGCTGCAAAAGGAGGCAGAATTCTAGCAGAAACAGCTCCTGCTACATTTTTCTAAGTAGTCCTCAATCTGCTTTGATTAGGCATTTAGGTAAGATTAGGAAAGGTTGTTTTATGCTTTTGGAACCAGTGAGATGTGGACTGCATTCCTGGATTGCTGCAGACTTCCTGACTAGGTCTATAGCCCCAGATACCTCAGCTCCCATGAGCTACACTTTTTTCATTTGTATTGCTGGCTGTAGCTTCTACCTAACAGCCAACTGCTGCTGGGCTGAACACCACTGTGTTTTTGCTTCACCTCACAGTGCTGTCCCAAATAATTGAAGGAAGGGCTTGGTTCACACGAAAGCATTAAGGGGTCTCAAACATATCCCTTGCTCAGGGAGCTCTGCTATCTGCGCTGCAAAACTCATCAGCATGGCGTTGAAGATAATGGATATCTATTAGATATCTAGATATCTAATGTGTATATCTAGTCTTGAAAATTGAACTGCCACGTATTGTGCATCCTTGGTCATTTAAGCCTCCTGTCCTTTCTGCTCTGAAAGGGAGACATTAATATTCCTTACCTCAGAAGAGAGGAGTTTTGTGCACAATGTCTTGACTGTGGAGTTCATTCTCTGGGAGTAGATAAAAAACTTTCTTCCATGTTTCTTGTGTGTCAGACATATTCAGTCCTCTAGACATCCATTTTTTAACTTCCATGCTACACAGCTGTAAACAGGCCTATTATACAACTTCAACTGTGATCAGGGTGACTCAGGAAACTGAAGAGATTCATGAAGTATTTTTCATCCCGAACAGACCCCAAATTCACACCCTGCTTGAAGAGATGGTCAGCAGTTAAGGCACTGGATATAGGCGCTGAATCTCCTTTTACTTTCTGCATGGTCTTGAATGTAACATTTCAGTTAATTCACAAAGGAACTTGAGTGTGACAGTTCTGACCATAGCCATATCTAGCATTCAGAGAGATTGGGCACCTGATCTTCCTCCTTGAGCATGGAGAAGTCTAAGACTGTCTATATGTGTGAACTAAACAAGGCCAGGATGTGGGCATGAGCATTGGTCCATGATTCTCCATACTCTTTCTCTACTAGCATGCACCCTGGCTCCTCATCGTTTTGGCATCCTCCAGACAAAGCCAGGCATAGTTTGAAGATAATACAGGTCAGGATTTATGCTTAATGGACAATAAGCAAGGGGGATCCCTCTCTTTGAGGGAAGTGATGAAAGGGAAGATTGCTTAGCCATATCAGTAAGAGCTCTGGTGTGTCTCTTGCCCACAGGCCCCGATGATAGACCTTGCTCATTACATCTACTAATACAGGTGTTGGTATAGACAACTAGTAGTAAATGTAGAACACAGTGATATGTACCTAAAGCCTGCCTCTCTTCCAAAATTAGGCAAATCCTATTCTGTCTTAATTAGAAGCCTGTGAAAAACTGGGATTTCCAGCCCAAGGCTGCTCCCTGTATGAAGAGGCGTTAGTCGTCTTTAGCATCATTTGATCATTCTTTCATGCAAAATTTCATGAGCAATCACTGAAGCAGATACCAGAACCCAGTCCTTGGCTGGGTCATCCCATTCCACAATTTGAGTTGCGAACTCCAGAATTTTTAAGTGAATGTGACCATGAGAGCTGTGCTTTGAACTGAGCTAATACTAGTGCAAGTTGTGGAGATGAGGTGATCTATCTGTAACCTATTCAATTTGGGTCCATCTGACAATTAAATGCAGGTAAGTATGTGTATGAAACCCAATGAAAATGTGGGTACTGAGTCTCTAAGATCAGCGGAGTGTATAAGAGGTGCAGTAGCTGTACCTTTAGCTTCTAAATTACTTTTCTTTGGAGAAAACTTGGTGACATAAGGATGCTTATGTGCTTGTTCACCTGGGCAAACTTTTTCTGGGTCTCCAGGATATGCATACTTAGTTTGAATTTTAAGAGTTTTGATAGATTTCATATTTAATTTCCTTGTGTCTCAGTTCTTCAAGCAGCAGCCAGTCCTTGTCCTATAGCCATACTGTGAGAATAAATTAATTAAAGTTGTTATGAAGCACTGAGCCACTTTGCAAATTTGAGAACATTTGTGCTACCAGAAATTAGTTTATGAAAGGTAAATAGAAGACTACATTTTTGCATACTTCAGACTGCATAAAACCTGCAAATATGCAAAACATAGGCAAAATATTTAGGCTATAAAATAATACTTGCTTTGGCCTTCATTCTATAAACTCTTACCTTCTGGAAAAATCCTTCTCACTGAAAGCTCTAGGTTCCTCAAAAAGTTTGAAAAAGTTTTTCTAAATAAGATTAATTATGGAAAATTAAGGTAATGCACCACTGAGACCCAAGGAATGGGGGTAATATATCAGTCTTGTGAGATAAAATGGTAAAACAACCTAAGGGATGATTTTCTCCAGTTTTCAGTTTGCTCATGCCATGGAATGAGAAGTTAACGATTTAACTAAGAAAGTGTAGTTTGTTCTGTGACAACAAATTCTTTAGTAGGGAGTTTGCTGCCTATTGAGTTATTTTTACATGAAATGCTTTTCTGGTATACACACACACATGCACATCACAAGGTATCCTCAGCTTATTTAGCTATAAATATAGGAAAAATCCTCTTAAATACAAAAAATAGATCAACTTATTAGGAACACAAACTGCTTTCTGAATATAATAATGTTCAAGCTATCTAGTTTTCAGCAGACCATTACAAAGAAGTTCAAAGAGTTATAGCACTGAAACATATAACTAAGGTATGAAATCTATTTTTGCTGTGCAGAAGAGTTGATCAGTCACAGAGGTAGTAAAAAAGAGGGGAAACTCTAGAAATATACATCTCTAGAAATGTAGCACCACATTATTAGCTGATTTAGCTTCAGTCCTCTCAGCAGAGCTGCATCCATTTGCCCAAGTCAAATCTCAGACCCAGACTCACTTCCACAGCAGCTCTTTGAATCCATGCCAGAGCGAGGTATAACTTAAACCAGAAACAGATGTGGATGACTGCAGTTGAGCTGCAGAATATATATAGATTCCATACGTGTTAATTTTCCATGTATTTGTAATAGGGTTGCTGAAATAACTTTAGAATCTTGTAGCTAATGGACCCTGAATGGTGAGAAAGACTTCATCTTTGTTTGCTGCAAATTGTCTCTCATTTCCGCCTTCCCTGTTTAGATTGCACTACATTTATTTTGAATTGTTTTCAGCCTTTTCTGCTAAGCATTATGGGAGCCCACGCTTAAGTGATTGCAAATGTTTCTGTGGTAATCATTTCCATTAGAAATGCCAGCTGGATCGTCCCCTATTAACTAGCTGAAACCTCTATCCTTTGCTTTTCACAAAAATAAAACCACAGTAGGAGAAATATTCTTTGTTTGTATAAGTATGGTCCTGAAAATGTAGGGTGCAGGTATATAGGAATATATAAAGTGAGCATTCCTTGAAGCAGAGATATGCCACAGGAGAAATTCTTTTTTCAGTGCACTGTGGTTTTGGAAGGCAGACCGAAAGAAAAATGAGAGGTTTCCAGAAAAAACAGGGTTATGGGCCAAACTAAGCAAAATACTTAAAGTGAGCAAAGCAAAGCAAGAGTCCGTTAACAGTTCGTAGCAAGAGACTGTATTTTCTTTTCCAGCCTCCTACCCCAGGAACTTTGTCTTGACATCAAACAAAAAACAATGGGAAGAAACAGATTGCTGTGGGTGTATTGATTATGCAAAGAAAGAGGATACTCCGAAGCTAAAATAATGTCTGCCTTTAGATATATGTATATATATTTTTAATTGAATATTTACTTCCGATGAACTTGGAAATCAAGATTAGATCACTGTACATTGTCTTACCTTAACTCTGCAACCTGATTAGGCATTTGCCCTGTTTATTGAAGCACTATTAGATAGTTGTTTTATTTTGTTTTGTTTTTCAGAAGAAAGGACCTTTGTTTACTAATGGCAGTTACATTTACCATTTAGATTGCAGGACTGAAGGACTGAAAAGATGAATATTTTAGGAAGATTCAGAGGCCCTTTTTTTTTTTGTATTTTTTTTTTTTTCTTTCTTTTTTTTTCCTGTGATGTTCGTGGCATCTGAAATGAAGGTGGAGAAAGACAGTTCAGCTTTCCCATTGCAATAATTTCCATAGCTCCTTTCATGCTGAGTAAGTCCTCACAGTCCACAGCGGGCTCTGCATCCTTGCTTTAATACTAAAATCTTGAGCGGCGTATCTGTCAAATTCTTCATTATTCCATTTCTCCTCACCTTTGCAGAACAGTACTGCAGTGGGCCACCAAATGGTCACAAAAGTTTCTGACTCAAATTTCCAGCCTCTGAAGTTGCTCACTGATATTTTAAGTTGAGATTTACTTACCGGGCCGAGTTCCAGCAAAAGGCCCATCTGCCACGTATGTCCCATCTCTGTGTGGGTCATAGGAATGTGAAGAAGTTGTGTTGGCTCCCTGTGCTTGTGGGAGTGTAACAATGTCACAGGCAGCTTGCAGACTTTTTTTTTTTTTTTTTTTTTTTTTTTTTTTTTCTTTTTCTTTTTCCAAAAGAAAAGGTAATGCCTCTGAGTTTCAGAAAAGTCACCTGAAGAATGTAGTGTTCTGCAGAGATGACATGTAGAACGTGTGCTGTGGAAAGCCGGAGATATTTCAGTTCTGATTCTTGTTGGAATGTTCAAAGCAATAGCTAATAAGATGGTGAGACTGGGTATCTTCCCAACTTTAAAAGTTACTGAGGAGCACACCTCTGTGTAGCCTAACATCCTTACTGCATTTCAATATCAGGAAATTTTAATTTACCAAAAAGAGGAAAATTGTATCAGACAATGGGCCTTATTCAGATAAAGTGAGAAGAAACAATCTACACTGTTATGCACCTGGAGATGACTAGACGATGACTTTCCAATGTAGAGAGTATGGGATAGCAGCATTGTCCATGCCATTTTCCACAGTTTAGAAAATACCACCCACAAAGAAGATATTTGTCAGAACTCTAACACCAGAAATACTCCTTACTGGTGACCAGTCTCACCCTGGCACCTCCACCACCATGTATGGTCCCAGGAGCTCAGTCTGGGACCATCAGTCCTTTCATGAGTTGTGTTGTAGGTACACTGGTCTCCAGCCCTGTTTCAGGCCCTGCCTCCTGCATGGATATGGGCTCTATGCCATAGGTAACTTAACGTCATGCATGGACCTTGGATCCACAAAATAACTTTGTCTTCAGTTCTGTCTCCGATTGCTGGTGACTGGACTTCTCAGAAGGCCTGTAGACCTGGTTCCTTGCTTGCTGTGCCTCTGACTCTCAATGGATCCTGTTACCAGCACCTGGCTTTGTCTGCTATGTCACAGTCATCCAGTCACAACTTTCTGGAAACATTTATTAAACTATCTTTAAATCATTTCTAATGTATATCTGAATGTGGAAAAAAAAAAGTGAAAGAAACCAGGGTGACAAGTTTGTGGCAGGTTCCAGGGCTGAACCCAGAAGTGGTACTGTATCTCAAAATATTTTACTTCAGTTGGATAAGAAAGAGAGGAGGTTTCTGAAAAGAGGTGAAGTTGTCATATGAAATAAAAATTCATTTGCACAGGTACCACATCTCAGATAAGGTATAGAAATGAACATGCACATTGAAGACTCCTGCAGCACCCAAAACTGGAAGGAAATCATCCTTTGTGTTGTTGTGAAATTCAGCACCATGCAACTATATTCTCATTAATTAAATTGCGCTGTATTTCTGCTTGTTATAGAACCTGTGTCATCCCATTATGCATGTCCCTGTGTTTTGTGCAGTTAACATCAGTATCCTACATTGGTGAGAAATACAGAAAGTCCTAAAAAATCCAGGTAAGTCAGAGAAAAGTCACTAGAGCTATTTATCACCTTGGTAATTACTAGACTGTTTTGAAATATTGCAAAAACTACATAAGAACTATATAAGTTTTTTTTTTTTTTTTTTTTTTCCTGCAGAGCAAAGCTAAAGAACCTGTAAAGATGAATCCTCTGCATTTGTAAGGGTTCGCCCAAGGCAAATCTTCATCCGTACAGAAATAAAACTTCACGATGCTTCACAGTACACTTGACTCCTCAGTCCCTCAGTCACAAGTGGCTTCACCTCAAGAATTAATGGTCTCATTCAGCCTCTAGCTGAGAAATGTAAATATAAATATGCCCCCCCCTCCAGCCCCTCCCGTTTGGTAACCATAAAAGCAGCAGTCACATGTTAGAGAAGGAATTTGTGCAAGGCCTTTCTCATTAACCTAGAAATTGTAGCCAACTGAGTGTCACAGCTTCAACGTATAAACAAAATGCTATGGAAAGAATGACTGTGTTACAGGCTGCCTCAGTTTAGCTTGCTTTCTTATTATTTTTTTTTTTAATATATATATTTCTTCTGCAAGTTGTTATGCTCTCGTTACTTTCTATAACTTAGGGAGAGAGAAAGAAAAATATTTCAGCTGCTTTTATTAGTGTTACTATCGGTGTGCACCAAAGAGAAAAAGGCCAAGCTAGGAAGCATAAGAGAACATTTTAACCCAGCAGCTGAAGGGTGAACTGTGTATTGGCTGAAGCCAAGTTCAGGCTTCCTTAGACAAACTGCATCTGCAGGAAAGCAGAGCAAGTGTGACCAGTCTGCCACCCCCCAAGGGCCCTGAGCGCATTTTGTCTCCAGTCTGCAGCTTTCTTTTTTTGGCAAATGTAAGTGTCATGGAGTCCCAGCCCTGCAAGGCCTACTCCAGTGATGACCTTGGTGCCAGTGCTGCAAGCAGATTGTGGGGACCTCTCCCCTCGGCCAGCTGGGACCATGCCAGAGGAGGAGGTCCTGAGAGGACAACTGGGCTCTTGACCCCATGATCAGGAGAGGGGCCAGGCAGGTAGGAGTTAGTAGGGACTGAAGCAGATTTTCCATATTCAAAGGCAGGGCTGTGCTGCTGGCTTGTATTTAGACAGAATAAGGGGTTTCCAGATGCCTGGAAACAAATTGGCCTATGTGTCTTTCTTTTCATGTAGTGGCTGCGATATACATGTTTCCAAACAACTCTGTTTAGCTCAGATGGCAAGCCTGGAAGATGAAGCTGTACGTGACTTTTCTCAGCCGCAGACCTTCAAAAAGCAGATTTTTATTAAAATGATGTTTAAGATGTAGAGTGCTTTTACACAGGACTCCATCCCTTTGTTTGGAAAATGCCTTCCCCTTCTCCTTCAGGCAGACTGCAGCACGGGTTTGGTATATTGCTGAGAAATTAAACCCCATGGATCTCACAGAAGACTTTGTGGGGTTGGGTTTTTGTATTTATCTTCTGAAGTCACCAGGTGATAAAACCACTGTTCAAGTCTTTATCCAAAAAGCAGTATGAATCATCCTAGAGCTGCACTACACTTTACCAAACCCAACCTTACCAAACCCTATTGTGTTTGTATACTGGAGCTGTGTTTAAAATTAACTGGATGTAAAGTAGTTAGGAAATACGCTGTATTGTTAAACTATTAGTTTGGTCTCCAGCTTCATGAAGCTAAAAACTTGATTTTGCATAAAGTGAAATATGATTTCCTGACATTTTTTTACTGATATGGAAATGATATCTAGAAAAATTTTATAGTATGAATATTTAGGAACAGGTGACATAAATGGACGTAAAGACAGAAATCTTAGCTTGTGAATTCATGTTTCTTCTTCTTCTTCTTTTTTTTTAAAAAAAAATAGAAATGGTTTTATCTTGTAAGAATGCCACTGAAAATAATTTTGATTAGATGTCCTATAAAAAACAAAACAAAAAAAAACAACACAAAGAAACAAACAAAACATAAAATCCTGTGTATATGTTTTAGAAGATTTATTGTGAATAATATATAAAACACACTGCAAAAATTAAGCTAAGAAATTGTATTAAAGTCACACAATCTGAAACTAACGTGTCAATAAAATCCAGATAATGAAGGCTACTTAGGAAACCTGTACGGCCCCTGGTGCATATTAAGTACAATGAATGGAAATGTACACAATTGGTTTTTATGTTTGTAAGGTGAATTGATAAATACCTCTTATTAACATCTGCTGTACAATATGTTTATATTTCCTCGTGAATTCATGAAAAGAATTCAAACATTTAATTTATGCTTCAGAATTATTTAATTATAGAACAAAACGTATTATTATGACATGCTAAAATCAAAGTTGAGAATGACTGAAGAGAAATTCTCACAAAACTGCCAAAGTATGGTGTACTTGAGGAATTGATATCCATTATCCAGTATGTTCGTTTTTAAAGCATGTGATTGTGAGGTGACTGACAAAACCTTGCTCTGCCTAATAATTTTATTCCTCTTGGAAGAGTCACTTTTAAGAAAAAATGATTTTCATCCTTGTGGTTCATTCTTAGAAGGTCCTTCAGTCTGGATACTTGTTAATCAGAGATATGATACAGAAACCAAATGTCTACCCTTCATTTTCTTTCCCTACCACAATATTGGAAAGCCACTTGCTATATGCAAATGCAGATGGGAGTGCTGCACCATTAGACTGAGAAAGAAAAAGACAGGGAGGATTCCGAGATACGGTGAATCATCCTACAATATAATGTCTTGCACTCTGCATCCAAAGGATAATGATCATCCTTAGCTCCACTCAGCCCAACTTGTTCCAGGTTTGGTGCTTTATTCTATCATTTTCAGACTCAAAGAGCCCACATATTTCTTCCATATGGTGCTCCCCAACAGAAGGAATCCCAGTCCCAGAGGACAGCAGAGATGGGCAGTCATGCCTTCAGTTGAGGGTGGGGCATGGCTTGCATCTATTCTATCTGATTCAGCACTGGATGCTCAGAAGTCCAGTTACAGCACTGCCCCAGTGAAGAAGGAATCAAGTTTGGGTTGATAGAGACATAAACACTAAAAACCAACATCCCTATATCCAAGGAACTTCCAGCATGTCATATAACAGATCAGAAGTATATCTACATGAATGCACTCCTTTTCATGGGTTGAACTTGCATATACTAATTTTCATTACTTTTCTGTCCATTGTAGGCATAGATATGCCCCAAAACAGATCTGTTCTTCAGAATATCAGAGACCAGAAGATATTTTAATGTGCTGGTAATTCTTAGGCTTCATGGAACATATAGCTCTAAATTTAGCTGATTACCCAAATGTAATATTTCAGGCAGGTAATCTAAATATGACAATATTAATTGTGCAGTAAGTTTAAAATATATGGGTGAGTTAGTAATACTAGTTGAGCAGACTTTCTGCAGAATTTGGAAGCTGAGAATTATTTTATATGGAAATGGAAATAAAGTGGGAAGGTACTAAAGTCTGTCCTTGCTGAAAACACAGTACACCCTAAGCATAAGTGGATGAATGTCTTCCATGGCAGTTAATAAACAATTTGGCTTTGCAGGACCAAGTTAAAGAAATATGTTAGTTAGGTTTCCTCCCTGTTGATAGCATCTGGTTCCTCAAGTGATAAAAAATCAAGCACTACAGTTAAAGATCAAAACTTAGATTTGGCAGTAAGCTGCAACCAAAGGAATTTAAACATCTTAAACAGAATTACTCAATGCTGTCATTTAGGACTCAAGGTAACAGTTTTCCTTGCACTGTTCCTTACAAGTCTCTTCAGCGTATGAATAATTTTTGTGATATCTGTGATGTATTTTAACTGCATCCTTGAATGATCTCTTCAGAGCTAAAGTGGCATTAGATCTCCATTCAGTTGTGGAGCTCAAGGACTCCATTACACGACAACAGTAAAATGCCTGGGTTGAAAGCCTGGGCCCTACTGAGGCCAGTTGTTTACCCTGTGCCTTTGACATGCTGAATATAACTTCTTCTAGTCTGATCATTGTCTCTTTACACTTTATGGGGATGGAGAATAACTTCCCTAAGCATCCGCAGAAGGGAGAGAAAAATTCTTTCCTGGTTATGTAAAAATTCCCCCCACACTAGCATGTCAGGTAAAAGGTGGATGTAGTGCAGTGATTCTTTGACACTTTAATTCTTCGACACAATTTCTTAAACTAAGAAGGCTTAAGCAGTATTTTCTTTCTGTTCCCATCCTAACGATATTTTAACTTCCTAGTTATTTTTAACTATGCTTGAGGGTGGGTTGGAGGTCTCAGAAATATTAAGCTCTTAAAAATTTAATGTAAACAAGATGCTAAAGAGAGAGACCTGAATTAAAACTTCTACGTCCTGCTCTGGGAGAGCAAAAATGAGAGTACAGTCATATAATTTGACACCATGTAGTTAGCAGAGATGTAGAAAATCAGGATCCATTTACTTTGCTACTCTTGAAATGGCTTGGGTTTTCTTCTTATTTCTGTTTTGTTTGTTTATTTGTTTTACGTAACTGAACTGTTCCTGCAATGCCAGAATCTGGCCTAGGTTTGAGCCAGCTCCATAGCTCACACTTCATGGGGATTCTCCATCTGCACAAAATCTCATGGTAGCTGACTCTGTGATGGCCTTTTTGACCACTTTGGCTGGGCCAGAGTGAACCAGAGATGGAGCCCAAATCTAGTTCTCTGATCTCTGCTATCTTGCTGTAATTACTAATGCCCTTTGTCTTCCTCACTGAACAGGTACAATTCTGGAAAGCAGTAAACTAGGATATTTTTTTTAATCCCAAAGTTTTTAAACCTCCAGTGAGGAAAACCAGGTAGTGTGACAGATGCACTGCTAACAATGGGTTATTATGAGGAAGCACTAAAAGTGGTTTGAGGAAATATTACATCAGTGAATCAAAATTTCTGTTAAAAAAGTTAGTGGCATAAACAATCTGGCTCAGTGCTGTGTTAAGTATCCAACATATTTTTGATAAGAAACTAATAAGCTATATTTCTTATCAGTTTGCTTTACTCTGAACACTTCCTTCACACATAGAGAGTTTTAATTCTTAAATCTTTTTGTATTTGGCTGCTTGAATCTGTAGCCTTAAAATAACCTTTTAATTTAGGCCTATATTTGTTTTATCTGTTTGCCTTATAAATTGGATAAACTGTTTCAGAAAGACTGGTTAGGTGGTAGTTTGCCTGTGCTAAGCTTTACGCACACAAACATACCATCCTGTTTTCCGGTCTGAACTGTAGATGCTTTTAAGCACTTACTCCAGGAGAGGCTCGAGTGAGGTTATGCAGATCCCACAGCATCACCAAGTCCAACAAAAATACTTCAGGCTGAATGAACCAGTCATTGACATGATGGGCTTTTTAAGCTATCCACACAGAGCTCTAACCACATAAGAGATGAGAAACCACCAACATAGCTACCTGTGGAGATCATTAAGGAGCCAGATGTTGTTTCAGAAAAATAAATACTTCCTGCAACCTGGCATCTAAGCCCTCCAGTTCTCTTTCAGGAGAGGGGTGTTAATGCAGTAGAGCTGGGCTGCAAACAGGTACGATCCTGCCTTGCCACTTTAGCTGCTTCATGCCTCTGTGATTTTTACATTAAAATAAGCATTAGCGGTGCAGGTGTTAAGTTCATATTAGTGTTCAGTGCATACACAAGGGTCCTTGTACAGGGTGATTAGACATCAGAGGGCTTTCTGCCTACATTTGATTTCAGATTTCACATAATCGCAGAATTTATATAGTACATTATGTGTGAACTACTCAGATCTCTACATCTTGGAAAATGGGATACTGCCTTTTTTCCCCACACCAGAAGTTCATCTTGAGGAGATTCAACAGGGCACTTAGGAGAAGCAAGACAGATGACTTAATGTCAATCATCAGCTAAAGGAAATCCGTAATTGCCTTCATTTTCTAGATGATCTAACAGTCATCTGTATGGTTGTGTTTATGATTTCTTTGAACTTTTCCAAAATATTTGAAAAGTATTGTCTGGATACCTTAATGTTCATCTTTAAATGTCCATATCAGACTGCTCCTGTCTATATAAAGCATGACTTCCATGAAAATCTCACTTATGTCTTTCATTCTTCTTCTATGAATTCTGGTACTTATATCTCCTTATCACTCCTAACACAAGCTTTTTATGATTGTTTTAAAATCTCTGTATTTTCCTGTTCTTTTCCACACATTTTGACATTTCAGATCAAGTATGGACCATTCTTAATCAGTGTATGGCAACAGCTCTGATGCTTCAGAGGATGGTTTTTACATCAGTCTCTTCAGAAGGCTTTTCCTTTGAGTCCTTACTGTCCTCATACCCATCATGTCTGTGATACCTCCATGGCTGAGATCCTCTGCCGCAAAGTGCTGTATAGGAGGGTAGAACTGGCATGTTGGACTTTGAGGAACAGTTGAACGACATTAACTAAACTCATCTAAAAGGGCTTCTGAGGCAGGCACACAGTGGCCCTGATATCATTCCTAATGATTAGCACTAGGCCAAACTATGTGCAGGTAAAGCACAGGGAATTATTGTCTTCTAACACAGTATGGCTTTAACTATGTACTAAATAAGCTAAAACATGCTTATCACAGTATAGATACTCCACCTTAAACACTACAACAATTTAACACTAACTACACAGTTGAATAGGTGCAAAAGGGCACATCAAGAAAATCTTTTCTTTCATTAATATTTTGGTACTTTTAGGAGCTGGGCAAAAAAATTCGGAGCCTATGTTTGTGCTGCTATCCCTACAGGGAGAGCACATATGCACGTAGTCACTGTGGACCAGATAATTTGCTAGTTGGCCTTGCTGATGCAGTGATAAATTATTCCTGGAACAGCTTTGCGTAGTTCACAGAACTGCAAATACACACAAGTGTGTGGTGAGTGGTTTTAGGTACACTCTACTAGAAACTACCTAATGGACCCAAAGCCAGGTAAGGTATCATGCATATGACTCAAATTCCCTCTCCAAACATCTAGACAAATAATACAGCAAAATAATACAGAGTTTTCATATGTGCTGGGTACTTAGAATGTGAACATTGTGGTACCAAAGCTAGCTAAAAATGAGATTTATGCCTACACAGGGGTTGCAACATCATAATTGAATTAATTCTAGTACTGTGTCTGTTATGCTTTGATTCCCAAGTTAACTTGGGTATTTGTACATGGAATTGCAGTACATGGTCTAGATACACCCTCAGTATCCCTGTACCTCAGTTGTTTTCCACTTCACAGAAATCTTCGTGGACTGTGAGTCTATGGATACAGAGGTAGTAAGTTCATGGTTTCCTAAATGGAACTAGGTATTTTGTTTTAAACAGTGAGGTTTTAAGTGTATTGTATCACCTTTCAAGTCTGACTGAGATCTGAGGGACAGAAGGGCAGAAATAAGCAGGCATTTGGGAAGAGCTTTCTGCCTTGAATGACTTTTAGCGTGCATGTTTCACTTCTGCATTGACTGAAGAGCGCTGTGCTGGGATATGCTCCTGCTGATGTGGCACCAGAATTTCCAAATTTGTCAACTAGAAGGTATTCCTGTTACCTCCGCCTCCTTTTGCATGCTGCAGCGCTACAGACGTGGCAGCTTCCTGAATGGCCTCCCAATTATACGGTATGCATACTGTATGTCCCTTGTGATGGTCAGGACAAGAGAGTCAACAATTCCAAGTTAAGAGCCACACAACACACAGAAGGGGTGGGGGGGAGGGAGTGAGGAATACGGAATAAAAAACAAAGTTTTTTTTTTTTCTTTTTGGGTAGTGGTACAGCATGATACACAGAGACTGAGAACCACTGGATCTCAGGATCCGGGACTTTTGTTTGTTTTGTTATGGTTTCTCAATAACATAGCAGAAATTACTCTTACAGTTTGACAAAAGCTTGCAAGATCAAGAAATCTGCAAAGGAATCTTTCAGCCTCTTTCGCCTGCCCCTTCTGAAAGGGGAAAAGCTGGGAGGCAGGATGACTCACTCACTCCCTGGGACTTTTAATTTTAAGTGTCTAGAGTGGTTGCGAGGGAGGCCAGGCTGTGGAACACCCGGAGCCTAGCAGGGTTTTATGACCCCCTTCCACGTCATCCTGCAGCTCTCAAATCCCTGGAAGAAATATTAGGGCAGAGCAGGGGGAAGGGAATCCTTTGCTTTTGACCTGCAAGTTTTCTTGCACTCCGTTCAAGTGTTTGCATCTTTAACCCATAAGCATACGTTTTGCCAACATTCCTTCCAAGTGCATTTCCACTTCCCATCATCTTCCGAGTGCATTTTTATGTCCTGTGGGTTTGTTTGGAAAGCCAAGGCAGTTAGCATTTTCCTTTTCACCATGGAAAAGGACATTTTGCCCTTCTCTGTGTCTGTACTTTACCTATTGCGAGTTAAAAGTTGTTCTGTCACCTCTGAGACTTCCTGTTCTTCAATAAAGTTTTGGTATTTACTTGTGTGTAAAAACCAAAGCTAGGCTAATAGCAATATTTCTGAAAATCACAAAGTAACATAAAGCCAGAGGACACTTCCCATTTCCGTGCCTTGAGCAGCATGCATTTTGCTACTAAGATATCTAAGTAAATCACTAACAATTTGCATTTAAGCAGAACAGTGCTTTCATTTCTTTTAGAAAAATGCACAGAGCAGGAGCAATAGTCTCCGCAGCAGTGCTAGGAAGAACAGTTTTAATGAACAGCAAATGTCCAAACTTCCCTGCTGCTCTCCACCCTTCCAAAAAAGTTTCCCTGCTCCACAACATAAACACTGTATGTGGCATTTTTTATTTTATTTTTTTTAAACTTAATCCGATCTGTTTCACATAGCTGTACAACAAAAGAGTGAAAAAATCATCTGGAAAACACATGCAGGATAGAGGCAAGGCTTCGAACAGTCTGTGCAGAGTAAGATAAAAAGAATTTTGTGGAGCAGCTCTGCTAAGAGAAACTGGCTTCTTTCACTTCATGACGTGTCAGGAGGATGCAAATGATAGACCATACTCAGGCTGAGCACAAAGCCTGGGCAAAAATCAAGGAATAGCTTTTGCTAAACTGCCCCCTGGATCTTGATGACTAAATGTACCACAGCTCGAGATCGTGCAAACTAATGAGGACTCTGTAATGATTATGAATACGAGAGCTTTAAATTAACTAGATTTTAGAAAATAGGAGATCATCAATGACAAGTGAAAAAATGATTTTGTAAAATAAAAATTTGAGACTTGTGAGGATTTTTCTACTTTTTCAAGGTTTCAGAAATATCCATTTTGCATTACTTGAAAAGTTTTACATACTGCTTTTTAATTGCTTCTTCTAGTTCAGTGATCAGCATTTTTACTAAAACTCTTCTATTAAAAAAGGAAGGTAAGGTTTTAACTAAAAACCTTTTCATTTTGTTAAAAACTTTTTTACTAAAACCATTCATTTTTTTTTTTTGTAAGGTACATGGGGGAGGTTGATAAACAATTTTATTTAATTCTTCACATAAAAACAGTGCTGAAAAGTTTACAAGTACTCAAAATTACGGTAAAACTTCAGTGAAAAAATCTTATTTGAAAGAACTTATTTTTTCCAAAGAAAAAAAGTTTGTATGAAAAAAATCTGAAAAACTCTTCCCATCAGTAGTAAGTACCTGCTCCACAGAACCACATAAATGTTTGCCGGCTGGGAGCTGGGATATTTGGCAGTCAGTTAATTCAACTTCTTGCTTTAAACAGCGCTGATGCAAACACTGCATCAGGTCAGCTCTGGCTCGCACACCTGTGAGCCTACCTCACTGATAAAATTTTTCCCCTCTGTTCTGACATTTCTGATTAGAACCTTCCCAAAGAGTCAGGTGCAGCGATTAGGGGAATACAGAGGAAACTAAGCTGAGTATGAGCATTGCTGGTGTCATTTGGAAGTATGTTCATAAGAACATTATATGTAAGCAGCTATACTGTGTTTTCTGACACTGATGAAGTCTCAGCTGTGTGTGCTCTTGGAATGCATATGAGAACAAGAGAGAGCAAGAGCAAGAGAGCAAGCTGGCACTCAGTCAACAAGGTACATAAGAAGTTTAATAAATCAGTTTTGAGGAAATGAAGATTAAATGGATATAGAATTTCTACTCAGACAATTGAGACAGGTGGCAGAAATCTTTTCCTTAGAAGCCTCAGAGGTATTTATATGAGGTATTTGTCAGAATTTGTGTAGAAATATTGAACCTTGCTTGGAAGTAAAGACGACTTTACTTCTCAGCCCTAGATTCCTGTTAGGTTTAATAGACTCCGTTTCTTAGATTTTTAACAAGCTTGCTGCTAAAATATTAATTCCACTGTCTACCCAAAAACCCCATTGGCAAAACCTTGGCAGAAGCTAGAAACTTTTCTTGATGATGGACACGTTGGTGATCAAGGACTTAAAAATCTGTCAAAAATAGTGAGTCTCAGAGATGCCTGTTCAAAATGACTTATCACTTTTGCACGTCAAGGGATACAATATGTATTTTCTGATATGAAACCTGTGATTTTGTCTCAAAGCTATCTGAAACTTTTCTGCCAAGTGGTGCTTTGGATATGAACAAAATTCCAGCATCCCTCTTTGTGTCTGGGCCAATCTGGCTATGGCTACAGTGGTAAATAAACAGTACCTGAGGGTGTTCCCAGTCACTATAAATAATCTATACTATTTGAATGGTTCCTGGCCTGCTTTTAGCCCATACTAATTCATGGTGTGCCAGACAAGTTGTGGTACTCTTTGTGAGTGTGCCTATTCCAGGAGTCAGTTCCCAAATTGTCTTTGTATGCAGATAGGGTTAAAAAAATGTTTGCTGGCTTGTATGTGTGCCAGTACCTGATAGCTCACCTTTGTGAACAGAGAACTTCTGGGCATGGCAGATGTGCTATACTAGTAGAGACACATACAGCTATGAGTAAAATCATAAAATTATTTGTTTTAATGGCTAAAAATATTAACATTGTAAAATCCAGAAGAAGTTAAAGTCTCTTCTATGACCGTAATTAGAGTTTCCTTCTTTTGTGGGTTAGGGTGAATAAAATGGCAAAAAAAAATCATGTATAATTAAGTTTATGTTATATGTAAATGTGGTCCCAGCACACGTTATGGGAAGAGCCATCTCAGGTAACTTCAGATAGGTAATCTGAGCCCTCTTTAATGTCCCTGGACAGTTTTAGGACATGATTCATTTTGTCTTAGTGATGATGTTGACCAGATCTCCATATATTATAAGGGAGACAAGGTGACTAGCTCAAATGTAAGAGCGTGGTTGACATAGATATCTCAGAGCTGGGGAAACTGATGAGTGGTTTGTAAGCACCACAGTATCAGCTCCAAGAACTGTTTGTGACACCCACCAAACAGGGCTCGCCTCAGGCAGTCCGGTCCCATAGAGCTAACCCATATATCTACGGCCTTGTACCCTCTCCCTCATCCATCCACAATAGGACTCTACAGCATGATAGTAAAAACTACACAGATGGAAGACTGCGAAGCACCCCCTTCGTGTGTGTGCTAGGTTGCCTTGTCATGGTTCTTCCTGGTGCTTGGTAGTACCAGCTTGTACCTCTAAACAAAATTTCACCATCAGGAAAATTTCTGGCAGCAATATGGAGGGATACATGTGAAACTCAGCACAGGCTGGGCTTGGGTGAACCAGTGAACAATGCAAGAAGTTGAAAGCTGCATATGTTTAAAACAAATGTAGTTTAGCATCTCTGCTGATGTTCTCAGGTACTCTATGGGTCTTTTGGCTAGTTGGTAGCTAATGAATTTTTACTGGTACAGAAGGTGCCAACACCTGAAAGCCATACCTCAGAGGCTGCTCAGGACTTATAGAAGGGTATTTCCTTCACAGGTAACATCACTTCATCTCCCCTTGTCATGGATGGGAAGCCTGGAAGGACCATGGAGGTGGACATTTTGAGGTGAAAATCAATGTTAGGAAGAAAGAGTGCCTGGGTAGTGGAATGACGGGACCACTAAAAGATATGCAATAAATACAGCCTGAATGAGTCTGAGTTTTTTGCTCTGAAAAGGTAGGGTTGGTGATGGTGTTTAAGTGTCTAAGGAGTAGATGAATCTCAGTGGTTTGCTGGCTTTCACAGACTGCTGTCTTTGGACTAGTAACTTTATTTTTATGGTTATATTTTTTCCCCCACAGAATCATAGAATGACCAAATGGAAGAAACCTTTGGAGGTAATCTGGTCCTACCCCCTTCTCAGGCAGGGTCACTTAGAACAGGTTGTCCAGGACCATGTCCAGATGGCTTTTGAACATCTCCAGAGATGGAGACTCCACAACCTCTCTGGGCAACCTGTGCCAGTACTCAGTCACCCTCATAGAAAAGAAGAGCTTTCCGATACTCCTGACCTTCTGTGTTTCACTTTGTGCCCATTGCCTCCTGTCCTGGCACTGGGCACCTCTGAAAAGAGTCTGACTCTGTCCTCTTTACATCCTCCTTCAGATATGTGTAGACACTGATGACATCCCCCTTGAGCCTTCTATTTTCTAGGTTAAACAGTCCCAGATCTTTCAAATTTTCCTCACAAGAGAGATGATCCAGTCCCCTCATTGTTGTCACATTGCCCTTTCTTGGATGATCTCCAGTAGCTCCATATCTTATATTGGGAAGGCCAGGACTGGACAGAGTACTCTAGCTGGGGCCTCACCAGTGCTGAATAAAGGGCAGGGGTCACTTCCCTCCACCTGCTGACAATAATTTGCATAATGCAGCCAAGAATACTGTTAGCCTTCTTTGCTACAAGGACACATTGATGGCTCACATTCAACTTGGTGTCAACCAGGACCATCAGGTCTTATTCTGCCAGGCTTCTCTCTTAACTGGGTAGCCCCCAGCATGGTGCCTGGGGTTATTCCTCCCCAGGTTCAGGACTTTGCATTTCTCGTTGCTGAATTTCATGTGGTTCCTGTCAGCCCACTTCTCCAATCTGTCGACAATGGCAGCATGACCCTCTGGTGTAACCAGCACCCCTCCCCATTTTGTGTTATCTTCAAACTTTCTGAGGTACACTCTACTCCATCATCCAGATCGTAAATGAAGACATTAAACAGGACTGGACCCAGCACGGACTGCTGGGTTATGCCACTAGTTACTGGCCTCCAACTAGACTTTGCACTGGTCACCTCCCCCTGGACTCAGCCATTCAGATAGTTTGCAGTCCACCTCACTGGCTGTCAATTCAGGCCATACATCAACTGCTTGTCCAAGGGGATCTTATGGGAGACAGTGTCAAAGGCCTTACTAAAGTCCAGGAAGAAAATATCCACTGATGCCCCCTCATCTACCAGGCAAGTCATTGCATCATAGAAGCTTATCAGGTTGGTCAAGCGTGCCTTGCTCTTGGTGAATCCACTCCTGATGATTTTCTTCTCCTTCATGTGCCTGGAAATGTTTTCCAGGATTGGCTACTCCATCACCTTTCCAAGGATCAAGGTGAAACTGTCAGGACTGTAATTCCCTTGCTCCTCTTTCTTACCATTTTTGAAGATAAGTTTGGCATATGCCATCCTCCAGTCTTTGGACAGTTCTCCAAGACACCACGATCAATCTAGGATTATTGAGAGTGGCCTCACAATGACATCTGTCAGCTCACTCAGCACTTAGGGGTGCATCCCATCAGAGCCCGCAGACTTACGAATGTTTAGTTTGCTTACGTATTCCCTGCCCAGTTGTCCTCCAGTAAAAATATATATTCTTTGCTTCAGAAGCGAGCAGATTATCTTAGAAATGTTCTTACTATACAATATATGACAGCCTTACTTAGGTTTTGAATGCCCTATTCCAGAAGGAACTGCTGTTTTGGTCTCCAGCTTAGCAAACACATCATGGTTCCTCTGTCATCCCCTACATGCTTCAGAAGCTGTTTTGACCTTGCAAAGATCTTTTCATCTGAAAGTCTTTTTTTTTTTTTTTTATAGTGTACCTGACTACTGTTGTCTCTATTTCACACAGGGAGAAACTGAGGCATTAAGAGGCAAGACGGTTTGATTTAGGTGACTTAGAACAGTGACACAGCAGCATGAAAATCATTTAGTTGTAGGGAGTTATAGGTTTGTAGAGTAAGTGGTTTTTTTGTTTTATATTCAACTTTATGCTTTTTTATATAAATATCAATAGATTGTAGGGAACATGCTTTCACCTCTTTCCCTACAAGGAATTTATGTGACTGTATTTCCTTCACTTTCTGTCAGAAGGTTTCCTGGAGATTGAAGAGAAACAGCAACAGACATTTTATTTCTCCAGCTCATCACACATTTATATAACCAGAATGAAATCTGTTTTCTGTTAGAAGAGAGAGGAGGGCAGAGCAAAGCTGCTTTTTTTTTTTTTTTTTTTTTTTTTTTTTAATGTTAACAGAACCAAAAGTTGTCTGGAAACTGTGCCAAAACAATAGCATATAAAGAATGCATCTGGAAGTCATTAGGGAAGCTTGGAGTGAGCAGTGATTAAAGCAGGATGGAATTTCTATTTTTTTTTTTACAGTTTCTAAGCCAATCAAGCACAACTTTAAAGCCAATCAAATCAAATTTTTTAAATCTTATGAATATGCAAGCAAGAAAATTCTTGCCGCCTCATTTCCCTCCTGAAGGCAATTCCAATCATCTCCTCTGTAATACATCCTAATGCATTTCCCTATGCTACTTGGGAGAGTTTGAATCACTTTGCATTTTCTCTGCCTTTTCTTCTTTCTTTCCTTCCTTCCCTCCCTCCTTCCTTCTTTCTTTCTTTCTTTCTTTCTTTCTTTCTTTCT